>CM067167.1:134688860-134753860 GCA_034093135.1 Erigeron breviscapus
AAAAACAGCCTATATATATATATATACATAATTTACAGAAAAACAGCCTATATATATATATAAACTAGGTTGAACAGAAACGGATATGACAACAGGGTACGGGAATGATACGGGAACGAGATATATAGGTTGTGATGCATATAGAGATATATAGGCTATGATGTATATGTATATGTGTATATATATATCCGACCAAGATCCGTCCTTCACCAATACCCACCTTTCCCACCCCAAGAAACGACATGGATACGTTTTCGTGGCGTATTCATTCCATAGGGGTATCAAAAAAGGAACAACCTCCCAGACGTTTTGGTGCTTCAGAAGATGACCAAACCAAGCAAGCGTAGCCCAAATCTGGCGAGGATCCGTCACCACCACCAATATCTGGCTTCCCAGACATCCCCTAAAAAATTCGAACACAGGGACTAAAATTGTAATTTATTTTAAACGGTTGTTAGTGGTTTGGACCAAAAGTGTTGACGGAGAGCGAAAGTCAGGAATGAAATTTGTAATTTCATGAAGTTAGGAATGAAACCTACAATTTGTGACCAAACCCAGGAATGAAACATGTAATGTGTCTTAAAACCTAACTCGTTACCCGATAAGCTTGTCCTAATTTAAGTTTTTTGGATCGAAGGATCCCATCATGTTTGCGCATTTTTTTGCCATCCTATGCTACTTTGAGTTAATGTAATTTCCCATTTAAATTTAATTAAAAAGTAAAACAAAACAAAACTCCATCTTACACAATCATTAAAGAGATTGCAGCCCTTGCACATTATGTTGAGGGTACATGAGTATTATCTTGGGCTAATTGATTGGAAAGTACTCCAACTTGTCACAAATGTCTGTTCTAGGACCAAACTTTTAAAATGTCTATTATGGGGAATGAAACTGGATAAAATTTCTATCTCGAACCCGCGATCAAGTACCCGGTAATATTCAATTTTTAAATTCAATTTCGTTTTATTTTTATTATCTTTAAATTACAACTCATCAACAAAAGCCACGTATGATTCCCACTATCCGGATTTTATTATTAGATACATATATCTATATATATACATACATATATCTATATCTATACATCCTTTTATTATCCCGATCCCACCCACCTAACTTCTATACTCTTTGTCCCTCTCTTAGTCCCCATTTTCTCTCTAACCTAACAAATGGAAAACCCTAGATCTTCTTAATCCCACATAAAATCACAAATTCATATAGGGGAAACATCGAATCCGTTGTGTTTTTCTGGTTATCTGGCTTCGTATTACATCAGGAAGGTTTGTTTTTCGAATCATCTTTCTCATTAAAATTAGGGTTTTGTAAATATTATTATTATTTGCATGGATTTTTTTGAATTTCGAGTTGAAGTTAATAAAATATGTAAATATTATTACTTTATGTAAACTAATGATAATTAATTAATATTTTAATGTATTCATCGGATGCGTGAACGAGGGTATGATTTTGATATACACTTTGATGGTTCGTTTGAACATCCACCATTGAGGTATGTCCATGAAGTTGTGTTACAGCTTTACTCTCCTAAGATGGATTATGATGAATTTGTGGAATACTTGGAAAAGGAATGTGATTCGACTTTCAATAATATGTATTTTCTAATCCCTGGCAACGAACTTGGAGGTGGTTTGGTTAAAATAGATGGTCAAAGGGAAATAGATATGTTGTACGATCTGGGATTCAGTTATGGTAGAATCCACATTTATATAGACCACTATATAGATGATCTTACTCAGTTTTTAGTAGTACCTGCAATTCCACATGATGGTGATGTGTTAGATGATGAGAATGTGACACCTGAGGTTAGGGTGGAAGATTTTTTGATTTCTCAAAGTCAACCACCCTCAAGTCAACCAATTGCTAACTTAGATCACCAAAGTCAGCCTAATGAAATAGCAGAGGATGCTACACATGTTGTATCTAGTGATACTCAGTCTGGTGAGTCTGCAAATCAAGTAGTTGATGAGAATGAAGGAGTTGAAAACAATGATGAGAATGAGGGAGGTAATGAGAATAATGAAGTTGAAAAAAATGATAAGAATGAGGGAGGTAATGAGAATGATGAAGTTGAAAAAAATGATGAGAATGAGGGAGGTAATGAGAATGATGATGGTTCTTCTGATGATGAGAATGAGGGGGGTAATGAGAATGATGAAGTTGAAAAAAATGATGAGAATGAGGGAGGTAATGAGAATGATGAAGTTGAAAAAAATGATGAGAATGAGGGAGGTAATGAGAATGATGAAGTTGAAAAAAATGATGAGAATGAGGGAGGTAATGAGAATGATGATGTTGAAAACAATGATGAGAATGAGGGAGGTAATGAGAATAATGAAGTTGAAAAAAATGATAAGAATGAGGGAGGTAATGAGAATGATGAAGTTGAAAAAAATGATGAGAATGAGGGAGGTAATGAGAATGATGAAGTTGAAAAAAATGATGAGAATGAGGGAGGTAATGAGAATGATGAAGTTGAAAAAAATGATGAGAATGAGGGAGGTAATGAGAATGATGAAGTTGAAAAAAATGATGAGGATCCTTTCAAAAAGATTGAAGCTCTTGAGAAGTGGCCAATTCATAATCAATCTATGAATTGGAGGCATAAGCAACCAATAGTTGGGGAGAGATTCATTAATCACCAACAATTTAGATAAATGATGATTTTCTTTGCCGTTGCTAATGGTTTCTCAATTTGGTTTGAGAAATCAACTCAGAAGAATGACTTTTCATGGATTGACTTTTCATGGATTGACTTTTCATGGATTGACTTTTCATGGATTGACTTTTCATGGATTGACTTTTCATGGATTGACTTTTCATGGATTGACTTTTCATGGATTGACTTTTCATGGATTGACTTTTCATGGATTGACTTTTCATGGATTGACTTTTCATGGATTGACTTTTCATGGATTGACTTTTCATGGATTGACTTTTCATGGATTGACTTTTCATGGATTGACTTTTCATGGATTGACTTTTCATGGATTGACTTTTCATGGATTGACTTTTCATGGATTGACTTTTCATGGATTGACTTTTCATGGATTGACTTTTCATGGATTGACTTTTCATGGATTGACTTTTCATGGATTGACTTTTCATGGATTGACTTTTCATGGATTGACTTTTCATGGATTGACTTTTCATGGATTGACTTTTCATGGATTGACTTTTCATGGATTGACTTTTCATGGATTGACTTTTCATGGATTGACTTTTCATGGATTGACTTTTCATGGATTGACTTTTCATGGATTGACTTTTCATGGATTGACTTTTCATGGATTGACTTTTCATGGATTGACTTTTCATGGATTGACTTTTCATGGATTGACTTTTCATGGATTGACTTTTCATGGATTGACTTTTCATGGATTGACTTTTCATGGATTGACTTTTCATGGATTGACTTTTCATGGATTGACTTTTCATGGATTGACTTTTCATGGATTGACTTTTCATGGATTGACTTTTCATGGATTGACTTTTCATGGATTGACTTTTCATGGATTGACTTTTCATGGATTGACTTTTCATGGATTGACTTTTCATGGATTGACTTTTCATGGATTGACTTTTCATGGATTGACTTTTCATGGATTGACTTTTCATGGATTGACTTTTCATGGATTGACTTTTCATGGATTGACTTTTCATGGATTGACTTTTCATGGATTGACTTTTCATGGATTGACTTTTCATGGATTGACTTTTCATGGATTGACTTTTCATGGATTGACTTTTCATGGATTGACTTTTCATGGATTGACTTTTCATGGATTGACTTTTCATGGATTGACTTTTCATGGATTGACTTTTCATGGATTGACTTTTCATGGATTGACTTTTCATGGATTGACTTTTCATGGATTGACTTTTCATGGATTGACTTTTCATGGATTGACTTTTCATGGATTGACTTTTCATGGATTGACTTTTCATGGATTGACTTTTCATGGATTGACTTTTCATGGATTGACTTTTCATGGATTGACTTTTCATGGATTGACTTTTCATGGATTGACTTTTCATGGATTGACTTTTCATGGATTGACTTTTCATGGATTGACTTTTCAAGGATTGACTTTTCATGGATTGACTTTTCATGGATTGACTTTTCATGGATTGACTTTTCATGGATTGACTTTTCATGGATTGACTTTTCATGGATTGACTTTTCATGGATTGACTTTTCATGGATTGACTTTTCATGGATTGACTTTTCATGGATTGACTTTTCATGGATTGACTTTTCATGGATTGACTTTTCATGGATTGACTTTTCATGGATTGACTTTTCATGGATTGACTTTTCATGGATTGACTTTTCATGGATTGACTTTTCATGGATTGACTTTTCATGGATTGACTTTTCATGGATTGACTTTTCATGGATTGACTTTTCATGGATTGACTTTTCATGGATTGACTTTTCATGGATTGACTTTTCATGGATTGACTTTTCATGGATTGACTTTTCATGGATTGACTTTTCATGGATTGACTTTTCATGGATTGACTTTTCATGGATTGACTTTTCATGGATTGACTTTTCATGGATTGACTTTTCATGGATTGACTTTTCATGGATTGACTTTTCATGGATTGACTTTTCATGGATTGACTTTTCATGGATTGACTTTTCATGGATTGACTTTTCATGGATTGACTTTTCATGGATTGACTTTTCATGGATTGACTTTTCATGGATTGACTTTTCATGGATTGACTTTTCATGGATTGACTTTTCATGGATTGACTTTTCATGGATTGACTTTTCATGGATTGACTTTTCATGGATTGACTTTTCATGGATTGACTTTTCATGGATTGACTTTTCATGGATTGACTTTTCATGGATTGACTTTTCATGGATTGACTTTTCATGGATTGACTTTTCATGGATTGACTTTTCATGGATTGACTTTTCATGGATTGACTTTTCATGGATTGGCAACTGTACGAGGCCCAAATAGAAGTGTTTACCGGTTTCGATCCCTTAGCTGATATCAAGGATTGACTTTTCATGGATTGACTTTTCATGGGTATTTTATTTATGATGTTAAATAAAACACAAGGTTGTTGCGGAATCAAGATAATACAAATAAGTATGTATCCTAACAACCTATGAGTTACAAATGATCTATATTTGTCAAATAACTCTTTTGGATCGAGATACTTAAAGTTGTGAAGTATCCCAGTTTAAGATCGAGAGTATTTGGACAAATTCACTTTCATGCAAAGTGTATGCTTAAAAAGTATTTATGTCAAGGAAATGACTTTGTATTTATAGGCAACAAAATTCACCAGTGAATTTTGTGCCGTACAAATATGGTTGCATACATTTAATGATCCGACAAGAACATTAAATGTATTGGATAAGGAATAAGGATAAAGTCACATCAAATGCAAGTGTATCCTTTTATCCAACCACCTTTACACACGTATACTTTGGTAAAGAACAAGTGGATTGTTCTTAGGAAAGTGTGTAAAGGGAAAAGTCAATCCTTGATATTAGTGTTCAGTCTTGTAGGATCTAGAACACTGACAATCCTCTAGTGTACAGATCTGGTAAGACTTTCCAGTGGACTCCGCCATTTGTTAAGTCTTCTTTCTTCAGACTTCAGTCAGAATGTCTTCAGTAGAGTTGATCTGGACTGGGGTGAAGTCCAGTGAGCTCATCTGGAGAATACTCCAGATTTCCTATACAAGTATTTGCTCACTGATCTTCAATTATTTCTGGACAAATTTTCAGAGGGACTCCAGATTCCAAGTCTGGAGTAGGTCCAGTAGAACACGATTCTGGTCAGATCTTCAGTGAGGCTCCAGTAGTCGTGTCTGGAGCGAGTCCAGTAAATCTGGACTAAATCTGGACCTAACAAATTCCCCCTATTTGTTTAGAAATAATGCAAGTGTTTTCAAGCTTGAATCTATACATTTTGTAAGCTTGAAAAACACAAGTTTCGATTTGTCTAAAAAATCTAAGTTACTGGAAAACACTTTATAGATCATGAGTGTTTTCAGTTTCATCTTTTAAGTTCTAACTTAGATTAAATCTGATCATTTACTTATGGAAATAAAAAATTACAACTATTATTACATTCATCAACTGATAAATAGTATACAATTTTCATAAGACAATAATTTACAATAAGTAAACAATAAGAGTCAGGCCCTTCTTTTCGATGTCCTTTCTGGAGCATCTTCAGTTAGCCCGGCTTCAGTGCCATATGCTCTTTGTGTTTCAGTAAGCCCGGCTTCAGTGCCATATGCTCTTTGTGTTTCAGTAAGCCCGGCTTCAGTGCCATATGCTCTTTGTGTTTCAGTAAGCCCGGCTTCAGTGCCATATGCTCTTTGTGTTTCAGTAAGCCCGGCTTCAGTGCCATATGCTCTTTGTGTTTCAGTAAGCCCGGCTTCAGTGCCATATGCTCTTTGTGTTTCAGTAAGCCCGGCTTCAGTGCCATATGCTCTTTGTGTTTCAGTAAGCCCGGCTTCAGTGCCATATGCTCTTTGTGTTTCAGTAAGCCCGGCTTCAGTGCCATATGCTCTTTGTGTTTCAGTAAGCCCGGCTTCAGTGCCATATGCTCTTTGTGTTTCAGTAAGCCCGGCTTCAGTGCCATATGCTCTTTGTGTTTCAGTAAGCCCGGCTTCAGTGCCATATGCTCTTTGTGTTTCAGTAAGCCCGGCTTCAGTGCCATATGCTCTTTGTGTTTCAGTAAGCCCGGCTTCAGTGCCATATGCTCTTTGTGTTTCAGTAAGCCCGGCTTCAGTGCCATATGCTCTTTGTGTTTCAGTAAGCCCGGCTTCAGTGCCATATGCTCTTTGTGTTTCAGTAAGCCCGGCTTCAGTGCCATATGCTCTTTGTGTTTCAGTAAGCCCGGCTTCAGTGCCATATGCTCTTTGTGTTTCAGTAAGCCCGGCTTCAGTGCCATATGCTCTTTGTGTTTCAGTAAGCCCGGCTTCAGTGCCATATGCTCTTTGTGTTTCAGTAAGCCCGGCTTCAGTGCCATATGCTCTTTGTGTTTCAGTAAGCCCGGCTTCAGTGCCATATGCTCTTTGTGTTTCAGTAAGCCCGGCTTCAGTGCCATATGCTCTTTGTGTTTCAGTAAGCCCGGCTTCAGTGCCATATGCTCTTTGTGTTTCAGTAAGCCCGGCTTCAGTGCCATATGCTCTTTGTGTTTCAGTAAGCCCGGCTTCAGTGCCATATGCTCTTTGTGTTTCAGTAAGCCCGGCTTCAGTGCCATATGCTCTTTGTGTTTCAGTAAGCCCGGCTTCAGTGCCATATGCTCTTTGTGTTTCAGTAAGCCCGGCTTCAGTGCCATATGCTCTTTGTGTTTCAGTAAGCCCGGCTTCAGTGCCATATGCTCTTTGTGTTTCAGTAAGCCCGGCTTCAGTGCCATATGCTCTTTGTGTTTCAGTAAGCCCGGCTTCAGTGCCATATGCTCTTTGTGTTTCAGTAAGCCCGGCTTCAGTGCCATATGCTCTTTGTGTTTCAGTAAGCCCGGCTTCAGTGCCATATGCTCTTTGTGTTTCAGTAAGCCCGGCTTCAGTGCCATATGCTCTTTGTGTTTCAGTAAGCCCGGCTTCAGTGCCATATGCTCTTTGTGTTTCAGTAAGCCCGGCTTCAGTGCCATATGCTCTTTGTGTTTCAGTAAGCCCGGCTTCAGTGCCATATGCTCTTTGTGTTTCAGTAAGCCCGGCTTCAGTGCCATATGCTCTTTGTGTTTCAGTAAGCCCGGCTTCAGTGCCATATGCTCTTTGTGTTTCAGTAAGCCCGGCTTCAGTGCCATATGCTCTTTGTGTTTCAGTAAGCCCGGCTTCAGTGCCATATGCTCTTTGTGTTTCAGTAAGCCCGGCTTCAGTGCCATATGCTCTTTGTGTTTCAGTAAGCCCGGCTTCAGTGCCATATGCTCTTTGTGTTTCAGTAAGCCCGGCTTCAGTGCCATATGCTCTTTGTGTTTCAGTAAGCCCGGCTTCAGTGCCATATGCTCTTTGTGTTTCAGTAAGCCCGGCTTCAGTGCCATATGCTCTTTGTGTTTCAGTAAGCCCGGCTTCAGTGCCATATGCTCTTTGTGTTTGATCACCAGACAATTCTTCCCCCTTGGAACAATCTCCAGTTTGTGACTTGAGATCATTCCACAATTGTTCAAGCATTAGTCTATCCAGTGAACCAAAAGATGTACCTTCTACTGGAGTTGTTTCAGACACAACTTTCTTAAGTTCCTGCACTTCCTTCTGAACATTTGCAACAGCTTTGGGCAAGTGCTTTGGCAACTTCTCATCCAGTAGTTTCTCTACCTGGGGTATCACCCCATCATAAATGCTACGAAGAACAGTCCCAGAAACTTCTTCACATAATTCTTTCAACATGTTGTTTCTGAACTTCCTTGTACATTCATCACTTATAGTGCTAACAACTGCACCTTGTTCCAGTGTGGGTCTGCTCTCCAGAGAGCTTACCCTGAAAACCAAATTTTGAACATCTTCTTTCAGACCTGCCAGTTCGCCAGTGACTGCAGTCTGAACAGAAGTAACCAACCTAGTCTCTAATCCCTGGACTGCCACTTTGAACTTTTCAGTGTTGGTGTTTGTGGCCAGTACCAGTTCATCAAGCTTCTCATAAACCAGCTTCTCATTTCCAGCAAAGACATTCATCTCAGATGCCAGGTTATTTGATAATAATGATTTGAAGTCAGAAATAACCTGAGATGAAGTCTGGAGTGATCTCTCCAGGTCCGCCACCTTAATTAAAAGGCCTTGGACCTCGGTTGAAGAAGAAGTGGAGAGACCAGTGGGAGGTTCAAGATTTGAGGGTAATCTGGTCATTAGAGGAACTTGTGCCCAGTCCTCTTCAGTTGCAGCTTCAGACGTTGCAACTGGTGACTCCGGCGCACGAGGAGGAGGTTGAGATTCTGAAGGTTGATTAGTTGTAGGAGTGAAGTATTAGGTGTTTTCTGGAATTGAAGGTGGTGGAGGTGGTGGCATGTTTGGTTCTGGTGGTGGCATTTCTGGTGTAGGTGTTGGCATTTCTGGTAGTGTTGGCTTCTTCTGTGTAGGGGCATTTCTGGTGAGGGTGGCATTTCTGGTGTAGGTGTTGGCATTTCTGTGAGGTGTTGGCATTTCTGGTGATTTGGCATTTCTGGTGCTGGTGTTGGCATTTCTGGTGTAGGTGTTGGCATTTCTGGTGTAGGTGTTGGCATTTCTGGTGTGGTGGTGGCATTTCTGGTTCTGGTGGTGGCATTTTTGGTGTAGGTGTTGGCATTTCTGGTGTGGTGGTGGCATTTCTGGTGTGGTGTTGGCATTTCTGGTGTAGGTGTTGGCATTTCTGGTGTAGGTGTTGGCATTTTGGTGGTGGTGTTGGCATTTCTGGTGTAGGTGTGGCATTTCTGGTGTAGGTGTTGGCATTTCTGGTGAGGTGTTGGCATTTCTGGTGTAGGTGTTGGCATTTCTGGTTGAAGGTGGTGGCATTTCTGGTGGTGGTGTTGGCATTTCTGGTGGTGGCATTTCTGGTGTAGGTGTTGGCATTTCTGGAAGATTTTCTTCTTCTTGTATATCTTCACCCAGAAAATTCAAGTTAACATCAAAGCCTTCAGACATTGGGGAGTCAACATCATCCCATTCTGGAGCAGTCCCAACTGTCTGTTCACTAGTCTCTACATTTACCTGTTCACCAGCCTCAACATTTAAGTCAATTGGAGCCTCTTGCTCACCAGAAATATGTTCATCAGTCTGAACATCTACTTCAACTTCCTCAACAACCTCTTCAGATTCAAAGATTGGTGACCCATCCAGATTCATAACATCACCTGGATGTCTTTCTGGATTAACCTGGAGTCCAGCTCTCATCAGACGCCTATTAGTTCTAGGTCGTCTGGAAGGTTCAACAACTTCTTGACCTTGACCTTCTGGAGCAACTTGTCTTATGGGCTGTACAGCTTCTATTATCTGTACATCATCACCAGATGGTACTTCAACAGCTTGACCACTATCTGGACCCATTTCAGCTTCTTCCCTTTGCAAGGAAAGCATGGACTGAGGAATATCTACCTCATCCACTGGAGACCTGAGGTTGACCAGGTCCCTCATATACTCACTCACAGAAAAGTGAGTAGTATCAAAATCATACTGGTCTCAAAGAGCATTTTTAAACATTAGGGAAAGGAAACGAATATAAGGAACGAACGGTTTTCTTCCTTTCACCCTAAGTCGCTCAACCAAATCATCAAAAAGGATTTGGGCATAATCCACTCTAAGCCCAAACCACAAACAGTAGGCAATCTGGAGGTGTGTTTGATTAATCTGGTCTAATCCTCCAGAGCTGCCTCCTAGACACTCAACAATATGAGTAAAGAAATATCTCCATGAGTCTGACAGCTTGCTCATGTAGATAGTCCCTTTTCTGGATAGCTGCCCATGCTCATCCAATATATCTGTATGCCCCATCAGCCTGCATATTTCCCTTGTATTTATTCCAGTGGGAAGCTCAATTGGCAGCTCATTCTGGTCAAAATAGTTTAATTGTAGAACAGACCTGAGTAGATTTGCAGTGAAACCAAGGGATCTGGTACCTCCCTTGAGAGTATAGTTGATCGATGAAGTTTCATCGTCATATGTAGCCGTGTACCAGAATTCACATAAATACTCGTGGTACATTCTTCCAGGATTCAATGTTAATGCACCATATAATGGGTAAGAGAGAAAGAACGAGTTTAATCTCCCAAGTAAATATGATTGGAAAATTGAATGAAGGAAATTAATGAAGGAATTTGAAAGATTTGGGAGTAAATATGTTCGAAGTAAATGCAATTGAAATTGAATGAAGGAAATTAATGAAGGAATTTGAAAGATTTGGGAGTAAATATGTTCGAAGTAAATGCAATTGAAATTGAATGAAGGAAATTAATGAAGGAATTTGAAAGATTTGGGAGTAAATATGTTCGAAGTAAATGCAATTGAAATTGAAAGTGAATGAAGGAAGATAATGAAGGAATTTGAAAGATTTGGGAGTAAATATGTTCGAAGTATATGATTGGAAAATTAAATGAAGGAAATTAATGAAGGAATTTGAAAGATTTGGGAGTAAATATGTTCGAAGTAAATGCAATTGAAATTGAATGAAGGAAATTAATGAAGGAATTTGAAAGATTTGGGAGTAAATATGTTCGAAGTAAATGCAATTGAAATTGAATGAAGGAAGATAATGAAGGAATTTGAAAGATTTGGGAGTAAATATGTTCGAAGTATATGATTGGAAAATTAAATGAAGGAAATTAATGAAGGAATTTGAAAGATTTGGGAGTAAATATGTTCGAAGTAAATGCAATTGAAATTGAATGAAGGAAATTAATGAAGGAATTTGAAAGATTTGGGAGTAAATATGTTCGAAGTAAATGCAATTGAAATTGAATGAAGGAAGATAATGAAGGAATTTGAAAGATTTGGGAGTAAATATGTTCGAAGTATATGATTGGAAAATTAAATGAAGGAAATTAATGAAGGAATTTGAAAGATTTGGGAGTAAATATGTTCGAAGTAAATGCAATTGAAATTGAATGAAGGAAATTAATGAAGGAATTTGAAAGATTTGGGAGTAAATATGTTCGAAGTAAATGCAATTGAAATTGAATGAAGGAAGATAATGAAGGAATTTGAAAGATTTGGGAGTAAATATGTTCGAAGTATATGATTGGAAAATTAAATGAAGGAAATTAATGAAGGAATTTGAAAGATTTGGGAGTAAATATGTTCGAAGTAAATGCAATTGAAATTGAATGAAGGAAATTAATGAAGGAATTTGAAAGATTTGGGAGTAAATATGTTCGAAGTAAATGCAATTGAAATTGAATGAAGGAAATTAATGAAGGAATTTGAAAGATTTGGGAGTAAATATGTTCGAAGTAAATGCAATTGAAATTGAATATATAGGTTATGATGAAGATTTGATGAAAGAATGAATGAAAATGGAGTAAATAAGAGAGATAAATATGATTGGAAAATTGAATGAAGGAAATTAATGAAGGAATTTGAAAGATTTGGGAGTAAATATGTTCGAAGTAAATGCAATTGAAATTGAATGAAGGAAATTAATGAAGGAATTTGAAAGATTTGGGAGTAAATATGTTCGAAGTAAATGCAATTGAAATTGAATGAAGGAAATTAATGAAGGAATTTGAAAGATTTGGGAGTAAATATGTTCGAAGTAAATGCAATTGAAATTGAAAGTGGGTATTTATAGGAGAAGAAATGTGGAACTCAAACGGTTTATTTGAAATTATCAAATAACATTTTTGATCGGGTTCTGAGATCCGCATTAATTACATCACATCACACATAAATGCATGACGGTTTACAGCCTACAAACAGTAACAAATTGTACTTTTTGTTTTCCCAAAGTAAAAAGACCATCATTGCGTTGAAAAAGTTACATGCCACGTAGGATTAAGATATTTTCAAAAAGATTTGCTTACGTGGCACACACAAAGACCAAGTATTTAGAAAATATTATGACATATTTCAGTGCATCTGGAGGTTGACTGGACCTTCCAGTATCACTGGTGGATTAGTCCAGTGAACATGTACTGATGGTACACTGGAGGGACACTCCAGTAAAGTACCAGTGAAAACCATTTTTGAAAGACTGGTAACCTCAAACTTGCACGTCAACTAATACAGACAAATGAGAGGGACACATTTACAAGAAGACATAAGTCAACTTAAACACGCACTTCAACCTGTCCAGTTACCAGTGAGAGGGACACATTTACAAAGCACCAGTAATATTTTCTGAAGAGTTTGTCCAGTGAGAAATTAAATTCCCCCTGAACTTAAAACATTTTTAATAGAAAATATTTTTCAAGTCTTTCCCTGGAATGTTGCTCCAGAAATCTAATAATGCAAAGATAATACACAATGGCGTTCAATATCTGAGCAGTCACCAGATTTAAGGATTTAACATTCCCAACTCACCAACAAGATATTCAAAAGTTTTGACATCCAGAGGTTTGGTAAAAATGTCAGCGAGTTGTTTGTCAGTGGGAATAAAATGGAGTTCAATGTTGTTTTTCATTATATGATCACGAATGAAGTGATACCTTAGATCAATGTGCTTCGTTCTGGAGTGCATGACTGGATTGTTTGAGATAGCGATGGCACTGGTATTATCACAAAAGATTGGAGTCTTTGAATATTTAATACCATAATCAAGCAACTGGTTCTTCATCCAGAGTATCTGAGCACAACAACTGGCTGCAGACACGTATTCAGCTTCAGCAGTGGACAATGAAACTGAAGTTTGCTTCTTACTAGTCCAGCTGACCAGTTTGCCACCTAGGAAATGACATCCAACAGTTGTGGATTTCCTATCTATCTTACAACCTGCATGATCTGAATCTGAATAACCCATTAGATCCATGCCTAAGCCTTTGGGGTACCAAAGACCTAGACTGGGGACACCTTTAAGGTACTTCAGTATGCGCTTTACAGCAAGCATATGAGATTCCTTTGGATTAGACTGATATCTGGCACATAAACATGTTGAAAACATAATATCTGGTCTACTGGCAGTTAAGTACATCAGTGAACCAACCATGCCTCTATAGACAGTGGTGTTCACTGGTTTACCATCTGGATCGGAGTCCAGTGTCAGTGGTGCAGAAATTGGAGTTGGTTTAGATGGTGAAGAGTTCATATCAAATTTCTTTAAAAGATCTCTAACATATTTCTCCTGATTAATAAAAATGCCATCTTGTTTTGTTTAATCTGGAGTCCAAGAAAATATGTTAATTCACCCATCAGACTCATTTCATATTCAGTGGACATGATTTTTGAAAATTTCTTGCACATGTTTTCATCAGTAGACCCAAAAATGATATCATCAACATAAATTTGTACCATTAACAGATTACCTTTCTCATGAAGAATGAATAAGGTATTGTCAATTGCACCTCGTTTAAAACCATTTTTCAACAAATGTTTAGTCAGAGTGTCATACCAGGCACGTGGGGCCTGTCTGAGGCCATATAGCGCTTTGTCCAGACGATATACCCAATGTGGATGCTTTTCATCAACGAAACCTGGAGGTTGTCTGACATAAACTTCTTCTTCAAGCTTTCCATTCAAGAAAGCACTCTTTACATCCATCTGGTAGACCTTGAACTGATGATTAGCAGCGAATGCTAAGAATATTCTGATCGCTTCAAGTCTAGCCACTGGAGCAAATGATTCATCAAAGTCGACATCTGACTGGCAGTAGCCTTGTGCTACCAGTCTGGCCTTGTTTCTGATTACGTGGCCATCTTCATCTACTTTGTTTCTGAAGACCCATCTTGTTCCAATTGGTTCTTTCTTTCCAACTGGGAAAGGAACCAGATACCAGACCTTGTTCCTTTCAAACTGGTGAAGCTCTTCTTGCATAGCAGTCACCCAGCTTGGATCTTCCATAGCCTCGTCAATCTTCTTTGGTTCCATCAAAGATAGAAAACTAACGTATAAGCATTGATTACTGGAGGCTCTTCTGGTCTGAACTCCTCTACTGGAGTCACCTATGATCTGATCAATAGGGTGAGCTTTTGTCCATCTGGAGTACTGACCAGGATTGTTACTGACAACAATATCAGTGCAAGAATTCAGTTGAGTCTCCTCTAGAGTTGCTTCTGGAGGAGGATCTTGTCAGACTACTTCAGTATCTTCATCTGAGTCATTTAAATCACGATTTGCATCATGAAATTCTTCATTTGAAGACATTTCCTGGAGTACTGGTTCAGTTTGGAATTCTTCATAAGAAGACATTTCCTGGAGTACTGGTTCAGTTTGGAATTCTTCATAAGAAGACATTTCTGGTCTATTCTCAACTGACACTGATACTGGGGGAGTAGTACGAACATCTGAACCAATATTAATTTCAAAGGGTAGTTTGAAATCAATAGAAGGATAGAATGGAGTACTACTGGAGAGTTTCTTTTTCTGAATAGGTTCCAGATCAGGATGACTGGAAACTGTGTCTGGTGAATCTTCAATTTTGTCGTTTATTGGATCAGATTCACAAAAGACAATTGGAGTTACTGGGGGAGTGTCAAGGGCTGGCTTCTTGTTGATTGCAGCATTTGATTCATCAAATGTGACATGAATTGACTCATGGACCTTCTCCAGTCTCTTGTTGTAGACTCTGAAGGCCTTGTGAATGGCTGAATAGCCTAAGAAATACCCTTCATCAGCTTTGGCATCAAATTTGCCTAGCTGACTGGAGTCGTTCAGGATGTAAACTGGACATCCAAAAACGTGAAAATAACCAATATTTGGTTTTCTATTTCTTAAGACTTCATAGGCTGTCTTTTTGTGTCTCTTGATGTACACTGATCGATTCTGGGTGTGGCAAGCAGTTGCAATTGCTTCCGCCCAGAAACTGGTAGACAGTCCAGATTCAGCAAGCATACTCCTAGCAGCTTCTATCAGCGTTCGATTCTTCCTTTCCACCACTCCATTTTGTTCTGGAGAGCGGGCTGATGAGAAATTCTGGGAGATGCCAGTGTCAGTACAGAATGACTCCAGAGTTGCATTCTGGAATTCTGTTCCATTGTCACTTCTTAACTGACACACTTTTCGACTGTACTTGAGCTCAATTTGCTTGATAAGACTGATGATTTCAGCAGCAGCTTAACCTTTAGACCTTAGAAAGATCACCCAACAATATCTGGAGAATTCATCTACGATCACCAGGGTGTATCTTTTACCAACACGAGTCTGAACGTTCACTGGACCAAAGAGGTCCATATGAAGCATATGAAGAGGTTCAGAAATGCTGAAATTCTATCTGGTCTTGAAACTGGTACGTTTTTGCTTACCCATCTCACATCCTGGACATGGCTTTTCCTTTTTGAAGGAAACTGAAGGTATCCCATCTGCAAGTTGTTTTCTGGACAACTTGTTAATGTTTTTGAAATTTAAATGGGATAACCTTTTGTGTCATAACCAGTTTGTGTCTTCATCAGCTTGAGTATAGAAACACTGCTCTGAAGGAGATCTTTCCATATCCATCACGTACACATTCCCTTTTCTGGGAGCAATCAACACTACCTTCCAGTCCTTGTTGAATACGATTCCCTGAGCAACATTGAATAAGACTTGATAGCCATCGTCACACAGTTGGCTTACACTGATCAAGTTATATTTCAAACCATTCACAAATGCAACACGTGTAAACTTGACTTGTCCATTGTTCAGAACACCATATCCCTCAGTCTTTCCACAACCATCATTTCCAAAAGTGATGGAGGGTCCATCAGAAATGGTGAACTCGTCCAGTAGGGTCTTACATCCGGTCATAGTCCTGCCAGCTGCACTGTCAAGATACCAGATACTTCTTTCGATCGCCCTACACATACACCAGATATTGATCAGTTAGATTTGGGAACCCATCGACTGATGGGTTCACTGGACCCTCCTTTATAGGTCCCTGGAGCAATCTGGTTCAGTTCACTTTCTTCAACAGTGGTCTTAGTTGAAAAGACCACTGGGGTTGATAGTTTTAAAACCTTTTTCTTTTTCTCAACTGGAGAAATAGATTTGTCTTTCTTAGCAAAAGGTTTTGTGTTTTGTCTAGGGCCAGATGAAGTACCCTCAATAAAGTTTAGTCTTGCATTAAAACTTTGTAATTGACGAGTCAGAATTTGAATCTGGCTCTCTAACCTGGACAACACATTTTCTTCAGATGATACCTTAGCCTTTCCAGTCCAAGGCTTTGGTAGGGGATTGGTCTGAGGCAAAGGTTTATTCCGATAGACCTCTTTAACTGGAGCAGCCATCTGGAGCGCTCCAGTCTTAACCTCTGGGGATTGAACTGGGCAAAAATTGGTCTTGGGAGTTACAGGCTTATCATAAACAGTGGTTGGCCTGAACTCCTCTGGTAATCGATCGATTACTGGTATTAATGATGCTATATGAGTATTTCTATCTAAATATGCACGTTTTTGAGCAGGAAATTGTTTTACTGCAGCATCATATGGCTTTTTGGTTTCTAGCCATGACTTAATCACCAGTTTTTCTTTCTCTAAAATGATCTCAAGATCTTGTTTTTCTTGAATCAATTGTTCAGTTACCAGAACCTGGGCTTGAAATGCCAGTTCAATGTCTTGAAGTTCTTTTAATTTTGATTTTAAAGCATTTATTTCAGAAGAATCTGTTTCTAGACCATTTACACAATCAGATCTAACAGTTTCTACAAAAATCAAATCAGAATTTAAAGCTTCAGCAATGTCCAGTTTTAGTTCTTGGTCAGTTGCATTATCATAATCACTAACCTTCTTGATAACAATGTCCACCCATCGTCCAGATGTGACATCTTCCTTCACCAGGAGCTCTTCATCTGCCAGAGCCATGTAACAGCAATCTCTTTCTTCTTCTTCATCAACAGATGAGTCATCAGAATGCACCCACTTCTCTTCAGTTGTTGCAATCATGCACTTATTATTGGTTTCAATTTGTTGTGCCATGAGAGCAATTTGGGCCTTAAGCTTTTTATATTTCATTTTATAGCTATCATCAGGCTTATTATTAGAAGAGAATGGACCAGGCTTGGATGCAAACTGGTTGGACCTGCACTCTTTCATGAAATGACCCTTTTTGCCACACTTAAAGCATGTCAAATTGGTCTTGTCAGTGGAAGAACTGGATGCAAATTATCCAGATGGCCTATTTGCTCTTGCTTTGAAACGGTTAAACGTTTTAGCAATCATTGCAATAAGGTCATCATCTTCAGTTTCATCACAACAGTCTGGAGAGACTTGACTGGATTCTCCAGAATCCATGAGTTCAGACACCATCTTCTTCATAGAAAATACATTCTCAGAAGATATCAGTGTTGTACCTTGTGGTTCAGTATGACTGATCACATTGGGACTACTGGAGGCATGGTTATAGGCATCTTGTTCTGCCACCACTCTCTGAGCTTGATTTTCTTCAGTGTACCTGAAAGCTCCATAAAGAGTTGAGAGAGTGTGTGTGTGCAGAGTTTTACCTTGTCGTAAGACTAGGATCATGTGAGACCATTTGGTGGGTAGAATGTCACAAAATTTCTCCAGAAGTATATCCTTGTCCTTCTCAACCCCAAGACCTCTCAATTGGTTTATGATACTCATAAATCTGGTGTAAGTACCAGTGAGAGACTCGTTAGGTTGAGCAAAAAATGACTCATACCTCTTGTTTAAGGAGACCTTTCTGGTGACAATGGTGTCATCTCCTCCTTCATGTTGGTTTAAAAGTTCATCCCACATGGTTTTAGCACTAGGAAAAAGAACTAGTGTGGGAATTAGGGTTTCTGGAACGGCCCCGAGGATCATGTTTTTTGAGAAGGGTGTCTAGATTCACCAATCTCCTCTCCTCTTCTGACCAATGTTCCTCCCTCTTTTCCCTTCCTCTTCTAGATCCAGAAGGATCAAGAAGGGGATTGAGAGGTGATGTTGGTACATAAGGACCTTCGTTTAAAATTTTCATCATATTCCTCTCAATACCAGTGACATGCAAAACCATCCTAGCCTTCCACGTACCAAATTCATCACTGTTCCCACTGAATTTAGGAACATGATTATTTGAGTAGTGCACATGCACGTGTGGAGAAGCAGGAGTAGGAGGAGGAGGTGGATTAGTGTTATTAACAATTTGTGGTTCATTTTGATCATTAATATTTGCATTAGGATCGGGACCAAGACTAAAACCTTGTGTATTTTCTTGGTTAGCCATCAAGAAACAGATCTAGGCAATGTTTAGCCTTCTGCTCTGATACCAAATGTGAGTCCCTTAAGTTCGATGGTTAACCAGAAAAGTGCAAAATACAACAAGTCTAATAAGCACTAGATTGGACTAGTATTACTTTAATATAAATGCAAGAATATATAAACAAAGTAATAAAAAAAAAAAAAAAAAAAAAAAAAAAAAAAAAAAAAAAAAAAAAAAAAAAAAAAAAAAAAAAAAAAAAAAAAAAAAAAAAAAAAAAAAAAAAAAAAAAAAAAAAAAAAAAAAAAAAAAAAAAAAAAAAAAAAAAAAAAAAAAAAAAAAAAAAAAAAAAAAAAAAAAAAAAAAAAAAAAAAAAAAAAAAAAAAAAAAAAAAAAAAAAAAAAAAAAAAAAAAAAAAAAAAAAAAAAAAAAAAAAAAAAAAAAAAAAAAAAAAAAAAAAAAAAAAAAAAAAAAAAAAAAAAAAAAAAAAAAAAAAAAAAAAAAAAAAAAAAAAAAAAAAAAAAAAAAAAAAAAAAAAAAAAAAAAAAAAAAAAAAAAAAAAAAAAAAAAAAAAAAAAAAAAAAAAAAAAAAAAAAAAAAAAAAAAAAAAAAAAAAAAAAAAAAAAAAAAAAAAAAAAAAAAAAAAAAAAAAAAAAAAAAAAAAAAAAAAAAAAAAAAAAAAAAAAAAAAAAAAAAAAAAAAAAAAAAAAAAAAAAAAAAAAAAAAAAAAAAAAAAAAAAAAAAAAAAAAAAAAAAAAAAAAAAAAAAAAAAAAAAAAAAAAAAAAAAAAAAAAAAAAAAAAAAAAAAAAAAAAAAAAAAAAAAAAAAAAAAAAAAAAAAAAAAAAAAAAAAAAAAAAAAAAAAAAAAAAAAAAAAAAAAAAAAAAAAAAAAAAAAAAAAAAAAAAAAAAAAAAAAAAAAAAAAAAAAAAAAAAAAAAAAAAAAAAAAAAAAAAAAAAAAAAAAAAAAAAAAAAAAAAAAAAAAAAAAAAAAAAAAAAAAAAAAAAAAAAAAAAAAAAAAAAAAAAAAAAAAAAAAAAAAAAAAAAAAAAAAAAAAAAAAAAAAAAAAAAAAAAAAAAAAAAAAAAAAAAAAAAAAAAAAAAAAAAAAAAAAAAAAAAAAAAAAAAAAAAAAAAAAAAAAAAAAAAAAAAAAAAAAAAAAAAAAAAAAAAAAAAAAAAAAAAAAAAAAAAAAAAAAAAAAAAAAAAAAAAAAAAAAAAAAAAAAAAAAAAAAAAAAAAAAAAAAAAAAAAAAAAAAAAAAAAAAAAAAAAAAAAAAAAAAAAAAAAAAAAAAAAAAAAAAAAAAAAAAAAAAAAAAAAAAAAAAAAAAAAAAAAAAAAAAAAAAAAAAAAAAAAAAAAAAAAAAAAAAAAAAAAAAAAAAAAAAAAAAAAAAAAAAAAAAAAAAAAAAAAAAAAAAAAAAAAAAAAAAAAAAAAAAAAAAAAAAAAAAAAAAAAAAAAAAAAAAAAAAAAAAAAAAAAAAAAAAAAAAAAAAAAAAAAAAAAAAAAAAAAAAAAAAAAAAAAAAAAAAAAAAAAAAAAAAAAAAAAAAAAAAAAAAAAAAAAAAAAAAAAAAAAAAAAAAAAAAAAAAAAAAAAAAAAAAAAAAAAAAAAAAAAAAAAAAAAAAAAAAAAAAAAAAAAAAAAAAAAAAAAAAAAAAAAAAAAAAAAAAAAAAAAAAAAAAAAAAAAAAAAAAAAAAAAAAAAAAAAAAAAAAAAAAAAAAAAAAAAAAAAAAAAAAAAAAAAAAAAAAAAAAAAAAAAAAAAAAAAAAAAAAAAAAAAAAAAAAAAAAAAAAAAAAAAAAAAAAAAAAAAAAAAAAAAAAAAAAAAAAAAAAAAAAAAAAAAAAAAAAAAAAAAAAAAAAAAAAAAAAAAAAAAAAAAAAAAAAAAAAAAAAAAAAAAAAAAAAAAAAAAAAAAAAAAAAAAAAAAAAAAAAAAAAAAAAAAAAAAAAAAAAAAAAAAAAAAAAAAAAAAAAAAAAAAAAAAAAAAAAAAAAAAAAAAAAAAAAAAAAAAAAAAAAAAAAAAAAAAAAAAAAAAAAAAAAAAAAAAAAAAAAAAAAAAAAAAAAAAAAAAAAAAAAAAAAAAAAAAAAAAAAAAAAAAAAATACAACAAGTCTAATAAACTAGAATGGACTAGTATTACTTGTAAATAAATGCAAGAATATATAAACAAAGTAATACAAGACTTAAAGAAATAAACAAGTAAAGTGGAACATTATGTATTTTTCATGGGTATTTTATTTATGATGTTAAATAAAACACAAGGTTGTTGCGGAATCAAGATAATACAAATAAGTATGTATCCTAACAACCTATGATTTACAAATGATCTATATTTGTCAAATAACTCTTTAGGATCGAGATACTTAAAGTTGTGAAGTATCCCAGTTTAAGATCGAGAGTATTTGGACAAATTCACTTTCATGCAAAGTGTATGCTTAAAAGTATTTATGTCAAGGAAATGACTTTGTATTTATAGGCAACAAAATTCACCAGTGAATTTTGTGCCGTACAAATATGGTTGCATACATTTAATGATCCGACAAGAACATTAAATGTATTGGATAAGGAATAAGGATAAAGTCACATCAAGTGCAAGTGTATCCTTTTATCCAACCACCTTTACACACGTATACTTTGGTAAAGAACAAGTAGATTGTTCTTAGGAAAGTGTGTAAAGGGAAAAGTCAATCCTTGATATCAGTGTTCAGACTTGTAGGATCTAGAACACTGACAATCCTCCAGTGTACAGATCTGGTAAGACTTTTCCAGTGGACTCCGCCATTTGTTAAGTCTTCTTTCTTCAGACTTCAGTCTTTGACTTCAGTCAGAATGTCTTCAGTAGAGTTGATCTGGACTGGGGGTGAAGTCCAGTGAGCTCATCTGGAGAATACTCCAGATTTCCTATACAAGTATTTGCTCACTGACCTTCATTATTTCTGGACAAATCTTCAGAGGGACTCCAGATTCCAAGTCTGGAGTAGGTCCAGTAGAACACGTTTCTGGTCAGATCTTCAGTGAGGCTCCAGTAGTCGAGTCTGGAGCGAGTCCAGTAAATCTGGACTAAATCTGGACCTAACAGTACGTGATCAGATTAAGTCTAAGTTAGAACTAAAAAAAAAATGAAAACTTGAACACTGATGATCTATAAGGTGCTTTCCAGTAACTTAAATTTTTAGACTTAGTCAAAATCAAGTGTTTTTCAAGCATACAATTGTATAGATAGAAGCTTGAAAAACCTTGCATTATTTCTGAACAAATAAGGGAAATTTGTTAGGTCCAGATTTACTGGACTCGCTCCAGACTTGAAGACTGGAGCGACACCGAAGATTTGTCCAGAAATAATAGAAGACCAGTGAGCTATTTACTTGTACAAGAAATCTGGAATCCTCCAGATTAGCTCACTGGACTTCACTCCAGTCAAGATCGTTTCTACTGAAGACATTCTTACTGAAGTCAAAGACTGAAGTATGAAGAAAGAAGACTGACAAGCAGTGGAGCCCACTGACAGTCTTACCAGATCTCCTGACTGGAGCCTTTATCAGTGTTCTAGACCTTACAAGTCTGAACACTGATTACGAGGAATTGACTTTATGCCTTTACACACTTTTACACGGACAACCCATTTGTCTATTGATAAAAGTACAATACGTGTGTAAAGGTGGTTGGTTAAAAGGATGACAAGTCATATCAACATGACTTTATCCTTGTACTTTAACCAATGCATTTAAGGAATTAAAGTAGTTGCCTTAAATGCATGCAACCATATTTGTACGGCATAATAAATTCACTGTTGAATTTATTTCCCTATAAATACAAAGTCATATACCTCGTACAAATTACTTTTTTGCAATTTGGTGAACTTGCTAAAATACTCTCGATCAAAATAGTTATACTTCACAACTTTAAGTATATCGATCCAAGGAGATTATTTAGCAAGTATAGATCACTTGTAATTCAAAGATTGTTTAGATAGTTACATACTTGTAATATCTAAGTTCCGCAACAATCTTGTATTTTGTTTAACATCAATAAATAAAATACACTTGAAAATTACATTTGTGTTCCACCATTTATTTATTTGTTTAAATATTGCTTTAAGTCTTTATTACTTTATTTATATTCTTGCATTTGTATTTAAAGTAATACTAGTCCAATCTAGTTCATACTTAACTTGTTATTTTACACTTGTGGGTTATATATATATATATATATATATATATATATATATATATATATATATATATATATATATATATATATATATATATATATATATATATATATATATATATATATATATATATATATATATATATATATATATATATATATATATATATATATATATATATATATATATATATATATATATATATATATATATATATATATATATATATATATATATATATATATATATATATAATATATATATATATATATATATATATATATATATATATATATATATATATATATATATATATATATATATATATATATATATATATATATATATATATATATATATATATATATATATATATATATATATATATATATATATATATATATATATATATATATATATATATATATATATATATATATATATATATATATATATATATATATATATATATATATATATATATATATATATATATATATATATATATATATATATATATATATATATATATATATATATATATATATATATATATATATATATATATATATATATATATATATATATATATATATATATATATATATATATATATATATATATATATATATATATATATATATATATATATATATATATATATATATATATATATATATATATATATATATATATATATATATATATATATATATATATATATATATATATATATATATATATATATATAATATATATATATATATATATATATATATATATATATATATATATATATATATAATATATATATATATATATATATATATATATATATATATATATATATATATATATATATATATATATATATATATATATATATATATATATATATATATATATATATATATATATATATATATATATATATATATATAATATATATATATATATATATATATATATATATATATATATATATATATATATATATATATATATATATATATATATATATATATATATATATATATATATATATATATATATATATATATATATATATATATATATATATATATATATATATATATATATATATATATATATATATATATATATATATATATATATATATATATATATATATATATATATATATATATATATATATATATATATATATATATATATATATATATATATATATATATATATATATATATATATATATATATATATATATATATATATATATATATATATATATATATATATATATATATATATATATATATATATATATATATATATATATATATATAATATATATATATATATATATATATATATATATATATATATATATATATATATATATATATATATAATATATATATATATATATATATATATATATATATATATATATATATATATATATATATATATATATATATTCGGTTTTATAGGTAATGAATAAGGAACTACAAAAAGACAAGCCAAATGGATCCTGTCCTGATAACGTTAACATGAGTAGAGTATTTATAGAACAAATGTATAATGAGTTGAATTTTAAATGGTCCATAAAACATTGAAGTGGGCTTAATATGTTAACGGGACTATCGGAAGTGTTGTGGGATTTCGGAAATTTTCCGGTATCGATCATAAAAACTCAAAAAAATGAATACCACTACCGATTCTGATCAAGATTCGCTACCATTTTTCGGGACCGAGATCAGAACGTAATTGGTATTTGTAATTTTTGGCTCATCCCTAGTCTATGTTTCTTTTTATTCAAATTTTTGATAGCAACATCTTTGTTATTATTACTAGGAAGTTCCTTCCGTGCGTTGTGCGGCGCTAATTTGTGCAATTGTCTAACGAACTACGCTTAGATGTCCATGAGTTATTCACAAAAGTTATACAACTGGTGTCATGTTTTTTGTTTGTAATCGATCATGAATATGTTTACAAAAGATTTGGTGCACAGTGTTAGCTACAGAGAGGGCCATGAGCTTCATATGTAACCGATCATGAACATTTTTACAAAAGATTTGGCACCTATTATACATTTGTGTCCGTCTTCGGTTTTGTGCCTCTTTGAACTGTCGGTCTTTATATCTGCATCAAATCCAAACAGCCTTCAAACAACCCCCATATATACCTCTCCAGCAGCCCCTACAAAACCTGCAAAATTTGTAAAACAAAAGGAAAAAAAAACTATTATGAAGCTCTCAAAGAATAGTTAGGGACTTTCTATTCCTTTCCAGTCATCACTCAAGTACCTATTCCACCTATTTGTAATAAGTTCATGTTTATTCATTCTCACCCTCTTAAATGCATATAACGGTGAATAAATAGGTAAGGAAATAGATACCATGGTCCCTAATTCACTGTCCATCCATATGGTGCCTAATAGAAAGGGTGAATATTCATGTTGTTGCCTATTAGGTGTCTACTCCCTGCCTATGGCATCTCATCCATCTTTATAAGATAGAAAAAGAAAATGATACATCCTCTCAAAATTATTCTAATAATCCTACTAATACCATGACTACATGACAAGTGTACTCCATTAATTTTCTTCCTTAATCTCATTCTTTGATTTTTACCAAATGTTACATTCATAACCACATTTGAACTTCTAAGTTTTCCTTGAAAAGTTTTTGAATAAACTTCAAACTTTTTAAAACTGAATGCACCCTACCTTTGATTTTTAGCTCATGTGGTATGTGTAATTAACCTTTAAATTTTTAACCATATGTACTTGATAATATATTTAAAGTATATTCATAAAAATATATTGGTTCGAGACATGTTAAACATATCAGAATCCTAGTCTAAACCTAATAAAAAACCAATTGTCTCTAAACCAATGTTTTAAAAGTTTTAAAAAATGACAGATTATAAATTTCGTCCCTGGGTTTCGCAAATTGCAGGTTTCATACTTAACTTCACGAAAATAAATAATTTCATCCCCGACTTTCGTGCTTCATCAACACTTTTGGTCCAAAACCACTAATGACCGTTAAAAATGAATATATATATATATATATATATATATATATATATATATATATATATATATATATATATATATATATATATATATATATATATATATATATATATATATATATATATATATATATATATATATATATATATATATATATATATATATATATATATATATATATATATATATATATATATATATATATATATATATATATATATATATATATATATATATATATATATATATATATATATATATATATATATATATATATATATATATATATATATATATATATATATATATATATATATATATATATATATATATATATATATATATATATATATATATATATATATATATATATATATATATATATATATATATATATATATATATATATATATATATATATATATATATATATATATATATATATATATATATATATATATATATATATATATATATATATATATATATATATATATATATATATATATATATATATATATATATATATATATATATATATATATATATATATATATATATATATATATATATATATATATATATATATATATATATATATATATATATATATATATATATATATATATATATATATATATATATATATATATATATATATATATATATATATATATATATATATATATATATATATATATATATATATATATATATATATATATATATATATATATATATATATATATATATATATATATATATATATATATATATATATATATATATATATATATATATATATATATATATATATATATATATATATATATATATATATATATATATATATATATATATATATATATATATATATATATATATATATATATATATATATATATATATATATATATATATATATATATATATATATATATATATATATATATATATATATATATATATATATATATATATATATATATATATATATATATATATATATATATATATATATATATATATATATATATATATATATATATATATATATATATATATATATATATATATATATATATATATATATATATATATATATATATATATATATATATATATATATATATATATATATATATATATATATATATATATATATATATATATATATATATATATATATATATATATATATATATATATATATATATATATATATATATATATATATATATATATATATATATATATATATATATATATATATATATATATATATATATATATATATATATATATATATATATATATATATATATATATATATATATATATATATATATATATATATATATATATATATATATATATATATATATATATATATATATATATATATATATATATATATATATATATATATATATATATATATATATATATATATATATATATATATATATATATATATATATATATATATATATATATATATATATATATATATATATATATATATATATATATATATATATATATATATATATATATATATATATATATATATATATATATATATATATATATATATATATATATATATATATATATATATATATATATATATATATATATATATATATATATATATATATATATATATATATATATATATATATATATATATATATATATATATATATATATATATATATATATATATATATATATATATATATATATATATATATATATATATATATATATATATATATATATATATATATATATATATATATATATATATATATATATATATATATATATATATATATATATATATATATATATATATATATATATATATATATATATATATATATATATATATATATATATATATATATATATATATATATATATATATATATATATATATATATATATATATATATATATATATATATATATATATATATATATATATATATATATATATATATATATATATATATATATATATATATATATATATATATATATATATATATATATATATATATATATATATATATATATATATATATATATATATATATATATATATATATATATATATATATATATATATATATATATATATATATATATATATATATATATATATATATATATATATATATATATATATATATATATATATATATATATATATATATATATATATATATATATATATATATATATATATATATATATATATATATATATATATATATATATATATATATATATATATATATATATATATATATATATATATATATATATATATATATATATATATATATATATATATATATATATATATATATATATATATATATATATATATATATATATATATATATATATATATATATATATATATATATATATATATATATATATATATATATATATATATATATATATATTTTTATTATCTTTAAATTACAACTCATCAACAAAAGCCACGTATGATTCCCACTATCCGGATTTTATTATTAGATACATATATCTATATATATACATACATATATCTATATCTATACATCCTTTTATTATCCCGATCCCACCCACCTAACTTCTATACTCTTTGTCCCTCTCTTAGTCCCCATTTTCTCTCTAACCTAACAAATGGAAAACCCTAGATCTTCTTAATCCCACATAAAATCACAAATTCATATAGGGGAAACATCGAATCCGTTGTGTTTTTCTGGTTATCTGGCTTCGTATTACATCAGGAAGGTTTGTTTTTCGAATCATCTTTCTCATTAAAATTAGGGTTTTGTAAATATTATTATTATTTGCATGGATTTTTTTAAATTTCGAGTTGAAGGAGGGCGAAGGACGGAGAGACGTGAGGATGAGGGTGGAGGCTAAAGTAGGAATAGTTCCTCCCCTTAATTCCCTCTATCTTCCCTGTAATCTTTGATGATGACTTGCTCTTTGTATTTTGATTCTTGTTTAACTTACTGTATAGATTGTAGGTCCTTGTGGACTGATCGTACACGAGAACGCTTATAGTTATGACGAGAGTGCGGAATCCTCTCGTGATAACCTGTTTGGTTAATAGAAATATCGTCTTTCGTTGTAAACACAACCTAAGATTAAACTTAACATAAGTCTATGATTACATACAAAACATAAACATACCAAACCTCTGATCAATATGTAATCATTCACATTATCTAAGTACAAATAACAAGTTTAAACATAACATAAGTCTATGATTACATATTACAAAACATAAACATACCAAACCTCTGATCAATATGTAATCATTCACATTATCTAAGTACAAATAACAAGTTTAAACATAACATAAGTCTATGATTACATATTACAAAACATAAACATACCAAACCTCTGATCAATATGTAATCATTCACATTATCTAAGTACAAATAACAAGTTTAAACATAACATAAGTCTATGATTACATATTACAAAACATAAACATACCAAACCTCTGATCAATATGTAATCATTCACATTATCTAAGTACAAATAACAAGTTTAAACATAACATAAGTCTATGATTACATATTACAAAACATAAACATACCAAACCTCTGATCAATATGTAATCATTCACATTATCTAAGTACAAATAACAAGTTTAAACATAACATAAGTCTATGATTACATATTACAAAACATAAACATACCAAACCTCTGATCAATATGTAATCATTCACATTATCTAAGTACAAATAACAAGTTTAAACATAACATAAGTCTATGATTACATATTACAAAACATAAACATACCAAACCTCTGATCAATATGTAATCATTCACATTATCTAAGTACAAATAACAAGTTTAAACATAACATAAGTCTATGATTACATATTACAAAACATAAACATACCAAACCTCTGATCAATATGTAATCATTCACATTATCTAAGTACAAATAACAAGTTTAAACATAACATAAGTCTATGATTACATATTACAAAACATAAACATACCAAACCTCTGATCAATATGTAATCATTCACATTATCTAAGTACAAATAACAAGTTTAAACATAACATAAGTCTATGATTACATATTACAAAACATAAACATACCAAACCTCTGATCAATATGTAATCATTCACATTATCTAAGTACAAATAACAAGTTTAAACATAACATAAGTCTATGATTACATATTACAAAACATAAACATACCAAACCTCTGATCAATATGTAATCATTCACATTATCTAAGTACAAATAACAAGTTTAAACATAACATAAGTCTATGATTACATATTACAAAACATAAACATACCAAACCTCTGATCAATATGTAATCATTCACATTATCTAAGTACAAATAACAAGTTTAAACATAACATAAGTCTATGATTACATATTACAAAACATAAACATACCAAACCTCTGATCAATATGTAATCATTCACATTATCTAAGTACAAATAACAAGTTTAAACATAACATAAGTCTATGATTACATATTACAAAACATAAACATACTGATCAAATCGCTGTTGCTGTTGTCAACAGAATCATGCACTTACAGTCTCCCCCTTGACATCAGCTACACGATTTCTTCAATCTTAAAAAAAACATTATCCATCAAATAACAATCTCCTGCTATTCGCATGAATATTAGCATGTAAACAAATGCGCAAAATCTTCCTGTATCTGCTTTCCTCAGTAGTCCATGAAGGAATAAACAAACACTGAGTGTCGTATAACCTTCGTTGATCATCTCTAGAAAGATTCACGATCTGCATAGGATCATATGTGCGCAACAAAATAACCCTCTTATTCTTATCTCCATACATCAACGCCTCACCAGTATTATTATGAATTTCCCAATGATCAAGTGTACTCAAAACATCTTGAGGCCATTTCTTCACTGGAACCTTCAATACACACTTGATCGATCGTTGAACAAATTCAATAGTTCCATCATCCTTCGTAACTTTCTTCAAGGATCTTGGCATTATGAACAAACTGGTTTTATCAAAATCATCATAAAATCTTTTCCTGTAATCATCTTGCAATTTCTTACTCCAGTAAGTTGCATATCCATTTCCACTTGGATTAACCAGCCTTTTCCTTCCTAAATCCATTAAATCGGATTCACTAAGGCTCTCAAAATATCTTTTCATCGGCTTTAAGTATTGACAACCATCATCTCTTTTAATAACAAACAATTTTAGCTCATCATCGAAAAACCAACTCAAAATAGTAGTCACATACGTATGAGCATCTCGATCACTAATAAAATCCCAAAAGACTGATGGTTTCATACCTTCTCCTACAAATCCTCTTGCCGGTATCTTTCTATCGATTTGATGTAAGTGATCTTCATCCCTACTTGGCACTGGATATTCTGTCACATCAAATTCCTTCGAATCTTCAATATTCCAGCTTAGCGTAATTCCATCTTCATCATCTCCAACTTTGGTAAAAACCATAAAGTGTAGAGTTCTTGAACTTGGAATAAAAACTCGCTCAGCTTGAATCTCTTGTTGATCATCTGGAACTTGTTGTTGCACAAAATCATCTTGAAGAACATTATCCCAGTCCACATCAGGATTCATTTCACCTTCCTCCAAGCTTTCATCATTCTCAGAATCATCATTTCGAACCTCAGATGTACCTGCATCTATCTTTTGAAGCTTATCTGAAATTTAAAAATTCAAATATTTCAAATGTGCAAAGACACACAACATTAAGACATAAAAGATAGCATAAATAAAATAAACTATATCATAAATATAATGTAACAATTGAGTACACCAATATTTATCTTATAATTTTTATCTTATTTACATTTAAAGTACACAAATTATTAATCTCTTAAGGTTCAAAAAACTTTAAAAATTCAAATATTTCAAATGTGCAAAGACACACAACATTAAGACATAAAAGATAGCATAAATAAAATAAACTATATCATAAATATAATGTAACAATTGAGTACACCAATATTTATCTTATAATTTTTATCTTATTTACATTTAAAGTACACAAATTATTAATCTCTTAAGGTTCAAAAACAAAATCTGAATCTGACGAATCCGATTCTGACTCTGAAGACTTATTGGTAGTAGAATCAGAATTCGAGTTACCTGAATTGGAATCATCATCAATAACTACATCCGGAGCCACCATCACAGCTTTTCCTGAGTCTTCTTCCTCAGATGTTCACTCTCCTCTTCCTCTGTTCACTCTCCTCTTCCTCTGATTCACTCTCCTCTTCCTCTGATTCACTCTCCTCTTCCTCTGTTCACTCTCCTCTTCCTCTGATTCACTCTCTCTTCCTCTGATTCACTCTCCTCTTCCTCTTGTTCACTCTCCTCTTCCTCTGATTCACTCTCTCTTCGTCTGCACTCTCCTCTTCCTCTTGTTCACTCTCCTCTTCCTCTGATTCACTCTCCTCTTCCTCTGTTCACTCTCCTCTTCCTCTGATTCACTCTCTCTTCTCTGATCACTCTCCTCTTCCTCTTGTTCACTCTCCTCTTCCTCTGATTCACTCTCCTCTTCCTCTGTCACTCTCCTCTTCCTCTGTTCACTCTCCTCTTCCTCTGTCACTCTCTCTTCTCTGATCACTCTCCTCTTCCTCTTGTTCACTCTCCTCTTCCTCTGATTCACTCTCCTCTTCCTCTGTCACTCTCCTCTTCCTCTGTTCACTCTCCTCTTCCTCTGATCACTCTCTCTTCTCTGATTCACTCTCCTCTTCCTCTTGTTCACTCTCCTCTTCCTCTGATTCACTCTCTCTTCCTCTGTCACTCTCCTCTTCCTCTGTTCACTCTCCTCTTCCTCTGATTCACTCTCCTCTTCCTCTGTTCACTCTCCTCTTCCTCTGATTCACTCTCCTCTTCCTCTGATTCACTCTCCTCTTCCTCTTGTTCACTCTCCTCTTCCTCTGATTCACTCTCCTCTTCCTCTGTCACTCTCCTCTTCCTCTGTTCACTCTCCTCTTCCTCTGTCACTCTCTCTTCGTCTGATCAATCTCCTCTTCCTCTTGTTCACTCTCCTCTTCCTCTGATTCACTCTCTCTTCCTCTGTCACTCTCCTCTTCCTCTGTTCACTCTCCTCTTCCTCTGATTCACTCTCTCTTCTCTGATTCACTCTCCTCTTCCTCTTGTTCACTCTCCTCTTCCTCTGATTCACTCTCCTCTTCCTCTGTCACTCTCCTCTTCCTCTGATTCACTCTCTCTTCTCTGTCACTCTCCTCTTCCTCTTGTTCACTCTCCTCTTCCTCTGATTCACTCTCTCTTCTCTGATCACTCTCCTCTTCCTCTGTTCACTCTCCTCTTCCTCTGATTCACTCTCCTCTTCCTCTGTCACTCTCCTCTTCCTCTGATTCACTCTCCTCTTCCTCTGTTCACTCTCCTCTTCCTCTGATTCACTCTCCTCTTCCTCTTGTTCACTCTCCTCTTCCTCTGATTCACTCTCTCTTCCTCTGTCACTCTCCTCTTCCTCTGTTCACTCTCCTCTTCCTCTGATTCACTCTCTCTTCTCTGATTCACTCTCCTCTTCCTCTTGTTCACTCTCCTCTTCCTCTGATTCACTCTCTCTTCCTCTGTCACTCTCCTCTTCCTCTGTTCACTCTCCTCTTCCTCTGATTCACTCTCCTCTTCCTCTGTTCACTCTCCTCTTCCTCTGATTCACTCTCTCTTCCTCTGATTCACTCTCCTCTTCCTCTGTTCACTCTCCTCTTCCTCTGATTCACTCTCCTCTTCCTCTGTCACTCTCCTCTTCCTCTGATTCACTCTCCTCTTCCTCTGTTCACTCTCCTCTTCCTCTGATTCACTCTCCTCTTCCTCTTGTTCACTCTCCTCTTCCTCTGATTCACTCTCTCTTCCTCTGTCACTCTCCTCTTCCTCTGTTCACTCTCCTCTTCCTCTGATTCACTCTCCTCTTCCTCTTGTTCACTCTCCTCTTCCTCTGATTCACTCTCCTCTTCCTGTCACTTCCTCTTCCTCTGATTCACTCTCCTCTTCCTCTGTCACTCTCCTCTTCCTCTGATTCACTCTCCTCTTCCTCTTGTTCACTCTCCTCTTCCTCTGATTCACTCTCTCTTCTCTGATCACTCTCCTCTTCCTCTGTTCACTCTCCTCTTCCTCTGATTCACTCTCCTCTTCCTCTGTCACTCTCCTCTTCCTCTGTTCACTCTCCTCTTCCTCTGTTCACTCTCCTCTTCCTCTGATTCACTCTCCTCTTCCTCTTGTTCACTCTCCTCTTCCTCTGATTCACTCTCCTCTTCCTCTGTCACTCTCCTCTTCCTCTGATTCACTCTCCTCTTCCTCTGTTCACTCTCCTCTTCCTCTGATTCACTCTCCTCTTCCTCTGTTCACTCTCCTCTTCCTCTGATTCACTCTCTCTTCGTCTGATCATCTCCTCTTCCTCTTGTTCACTCTCCTCTTCCTCTGAGTCACTCTCATCTTCAGTACGAACCCTCTTCAAACCTTTTCCAACAGAAGAAGAACCACTTGCCCGATCAACATCAGCCCTAACATAGTTCAGCTGATCATCTACATCTTCCAATAAGCGATCCAGCTCCTGATCTCGTTCAGCATTAGACTCTACGAACAACTCCAGATTATCCAACGGTTGGAAATTATCCACTTGTGCAATAATATCATCTGGATCCTGGTGGTGGTGGTGGTGGTGGTGGTGGTGGTGGTGGTGGTGGTGGTGGTGGTGGTGGTGGTGGTGGTGGTGGTGGTGGTGGTGGTGGTGGTGGTGGTGGTGGTGGTGGTGGTGGTGGTGGTGGTGGTGGTGGTGGTGGTGGTGGTGGTGGTGGTGGTGGTGGTGGTGGTGGTGGTGGTGGTGGTGGTGGTGGTGGTGGTGGTGGTGGTGGTGGTGGTGGTGGTGGTGGTGGTGGTGGTGGTGGTGGTGGTGGTGGTGGTGGTGGTGGTGGTGGTGGTGGTGGTGGTGGTGGTGGTGGTGGTGGTGGTGGTGGTGGTGGTGGTGGTGGTGGTGGTGGTGGTGGTGGTGGTGGTGGTGGTGGTGGTGGTGGTGGTGGTGGTGGTGGTGGTGGTGGTGGTGGTGGTGGTGGTGGTGGTGGTGGTGGTGGTGGTGGTGGTGGTGGTGGTGGTGGTGGTGGTGGTGGTGGTGGTGGTGGTGGTGGTGGTGGTGGTGGTGGTGGTGGTGGTGGTGGTGGTGGTGGTGGTGGTGGTGGTGGTGGTGGTGGTGGTGGTGGTGGTGGTGGTGGTGGTGGTGGTGGTGGTGGTGGTGGTGGTGGTGGTGGTGGTGGTGGTGGTGGTGGTGGTGGTGGTGGTGGTGGTGGTGGTGGTGGTGGTGGTGGTGGTGGTGGTGGTGGTGGTGGTGGTGGTGGTGGTGGTGGTGGTGGTGGTGGTGGTGGTGGTGGTGGTGGTGGTGGTGGTGGTGGTGGTGGTGGTGGTGGTGGTGGTGGTGGTGGTGGTGGTGGTGGTGGTGGTGGTGGTGGTGGTGGTGGTGGTGGTGGTGGTGGTGGTGGTGGTGGTGGTGGTGGTGGTGGTGGTGGTGGTGGTGGTGGTGGTGGTGGTGGTGGTGGTGGTGGTGGTGGTGGTGGTGGTGGTGGTGGTGGTGGTGGTGGTGGTGGTGGTGGTGGTGGTGGTGGTGGTGGTGGTGGTGGTGGTGGTGGTGGTGGTGGTGGTGGTGGTGGTGGTGGTGGTGGTGGTGGTGGTGGTGGTGGTGGTGGTGGTGGTGGTGGTGGTGGTGGTGGTGGTGGTGGTGGTGGTGGTGGTGGTGGTGGTGGTGGTGGTGGTGGTGGTGGTGGTGGTGGTGGTGGTGGTGGTGGTGGTGGTGGTGGTGGTGGTGGTGGTGGTGGTGGTGGTGGTGGTGGTGGTGGTGGTGGTGGTGGTGGTGGTGGTGGTGGTGGTGGTGGTGGTGGTGGTGGTGGTGGTGGTGGTGGTGGTGGTGGTGGTGGTGGTGGTGGTGGTGGTGGTGGTGGTGGTGGTGTGGTGGTGAACCCGTGACGCCCGTCGTTGTCGTTGTCTTTGACGTGGAGCCACACGTGGAACTTGAACTTGAGGTTGTGGTGGTGGTGGTGGTGGAGGTGGTGCATCATTATTTCCTCCTTCTTCAACCTCATTTTCATCTTCCCATCCAACAGCCGGAGCTCGATAGTTAGGGTTGATCAAATGTCCAAACGCGTGTACCCATTCTTCAAACGCGTGTACACATTCTTCAAACGCGTGTACATTCAAACGCGTGTAATTCAATTAAACGCGTGTAACTTAAACGCGTGTACATTCTTAAACGCGTGTACATTCTTAAACGCGTGTACATTCTTAAACGCGTGTACATTCTTAAACGCGTGTACATTCTTAAACGCGTGTACATTCTTAAACGCGTGTACATTCTTAAACGCGTGTACATTCTTAAACGCGTGTACATTCTTAAACGCGTGTACATTCTTAAACGCGTGTACATTCTTAAACGCGTGTACATTCTTAAACGCGTGTACATTCTTAAACGCGTGTACATTCTTAAACGCGTGTACATTCTTAAACGCGTGTACATTCTTAAACGCGTGTACATTCTTAAACGCGTGTACATTCTTAAACGCGTGTACATTCTTAAACGCGTGTACATTCTTAAACGCGTGTACATTCTTAAACGCGTGTACATTCTTAAACGCGTGTACATTCTTAAACGCGTGTACATTCTTAAACGCGTGTACATTCTTAAACGCGTGTACATTCTTAAACGCGTGTACATTCTTAAACGCGTGTACATTCTTAAACGCGTGTACATTCTTAAACGCGTGTACATTCTTAAACGCGTGTACATTCTTAAACGCGTGTACATTCTTAAACGCGTGTACATTCTTAAACGCGTGTACATTCTTAAACGCGTGTACATTCTTAAACGCGTGTACATTCTTAAACGCGTGTACATTCTTAAACGCGTGTACATTCTTAAACGCGTGTACATTCTTAAACGCGTGTACATTCTTAAACGCGTGTACATTCTTAAACGCGTGTACATTCTTAAACGCGTGTACATTCTTAAACGCGTGTACATTCTTAAACGCGTGTACATTCTTAAACGCGTGTACATTCTTAAACGCGTGTACATTCTTAAACGCGTGTACATTCTTAAACGCGTGTACATTCTTAAACGCGTGTACATTCTTAAACGCGTGTACATTCTTAAACGCGTGTACATTCTTAAACACGTGTTTTTCCAAACGCGTGGAACAAGGTTAGTTAATCACGATATTTATCAAACGCGTGTAGACAAAGATTTGATATAAAAAGTTCTAAACACGCGTAAGAATCAAACTCGTGGCACTGTTCATCTTCTCAAATTCGAAGCACAATAAGCTTAATCATGATATTATACATAGCATCAAATACGAAGAACAATAAGCAATAAGCAATACCTGTATAATAATCACGAAAAAGATCACGAAGAACAAGTGTATAGAGATGAACAGTATCGATCACAATGAGAGTATGAGACGATTTTAGACTAAACGCGTGTTGGGGGTAAAACTCGGGTGAAAAGAATTATGTGAAAATTGAAAAAGGTAAAAATGAACGAGTTTGGGCAAGGTATATATATACCCGTGACCCAAACGCGTGGTCAAACCTGGTCAACCACGTGTTTAACTTAAGGTCAAACGCGTGAACAAAGATCAAACACGTGGTCAAATCCAAACGCGTGGAATCTTCAAACGCGTGTAATCTCAAACGCGTGTACCCATTCTTCAAACGCGTGTTACAATGGTAAACACGTGGTAAAGTCTCAAACGCGTGTACCCATTCTTCAAACGCGTGTTACAATGGTAAACGCGTGTGATCAATGGTAAACGCGTGTAATCAAAGTAAACGCGTGTACACTAAACGCGTGTACCATTCTTAAACGCGTGTACATTCTTAAACGCGTGTACATTCTTAAACGCGTGTACATTCTTAAACGCGTGTACATTCTTAAACGCGTGTAAAATTCTTAAACGCGTGTAATCTTAAACACGTTAGAGTCTCAAACGCGTGTACCCATTCTTCAAACGTGTGTTACAATGGTAAACACGTGGTAAAGTCTCAAACGCGTGTACCCATTCTTCAAACGCGTGTTACAATGGTAAACGCGTGTGATCAATGGTAAACGCGTGTAGTATGCCATAAAGACCTAAACACGTGTACCATTCTTCAAACGCGTGTTACAGTTGTAAACGCGTGTACATTCTTAAACGCGTGTACATTCTTAAACGCGTGTAATCTTAAACACGTGTAAAGTCTCAAACGCGTGTACCATTCTTCAAACGCGTGTTACAATGGTAAACACGTGGTAAAGTTCAAACGCGTGTACCCATTCTTCAAACGCGTGTTACAATGGTAAACGCGTGCAAACAAAAATAAACATGTTACAAAAGGTAAACACGTGGTAAAGTTCAAAGGTGTACATTTAAACGCGTGTTACCTGTACAATCAACCACATTTTCAATCAACACTTAGAGAATTTTCATACCCTTTACCATCAAACCTGAATAACCAGCCAACACACACAGGATAAAGATAACCTGTATGAAAACTCAATGATTGAAACCCCTGAAAATCAAGTCATCATTAGCAGATAAAATTTTTTTTTTTTTTTTTTTTTTTTTTTTTTTTTTTTTTTTTTTTTTTTTTTTTTTTTTTTTTTTTTTTTTTTTTTTTTTTTTTTTTTTTTTTTTTTTTTTTTTTTTTTTTTTTTTTTTTTTTTTTTTTTTTTTTTTTTTTTTTTTTTTTTTTTTTTTTTTTTTTTTTTTTTTTTTTTTTTTTTTTTTTTTTTTTTTTTTTTTTTTTTTTTTTTTTTTTTTTTTTTTTTTTTTTTTTTTTTTTTTTTTTTTTTTTTTTTTTTTTTTTTTTTTTTTTTTTTTTTTTTTTTTTTTTTTTTTTTTTTTTTTTTTTTTTTTTTTTTTTTTTTTTTTTTTTTTTTTTTTTTTTTTTTTTTTTTTTTTTTTTTTTTTTTTTTTTTTTTTTTTTTTTTTTTTTTTTTTTTTTTTTTTTTTTTTTTTTTTTTTTTTTTTTTTTTTTTTTTTTTTTTTTTTTTTTTTTTTTTTTTTTTTTTTTTTTTTTTTTTTTTTTTTTTTTTTTTTTTTTTTTTTTTTTTTTTTTTTTTTTTTTTTTTTTTTTTTTTTTTTTTTTTTTTTTTTTTTTTTTTTTTTTTTTTTTTTTTTTTTTTTTTTTTTTTTTTTTTTTTTTTTTTTTTTTTTTTTTTTTTTTTTTTTTTTTTTTTTTTTTTTTTTTTTTTTTTTTTTTTTTTTTTTTTTTTTTTTTTTTTTTTTTTTTTTTTTTTTTTTTTTTTTTTTTTTTTTTTTTTTTTTTTTTTTTTTTTTTTTTTTTTTTTTTTTTTTTTTTTTTTTTTTTTTTTTTTTTTTTTTTTTTTTTTTTTTTTTTTTTTTTTTTTTTTTTTTTTTTTTTTTTTTTTTTTTTTTTTTTTTTTTTTTTTTTTTTTTTTTTTTTTTTTTTTTTTTTTTTTTTTTTTTTTTTTTTTTTTTTTTTTTTTTTTTTTTTTTTTTTTTTTTTTTTTTTTTTTTTTTTTTTTTTTTTTTTTTTTTTTTTTTTTTTTTTTTTTTTTTTTTTTTTTTTTTTTTTTTTTTTTTTTTTTTTTTTTTTTTTTTTTTTTTTTTTTTTTTTTTTTTTTTTTTTTTTTTTTTTTTTTTTTTTTTTTTTTTTTTTTTTTTTTTTTTTTTTTTTTTTTTTTTTTTTTTTTTTTTTTTTTTTTTTTTTTTTTTTTTTTTTTTTTTTTTTTTTTTTTTTTTTTTTTTTTTTTTTTTTTTTTTTTTTTTTTTTTTTTTTTTTTTTTTTTTTTTTTTTTTTTTTTTTTTTTTTTTTTTTTTTTTTTTTTTTTTTTTTTTTTTTTTTTTTTTTTTTTTTTTTTTTTTTTTTTTTTTTTTTTTTTTTTTTTTTTTTTTTTTTTTTTTTTTTTTTTTTTTTTTTTTTTTTTTTTTTTTTTTTTTTTTTTTTTTTTTTTTTTTTTTTTTTTTTTTTTTTTTTTTTTTTTTTTTTTTTTTTTTTTTTTTTTTTTTTTTTTTTTTTTTTTTTTTTTTTTTTTTTTTTTTTTTTTTTTTTTTTTTTTTTTTTTTTTTTTTTTTTTTTTTTTTTTTTTTTTTTTTTTTTTTTTTTTTTTTTTTTTTTTTTTTTTTTTTTTTTTTTTTTTTTTTTTTTTTTTTTTTTTTTTTTTTTTTTTTTTTTTTTTTTTTTTTTTTTTTTTTTTTTTTTTTTTTTTTTTTTTTTTTTTTTTTTTTTTTTTTTTTTTTTTTTTTTTTTTTTTTTTTTTTTTTTTTTTTTTTTTTTTTTTTTTTTTTTTTTTTTTTTTTTTTTTTTTTTTTTTTTTTTTTTTTTTTTTTTTTTTTTTTTTTTTTTTTTTTTTTTTTTTTTTTTTTTTTTTTTTTTTTTTTTTTTTTTTTTTTTTTTTTTTTTTTTTTTTTTTTTTTTTTTTTTTTTTTTTTTTTTTTTTTTTTTTTTTTTTTTTTTTTTTTTTTTTTTTTTTTTTTTTTTTTTTTTTTTTTTTTTTTTTTTTTTTTTTTTTTTTTTTTTTTTTTTTTTTTTTTTTTTTTTTTTTTTTTTTTTTTTTTTTTTAGTTCTTTGAGAGAGCTAATAAGAATCAGCATTCTTCATACCATTGAGAAGAATCAGCTTTTCAAAGCGAGTTTTATCAAATGCTTTAGTATACAGATCAGCTAGATTATCATCAGTTATAACTTTTTCCAAATGAATTAACTTCTTTTGGGCACAGTCACGCAGAAAATGATGTCTAATGTCAATATGCTTGGTGACTTTATGCAAGACAGGGTTATTAGTTATATCTATAGCTGACTTATTATCAATCTTAATAGGAGTATCAAGAAAATCCATACCGTAGTCTCGAAGTTGTTGCTGAATCCATAATACCTGGGAACAGCAGCTTCCAGCAGCCATGTACTCTGCCTCACAAGTAGACTGAGCAACAGATGTCTGCTTCTTACATTGCCACGATACAAGTCTCCCTCCTAAGAATTGACATCCGCCAGTTGTAGACTTCCTATCATTGTTACAACCTCCATAATCCGAATCAGTGTAAGCAACAAACTCAAACGTTCCTCCCAACGGATACCATAGACCAAGTCCTTGAGTACCCTTTAAATATCTGAGGACCCGTTTTGCAGCCGTTAAATGTGACTCTTTCGGATTTGCTTGAAATCTAGCACACAGACAAACAGCAAACATGATATCTGGACGCGAAGCAGTTAAGTACATCAATGAGCCGATGATTGCCCGATAATGAGTAGCATCCACAAGTGTATCATTAGAATTAGAAACTCCTAGACCATGATTCAACTGAATAGGAGTACCATAAGTCTTGGATTCTAACATTTGAAACCTTTCCAAGATGTCATTGACATACTTAGTCTGATGAATGAAGAAACCATCCTTTCGTTGATCAACTTGCAGTCCAAGGAAAAATTTTAATTCTCCCATAGCACTCATTTCAAATTCCTTTTCATACTCATTTCAAATTCCTTCTTCATACTCATTTCAAACTCCTTGCACATCTTAATGTCAGATGAACCAAAAATGATATCATCTACATAAACTTGCACAAGTATATAATCTTGCTTCTGCCATTTGATAAACAATGTGCTGTCTATCGATCCTCTTGTAAATCCATTTGTCAACAGATGTGTTGACAACTTCTCATACCACACTCTTGGAGCTTGATGTAATCCATAAAGAGCCTTATCCAGTCGATATGCCCTTCTTGGATAATTTGGATCTTCAAACCCCGGTGGTTGACGAACATACACTTCTTCCTTAACTTCTCCATATAAGAAGGCACTCTTCACATCCAACTGATACACCTTTATTCCTTTGAAACTAGCATAAGCTAAAAATAGCCTTATAGCTTCAATCCGAGCAACTGGTGCAAAAGTTTCATTGTAGTCATAACCTTCTCGCTGTGCAAAACCCTGAACAACTAGACGTGCTTTATTTCTTGTAACAATCCCTTTGTCATCTCGTTTGCATTTAAAAACCCAACGAGTTCCAATTGGTTCGATACCTCTAGGCACATCAACTAATTCCCATACTCCAAGTTTTTCAAATTGGGCCAATTCTTCTTGCATAGCCACAACCCAAAATGGATCTTGAAGTGCTATCTTAACATTCTTGGGTTCTTCTTGTGAAATAAAACATGAGTATAAACATTCAGTAATTAAACCTGTATCCTTCACTTCACAAAATAAGCTAGTCATCTCCTTATTTAACTGATTTCTAGTTCGGACAGATGCAGAAGCTTCACCAAGAATATTTTCAACTGGATGATCTTTAGTTGCTCTATGTTGAGGAGTTTTGTGACCTGGAAAATCATCACCCATATTCGGAACAATTTGGGTGGGAGACTCTCCATCAGGTTCAGAAGAAGAAGAAGAAGAAGATGAGTCAAGCGGGTCATCATCTGGTAGTGGAATATTAGTTGGATCACTTGAACCACTGGATTGACCAACCTCAGTTGTAGGAACAACTCTGGGTGGTGGAACATCAGCAGTAATAGGTGCAATAGGAGTGACCTCAGAATCATAATTCAAGTGATCTCTAATAATATCAACATTTTCATCAATAGGAGTACCAGGAAAAGAGATTGGACCCTTAAGTGAAGTAAACACACTATCATAAGCAAAACTTGACTCAGAACCAGCATGAGTAGCAGGTTTGTAACTTACAATCACGACATTAGTACCAAGATCGACTCTACCTGTCTGCGAATTGAAAACCCGACGAATGGGAGTTCCCGGTTTATATCCCAGAAAGAAACCTTCTTCCACTTTAGAATTAAACTTTGGTTGAGGAGAAGTTTTCAGAAAAGTACAAGGAACACCAAACGGTTCCAATCCAGACAAATCAGGTTTTCGTTTGTTTAGAAGTTCATAACAAGTCTTATTAAACCTTTTAACAGTAAGCACCCGATTTAACACATGACAAGCTGTGTTCACAGCTTCCGCCCAAAACATAGTTGGTAGCCCTGAATCAGCAAGCATAGTTCTGGCAGTCTCGATCAAGGTCCTATTCTTTCTCTCAGCAACTCCATTTTGCTGAGGTTCATACGGAGCACTAAATTGATGTTGAATTCCTTTAGATAAACAGAAAACATCCATCACCGAATTTTTAAACTCCGTGCCATTGTCACTCCTGATTCGTTTGATCTTCGTGTTGTAGAGATTCTCAGCTTCAGTGAAAAAGTTAATTAGAATCTCCGTAGTCTCATCTTTGGTAGCTAAGAAGAAAACCCATGAAAACCTTGAATAATCATCAGTGACAACCAAGCAGTAGTACATTCCCCCTCTACTCCTAACATTTACTGGACCAAAGAGATCCATATGCAGTAACTCAAAAGGAGCGGCAATTGAATTTTGTGTCTTGGGCTTGTGAGGCTTTTTCTGTTGTTTGCCTTTCAAGCATGGAACACATCTATCTTCCAATTCAAACTTCTTTTTAGGAACACCTTGAACCAGATCATTCTTCACAATGTAATTCATCTTCCGGAAATGCAGATGTCCCATTCTTCTATGCCATAAGAGAGAATCACTTTCGCTTGCCTTAGACAACAAACAGACTTCCTTCTGTACATTCTTGGTTCCCAACATTAAACCATAAATGTCTCTTTTACGAGGAGCAGTCAACAATATCCAATCATCTGGAATAACAAAACCCGGTTTCAAGACGAATGCAGCTTTGTCGTTGAAGAAAACTGAATTTCCTCGGTCACAAATTTGTGATACACTCATCAGATTATGAGTAAGTTCTTCCACGTAATTGACATTCTTTAAAGTAAGTTTTCCATCGACGACATCTCCTTGTCCAGTGATTTGTCCGCCCTTGGAACCAGCAAAATTTACATGTGATCCTTTAATATTTACAAACTCAGACAGAAGTCTTCTGTCTCCTGTCATGTGCCTGGAGCAACCGCTATCAAGATACCAAATACTAATAGGAATTGGTGGTAGCCCCTGCACATGAAACAAAAGTGGATCAGTTATCAAGGACAACCCAAGCCTTTATAGACTTGGGTTTACCATTCTCGTCCTTAACTAGCATTTCAGTCCAATATCCATTGCTCCCAATAGGTGCCTTGGATGATTGCTGAGCATGCTGCAAAGATCTATTCTCAACCCTTGATTGAGATCTGTTAAGGGAAAATGGTCTATTTACTTGTGGAACACGAGATGTGTTACGGTCATTGTAGTTCTGTCGATGATTCCCTGGTTTTGCATTTTGTGATGACTGACCAGATCTATTTCGAGGAGAAATATATCTTGGTGAATCATTTCTTTTAGCCACAGGTGGAACATATTTACCAAAAGCTTGATTACCCATCCCATGAGAACTACTGGACACATTCTGTTGTTTACCATTCCCTCGCTCAAAAGAAACATGGGAATTAGGAGATAATCCTCTATTTTGATTTGACTTAACAGGAGAAACTGACTGTCTAGAGGACTTCCTAACTCGGTTGGGACAACAACTATACACATGTCCCTTTTCAAAACAAGCAAAACAAGATCGTTGTGCTGACTTGCTAGAAGATGGTTGAGCTGATGGTTTAGATGGAGGGGTATTCAAGATATTCTTAATCTCCTGAGTTGCTATCTCTTCCACAGTAGGAGCCTTAGTCTCAGAAGTTGAGAATGATTTGGTCAAACTAGGTTCAGGTTCAGTAACATACTTAATCTCAGTTGAACTAGTCTGAATTCCTTTCTTGACAAACTTCTGACTTAGCTTTGGTATATCATGGTTTTTGGTCCTCAGTTGTCTAGGAATGAATTTGGATTGGTTAGGTTCAGTGGAGGCGGGTGACTTAGGATAGTCAGTAAGCACAGGTTTAGTAGAATCAGACTCAGCCAAATCTGGATAAACAGGGTCTAGGTTGTTGTTAAAAGGAGGTCTTACATCAGAATAATCAGCTCCTAGTCCTGTTTTATCCTTAGGATGTCTAGGTTTACCCAAAGAAGCTACTAGATCACTTCCTCTCCATTTAGCTAACGTAGTCTCATGCTTAGTAATGGTAACCCTAGCATCAGCCAAATCCTTTTCTTTCTTACCAATTTCACTAGAAAGAAAAACTATCTTTTCATTTGCAAGATTTTCTCTAAAAATTGATTCTTTCAGTTTGTCTTTTAAGGCAGCATTATCATTTTCAAGTGACTTAATCCTACTCTTAAATTGACGTTCTTGATCAAGTAAAGCACTATTCTTAGAGAAAAATGAACTACGTTCCTTGCTGATAGTTTCATAACTAGTGGTTAACTCTAAGGTCTTGGATGAGGCAATACTATGTTGTTGCATCACATCTTTAACAAACAAGCAAATACGACGAACAGTCAAATAAGAAAAAGTTACCTGTTTCTCTCGATCATCGCAGTCAGCCATATATGCAACAAAGTCTGATATTGTCATACCTTCAGGAATATCAAAATCATCAGCTTCTGTAGAAATAGCCTTGTCCAATTTTGCACTTGAGCTCATCGATTGATTATCACTCTGGCTGCTTGTCTTATCAGAAGATTCATCTATCTGCTTATCAGCCTTTTTAAACTTCACTGCTTCATCTGCATTCTTTTCATCATCAGAAACCTGTAATGCAGCATCAGTAGCAGCAGCCTCTTCACTTGTGTAGAGAGCATAATCAAATGCAGCACTTCCGTCATCAATCACATTAGCTACTTCATCATAAATCTCAGCTAGCAAAGCATTTTCAGGTTCATTTTCCTTTGTCCAAAGATAAGTACCATCTTCTTGTCTTGCCACCATGGCATTTTCAGGATTTTGAACTTGATTTTCTGTAGGAAGTTCCTGAATGATCATTCCATCATGCTCTGCAGCTTTGGCTGATTTAATTTGATTTCCAGCTTGGACACCTCCCTGATTTAATTTGATTTCCAGCTTGGACACCTCCCTGATTATAATTCTGACGATTAGCTGTAGAATTATCAAAACGCTTTGGTCTTTGACATTCCTTAGCAAAATGACCAAAACCGTCACAATTATAGCACTTAACCTTGGACTTGTCAAATCCTCTATTCTTGTCAGATGCAAGATTTCTTCCAGTTCGTTGCATAAAACGACGAGCTTTTATAGTGAGCATAGCCATTTGCCACTTCAAGTCCATTTCCTCTAAATCATCAGGATCAACTTGTTCATAATCTTTATCAATCAAACTTGGATCTGAAATTTTGCCATTGATAAATGCCTCATGAGCAGAACACATAGCAGCAAATACTTGCATACGTCCTTCAGCAGATTGCATACTCATTGGCATAGAACGAACAGTTGTACTTCCACTGTTTCTTGATCCACTGCTATTCTTAGTTGAAGATGAATTGTCATAAACCATGTAACCTGCAATTCCATCAGAATCCATAACAGGATGAATGGTTTCAGTGGATAAAAGAGCAGTAGTTCCACTTCCAGAAGTAGAGGACGATGAAGACAATAGATTATCAGTGTTAGCATGATATAGACTCGGATTTTGTTGAAAAACCGAAAGCTCATCCTTTGCTTTACGCTTCATTTCCCTGTTCTTTACTTTTGACACAATCTCTGCCAAGGTGTAAGATTCATAATCTTTCTCTTCTTGAAGACTATGCACAAAGTCATTCCATTTGCTCGGCAGAGAATCCAAAAATTTATCTACTAGTTTATTTTGTGTAAAAGTAACACCAAAATATCCCAGTTCAGTAATCAGATGATTAAAACGAGTTATTAAATCATCTAAACTTTCAGATTTCAATCCATTAAAGACTTCATATTGTCTGTTCAGCAGCTTAATTCTTCCCTTTTTCATCAACTCATCACCTTCACAGTATGCATTTAAAGCATCCCACAAACCTTTAGAGGTCTTATGTTCTCCGAGAAGATGAATTGCATCCCGAGGTAAGCACATTTCTAAGTTTGACAAGGCCTTCCCTTCAATGGCATATTCTTTCTTCAATACTTCAGACATATCCCCAATCTTGTATTTGACCTCATTTCCAAGAGCATCTTCATGAGTTGGCCACTCATATCCTTCAGTAATCATCACCCATTGATTGAAATCAGTAAGGCGAATATAGGATTCAAAACGTTTTTTCCAACTCCAGAAATTTTCAAGTCTAATCAATTTTGGGGGTGAATTGGTACGACCGACTTCATGATCGTGAAGAATTAAAGCATTTATGTATTGGGCCTCTTTTGATGAAACTGTAGGCATTCCAGACATCATCGAAATACGAAAAAAGAAGAAATTAAAAGAAATGAACAGTACCACGTGTTTGAGATAAACACGTGATTAAGTGAACAGGTACACGTTTAAGATAAACACGTGTTTAAGTACGAGCACGAGCTTAAAAGACAAACACGTGTTAAATGGCAAACACGTGATAAGGACGGCTAACACTAGTTTAAAAGACAAACACGTGTTAAAGAACAAAAAAGAAGAAATTAAAAGAAATGAACAGAACCACGTGTTTGAGATAAACACGTGATTAAGGACGGCTAACACTGTTTAAAAGACAAACACGTGTTTTATAAGAAACGCACGAGTTTAGTAAACTCGTGTTACTGTAGCACGAGTTTAGTCAAACTCGTGTTACTGTAGCACGTGTTTAGTCAAACTCGTGTTACTGTAGCACGTGTTTAGTCAAACTCGTGTTACTGTAGCACGAGTTTAGTCAAACTCGTGTTACTGTAGCACGAGTTTAGTCAAACTCGTGTTACTGTAGCACGAGTTTAGTCAAACTCGTGTTACTGTAGCACGAGTTTAGTCAAACTCGTGTTACTGTAGCACGAGTTTAGTCAAACTCGTGTTACTGTAGCACGAGTTTAGTCAAACTCGTGTTACTGTAGCACGAGTTTAGTCAAACTCGTGTTACTGTAGCACGTGTTTAGTCAAACTCGTGTTACTGTAGCACGAGTTTAGTCAAACTCGTGTTACTGTAGCACGAGTTTAGTCAAACTCGTGTTACTGTAGCACGAGTTTAGTCAAACTCGTGTTACTGTAGCACGAGTTTAGTAAACTCGTGTTACTGTAGCACGAGTTTAGTCAAACTCGTGTTACTGTAGCACGTGTTTAGTCAAACTCGTGTTACTGTAGCACGTGTTTAGTCAAACTCGTGTTACTGTAGCACGAGTTTAGTCAAACTCGTGTTACTGTAGCACGAGTTTAGTCAAACTCGTGTTACTGTAGCACGTGTTTAGTCAAACTCGTGTTACTGTAGCACGAGTTTAGTCAAACTCGTGTTACTGTAGCACGAGTTTAGTCAAACTCGTGTTACTGTAGCACGAGTTTAGTCAAACTCGTGTTACTGTAGCACGTGTTTAGTCAAACTCGTGTTACTGTAGCACGAGTTTAGTCAAACTCGTGTTACTGTAGCACGAGTTTAGTCAAACTCGTGTTACTGCAGCACGAGCTTAGTAAACTCGTGTTACTGTAGCACGTGTTTAGTCAAACTCGTGTTACTGTAGCACGTGTTTAGTCAAACTCGTGTTACTGTAGCACGAGTTTAGTCAAACTCGTGTTACTGTAGCACGAGTTTAGTCAAACTCGTGTTACTGTAGCACGTGTTTAGTCAAACTCGTGTTACTGTAGCACGAGTTTAGTCAAACTCGTGTTACTGTAGCACGAGTTTAGTCAAACTCGTGTTACTGTAGCACGAGTTTAGTCAAACTCGTGTTACTGTAGCACGAGTTTAGTCAAACTCGTGTTACTGTAGCACGAGTTTAGTCAAACTCGTGTTACTGTAGCACGAGTTTAGTCAAACTCGTGTTACTGTAGCACGAGTTTAGTCAAACTCGTGTTACTGTAGCACGAGTTTAGTCAAACTCGTGTTACTGTAGCACGAGTTTAGTCAAACTCGTGTTACTGTAGCACGAGTTTAGTCAAACTCGTGTTACTGTAGCACGAGTTTAGTCAAACTCGTGTTACTGTAGCACGAGTTTATACACACTTTCTTTTGTCATCTTTCAAGTATACTTTAATTACTTAAAACGTGACTAGTTTATCACTTGTATCCGTATGTTACTTATAATCACATTCATACAAGTCGTAAACATTAAACATACCAAACCTCTGATCAATATGTAATCATTCACATTATCTAAGTACAAATAACAAGTTTAAACATAACATAAGTCTATGATTACATATTACAAAACATAAACATACTGATCAAATCGCTGTTGCTGTTGTCAACAGAATCATGCGTGAACGAGGGTATGATTTTGATATACACTTTGATGGTTCGTTTGAACATCCACCATTGAGGTATGTCCATGAAGTTGTGTTACAGCTTTACTCTCCTAAGATGGATTATGATGAATTTGTGGAATACTTGGAAAAGGAATGTGATTCGACTTTCAATAATATGTATTTTCTAATCCCTGGCAACGAACTTGGAGGTGGTTTGGTTAAAATAGATGGTCAAAGGGAAATAAATATGTTGTACGATCTGGGATTCAGTTATGGTAGAATCCACATTTATATAGACCACTATATAGATGATCTTACTCAGTTTTTAGTAGTACTGATGAGAATGAGGGGGGTAATGAGAATGATGAAGTTGAAAAAAATGATGAGAATGAGGGAGGTAATGAGAATGATGAAGTTGAAAAAAATGATGAGAATGAGGGAGGTAATGAGAATGATGAAGTTGAAAAAAATGATGAGAATGAGGGAGGTAATGAGAATGATGAAGTTGAAAAAAATGATGAGAATGAGGGAGGTAATGAGAATGATGAAGTTGAAAAAAATGATGAGAATGAGGGAGGTAATGAGAATGATGAAGTTGAAAAAAATGATGAGAATGAGGGAGGTAATGAGAATGATGAAGTTGAAAAAAATGATGAGAATGAGGGAGGTAATGAGAATGATGAAGTTGAAAAAAATGATGAGAATGAGGGAGGTAATGAGAATGATGAAGTTGAAAAAAATGATGAGAATGAGGGAGGTAATGAGAATGATGAAGTTGAAAAAAATGATGAGAATGAGGGAGGTAATGAGAATGATGAAGTTGAAAAAAATGATGAGAATGAGGGAGGTAATGAGAATGATGAAGTTGAAAAAAATGATGAGAATGAGGGAGGTAATGAGAATGATGAAGTTGAAAAAAATGATGAGAATGAGGGAGGTAATGAGAATGATGAAGTTGAAAAAAATGATGAGAATGAGGGAGGTAATGAGAATGATGAAGTTGAAAAAAATGATGAGAATGAGGGAGGTAATGAGAATGATGAAGTTGAAAAAAATGATGAGAATGAGGGAGGTAATGAGAATGATGAAGTTGAAAAAAATGATGAGAATGAGGGAGGTAATGAGAATGATGAAGTTGAAAAAAATGATGAGAATGAGGGAGGTAATGAGAATGATGAAGTTGAAAAAAATGATGAGAATGAGGGAGGTAATGAGAATGATGAAGTTGAAAAAAATGATGAGAATGAGGGAGGTAATGAGAATGATGAAGTTGAAAAAAATGATGAGAATGAGGGAGGTAATGAGAATGATGAAGTTGAAAAAAATGATGAGAATGAGGGAGGTAATGAGAATGATGAAGTTGAAAAAAATGATGAGAATGAGGGAGGTAATGAGAATGATGAAGTTGAAAAAAATGATGAGAATGAGGGAGGTAATGAGAATGATGAAGTTGAAAAAAATGATGAGAATGAGGGAGGTAATGAGAATGATGAAGTTGAAAAAAATGATGAGAATGAGGGAGGTAATGAGAATGATGAAGTTGAAAAAAATGATGAGAATGAGGGAGGTAATGAGAATGATGAAGTTGAAAAAAATGATGAGAATGAGGGAGGTAATGAGAATGATGAAGTTGAAAAAAATGATGAGAATGAGGGAGGTAATGAGAATGATGAAGTTGAAAAAAATGATGAGAATGAGGGAGGTAATGAGAATGATGAAGTTGAAAAAAATGATGAGAATGAGGGAGGTAATGAGAATGATGAAGTTGAAAAAAATGATGAGAATGAGGGAGGTAATGAGAATGATGAAGTTGAAAAAAATGATGAGAATGAGGGAGGTAATGAGAATGATGAAGTTGAAAAAAATGATGAGAATGAGGGAGGTAATGAGAATGATGAAGTTGAAAAAAATGATGAGAATGAGGGAGGTAATGAGAATGATGATGTTGAAAAAAATGATGAGGATCCTTTCAAAAAGATTGAAGCTCTTGAGAAGTGGCCAATTCATAATTAATCTATGAATTGGAGGCATAAGCAACCAATAGTTGGGGAGAGATTCATTAATCACCAACAATTTAGATAAATGATGATTTTCTTTGCCGTTGCTAATGGTTTCTCAATTTGGTTTGAGAAATCAACTCAGAAGAAATGTGTTGCTAGGTATGGGCAAAGACCACCCACACTTGACAAACCAGAATTAGGGAAGCAAAGAAAGCAACACAGGTATCCTGCAGAGAAGAGGGATGATGAACCCAAATGCCCTTGGAGATGTTATGCCAAGAAAATGACCACTGAGGATTCCTTCCAGATAATGTCTGTGAATGATCAGCATACATGTTGTAGGAATTTCAAGTTTGGGTCACTTATAAACTACAAGTGGTTAGGGAAGGTGTTTGGTGATAGAATAAGGGGTTATGTGTTTTAGTTTAATTTTTTTTCATTTAATCTTATTTTAAATGCAGAAAGAAATTCGTGTAAAAGTGTGTTAGACACCTGAAAGGTGACGACGTGGAGGCTGAAGTGGCATATAACCGGCAACAAATAATCCCTTAGCCGGTACGAGGCCCAAATAGAAGTGTTTACCGGTTTCGTTCCTCATAATAGACATTTTAAAAGTTTAGTTCTAAAACAGACTTTTGTGACAAGTTGAGGTACTTTCCAATCAATTAGCCCTATTATCTTTACTCCTTTATAAAACAAGGATTTTGCTAACTATAGCCCCCAAGGCTATAGTTAAGCATTCCATAATTACCATATTTCCTATTTAGTGTTTCAATATTAATTTTCATAAAGTATCTCCACTTTATCTAATTATAGTAACTATTAATTAATAATTCAATAATTTTCTTTTTAATTATTCTACAATACAAATGATCATCATGTGAATTGTTTACCATTTGAAGACATATGTGCAAGATCATCAAAGAAAAAAACACATGAAATATCATTGAAACAAGACAATAGAGTCTATTCAATAAAAAAAAATTTGAGAGTAAGTTGATTTTACGCATGATTTAATGCTGTGAGCATGTGATATATAATAAAAGAAGCATAAACAAAATATATCAAAATCAATTAAACATAGCATGACAGCATATACTTGAAAAATAAGCATGCAAGATAAGAGTGCAACATTTTTAGTGAAGACAAGATGGTACCTATGAAGAGAGCTAAATGTATAATGGGTGAAAAACTTTGTATCTTTTTCCTCAAAAGGGGTTAATCAACGAAAGAGAGAAAACATGTTTGGCTATTATGTTTATTTTTAACACTAAGAAATGTGAAAGTTAAAAAGAAATTATTAAATTAATAATAGTTTACTATAATTAGATGAAGTAGAGATTCTTTATAAAATTAAGAACGAATTGCATTTTTGGTCCCTGTGTTATCACACATTTTGCAAGTTTGATACAAAAGTGCGAAAAGTCACGAAACCCATCCCTATCATATCACACATGTTGCAATTTTGGTCCAAAACTAACGTGCCGTTAGAATTCAGTCGTTAATGCCCCCATGTGCTTGTCACATGGGGTAGTTTCGTCCATTTGTTGCTCATAGGACCATTTCTGCAAAAAAAAAAAAAATTGTATAAATCTAAAAAAAATTATTTTGTATAAATCTAAAAAATTGTTTTTATATAAATCTAAAAAAATTATTTTGTATAAATCTAAAAAATTATTTTTATATAAATCTAAAAAAATTATTTTGTATAAACACAATCGAAATAAACAATCTGATCTCATTCTCTTGTTCCTTTAGATTTATACAAAATATTTTTTTTTTTGCAGAAATGGTCCTATGAGCAATAAATGGACGAAACTACCCCCCATGTGACAAGCACATGGGGGCATTAACGACTGAATTCTAACGGCACGTTAGTTTTGGACCAAAATTGCAACAGGTGTGATATGACAGGGATGAGTTTCGCGACTTTTCACACTTTTGTATCAAACTTGCAAAATGTGTGATAACACATTGACCAAAAATGCAATTCGTTCTAAAATTAATATTAATGCATTAAATAAAGAATATGGTAAAAATGGAATGCTTAACTATAGCCTTGGTGGCTATAGTTAGCAAAATCCATAAAACAAACTACTCCTCGCCCTTTTCAACTTCCTATCTTTAAAGAACCCAAAATATCCTTAAATTTCAACACATTCTCAACCCACACAATACATCTACCTAAAATATCCCTAAAATATTTTCCAACTCTATCTATTCGAACTATCACTATCATTTATTCACTAATATAAATATAAATATTTCCACCTAATATACATATAATAATACTCTTAATAAAATTATTACAACATACATCTCTTAACCTTTAAAATAACCACACTACCTCTTTTACATCAATTACTTTTATATTGCCACCACCCATCGCCACCTTCGTTACATTGCGTGGATACCCCTCTCGTTTGACGTTAGAGTAAGCATCTCGTATAATAATAATTACGAGTAACAATTACTATACCATTAATATCCGTGGTATGAATACTGCCCTTGCCACAGATATTGTGACAAGTGGCACTACCATAATCATACACGCCGCTGCCCGAGTGACGTTGCACAATTGGTGCCACATTAGTCCATTTTAACCGCGTATCACTATCTGGATTTTGCCATATTAGATATCCTTTAGGCTTTTGCTCTTTCGTTTTTTCGTGGTTTTTTTCATAGTTCTTTTTCTTTTGTGTTTTCTTCAATTGGTTCAACTAATACCCCGCATCACTATGGTTTTCTCGCAAAAACATTTTTGGTTTTATTAAGGTTATATCTTGGTTTTTATCACACTTTCATTCTTTTTTTGTATTTTCAGGTAGGTTCAATACAAATAGACAACCATAACAAAACTGTATTAACACGACAACTTTTGCGGGGCCCAAATCAAACCTAATATAGAGTGCCACACATGTCACACCCCGTTGTAGCGGAAATACAGGGTTAACAAGTAATTGCGTACTAATCAGAAGGTAATAGAGATTACATCCATAAATCCAAATACAAGTTTATTACAAGTATAATCGTTCGGAAGTGGACCCCAATACACGGATACAAACTATCCTCAATTGGAAATGGGCCCACTAATTACAAATATAACATGGACAGCTAAGTACAATTAGGACTAAATAAAGCTATAGTCCTCAGAGGTCTGACGCTAATTGTACGTCCAATGTTCAAAAGATGGCTTCAAATGCCATATACGCTTCCAAATACTTACTGTTGGTTCCCTGAAAAGCATGAAATTTGAGAGGATCAACTATCGAAATAGTTGGTGAGTTTACAGTATGTTTGACCAAATGTTTAGCCGTCATTGATACAACACAATGACCCATATTTATAAAAGACCAGGTAGTTAGAATACAACATCTAACAATACTTTTATTTCAAAACAGTCGGTATATCTAGATCCGACCTTTTATACAAGACTGTCAGTATATCTAGATCTGACACCTCTTATATCACAATTTACAACAAGATAGTCAGTATATCAAATCTGACTCATCTCTTTTATTTCATAACAAGACTGCCAGTATATCTAGATCTGGACACGTCATATATTCACTTTTTAAAATAAGATAGTAGGTATATCAAATCCAAACTCATCTTATATCACGTCAATCAGTATATCTAGATCTGATGACAGCATATGAAAATCAATATGCCTCGCACAGGTTTCCGTTCTAAATGGGTGCGGACCGTAGCCAAGACAGTCGAGATATCTAGATCCGACAATACAACCAATAGGGAAACATTTTAGTTTGTCAAACACAAGAAACCATTTAATACGCCATCACACGGCAATTCAACGTCATTTCATTCAACATTTAATAAATGACACGTATACACATTTTCGACAGCCCAACATGGCAAATTTAAGTCAAATGATTTAAGCATCCATATCACATGGCATACACAAAAACAATCATTTATTTAATAAATAGTGTATACAACAGTACATGCTTTTCAGGCCCAAAGTAAAAGGAAAAGGGCGCCATAAACTCACCTTAGCGATCTAAATGCTAAAAGGTATAAAGTAGCTCGAGAAGATCCACAGTCAATTCTCCTGGTTATCCAAAACCTATGATATCATTACCAATAATGAGGATCAAATCCCTTGACGACGAGTATCCTACGTACCACTACTTAGCTATAGACCCTAGAATGCCATAACCGAGAACGTGTTCCAAACATTTATTTTTATCAACTAAAGGTAAATAAAATTATTTAGACTTTAGGTTTAAAAGTTATTAACGTTTAAAAATCGACACGTAATATTTCACAGTACCAATACACTGCGTCGCAGTGAGCTAGAATCATGCTCACTGCGCCGCAGTGACTAAAATGATCCAGGACCAGTATGAAAAGCACTGCGCCGCAGTGAGCCAGAACATGCTCACTGCGCCGCAGTGAGCAGAACATGCTCACTGCGCCGCAGTGAGCCAGAACATGCTCACTGCGCCGCAGTGAGCCAGAACATGCTCACTGCGCCGCAGTGAGCCAGAACATGCTCACTGCGCCGCAGTGAGCCAGAACATGCTCACTGCGCCGCAGTGGTAACCCATACACTGCGCCGCAGTGAGCCAGAACATGCTCACTGCGCCGCAGTGGCTTAAGTCGACACCAGACCAAGTCTGGACACCACTGCGCCGCAGTGGGGCTAACCCATACCACTGCGCCGCAGTGGCCAGGTTCTGCAGCCAGCACCAGCAGTTTTAAGTGCAGAAAAAGCCCAAATCGTTTTCGACACAATTTCTTTCATTAAAACAAGTTCCCACAAGTGCAATAGACTTGGAAACATTACATTTCGCCAACCATTTCGCCATTTCAAACATATTGACATCAAAACCTAATTCTAAGTCAAAAACCTAATTAGGTTAACCAAACCAAAAAAACTCATTTCTTTCCATGGCTATCTAATTCATGTAGAAATACTGAAATTAAACTTGAAATGGAAATTAAATCAAATTAAAAGTTTGAGAAATGGTTTACTTACCAAAAATTGATGTTCTTGTAGATGGTATAAAATGGTGAAGATGATGATGATGATGATAATAAACCTTTAAAATTTCCAAATGATTCCTTCTCTTGTAAGACTAATTTAGAAAGGGAGATAGAAGAGATTGAGATTTTGAGAGATGAATGTGTGTGTGTGTGTTGTGTTTGTGTGTGTGTGTGTGTGTGTTTGTGTGGATCATAAAGGAACCAGGGAAAGAGGGGGGGGGTTTTGGTGGTTCCCTCCCTGCCTTTCAAATTCATTTCGGCCCATGTGGCCTAAAATTGTATATAACCCTTACCTCTAATTTGGTAAAATGCTTACGATTAAATACCGTTTGACTAAAAGGTTAAAATGTAAAGTAAAGGTATTTTCCCTCGTCTCATTTTAATTAAGACAAGCCAATAAAATTAAATAAACTAAACTTTTAGAAATATTTCGTTTAGACAGTCTAATTACTGTGTTCAATTATAACATTTAAATCTTTATTTAACATTATTTTAAGACTCGGCATTCGTCTAAATAGCTAATAGTCTACGTCATAAGGATACGTCCAATTGAACCATATCAAATGTTCAATTAACTAATAATTTCCACGTCATAATCTCTAAATTAGACGAAATTATAAATAATGATCGAGATTAGGACTAACCCGATGTTAATTAATCACGAGTTGTCACAGCATCCCCGACTTCTAAGGATTTCGTCCCGAAATCAAGTCTTGCTTAGTAAAAAGATGGGGATACTTATTCCTCATATAATCCTCACGTTCCCAAGTCAAGTCTGGTCCGTGCTTTGAGTTCCAACGAACTTTGACCAACTTGATACGACTTCGTCTAAGCTGTTTGAGCTGTTGGTCTAAAATTTCAACAGGCTCCTCTACAAATTGGAGAGAGTCATTAACTTGCAACTCTTCCACAGGTACAACCAATGTTTCATCAGTTAAACATTTCTTAAGATTTGATATATGAAATGTGGGATGAACATGTTCCAGCTCTTGGGGTAAATTGAGCTTATAAGCCACGGAACCAATCCTTTGAACTATTTCAAAGGGTCCGATATAACGAGGACTAAGTTTTCCTCTCACGCCAAAGCGTGCAGTGCCCTTCCAAGGTGACACTTTCAACATAACTTTATCACCCACTTGAAACTCAAGGGGTTTCCGTCTAAAGTCGGCATAGCTCTTTTGACGATCCTGAGCCGCCTTCAGCCGTGCCCTAATTTCAACAATCTGGTCAGTGGTGTTCTGAACCAGTCCATATTTGTACAAACGACGCTCACCAGCATCAAGCCAACAAACAGGCGATCTACATTTCCGCCCATACAAAGCCTCAAAAGGCGCACATTTAATGCTTGTGTGATAGCTGTTATTATATGAAAACTCAGCTAACGGTAAGAAGGTATCCCAACTACCTTTGAAATCGATAACACATGCCCGAAGCATGTCCTCTAACGTCTGAATGGTACGCTCACTTTGCCCGTCCGTCTGTGGATGGTAAGCCGTACTCAAATTCAACTGAGTGCCTAAGGCGTCTTGAAAATATCTCCAAGATTGTGAAGTAAAACGACCATCACGATCCGAAATAATAGACACAGGAACGCCATGAAGTGACACGATCTTCTCAATATACAACTGAGACAATTTCTTTATTTTCCAATTCTCCCGAATGGGAATGAAGTGTGCAGACTTCGTCAATCGGTCAACAATGACCCAAATAGTATCGTAACCTTTCAAGGTTCGAGGCAACTTTGTAATGAAGTCCATAGTAATCTGTTCCCATTTCCAATCAGGAATTTGGGGTTGCTGGAGCAATCCAGAAGGCTTTTGGTGCTCTGCCTTAACCATTGAACAATTTAAACACTTTGAAACATACGTGGCGATATCTCTTTTCATACCAGGCCACCAGTAAAAATCCTTTAATCCGTGGTACATTTTGTCAGCACCAGGATGGATTGAGTACTTAGATCGATGACTCTCGTTCATTAAGAGTTCTCTAAGTCCATTATACTTAGGAATCCACACTCTGCCCTTGACATGTCTGATCCCATCGCCATCCAATTCAAATAACCGTTCGGCATTCCACAATGCTTCCTCCTCAATACGCCCTGGTTGCAAGGCCTCATTCTGATCATCCAACACTCTATCCCTTAATGATGAGCCAAGGTAAGAACTTGCTCTTGTTATGACAGATAGTGAAATTCTATCTTTCTACTTAGCGCGTCAGCAACAACATTTGCTTTACCGGGATGATATTTGAGTTCACAATCATAGTCACTGAGTAATTCTACCCATCTTCTTTGTCGCATATTCAGCATTTTCTGATCGAAGATATGCTGAAGACTTTTGTGATCTGTGAATACCGTACATTTTGTACCATACAAATAGTGCCTCCAAATCTTTAAGGCAAAAACAACCGCTCCGAGTTCAAGATCGTGGGTTGTATAGTTCTTTTCGTGGATCTTGAGCTGTCTAGAGGCGTAAGCAATGACTTTACCTTCCTGCATAAGCACACATCCCATGCCTTGATGTGATGCGTCACAGTATACCACGAAATTTTCAACTCCATTTGGTAATGCTAGAATAGGAGCATTACAGAGCTTGTCTTTCAACGTTTGAAATGCTTCTTCCTGGGCATCCTGCCAAATAAAATCTTTGGCCTTTTGGGTCAACAACGTCAAGGGTTGAGCAACTTTTGAGAAATTCTCAATAAATCTCCTGTAATATCCAGCCAGCCCAAGAAACTGGCGGATTTCTGTCGGAGTCTTAGGGCTTCCCACTTCTTTATTGCTTCAATCTTAGATGGATCTACGTGGATCCCATCCCTGTTCACTACATGACCCAAGAAGTGTACTTCCCTAATCCAGAATTCACATTTTGAGAATTTAGCGTACAACTTCTGATCCTTGAGTAGTTGCAGAATTGTTCTCAGATGACCTTCATGTTCGTCTTTATTCCTTGAGTATATCAGTATGTCGTCAATAAATACAATGACAAACTTGTCAAGATACGGTCGACATACTCGATTCATTAGGTCCATAAACACAGCAGGTGCATTGGTTAAGCCAAATGGCATAACCAAAAACTCATAATGCCCATAACGAGTTCTGAAAGCTGTTTTCGGAACGTCTGTTTCTCTGACTCTGAGTTGATGATACCCAGATCTGAGATCGATCTTGGAAAAGTGCGATGCACCTTCCAATTGGTCAAACAAGTCGTCAATACGAGGCAAAGGGTACCTGTTCTTGACAGTCAACTTGTTCAATTCTCTGTAATCAATACACATCCGCATCGAGCCGTCTTTCTTCTTCACAAATAGGATTGGAGCTCCCCAAGGTGATGAACTTGGACGAATTAGTCCTTTAGCTAACAACTCTTGAAGTTGTTCGGACAATTCTTGCATTTCTGAGGGCGCAAGACGATAGGGTGCCTTGGCCACGGGTGCAGCTCCAGGAATCAACTCTATTCCAAACTCTACTGGTCTGTGAGGTGGAAGTCCCGTCAAATCTTCAGGAAACACCTCCGGAAAATCTCTAACTACAGGAATATCTTGCATTTCTTTCCCCTTTGGTTTTCTTTCTACCACAAATGCTAAGAAAGCAGGGTATTCTTTTTGTAAATATTTATTAGCTTTTATCGCCGATACTAAGATCAATTTCTTTCCTGCCTTATCTCCTTGCACTTCTAGGGTTTCGTTATTCTGTAGAGGTATTCTAACAATTTTCTCATGACAACTTATATTTGCTCTAACCTTGGACAACCAGTCCATACCAATAATCACATCAAAACTGCTTAAATCTATGGGGATTAGGTCAATTTTAAAAGTTTTACCGGCTAATACCAAACTACAATCCACTAGATGATCTTTAGCAATATATTTTTGACCATTTGCATATTCGACAACATAAGTATCTTTCATGGGGGTAGCTACTATACCAAAACGTGACTTAAATTCTAAGGATATGAAACTTTTATCAGCACCGGAGTCGAATAATATAAAAACATAATGATTATTGAGTATGAATGTACCTATCACAACGTTGGGATCACGTCGTGCCTCAGCAGCATCCAAAGCAAAAACTCGGCCTCTACCTCGGCCTCCTTGATTTCTAGCCTGGTTGTTCCCCACATTGTTCCTTACTGGAACTATAGCATTATTGTTCGGGTTCAAATTAAGTCGTGGACAAGCGGGTCGCATGTGATTCTCACTTCCACACTCGTAGCACTGATTTGGTATCTTTTCCCTACAGAACTTTGCCTGATGTCCCGTTCTTTTACAACGGTAGCAAGTAGGACAATTTCCCATATGACGCATGCCACACTTGTTACATCTTCCGTCTGTGCCCAGGTTTCTATTAATATTCTGGGGGACCACCGCAAAGTTTCTGGCAGCTTTAAACCTCTTGCCATTCCCACCGTTTCCAAATCCACTACCGGAGGCTTGATCATTCCTTCTCTTGACCACTTCATTTCCAACAGAAGAACCAGCGGTTCTTTTCAAATCTATCACCATCCGATTTGTCGCACTAACTGCCGCCTGTAAAGTCATGGGGTTAAAAGCGGCCACCAATCTTCGGATGTCAGGTGACAATCCATAGCAGTACCTTTCCACTAACTTCTCCTCCGTATCCACCATACGAGGAACTAGCCTTGTCAGCTCGTGAAAACGAGTAGTGTATTTCTCGTTATCCAATCCCACCATAGTATGATTCCAGAATTCACCTTCCATTTTCTGTACTTCCTCACGAGGACAGTACTTTTCCGTGAGCATCCTTTTAAAGTTCAACCAAGGTATGCTATATGCCTGCTCTCGACCACGAGTCCTAATCTGCTCGTTCCACCACGACAGTGCGTGCTTTTGAAATTGAGCAGAAGCATATTCCACTTTGTGCTCTTCGGCACAACGGCTGATATGGAGCACTGCCTCAATGCTTTCCAGCCAGTTGATTAGACCTACCGGACCTTCGGTACCATTAAATTCTTTCGGTTTACAATAGGTGAAGGTCTTGTAGTCAGTCCCGTGCAGATGCACTCGAGGAATAACTTGTTCAGCAGTAGGTTCAGCATTGTTACTATTATCAGTAGGATGATTATTATTGGCGTTCATGCTCGCCGTGATCTGAGCAACTAAAGTAGGCATAGCAGCCAACAACTGTTGTGTCACAAACGCTGCCATATTATTATCCCCGCCCGTATTTGGGGTAGGTCCAGGACCAGTGTTCACCTGGACAGGAGCAGCTTCCGGTCCTTGCTGAATCACAGGTTCTTCCTGTTCAGCTGGATTGGGTTGAGGAGTTGATCTAGTAACTCTCTTGGGAGCAACCTTCTTCTGGACCTTGCCTCTTGTCTTGGGAGCCATAATTCTAAGACATAAACCAAAAATGTCATTTAGAGATTTTCCTCGTAGGAACAACAAAGATTGTAGCTTTTCAAGATGTTTTTGATATAAGAGGATGCCAAACACAAGTCACAATTTATCGACTTACTTGAACTCATGAACTAAACAAGAAAAGAAATATAGAACACTATACTTCTAGAATTGAAATGAGCAAGTGACGTAGTTTTGAACAAGTAAGTAAGCCAAAGAACTATCATATTTCATTCATACTAAAACTTTTTACATAATCTGACCTGTACATTTCCAAAACCTTGTGGGAAAACTACATCCACAATACAATTCATGTGGGAACTACATCCACGATGATACATTTACACAGTCAGAATGATACTATCTGACATACGTGGGAACTACATCCACCAAAAAGATTACAACTCAAATACAGAAGTATGAGTTGTTAATTGTTCTAAGGCTTACAATACGTTACTACTACAACTATTAATTACATCCTGAAAAGAACTACTATAAGCAAGGCCACCACCAAGACCACTACAACTGATAGTATCCAGACCATTCTATCAATAGTTTCTCTCCCTTCCCTAGCCACAGTCATGGCCTCAGCCGCCTGCTGATAAGCTCCAGTCAACTCCTGAGCTTGATTCTCTATTTTCTCCCTTGTACAGATGAGGGAATTGTTCATCCTTGACAATTGTCGGCGATAGTATTCCGACCTATCAGCTGCTGATGCAACTGGCATAACAACACTTGGGTTGTAGACAGGCGCTCTGGAGGGACCCGCCGCATACGGATCTCCCTGAAGGAAAGAAAGTCCAAGTCCACCGTTTACCTGAACTGGTGCAGAAGGACCAGGAGCATAGGGGTCTCTAGGAGCATAAGACCAATGAGCTCCCTCGGTAGTACTCCCCTGATATGGAGATACCGGTGCTACAGAAGATTGAACATGGATAGACACATGTTCGCCTCCAGATTCACTGGAAGATGAATCAAGGTTGATAGGGCGTGATTCATTGCCCGATTCCTCCATTGGTTCCTCTTCATAAGAGTCGGGAACATAAGGAATGGAGTTTGATATGACAGGAACTGGAGGTGTACCAGGTACAACAGCATTTGAGCTTACTCCGTCCGACATGACTAGTCTGAAAAGACAGTCAAAACAATCCATAAGTCTACTGGATAAGACAGCACGAATCAAATGAAAGTGACAGTACGCAACATTGAGGTTTAAAGAAATCTTTGTCTAGATTACACACATTCGGTTTGGGTTTCTATTACCAACATATTTAAAATGCTTATATATAGGGTCCCCCGCAGCCTTCCCACCACATTTAAATATGTTGTCAATATAATCCAAACTATCACGTATATAAACCTTATGCATACACATACGAGTCGAGTTTCTATTCCTAACATGCCTTAAATGCTTATGTATAGGGTCACCCGCAGCCTTCCCACCACATGTACAGCATGCTGTGAATATAATTCAACTAATACATATATACACAATTTAAGATATTTATTTCGAGCCTTATACTATTTTACATAATCGGGACGTAGTTGATCGGGTTAGGTCTAATTATTGACAAATAGCATAACTCTCGAGATAGGTATCCTAAACCTTAATGACTTAGATTTCCTATATGAAGCGACCATGGCTATAGATTGAGTTATTCACGAGGAATAACTCCGTATTCACTATAACCTTGTCTCTGATACCAATTTTTGTCACACCCCGTTGTAGCGGAAATACAGGGTTAACAAGTAATTGCGTACTAATCAGAAGGTAATAGAGATTACATCCATAAATCCAAATACAAGTTTATTACAAGTATAATCGTTCGGAAGTGGACCCCAATACACGGATACAAACTATCCTCAATTGGAAATGGGCCCACAAATTACAAATATAACATGGACAGCTAAGTACAATTAGGACTAAATAAAGCTATAGTCCTCAGAGGTCTGACGCTAATTGTACGTCCAATGTTCAAAAGATGGCTTCAAATGCCATATACGCTTCCAAATACTTACTGTTGGTTCCCTGAAAAGCATGAAATTTGAGAGGATCAACTATCGAAATAGTTGGTGAGTTTACAGTATGTTTGACCAAATGTTTAGCCGTCATTGATACAACACAATGACCCATATTTATAAAAGACCAGGTAGTTAGAATACAACATCTAACAATACTTTTATTTCAAAACAGTCGGTATATCTAGATCCGACCTTTTATACAAGACTGTCAGTATATCTAGATCTGACACCTCTTATATCACAATTTACAACAAGATAGTCAGTATATCAAATCTGACTCATCTCTTTTATTTCAAAACAGTCGGTATATCTAGATCCGACCTTTTATACAAGACTGCCAGTATATCTAGATCTGGACACGTCATATATTCACTTTTTAAAATAAGATAGTAGGTATATCAAATCCAAACTCATCTTATATCACGTCAATCAGTATATCTAGATCTGATGACAGCATATGAAAATCAATATGCCTCGCACAGGTTTCCGTTCTAAATGGGTGCGGACCGTAGCCAAGACAGTCGAGATATCTAGATCCGACAATACAACCAATAGGGAAACATTTTAGTTTGTCAAACACAAGAAACCATTTAATACGCCATCACACGGCAATTCAACGTCATTTCATTCAACATTTAATAAATGACACGTATACACATTTTCGACAGCCCAACATGGCAAATTTAAGTCAAATGATTTAAGCATCCATATCACATGGCATACACAAAAACAATCATTTATTTAATAAATAGTGTATACAACAGTACATGCTTTTCAGGCCCAAAGTAAAAGGAAAAGGGCGCCATAAACTCACCTTAGCGATCTAAATGCTAAAAGGTATAAAGTAGCTCGAGAAGATCCACAGTCAATTCTCCTGGTTATCCAAAACCTATGATATCATTACCAATAATGAGGATCAAATCCCTTGACGACGAGTATCCTACGTACCACTACTTAGCTATAGACCCTAGAATGCCATAACCGAGAACGTGTTCCAAACATTTATTTTTATCAACTAAAGGTAAATAAAGTTATTTAGACTTTAGGTTTAAAAGTTATTAACGTTTAAAAATCGCACGCAGTACCAGACATCTCACTGCGCCGCAGTGAGCCAGAACATGCTCACTGCGCCGCAGTGAGCCAGAACATGCTCACTGCGCCGCAGTGAGCCAGAACATGCTCACTGCGCCGCAGTGAGCCAGAACATGCTCACTGCGCCGCAGTGAGCCAGAACATGCTCACTGCGCCGCAGTGAGCCAGAACATGCTCACTGCGCCGCAGTGAGCCAGAACATGCTCACTGCGCCGCAGTGAGCCAGAACATGCTCACTGCGCCGCAGTGAGCCAGAACATGCTCACTGCGCCGCAGTGAGCCAGAACATGCTCACTGCGCCGCAGTGAGCCAGAACATGCTCACTGCGCCGCAGTGAGCCAGAACATGCTCACTGCGCCGCAGTGAGCCAGAACATGCTCACTGC
>CM067167.1:134758860-134796360 GCA_034093135.1 Erigeron breviscapus
CAGAAAGTGATGAAACGGTCTCTGATGCTCCTGCAAAAGCTGAGAAGTTTGCTCAAAGGTATTACTATTATTTACATTTGTAACCTCTCCATTCGCTACTTGTTTCATTTGTAACAACATATTATTAGTTTTCAACTAGCTAATCTTGAAAATGTTTTCCAGAATTATCATTGCACGTTCCTTAGTCATAGTTATGTTTTCTTTTTGTGTTTAAATCGTACACGGATTGGTGTTTCTGTATACCTGACTTCAATGTTACTCATGGCAAGGTATGCTGAAATATTGGAGGATTTTAAGAAAGATCCTGAAAGCCATGGTGGACCACCTGATTGCATAGTAAGCAAAAACTCCTTGGCATCTATATACTTGATGAAGTTGTACTGAAGTTATAAAAATTGATGTAACTGTTATTGCAGCTTCTTTGTCGTATCCGTGAGCTTATCCTCAGAGAGGTTGGTTTCAGAGACATATTCAAGAAGGTCAAGGTGAGAACAATATGTTTCACTTTTCACACTTATCAATTATTCAATTAAGTGTCAGATGCATATTAACCAGTGTTGTAAATATCGGCCATATCGGCCGATATCTCGGTATCGGTCTCGGGATTGGCCTCTCAAGGAGACGAAATGGGTGGGATCGGGTCAGATATCGGCCAACGCTAGTGAACCATGGAATATCGGCCAAATACTGGATTCTTGGTCAAATATCGCCCGGGATCAGTCAAACTCGGTCAAGGTCAACAAAAGTCAATTTTTATGTGTAAAATAAACCCTATTCGAATTAAACAAACCCTCTGTGTTAAGTTTAAAGAATTATGTTAATATTTATAGAAAATTATGTTTAAGTTTGAAGTTTCCTAGATATTTTTAGTATTCTATTACATATTATGATATATTTGTATATAAATTACTTAATCCGATATCTCCCCGATTTTTCAAAAAATCTCGTCGCCCCACCTCGCCGATCCGATCCCGATCCACGAGTTTTACAACTTTGATATTAACAAACAATTATCTTTCTCAATCCTTGATTAGCTTTTGTTAGCAATTTCAATGTGAAAAAGTGCATTGTTTTTTTTTCTCTATAAACATGTAATTTGAGTAACCTCAAACCAATACTTTGTTTTTAATGGAAGGATTGTTCTTATAATCTTTTTTTCTAATTTGATGAATAGGATGACGAAAATGCCAAAGCAATAACCTTGTTTAAAGATGTCGTTCATTTGAATGATGCTATTGAGGATGAACCAAAACGAGTGGAGAATTTGGTCAGGGGAATATTCGCAGGGAACATATTTGATCTGGGTTCTGCACAGGTAAGCAAATACTCTTTGATAACAGAAACGCAAATTCCACCTGTTTGCCATTCTTTCTCCTTTTTTTTTTTTTACCTGTTTGCCATTCTACCTGGACATAACTAGTTCTTCATCTTTAGTAAAGCAATTTGGCTGAATTATGGTATTTATATACTCTGTATCACATTATTATGCTGTCTAATAGCAGGTACTCAACCTTGCTTCAAATAATGAAATGCTTTTTTGATATCCTGCTAAGTTTCTATTGATCTCAATTGTTATCTTCATTTTATGATATGCAGTCTTTTGACATTACTGGCTTAATCTATATAGTATATACACAAATGTTGATAACTTATGGAGAGTAAAATATTTGCCCAAGTTTTATCAATGCTATCTATGTGAAATAAAGGAATCATTGTTTTAGGTTCACTAGCCTCTCATTCGATCCTTGAGCACTCAATCAATCACTTGATCATCATATGATAAATAATCTGGTTTCTGGTGTAACTTTTTTCTGATTTTTGAAGCTTGCAGAATTATTCTCTAAAGATGGAATGTCCTTCTTGGCTAGTTGTCAAAATATTGTACCCCGACCCTGGGTTATTGACGATTTGGATACTTTCATTGCAAAATGGGCCAAGAAATCTTGGAAAAAGGCAAGTCCCGCCATGATTCGTCCCGTAATCAAATAATTATCTATTTTTATGCATGTCAGTGTGAAAATGTTACTAACCTTTATACATTTTTTTAAATCATAACAGGCTGTCATATTTGTTGATAATTCTGGTGCAGATGTTGTTTTGGGTATACTGCCTTTTGCTAGAGAATTGCTTCGTTGTGGGACACAGGTTGGTTGTCAAACCCAATTTTTTGTTGCTCTTGTAGCTCAGATGCTTCTTCATTATTGATTACCTAGCATTTTCCAGGATAAATATGATTTTAGGAATTGATTTATATTTTTGACAGTTGTGCTTTCTTTGTTCTTTGTGTGTTTTCTGTATGCCCTGTTCCTTAGGAAGGGAGAAGTACTATTTGCTTGTCATGGCTGTCTCGTCTTCTGTGTAGATCATAACCTTAAAATAACAGTGTTTTCCAAATATATTCATGTCTCGGAAAGATATCTAGATTTTCATGCGTTGACTTTGAAAGTTCTAACTTTCTGTTTCATCCCATTCAATGATTACCTTTAATGGTCAGTTGGTTTCTGGTATAACCTTGAAGGTTTAGTGCTAAGTTAACTTCGTGTTTGTTGTTTTTCTGCCTAATAATGAAGCAAGGCTACGTATCCAGTGTAGATCCAAAAAGTTGAACCTAGGAATTAGATATAATAACATCAAAGCAAGAATGACAGAGTATAAAAAGAATCTGATGTAGTTCATTGAGCACGATTGACTGTACTTGTATTATTTGTATGTGCTGTATGGAACTTCCAATTCTCAAATTATTACCATGTTTTTAAGCTAGAAGCCTAGAACACTGCCGTGAACCCTAAGTGCCCGTAATGATAGGTGATCACATTTGATACCCGTATATAGCCGTATTCGAATAAAGGATAGGCATACCTCAAACCAAGTCGAGCCGGATCGGGACCAGATCCCCTTTGGCTGACGGATCGGGGTCGGACACCCTTTGTCCAGATTGGGCTCGAATCTTCCGGTCCTTTACAGGCCAAGGTGGGACCAGATTCCTTTAAAGGCCGAGGTAGGATCGGTCTCCCTTAATGGTCGTTCTCGGGTCTTGGGATGCCCGAAATGGGGCCGGCTCCCTTTGTTAGCCTAATCGGGGTTGGCGCTTCTCCCTTTTTCCTTTTGTTGGCTGAATCCTCTCTCTCTCTCTCTCTCTCTCTCTCTCTCTCTCTCTCTCTCTCTCTCTCTCTCTCTCTTTCTGGGAACTGGGTTCGTGTATATGTATTTGCAATATGTATGTATGTGTGAGCATAATAGCCGATGAACCCTAATCTCCATATGTCTATGGATCTTTCGGCCTTGGGTTTTGGGATTTAGCTTTTATTCAACTAAACATCTACATCCACACAGGATCCAAATGTTTGATTCGGGACAAGGTACGAGATTAGGAATATATGTGTCACCTGAGGATTGTCTACAGAACATTGCGTTCGACAGCCCGAATCCTCGTACTAACCTTTTATGGGCCCAAAGATCAATAAAAGAACAAGGCCTGTACTTACGCTACCCTAATTTGGGACTCTATAAATAGCCCCAATCATTAGGTATAGTGCACGTTACTCACAATCATTTAATCACATTCATTCAATCCTTCTAGAATTCTGAGAAATGCAATTCTCATCCTAAGTCAACCATCATTACCTTAGATTCCATTGTTATAGAACTCGTCAATCTACGCTCAAACAATAGGCCTGTAGAACCAAACTGATTTTTAAAGATAATATATGGGAGGTATTTAGTCCCTTTATTTATAATAAAGGTATGTGCCTTCACGGCCAAGTGGTCTTGTACTCTTGTTTATGGGTTGAAGAAATGGATATTTTTTATCAGTTGACCCCTTGCAATATTAAGGGTTCTTTTCCGGTAATAGTATGATACCCTCTTTGAATCCTTACCCTAGTTGGATAATATCAACTCCTTAGTTGGGACTCGGGGATAACTACATAAAAGTCTCAGTTTTACTACAAATGTGGCATCTAGTGAAGGTTATGTGTAACTAAAAATTAGAAGCTTGTTTCTGCCACCTCTGGGCACTTGATTGCACTTTAAGACCTGTTAGATATGTGCCAACCGGAACCTAACTGTCATTTAGAAGCCTGTGCTCTTCATGTCTTGCACAGCCAATCTGCCTTGTGCATTCATTTGTGTGCTTATTGTGAAATCATATCCTCTGATATTCCTTCATGGTTTACTAAAGACGCCATTATCCTATCTTGTATGAGTAGTTGTTTTGAAACCATACCATTTTTCGCCATCGCTTACAACACTCTTGGGATACGCCTATATATACCTGACCACATCACATGTTTTACTGCCTGCCATAGTTCTCCAATCATTTCTTGTTCTCATATGGCCCTGTTAATGCTTTATAACTATCATAAAAGGTTCTGACGGCCATAAATGAGACCATCTATGGTCTTGTTTCATCTGTCACACTGGATTCTTGCCTGACCTCTTTGGCCATTTTGGTTGTTCCAAAAGGCTTGGTCAAAGTGTCCTTGCTTGATCCGAGGCTTCTAAAAGCCCCAGTGTTAGTTTCAAGAATGTACAAGGTTCATACTCTAAATGCAACATAATGGAATGAATGTTAGTTATATTAAGAAAATGTCTGGGTACTAATATCCCAAAACTTTTATGGACTTTTCTGCTGATATAGAAAAATTACACTGTACCGAATACCCATAAATTGAGTGCTTGATTTGTAAACAACGGGATTCCAGCATTCAGTTTTGATCATTCCAATCTGGTTATTCTCTGCAGTACTCTCCTCAGTCCTCACTAGGCAGCTAATCTCTTGACTCATGACCTACTACTTTTTCACAGTATTTTTCTGTAGAAGTTGTGGGTTACATTTCTATATGGACTATTCTATAATCTGTTTTTATCGACTGTGTGGTAACAGAATCCCCCTAGGAGCTTGTTACGATCCCACATCCGCCAAGTATGGAATTGGTTGGTGGTTTATAAGCCTAGGTGTCCCCTCCTTCTTTGAGCTAGCTTTTGGGAGTAAGTTCTACACCTAGCTTATGGCTTGATGAGAGCCTATTATGGGATGGGTTCGTATAAATTGGTATCAGAGCCAGCCCTACCTTTCGAAATTCTAACACTCGGAGGGGTGGCCTATGGAGTGGTGACTTGGACCCAAAAAAAGAAGGGTGCCAACCGTGACCAACGAGCTCGGAGTGGTGGCTTGGACCCAAGAGAAGAAGGGTGACAACCGTGACCAACGAGGACGTTGGCTCTTCAAAGGGTGGGGTATTGTTACGATCCCACATCGGCCAAGTATGGGATTGGTTCGTGGTTTATAAGCCTAGGTGTCCCCTCCTCCTTTGAGCTAGCTTTTGGGAGTGAGTTCTACACCTAGCTTATGGTTTGATACTCTGCAGTCTTATCTTTCCGATATTTATCTGGAATATATCTTGTCTCCGGCTTAGCCTCTAACTTTATAATCCCTGTCTTGTATACGAATTCCATTCTGTTCCTGTTGTGCTTTCTGGTAGGTCAAGGCGTTGTTATTCTCCTTTCCTGATATCAGGAGATGAAAGCAGTCAAGCAGGCAACAAAGTTGACTATTCGTCTTCCCTTCCGACGAAAAAGAGAAAAAGGGAACTTTATTTTTGTTTCAACTCTTCCGAATTGTTTCAACTCTTCCGAATTGTTTCAACTCTTCTAGTTTATATTGTAACCATGTTGCACTGTTACCCGGATGCTTTGTGAAACTGATTTCAGAAGCATTTTCAGGGAGGGAGTGGGGGGAGGGAGGGACGTGTACAGAGTGGCATCTAAGTTAGTTGAGAATTTTTTTAGAGTAGAATAGGAGACTGCACTATTGGTTGTGTTTTGTTATACCAAGAAATTGCTTAATACCCAAACATACAAACATACCAGTAGTTGAGCATCATGTATACTTAGGGGTTTGAGCATCTCAAGCTTCTTTGTGAGGTTCTGCATGCTGGATAGAGCACATTCTAATCTACCTTTTTCTTCAAATAGAACCGGGATTTTTTTAAACTAATCCTCCGATCTGCATCATTCTGTTAACATCTTCAGCATATCTGGTTGTCTCACTGACTTCATTTACATTAACAAGCTCGCATGGATCATAGCCCTGCATATAAGATATTATATAGGTAGACCAAGAACTGGACTCAGTGGTATCTAAGTTTGTTGAGATTTTTATATAGTAGAATATGAGAGTCAGGACTCAGGACAACGAAACTATTCGTTGTGTTTCCCTACACAAAGAAACTGCTTAATACCTAAGCATCAAAGCCTACCAGTAGTTGAGCACATTCTATTCAAACCGCTTTCTTCAATTAGAAAAGAGATTTTTTTCATACCAATCCTCCCACTTCTGCATTATCCCGTTCAGATCTTCAGCATATCTTGTTATCTCACTTCATCTACATTAACAATCTCTTACGGATCCTGGCCCTTCATATAAGATTTTATACAGGTAGACCAGCAAATGTAATTTGGGTTGTTGAGCTTCATGATTCAGCGAATGACTTGATGATCGGCCATCTTATCAGTAGACATGCACACTAGACACCCACAAATGTTAGGCTCTAAGACCAAATTGTGTAAAAAGAACTTAGACAAAATGTTTATGTAATCCCTCTACAAATACAGCTCTCTGATGAAGGAAATTTAGGTCAATTATGAAGATTACGCATTTGGGTAGATAAAGAATTCACTTGGATAAATATGATCAAAATGCTTGTCAGTACATAGGGTTATAAATTCAGAAACATTACAACTCTAATGCAAAAGAGTGACAAAACTGTCAATCCATGACTTAAGTAGTCCAGATGACTTGGTGAAAAGAGTAAACCACTAACTACATTATATTTGATTGGAATAATAATGTATCTATAATTGCCAAAGGTAACACAAATATGCATTGATTGTGTGATTACATTTAACGGCCCCAGTTACCTTTCTTGTAAGGTTTTTCTTTCCTCATTCTATATTTCAACCATATGGCTGTCATGGTACAGGTTGTGTTGGCAGCTAATGACCTGCCATCTATCAATGATATAACTTATCATGAGCTACTAGAGATTATATCAAAGGTACTAGAGCTATAATTAATTTTGAATCAAATGTCGTTGCATTTTGTTTAACTATAGAGGTAGTATTGCTGTCTGGTTGATATATAAAAATATGCTTTCTGAAAATCTACCAGTTGAAGGATGAAAATGGACAGCTTATGGGTGTGGATACTCAGAATCTTTTGATTGCAAATTCTGGTAACGATTTGCCGGTAAGATAGAGGAAGCTGTTTTATTTGGTTGTTCATGTGCCTCTTAGTTTGTTGACAATTATCAAGTGCAGTAATAGCGATCTAATTTTTAATACAGGTTATCGATCTCTCAAGTGTGTCCCAAGAGCTTGCATACCTGGCAAGCGATGCTGACCTAGTAGTTTTGGAAGGAATGGTGAGTACTTTCTTTGTATTAACCATGCATTATTGGTTTGTTTGCTAATCAGTATATCCCTATGAGATTCCTTGAACTCATTAAATATTGAAGCCATCTCAATTTAATGTTGCATGTCTTAATTTCTAATTCTCAACTGTACATAAAATATCTGGCAAGCTCTCACGGTGATGGGTGGACCAACAGCCAACTTAAACACATGTGCCAACTTAAAATTGGCAACTTGAAGTTAGGGAATTACATATATGCAAATTCTAAATAACAAATACAAGTACTCATGGTTCATTAGGCATCGGAAAGCACTTGCCACATTATATACAAACATACAATTCTCTAGCAGTCATCTTTGTGATTAGTAATTTCTGCATGGAATAGCCACTGTTAGCTGATTTCTAATTTGTTGACAGGGTCGTGGAATCGAGACAAATCTTTATGCTCAGTTTAAATGTGATTCTCTCAAGATTGGAATGGTTAGCATTTTATTCATGTGAACTCCCATTTGTGTTTTCCATTCCCTTTTGCTTTAGTCTTAACTTTTGCATACAAATAGGTCAAGCATCTAGAAGTTGCACAGTTCCTCGGTGGAAGGCTCTATGACTGTGTACTCAAGTTCAATGAAGTTTCAAGTGGTTGAAGTCACTCTGCAAAATAGATACTGTTTATTTGCAAAAGGCTGGATTAGATCGATTCTTTCTGATACTATAAACAACCCGGATACCCTATATATGACTTTCCGTCTTGTCCTGATGAGAATCTTATGCCACTTTGTCGTTCTTCCAAACATTATCTTAGATTTTTACTTGCAACAAATTCAATATATATCCTTTTTGGCTTTTTGCTCAAAGGGCTCGTAAATGAACCAAATAGAGTTTATTTGTGTTAGTTCGTTTAAGTCTAACCGAATTAATGAATGAACATTTGAAACGGACGAATTTTGTGTTCATGATCATTATTCAATTACATTTAAACGAACAATACGAACGCAAACATCAAATGAACGAAAACTTGTTTGTTACGGAAGTAAAGGTTCTCATGCTCATCCACTTTGAAGGGTTAAAGGACATGTATAAGCTAAAGTAAACAAATAAAAACGTACTAACGTACAAAATTACAAACATCTTTGGTAAAGTTTCTCATGCTCATAGGTCATACTCACGACTAACACCTTTATTTATACACATTTTTTCTTTTTTTATTTATACACAATATTTATTGGATGTATTGAATACATTTTGGCCTTCACATTATTAGACTAAACATAATTATTAAAAATTTAAAATGGACAACAAACTTAAATTATTATCTTCTTTGGGGGTGGCTGGTTGTCTGGGACCGAGAAGCAGTGGCTTACCCTTTGATAGCACCCAAATTTTTATTTCATGGTGTGATCTATGATTTATCTCTATGGACATTTATAAGATCCATCCATTTTAGTAGCACCTGAAAATGGCATAGCCTTAAAATAAAGGGCAAAGCTCAAATGAAGAAAGGCTTACGGTGGACACCTAGGCACCCAAAGACACAAGGAAGTAAGTGACAACTTCGGGAAGATAAAAATAAGCATAGATCCGGAGATTACCAAATAGGTTCACCTTTCAAACTGCTCATAAATCCATAGCCATGCAAGAGATGGAAGTTAAAATATACTTCTGATACAAAATTAATATCACAAATGGAATAAACTGGGATCTTTGTGCACCTGTGGTCCTGTGCTATGTGATTCATCTGAAACTTACAGTAACTATTTAAATCATATTACATGTACCGAACTAATGATTACATTCACTTAATTATAGATCTCTTTCTGAAGCGCTCCAAGCAGCGTAATGTAAGATGATCTGGGGGTAGTATATCTTCATTATCATCTCTGCAACTTTCCAATGGAATGCAAATAGATGGAAACTGAAACAACACTGTAAACAAATATGCAAATGACAACTGGTTAGCCTCAGTCTTCAGTGAAACAACTTGTTTCATTAACAGTAACTGAACATCACTTACGTTGATCCAAGGAAAAAAGCAAGGGATAAATGAAAATTAAACAGGAACACAGAAACAACTGCTGTTAGTAGCATTGCTACAGAAGTCGAATAAACCTGCAATATTCAAGTGAAACACTCTTTAATACCATAAACAAAAAGCAAAAGATATGTATGAAGTATCGCCTCTTAGTGTACCCTTTTTAATGAACACACATGATACCCCTTGCCGTGCATCAAGCATATTGCAACAGGCTTGGCTTACTTAAAGTATTATTTCAATATGTTATGAACAAGCCATATTTAGAATACCATTAATCCGGGAAGAGGTTACGATTCTGTCACCAGGGTCCCTTGACTTGAATAAATTTTTTTTCCAAATATGTAGACTAATAATTTGTTTTGTTTATACTAAAACCGTGACATATTCACAAGGACCAAATTTATATCAGAACTAGCACGTACCCTCACAATGCAAAAACCTTACTAATTTTAATTTATCGTATTTTAGTTTCTTTCCATGTATAGGTGATTTAGAGTCGTTATATTACTCAAACTTTCAAATTTTAAATTTAGGTTTCATATCATATTCTAGTTCTATAGGTATTTTATATATTACTTTCTATGCTGAACCTATTTAAAGGCCAATGCTATAGCCATCTAGGGGATCAGGGATCATGAAGTTAATCTAAACCCACATACTTTTATTCTCTACACTATTCTGTCTATTCATGTAACTTAGTTCATTACTTGTTATAAAATTTTATTAGTTTACTAGAGCATTCAATCAGTTCTTAGCATGTGATTTAAACAAACCCTTTACTTACTCTTACTCTGGTCTTCTGGCCAATTAGATGAATATTAACCATCTATCCAAATTTAGTCAAAGAATAATAGCCACAGAAGTCATCATTCATTTACAAATATTTGATTCATACGGGTCCCCTTATGTGTGCTATTCTTGGCCTAGAGGCCTACTACATAATTTCTCATAATAAGAAGCATACAATAAGTCTACAATTGGACTCAAGTGTAATATGATAGACACATCAGGCATGAGACCTCTAGCAATATGTTTCAACTCTTTTCTTGACTAGAAAGGAAATCAAATTTGAACAACTCAAGCCATCAATGAAGCAGCTTAGTGGTATAAAATCATTTCTTCAGTAAAGAATTAAGGGCACCACGAATAATATGGAGCATTGAGATACAATATAAAGCAAGCCCTTACCTTGACAATATTGTCAGCATACTTCATCACCATAGAAACAGCAATACCACTGCAAATATAAAACAATTTTCTTTCAGATATAAAGCGAACTGAAAGAAGTTGATCCAGAACTTTTGGCATGTTCAGAAAGAGAAAAAAATTTTGACGTTACAGTTTGAACTCAACTTAGCAACTATCATATCTAAGCAATAATAAAAACTGTCGGCCTTTGTCGTCTGACAAAAATCAGCGATAAACAAATTCCTAAATAGATAGACGAAAACAAGGTGTCAGCAGGTTTTTAGGCCCGCTGTTGGTGGATGTCAGGTTGTGAGAATGTGCTTCCGTTTGCATGCTTTCAAATATTTTGCAAAAGATTTATGTGAGCATGGAGTCCTTTTCGAAAAGTAAGTAGAAAACTGGAGGATGCTTATTGTGGTTAGAAAAACCAACTTCTAGTAAACTCGTATGTATGTATTATAGTAATTCCCACCTTTGGGTACCAAAGTGCGATTGTCAAATATATATATGCCCTCCAATGCTTGATAAGGAGGAACAAAGGGTGGTAGTATGCTTTTGGTAGCATTTTAAGTGGTACATGATTCCACCAGATACTGAACAGTAGGAAAATCATCAGAAATATTGCACATAGATGATGCAGGATTGGTCAGAATGTTTAGTGTTTCTAAAACATCTCTGTTTAACCGGACTGCACAAAAGGGCCTTTTAGCCAAGCGGTGTTAAGGTGACCTGACGCCCAAAATGTTGAGGGTTCGACTCCCATTACGAACACATGTGTGGATATATTGTATGGTGTGTATGTTTATCTTTCTAAAATTATAAACATAAAACAGTCTAGGTGTTAAGCATCCCCAGAACCTAAGAACTTAATGATTAAACAGGATTAGTCAAGCCGGGTGAGAAAGATCGGGACTACTCTAGTAGTTCAATTAATGTGATGCAGAAGTATATGGGAGACATCTGACGAGGCATCACTACACTACACACTACACAGCATTAAAAGTGTCGGACACAGAACCTAGTAGCACAATTATCTAAAAGAACGAATATAAATACCTCAGGGCATGGTTGATAATCATCAGAACTGTAATAAGTGAATATCCATGGAAAAAACCCCTGTATCAAAAAGTTGGGCATTTCATTAGCAGTGGACAAGGTGCAAAATTATAGTAAGGAAATCTTGGTATAAGTCGGTGGTTTTTTATTTCAAACATACTTATGACTTGTTAAGGCTTTAAACTACTTCTAGATTGATATCAAATTAAGTATGACAAAGAGCTTAAGCAGCATACTTGTTCACAACCGCATCAAAATCTTGGGTGAATATCGCAATAACATTAAAGACCATCCCAAAGACATATAGCCAAAAGTTCTGTACATTTATGTTTCTGGAAAGCCGCTTTTTTATAATAGCCTGCAAAATTAGCTTGAACATATAATTGCAGATACACCAAGAGCCTTACAAGAAGTCATATAAAGTTCCAAGTGACAAAATGGAGTAGACATGAAACAGCCTAACAATTACAATATTCCTAACTGGAAGTGAACTGCATTTTTTTATAATAGAAAATGCAATACACACCATTTACCTCAGTGTACACCCCAGCAAAACCACTTAGAAGTGCCATGATCTGCAAAGGAATAATCAAGTACAAATTAGAATGCTCCTTAGCTGCACAAAAAAATTTTTTGGTAACATGAAGAAGTAAGCTGAAAAGGTAAGGACTCACAATGGCCATCATCCAGCCTAGAAAAGGAGTTTGAAGAACATGATCAGAACTGTGAAAACAAGTAAAGCACAATATAAAAGAAGGGCAATAACATAATATAAGCAAACCGGGAAATAGAAAATTCAAGGACCACTCGGTTTTCCTAGTCACTGCATTCCCAGGACCAATACAGAAAGAGGTTATTTTTAACTTCAAATAGAGCAGAATAGCAGATATTCATGTCTTATATACGTTGATACGAGAGGGAGTTACAATTGGGTACATGCAACACAAATCAATTCCATAATAGCTAAACTAGTTCTTTCAGACTATCGAAGGGAAACATATGCACACTTGTGGATACACTTTTAATTACTAGAAAAAGAAAAATGTATCCAACTGTGTTCATATGATCTATGTTTTTTCTTGTTACTTTGTTTCCTAAGTAGATAGGGGTATAGTTGTCAGCTGGAATTGTTGAGATCGTATATCAAAATGAAAAGCCTTGGAGACATTGGGGCTTGGGCTCTACCTAGATTTGACGATGCAATACATGAAACAAGTAGAAGAACAAGCATAGGAAAATAAGGGTCAGGAAACCAGACAAAAATGAACCAAAATTACATAACATTCAGGAGAACAAGAGCCGGGGAAATTTTAATGGCCTAGGTACATATAATTAAATAAGCAATGATACTGTAAATGAGTTAAGGATGACGATGAAACTCTAACAATTGTTTAAACAATAAAGCGTGGAACTGAATAAAGAAGATCCGTATGCAAAATGCACACATACATATCAGTCTAAACCAGAAACAACAAGAGCATGGAACCTGTAATATAGAGGGAATCAAGCTTACGAAGGATTAAGTTGTGCTGTTGTGCACCCCGCACAAAGTAAAACGAAAGCAGCCCATTGGATCTCGCTTAACCTGTTCAAAATTAGTGTAATGCAACTTTATCATTCTAAAATATACCTGATCAGAAACAAAGAATAAATGGCAGCAGAAGCTTAGGTTCATCTTCAAAGGTAAAAGCACATACTTCTTCTTGAGAATTATGCGGTAAAGCACACCGGTGCTGATAATATTCAGATTTTTAAGTATTTGATACCCTGGAGCATCCACATATGCAAAGATATAGTACTGCCAACACATGCATGCCTCAGAGAGATGTAAAGTAGAAACTACTAATAATATCAGATAAAACAACTATAAAAACCAACCTGGAGCAAATTCTTGACAAGGTAAAGTGCTGCAGGAATGGGGTAAACACTAACTTCATCCACTGTTGTACTTAACCTGACACCAGATGACAGAATTAAAAAGAATTAGTGAAGACTGCAAGCTTCTTATAATGGTTTGAAAGATGTATTCAGAGGAATTCTTACAATTTATAATGACATGTACAAAGTTGACTATCTGATGAAATCTTCTAGTTTTCATTTTCCTTAACATATAATTTAAACAATAAATGAAGAAGTGAATTCACACTAAATTGGTGAGTGCCAAAGTGTTGAGTCCTAAAAAGTAATTTAGAAAGGGTTATCTAGTTATATGTACTATTACGGGAACCCAATTCCTTCCACTGGTATTTAAGATAACTTGGGAATGTGACCAAAATGAAGCAAAGATAGGTTTGACGGGGACAATATATCAACTTCTCTCAAGCAATAGTTGGGAGAAGAATAAAGCCTATCATTTAGAATCAGACATTAGTCCAACAAAAGATTAGTCACTAATATCGTAATGAATTTGTGATTTTCTGAGGCTGACTCAAATGGCGTATTTTGACTACTTTCTGATTCTAAATATACTGATTTCTCAAGGCAGAGAGGTAAAGGATGTCTGACTTAATAAGTGGTAATGCAAAAAGTCAACAGATTCATGTGAGCTCCATACAACAAACTTAAGGACTCTACATATTGTATATTAAACCTGCTCTCTAAACAACTTAGATACCCTTAGCGTACCAAAAATAGCCTTGTATTGTTATAAGCCAACATTCCAACAAGTAATTCTATAAGTAAATGACTTCAGATCTAAGTGAAATAACTGCAGAGTAAGGGGTAAATGACTAAATTGTGTAGCATGATCCAAACCACAATATCAAACATAGTATCAAAGTTAGTACATCTGCAAGTTTCGTAGCGGGAATATTAAGGATACCTGTTATCCTCAGTCACACCTTCCGTTCTCCATGTCCTGGACAATGCCGCAAGAGATAACGCACATTTTAAAACCTCAACCTGATTCCAAAGCAAGGAAAATGGAGGTCTAGCATAAGACACGTCAACAAAAAAATCCTCAACCCTAGTACAATGCAATAAACAGAAGATAAAAAACATTAAAAATTAACGCATACTCACCAAAAAGTTAGCTGTAGTAACACTATACTCATATCTTCCAGCTCTTTTCGACCAAACAATAAGTATAGCTTGCGAACTAGTGAGAAACGTCAAAGCTAATGTAACCATCGACCTATTGTAGTCAAAACAAGGTAACCGACTATGAAAATCACAATGACACGAAGGTTTGCTTATTGTAAAACAAACATGAAAGAAGGTGAGGGCAACACGCGACAATCTTTGGGTAGGTGTGTATAAGTTTGCATCACTTTTTCATACGTATGAAGAAGTGAGGCACACCCTCCCAAAAATCGTCAGATGTCATCCTCTCCTTCTTGCATATTTAAGGGTTATTTTACTTGAACTGATTCCTACGTATATATATACACACATACATATACATACATACATAGATAAATACATACATATCTTCTGTATATATAGAGAGAGAATATGATTAAAAAAAACTTACTTCATTTTCCACTTGGTTTTATCATAAGGTACAGGAACTGCATATATACATACAAAAAGATATATACAAACCCCAATAAAAATCTTAACTTAAAATCACACAAAGAAAAAAAAGAAGATATGTAAGTATAAAATAGAAATTGAAAAAGGAAGGATGATGATGATATACTGGCATCTAAAATGGGGGGTCTGCCACGTAAGCTTTCAAGGTCAGGATTAGCAGGATCCATATCTTTATCCTGCCATTACAAGATTGATTGTAAGAATGCAGAAAGCCCTAAAAAGAAGAGAAGAAAAAGAAGAAGAAAGAAACCTGATCTTTAATTCTTCTGTACTCCATTGGATCTACAGAAGATCGGTGTGTGTGAGATAGTTGTTATAGAGTGCAAGAAACGAGTAGAATCTCAGACACTGTAAAGCAAATACAATACTGTAGAATTTTATGGGTTGTTTGGACTTTGGATTGTGATTTCTAGTTTTTAGTGTTCAAAGTTTGAAACTTGGAGGGTTTTTATTAACTTTTTGATTTGATGACTAGAGTTGTGCTAGTGCGATTTCCGGCTAGTTGGGTAGGACTTAGGAGGATCTACTGTATACTAAAGGGAAGTTAACATGACATAAGAAAAGCTGAGGTGTCAACAATAGACTAGCCATCAATGCTTTTCTTATGTCATGCTGATATCATGATCCACTAATCAATTTTATTTTATTTTTTTTAGTGTTTTAATAATATTTGTATATTTGTATATATATATGATATGTGTTATAAATATATTGCCTTAAAAAAACCTCATAAGAGAAAAAAATAAAACTAACTGAAATTTTGAAGTTTTTTGAAGTACAATGGTTGTCGATCCAGATAAAAAAAACATACCCGAACAAAGTATTAAATTACAATTTCTTACTTATACATAGACAAATATTTAAATTATAGAATGACGACTTTCATGAATATCCGAACAAAATTTGTAGAAGCAATCCGTGTGTTAACACGGGATATAGCTCTAGTACACGACTAAAGGAGCAGGGTTATGTTGTCCAGTTTTGTTTAGGGCATCGGGTTTTTTGGAACCTCCTTTTTGCTAGTTTTGTGAGATGTGGAGTTTCCCTTCTCATGGGGCTTTCCTCTTGGAGCGAGGGGTTCTATAACCCTTTTTTTCCTTTCTTTTTTTAATTATTATTATTATTAATTATTACTTTTGTTTTTTTTATTTATTAAAACTTATTAATTTAAAACATAATTACTAAAACATAATATTCTTACATAAATCTTAAAAAACAAATACAAATTACACACCAAATAAAATTTTAAAAACGTACACAATAATAATAAATAAAGATTACACATGAAACTACTCTTATTCGTCACTAACGTAATCACCGAAGTCTGCAAACGGATCGGCAACGGGCTCAAAGTCATGTGGTGTGGTCGACCATATATGTGTTGGAATGTGATCACGTTAAATAAATGCATGTCCGGAAATTATTTAAGCCTACGGGGTCACACAAAATGACACGTATACTCTATGTAATTAATTAATATGTTATTGTAATATATTAATTAATATGATCACGAAATGATTAATAAACGATCGTTAAAAGTTAAATACGTTTATTAATTAAAAAAGAGAAGGACTTAAGTGAAATTAGGAATTAAGGAAACTTCCTAATTATCTAATTAAGGGGCCGGTTTTACATGGGTTTTGTAACCCAATACAAACTTGTTCACCAAGTTTAATAACCCTAATTATTAACCCTATATAAAGGGGTTAAGGGTTATTGATTTGTAAGACAATAGAAAAGGTAAAACCCTAAATATATTATTTGTTCTCTCGGCCAAACAAAAACAATTCGAAACTCATGTTAGAATTGAAGACCATTAATATGCTATATTATATTGGGTTTAGTATCTCGGAGTGTAAGTAACTTTGCAACTTTTTCTATTGTATGTAAGTATCAAAAATTTTGTACATTGTATGTAAGTATCTCGCTAAATTGAACACTTAATTTTCATATGGTTGCCACGTATACATTTTTACATTAAGCGTTCAATTTAGCGAGATACTTACATACAATGTTCAAAAATTTTGATGCATACACACAATAGGAAAAGTTGCAAAGTTACTTACACTCCGGGATACTTAACCCTATTATATTTAGATAATAAGAAAGCAACTTTAGGGGTTTTGATCGACTTTGACTTCGACAGAAACAAATAATTTTTGTTTCTTCCAACTTGTTGTTCGACGGAAGTAAAACAAAGCCTTCGTAGACAAAGGGTTGTAGTTCGTGATCGGGTACTAGCATACATCATAGGGGTGTCAAGTGTGCGATCGTAGAGGGGTTTTACTTTAAACCCTAACTAATAATAATTATATTATTATTATCTTTATTGGAAGCTTACGCTAAAAGGTACACTTTCAATTCTCTACTTTGTTAATTATTATATTGGGTTTAGTATCTCCGGAGTGTAAGTAACTTTGCAACTTTTTCTATTGTATGTAAGTATCAAAAATTTTGTACATTGTATGTAAGTATCTAATTGACATTGTATGTAAGTATCAAAAATTTTGTACATTGTATGTAAGTATCTCGCTAAATTGAACACTTAATTTTCATATGGTTGCCACGTATACATTTTTACATTAAGCGTTCAATTTAGCGAGATACTTACATACAATGTTCAAAAATTTTGATGCATACACACAATAGGAAAAGTTGCAAAGTTACTTACACTCCGGGATACTTAACCCTATTATATTTAGATATAAATTGCTTAGCTAATGTCCAATAATTAAGGTAAATTATTTGATAATTATGTGACTATGTGAATTTTTCGTGTGATTTTCATGCTTGACACCAGTTCACTAAATAATTCACATAAAATCAACTGTAATGAGTTAGGAGTTGCCCTTTGGACTGTAGATGCACGACTCATAGGGCTATAACTTTGTAGTTCTGGTAGAAGCTTGATTCGGACCAGAAACAGGTCTAAACTGGTCGTGAAGCTGCTGAAAATTTCTAGTCAGCATGTTTATGTGTAATTACTTGCTAATTGTTTGTTTAAAGGCTTACGCAATCAAGGTAACTTGATGTATGTGGTCCTCTTCTTTGAAAGGGGAGCCGACTTAGACCTATACATTAACCATAGTGACCATGTTTAGGTGGCCCACCATAACTCGTTGCATGATTATTAATTAGTTAATAGTTAGTAAGTTTATTATTTTGCAATTTATTGTGATATAAATGGTGATGCAAAATTGTTTTATTGAAAAGAATAAACTTGACTAAGAATTATCGAAATAAGATTTTGTTTTAATAAAATAAATTAGGGTTTTATTTTTATTATTAATTCAACCTATTTAATATTAATGGTTAATTGAAACCCTCTAAGCAAGTTTTGATTATGTGAATTGACATGTTTATTTGATATAAATTGTATGTTTGTATCTTTTATATTTAATGTTGTTAAATAGAAGTAAAAATCATAAGGAATTCATGCAAAATTCTTTATGATTATTACTTAGATATTTAGATATAAATTGCTTAGCTAATGTTACAATAATTAAGGTAAATTATTTGATAATTATGTGACTATGTGAATTTTTCGTGTGATTTTCATGCTTGACACCAGTTCACTAAAAATTCACATAAAATCAACTGTAATGAGTTAGGAGTTGCCCTTTGGACTGTAGATGCACGACTCATAGGGCTATAACTTTGTAGTTCTGGTAGAAGCTTGATTCGGACCAGAAACAGGTCTAAACTGGTCGTGAAGCTGCTGAAAATTTCTAGTCAGCATGTTTATGTGTAATTACTTGCTAATTGTTTGTTTAAAGGCTTACGCAATCAAGGTAACTTGATGTATGTGGTCCTCTTCTTTGAAAGGGGAGCCGACTTAGACCTATACATTAACCATAGTGACCATGTTTAGGTGGCCCACCATAACTCGTTGCATGATTAATTAGTTAATAGTTAGTAAGTTTATTATTTTGCAATTTATTGTGATATAAATGGTGATGCAAAATTGTTTTATTGAAAAGAATAAACTTGACTAAGAATTATCGAAATAAGATTTTGTTTTAATAAAATTGGTGTCTTACAACCAAGAGATACACCGGCTCACCCATTTGAACAAACTCTAAGAGAGGTATAAGTCGGAGTGCGCTAGCCTCCTAAAGGAGCGGGTTTTTAATTGCGTCTATCGCAAACCTTTGCTCATGCGCTTCTTTGTGCGTTCAAATGGAGCTACCGAGCTCTTTTGTGTTGCTAAGACTATAAAAATGATTTTATTAAACATTATGTTATGAAGATTTGCATGAGTCTTCATACATAAACTTTTGATTCACATCAAATGCATTAACCATTCAAAGTTAAGTCTTTGCCACTCACTTTGCTAAGAACACTTGCAAGTGCTTTTTGCTCTACGTGAGACCGTAGGTGAATTGTATCTAACAAGGTAAATTACTACTCATCGTGAGACGGTGGTAGACTATTTACATGTTCTTAATTGGGCGACTTAAAGCGAGTTAAGCGGTGAGACCTTGACCCGTGACATAAGATGGGACAAAACATGATTACAAAACACTTAACACCCTTTTAAAGTGTTGTTGTAAGTCCCATAAATCTAGGAATTGCACTTGTAATGCAATTATTGCTCGTCACTTACCTTTTAAGTACATCATTTCTAGCCGATCAACTGATGAAATGATGGTATGTCAATTGTATCCTAGCCTTAATGAAATTAATCGTTAAATAATTTAACATTGGGTGATTATATTTCTTAAGGATTCATTATCGAAAATACCGATAATTGAACTTGAATCTGTTTTGTAAATGGCAACAAATCCTTCACAAAACATACACCAATCGGCTTTCAGGTCGATGCTAGAAAGAGAAATACTTTCTGAAACCAATTTCAATGACTGTTTTGTCAATTGAGAATCGTTCTAAGAGTTGAAAAGAAAACCGATGTCCTTGAAACTCAGATGCCCGCTATCCCTGATGCGAGTGCCACTGTTGTGCAGTTGGAAGACATAATGAGTTTGCTTGTTTGATGACTTCCGAGTTTCAAAAAGCAATTCGAATTGTAAAATTCATATGATATGATCAAAGAACTCAAGTCTATGTACGAAAAACAAACTGGAGTTGAATTACTTGAGCTAATTGAATCACTCCATGATTTGAAACACGGGTATGGGAAACCGGTGAGCGCTTATGTACTCAAGATGAAGAGTTACTTTGAGCACTTGGAAAGGCTAAACTATGTATATCCTCTGCCTATTGCTATTGGCATAATTCTTAAGTCTCTTTCAAGGGATTTTGAGAAGTTTGTGCACAATTACAATATGCACAGCATGAGCAAAACCATAGCTGAACTTCATGCCATGTTGATTGAGTATGAGAAAAACCTTCCCAAAAAATCTGAGACACCCCAAGTTCTAATGATCAAGGGGGGAAAGGTTCAGAAAGCCAAACAACCGAAAGCTAAGGGCAAGAACTTTGGTAAGGGAAAGCAAGGTGCTTTAGTCTCAAAACCTAAAAAGACCCCTTTGGCGAAAAAGGAGCATCCGGCTAAAAGACCAGGCTTGTCATCACTGTGCTGAAGTGAGACACTGGAAGAGGAATTGTCCTAAGTATCTAGCTGAGTTGAACGAGAAGAAGAAGCAAGTTGGTTTAGCCAGTTCTTCAAGTATCTTCACAATTGAATTATATGTGTTGTTGTGATTCAAATGATTATTCAATAGCAAAAGAGTCAAACCTGACTTGGACTCTACCTATCTTTGGCATTGTCATCTTGTTTACTTTGGCAAGAAACGCATTGAAAGACTTCAACGTGAAGGGATCTTACAATCAAATGATGAATCATTTGATGAATGCGTGTCTTTGGCATTGTCGTTAGCAAGAAACACATTGGAAGACTTCAACGTGAAGGGATCTTACAATCAAATGATGAATCATTTGACAAATGTGTGTCTTGTGTTTCCGGCAAGATGACAAGAATACCTTTTCCGCATAAAACGGAGAGGGCTAAAGATCTACTTGGACTTATACATACCGATGTATGTAGCCCATTTAGACATATGTCAAGGAAAGGTGCTAGCTACTTCATCACTTTTATGAATGATTTCAGTCGTTATGGTTATGTTTACTTGCTTAAACATAAACATGAAGTCTTAAAAACATTCAAAGAGTTTAAAAATGAAGTAGAAAATCAACTCGGTAAAACCATCAAGATTCTTCGTTCGGATCGAGGTGGAGAATACTTAAGCCAAGAGTTTAAGGATTATCTAAAAGCTTGTGGATTTATCCGAAAGCTTACTCCTGCATAATGGTATATCTGAGAGGAAAGATCGAACCTTGTTGAACATGGTGAGATCAATGATGAACCTTACGACTCTCCCATTTTCATTTTGGGATTATGCTCTAGAGACTGCTGTACGCATTCTCAATATGGTTCCAACCAAGAAGGTTGTCACGACACCGCAAGAATCGTGGCATGGACGTGTTCCTAATTTGTCTTACTTAAATGATTGGGGTTGTGAGGCACTTGTGAAACGAGATACGCCTGACAAACTTGAACCTAGATCTGTTAAGTGCATCTTTGTAGGATACCCAAAGGTAACGATGGGTTACTACTACTTTCCTACCGACAACACTGTTGAAGTATCTCGATATGTTGAGTTCTTTGAAAAGAATCTCATCACTCAAGAAAACAGTGGGAGGATTGTCGAGCTTGATGAGACTCAAGAAGAAGATGTGTCACCTTCTGAAAATACTAGCGATCATCAACTTGGGGGGGGGGGGATGTTCAAAGTGATGAACCTCAAGTTGAAGATAATGCGATTCCAATTCGTAGGTCCTCAAGGACAATACGTGCTCGTGAAAGATTGAATCTTAATATTGAATATGAAGAACACGTATTAGGAGACTTAAATGAACCTCCTAATTTCAAAGCTGCATTATCAGATCCAGAATCTGACAAATGGCTGAAGCTGCGAATGTGGAAATGAAATCCATGAAAGATAATCAAGTCTGGAGCTTGGTTGATCTTCCACCTAATGGTAGAACTGTTGGGTGTAAATGGATCTTCAAGAAGAAGACCGACATGGATGGAAATGTACATACCTATAAAGCTCGTCTTGTGGCGAAAGGCTATACTCAGCTTTACGGAGTTGACTATGAAGAAACCTTCTCTCCCGTTGCGGACATTAGAGCTATTAGGATCATCTTAGCCATAGCAGCGTACTATCACTTTGAGATATGGCAAATGGATGTCAAAACCGCTTTCTTGAATGGTTATCTAGACGAGGAAGTTTATATGGTTCAACCAGAAGGTTTTGTCGATCGAAAATATCCCGACAAAGTGTGTATATCGCAAAGCTAATGGGAGTAATGTTACTTTCCTTGTCTTGTATGTTGATGACATATTGATAATAGGAAATCACATTCCAATGTTGCAAGATGTAAAATCCCATCATTTCTAAGTCGTTTTAAGCTTGATATGTGCATTATATGTATATTCCCATATCATTTCTAAGTCGTTTTAAGCTTGATATGTGCCATTTATATGTATATTCCCATGTCATTTCTAAGTCGTTTTAAGCTTGATTATGTGCAATTTATATGTATATTCCCATGTCATTTCTAAGTCGTTTTAAGCTTGATTATGTGCAATTTATATGTATATTCCCATGTCATTTCTAAGTCGTTTTAAGCTTGATTATGTGCAATTTATATGTATATTCCCATGTCATTTCTAAGTCGTTTTAAGCTTGATTATGTGCAAATTATATGTATATTCCCATATCATTTCTAAGTCGTTTTAAGCTTGATATGTGCCATTTATATGTATATTCCCATGTCATTTCTAAGTCGTTTTAAGCTTGATTATGTGCAATTTATATGTATATTCCCATGTCATTTCTAAGTCGTTTTAAGCTTGATTATGTGCAATTTATATGTATATTCCCATGTCATTTCTAAGTCGTTTTAAGCTTGATTATGTGCAATTTATATGTATATTCCCATGTCATTTCTAAGTCGTTTTAAGCTTGATTATGTGCAAATTATATGTATATTCCCATATCATTTCTAAGTCGTTTTAAGCTTGATATGTGCCATTTATATGTATATTCCCATGTCATTTCTAAGTCGTTTTAAGCTTGATTATGTGCAATTTATATGTATATTCCCATGTCATTTCTAAGTCGTTTTAAGCTTGATTATGTGCAATTTATATGTATATTCCCATGTCATTTCTAAGTCGTTTTAAGCTTGATTATGTGCAATTTATATGTATATTCCCATGTCATTTCTAAGTCGTTTTAAGCTTGATTATGTGCAAATTATATGTATATTCCCATATCATTTCTAAGTCGTTTTAAGCTTGATATGTGCCATTTATATGTATATTCCCATGTCATTTCTAAGTCGTTTTAAGCTTGATTATGTGCAATTTATATGTATATTCCCATGTCATTTCTAAGTCGTTTTAAGCTTGATTATGTGCAATTTATATGTATATTCCCATGTCATTTCTAAGTCGTTTTAAGCTTGATTATGTGCAATTTATATGTATATTCCCATGTCATTTCTAAGTCGTTTTAAGCTTGATTATGTGCAAATTATATGTATATTCCCATATCATTTCTAAGTCGTTTTAAGCTTGATATGTGCCATTTATATGTATATTCCCATGTCATTTCTAAGTCGTTTTAAGCTTGATTATGTGCAATTTATATGTATATTCCCATGTCATTTCTAAGTCGTTTTAAGCTTGATTATGTGCAATTTATATGTATATTCCCATGTCATTTCTAAGTCGTTTTAAGCTTGATTATGTGCAATTTATATGTATATTCCCATGTCATTTCTAAGTCGTTTTAAGCTTGATTATGTGCAAATTATATGTATATTCCCATATCATTTCTAAGTCGTTTTAAGCTTGATATGTGCCATTTATATGTATATTCCCATGTCATTTCTAAGTCGTTTTAAGCTTGATTATGTGCAATTTATATGTATATTCCCATGTCATTTCTAAGTCGTTTTAAGCTTGATTATGTGCAATTTATATGTATATTCCCATGTCATTTCTAAGTCGTTTTAAGCTTGATTATGTGCAATTTATATGTATATTCCCATGTCATTTCTAAGTCGTTTTAAGCTTGATTATGTGCAAATTATATGTATATTCCCATATCATTTCTAAGTCGTTTTAAGCTTGATATGTGCCATTTATATGTATATTCCCATGTCATTTCTAAGTCGTTTTAAGCTTGATTATGTGCAATTTATATGTATATTCCCATGTCATTTCTAAGTCGTTTTAAGCTTGATTATGTGCAATTTATATGTATATTCCCATGTCATTTCTAAGTCGTTTTAAGCTTGATTATGTGCAATTTATATGTATATTCCCATGTCATTTCTAAGTCGTTTTAAGCTTGATTATGTGCAAATTATATGTATATTCCCATATCATTTCTAAGTCGTTTTAAGCTTGATATGTGCCATTTATATGTATATTCCCATGTCATTTCTAAGTCGTTTTAAGCTTGATTATGTGCAATTTATATGTATATTCCCATGTCATTTCTAAGTCGTTTTAAGCTTGATTATGTGCAATTTATATGTATATTCCCATGTCATTTCTAAGTCGTTTTAAGCTTGATTATGTGCAATTTATATGTATATTCCCATGTCATTTCTAAGTCGTTTTAAGCTTGATTATGTGCAAATTATATGTATATTCCCATATCATTTCTAAGTCGTTTTAAGCTTGATATGTGCCATTTATATGTATATTCCCATGTCATTTCTAAGTCGTTTTAAGCTTGATTATGTGCAATTTATATGTATATTCCCATGTCATTTCTAAGTCGTTTTAAGCTTGATTATGTGCAATTTATATGTATATTCCCATATCATTTCTAAGTCGTTTTAAGCTTGATTATGTGCAAATTATATGTATATTCGATGCTTTGATGGTATTGTTAATGATTGCAGGCTTAGAACAGGTAAAATGATGAGAAATGGCTTTTGGATGGTTTAAAGATGCATTAAGATGGTTCGTGGACGAGTACGTGAAGTAACGAGTTGAAAATCACAAGGTTTGGTGAAAAAGTGAAGAGGTGCGCCGCACAGAATGCTCAGAAAATTTGTGAAGCTGGGAAAAGAAGGAGGTGCGACGCACCACACCCTTGGTGCGCCGCATGGATTGATCAGGAGAATTGAAGTTAAGAAAGAAGGCAAGGTGCGACGCACCTGAATGGTGGTGCGCCGCATAAGTTGATCAGAAAAGTTGGAATTCTGAGAAAGAAGCAAGGTGCGCCGCACCAAACATGTGGTGCGCCGCATATCGGGTAGATGCAATTTTTGGAAACAAGGCAGGTGCGACGCACCTGGACAGTGGTGCGCCGCACTTGTAGGTCGGCCCAGCTAGTTTTTTTGGAAACACTATAAATACAAGACCAAAACCCTATTTTTGAGACACTTCGACTTTCAGGCGATTTTAGGGTTTCTTGAGGCAATATTCAGCAGCTTTTACCTTCTCCAAGATCTAAGGGTTGCTCAAGAGTTTCAAGGCATTCAATTATCGATTTCTTTAGCTTTTCATTGTCTTTCACACTTTGGTACAAGATGTTTATTCTTTCTTTTGCTATTTGTGACTTATTTATGATTATGTCAGGCTAAACACTTCATCATCTACTGAGATGAAATGACACAATGAATATTGGTTGCATATTATTTTGAATTCAAGTTGATTATTAAACGTTTCGTCAAGATCTTAATGTATTGAATTCTTATCATTTATTCTATTGTTTGTTGATAATGTATAAATGGTTTTAATGGTAGTTAATTCCCGGAGTGCATTGTTCTAGTTGATTTGGTAGAATCAATAGGTGTTAATTCGTGGTAGCGAGTTGGTAAACAACAATAGGTAAGAGAGTTCAATGTGTTAACGGTTTGGTAGAATCGATAGGCGAAATTGTTTAATCATAACAAAACAAATTAATCAGATAGGGAGATCTTAATAGGGAAGGTGGTAGCCGGATCTTTAGGATTGAATTAATTGGTTAATGAGTTCGGGTAGGGTAATGAGCTAGGAGGCCTACTAGTGAGTTCCTTGTCTTAACTTAGTTATCGGAATCAACATATTTGAATTGGCTTTAACCTTAATGCAACCAAAATGAAATGTGTCATGGAGTCGAGGTAGATGATCTTTTAAATTCTTGTTTTAAACAACAAAATTCTCTTGCGATTAATCCTACGGGATTACTAACAATCTTAACTAACTTTTGCAACGTGGCAATTCGGCCATAAAAACCCCCTTATTTTTGTATCATTGTATTTAACAATTGCTTATAAAGTCCTTGTGTTCGACCTCGTACTTACCAAGTAACTATATTGCATACGAACGGGTACACTGCCCGCAAGTGTGTAGTAGACAGTAGCTAGGTAGTTCGTGTTATAAATTTAAGACTCGAAATTACACATCAAGTTTTTGGCGCCGCTGCCGGGGACTTAAATTAAGTAGTTGTTTGTTTTGTGATTCGATCCTTCCTTGCATTCAATTGTGGGGAAGTTCTTTGTTTTTATTAGATAGATTTTATTTTTGTTTTAGGTTTTTAATTTTGTTTTGTTTCAGGTACGTTTGACGTTTTGTCTTGTGGTGCTTTTGCAGGGTCTTTGTAGTTGATGAACACAAGAGCTTCTGGCAGACCGTTGGTTAGTCCTTTGTCAAATCCGGGGAAAGTCAGACGTCGCTTAATTCAAAGCAACAACACGGAGACCTCTACATCTAACAAGATTGATTCTGGAAATTCAGACCAAGTCCAACAGGACTTTGATCTTTCCTTTAAAACGTCAACATCAGAAGATCAAGCGGTTAAGAACTTGAAAGATCCATCTTGGATTTTTAAATCAGGAGAAGATCTAGATTCAGACGGAGAAGAGGAAATTCAAACTCCTCAACCGAACATTCCTCTCATTCCGGAGGTTAACATCAATCAACAACCAAGAGGAATGGGTGATCGAGGAGGACAACCAGTTAATCCCAACGACCGTCCTTACGGACAAAGAAGAAGGGAAGTACCAGCCAACCGTGGCACTCCAATTCGTGCTCCCACCACCGGAATAAATTTTAGTCTTAAAGGAAATCATTTGAAGAGTGTTGAGGAGGAGAAGTTCGATGGTGTGACAAACAGTGATCCTTATGGACATTTGGAAAGGTTCGAAAAGATTTGTAGGTTCTACAATTATGGCGAAGGACAGAATGACATAGTGAAACTTGAGCTCTTCCCACTTACTCTTTATGGAGAGGCAAAAGCTTGGCTCAAGGAACAACCGGATGATTTGTACACCACATGGGCGGAACTTCGAGAAGGTTTCATTGATGAGTTTTATTCTATAAGAACTCAAAGACAATTGGAGAATAAGATTAGAGCATTCACTCAAGATTCGGGAGAAGATGTAGTTGATGCTTGGAAACGGTACAAGGAAATGCTTAGAAACTGTCCTGGGCATAATATGAATACTGAAGCAGTAGTTGAGATTTTCTATGATGGGTTGCTTAGGAAAACTAGACGGGAACTTGCAGGTGCATTCGGGGGTAGTTTGAATAATGTAACTCCAAGTGAAGGTTACAAGATCCTCGATGACATGGCTAAGGAGTTCTTTGTTCGTGAAGAAATTCGGGATAGGAAATCTGGAGGAAAAACAGTTGCTCGGATTGAAGAAGGTGAAGATTCAAGACTAGTAGCTGAAGTCAAAGCACTCTCAAAGCAAATGAATGAGAGGTTTGACAACCAAGATAACAGGTTCAAGAATCTTGAGAGAGATGTTAAGGTTATGGCGGATGGGTGTGATCACTGTGGAGAGTTGCATTACAGTGAGGATTGCCCGGACAAGCCAGCTAAAGATGTTAATTATATTCAGAATCAACCGCAGGGAAATTTCGGTCAGAACACCGGTTATCAAAACCGGAATTCAGGTACTACTTATCCCTCGTCTTCTTTTAATGCTAATAATTCTGGGTATGGTGGCAACAGGTTCAGCAGGTTTAACAGTCAGCAGAGCACGTGGCTGCAGAAACTAAGAAGATGTATTCAGCATTGGATTCAGTGACTACTCGTTTGGATGGTTTGAGTCATAAGCTGGATCAAAGTACTAAGAGCACTCAAGCTACATTTCAGGATATAGAAGCTAAGCTCGAAAGGCTAGGAAATTCAAATAGGCAGCTCGGGACATTACCGAGTAATACTCAACAAAATCCTAAGCCTCAACAGAGTCCAAGGCTTCCATCAAACGATAAAGGAAATTACAATCCTCCTAATGCTCGTAATGAGCAAGTGAACGCGATCACAACAAGAGCAGGTAATACTTATAAATCGGCTAATCCATTACCTAATGATGTTACTCCCCTTGTGCAGAAAGAAGCTGATGATTCCGTTGATGATGAGATTGAGATGGAGCCGAACTCAGCCGTGAAAACACCGGCCGTTCCATCCAAGATAGTTGAGAAACCAACCGTTAAGAAGCCACAGGTTAAGCCGTATCCACCGCATATTCCATTTCCTCAACGATTGAAGAAAGCAAAGAGCAAGGAGAATTTTAAGAAGTTTGTTGAATTGATTCAAAATGTTAATATTACTCTTCCTTTAGTTGATCTTCTTGCAGGTATGCCTAACTATGCGAAGTTTCTCAAAGAACTCATTTCGGATAAAATGAAGTTGGAAAAGGCAAAGACGGCAGTCATGAGTGCCGAGTGTTCCGCCATCATCAAGAACGAGATTCCCCCTAAGTTGGAAGATCCAGGGAGTTTTCTTATCTCTTGTTCTTTTGGTGTTTTGTTGTATAAGGCATTAGCTGATCTAGGGGCTAGCATTAATTTGATGCCTTATTCAGTATATAAAAAGTTGTCTTTAGGTGAATTGACCCCTACTCGTATGAGCATTCGGCTAGCGGACCGATCATTCCAATATCCCATGGGGATAGCGGAAAATTTACAGATTAAAGTGGGTCATATGATTTTTCCGGTTGATTTTGTTATACTCGAAATGGAGGCGGATGTAAATGTGCCTCTAATTCTTGGCCGACCCTTCCTTATGACCGCGGATGCTATCATCCGGGTTAAGGCTAAGGAGATTTCTTTAGGTGTCGGTGATGACCGTGTAGTTTTTAATGTTGATAAAGCTCTTAAACATCCTTATTCGTGTGATGAATCTTGTTTCAGGATTGATGTTATGAAAGAAGAAGAAGAAGAGGATGCTTTAGAGAAGGAGCTCATGGATATCTTGGGTACGGAGGAAGGAGAATCATTGCTATCACTTAGTGAAGAATACCAAGAGCTTGATGAAGAGATGTTGCAAGAGATCATGGCCTTGAGTGTAGATGAAACTTCACCGGATGATGAAACATTTGAAGAGATCAAGGTTGATCAAAGCACACGAGTGCTTACATCGGTTGAGAGTCCTCCCACCGACTTGGAGCTCAAACCGCTTCCGGATCATTTGGAGTATGCTTATTTAGAAGGTACATCTTTTCTTCCCGTTGTCATTTCATCTTCTTTGATGAAGGATGAAAAATCTAGGCTTATTACCGTCTTAAAGGCTCATAAAAAGGCCTTTGCATGGAAAATTTCTGATATTCCGGGTATAAGTCCAGAATTTTGTAAGCACACAATCAATTTTGTTGATAATTTTAAACCAATTGTGCAAAGACAACGAAGGTTAAATCCAAATATGAAGGATGTTATTAAAAAGGAAATTATTAAGTTGTTAGATGCGGGAATCATATTCCCCATTTCGGATAGTTCTTGGGTAAGTCCGGTACATTGTGTACCGAAAAAGGGTGGGATGACCGTTGTTTTAAATGATAAGAACGAATTGATTCCCACTAGAACTGTCACGGGGTGGAGGGTATGTATTGATTATCGGAAATTAAATGATGCCACCCGCAAGGACCATTTCCCATTGCCCTTTATCGACCAAATGCTCGAACGGCTCGCCGGAAACGAGTATTTTTGTTTTTTTTTTTTTTTTTTTTTTTTTTTTTTTTTTTTTTTTTTTTTTTTTTTTTTTTTTTTTTTTTTTTTTTTTTTTTTTTTTTTTTTTTTTTTTTTTTTTTTTTTTTTTTTTTTTTTTTTTTTTTTTTTTTTTTTTTTTTTTTTTTTTTTTTTTTTTTTTTTTTTTTTTTTTTTTTTTTTTTTTTTTTTTTTTTTTTTTTTTTTTTTTTTTTTTTTTTTTTTTTTTTTTTTTTTTTTTTTTTTTTTTTTTTTTTTTTTTTTTTTTTTTTTTTTTTTTTTTTTTTTTTTTTTTTTTTTTTTTTTTTTTTTTTTTTTTTTTTTTGTTTTTTTTTTTTTTTTTTTTTTTTTTTTTTTTTTTTTTTTTTTTTTTTTTTTTTTTTTTTGGGACACAAAGTTTCTAAGGCGGATTTAGAGGTTGATAAAGCTAAAATTGATGTGATATCTAAATTACCTCCACCCACCAATGTTAAGTCGATTAGGAGTTTTTTGGGTCATGCCGGTTTTTACCGAAGGTTTATAAAAGATTTCTCCAAAATTGCCCGGCCAATGACCAAATTGTTAGAGAAGGATGTCCCATTTGTGTTTGACAAAGAGTGTCTTGATGCATTCAACTTGCTTAAAGGAAATTTGACCAAAGCACCTATTATGATTCCACCTAATTGGTCATTACCATTTGAGTTGATGTGTGATGCTAGCGATTTTGCCTTAGGGGCCGTTTTAGGCCAAAGAGAGGATAAACATTTCCGCCCTATTTTCTATGCTAGCAAGACCTTGAACCCAGCCCAACTAAATTACACGGTGACTGAAAAAGAGTTGTTGGCTGTGGTGTATGCTTTTGATAAGTTTCGTCCCTACTTGGTCCTTAACAAGACCATTGTTTATACGGATCACTCTGCCCTAAGGTACTTGTTTTCCAAACAAGATGCCAAGCCCCGTCTCATCCGTTGGGTCTTGCTTTTGCAAGAATTTGACATCGAGATAAAGGACAAAAAGGGGGCTGAAAATGTGGCAGCCGACCATTTAAGTAGGCTCGAAAACCCTCACCGTGAGGAGTTGCAAGAGCATGAGATTAATGATGATTTTCCTGATGAGTTTTTGATGTTTGGGGCATAGACTTTATGGGACCTTTTCTTCCATCGAATAGGAATTTGTATATCCTTGTTGCTGTCGATTATGTTTCTAAGTGGGCAGAAGCTAAAGCCTTGCCAACGAATGATGCACGTGTTGTCATTCACTTCTTGAAACAGCTTTTCTGTAGATTTGGAGTGCCTAAGGCCTTAATAAGTGACCGCGGAAGTCATTTCGCGAATCACCAACTCGCTAAGGTGCTAAGGAGGTATGGTGTCACTCACCGTTTTTCAACCTCTTATCACCCGCAAACGAGTGGCCAAGTTGAAAATACTAATAGGGCATTAAAGAGAATTCTTGAGAAAACCGTAGGAGATAACCCAAAGTCTTGGTCTACCAAGCTTGATGATGCTCTATGGGCATTTAGGACCGCTTATAAGACACCGATTGGGACTACCCCATTCCGGTTGCTTTATGGCAAGACTTGTCATCTTCCTATTGAAATTGAGCATAAAGCCTTTTGGGCGCTCAAGAATTGCAATTTGGACCTAGTGGAGGCCGGTGAGTTGAGATCAATGCAATTAAATGAACTAGATGAACTTAGGTTGCATGCTTATGATAATTCTAGACTTTACAAGGAACGAACCAAAGTGTGGCATGACCGTAGGCTTAGAAAGAAGGATTTTAAAGCCGGAGACAAAGTTTTGTTGTTCCTTTATAAGTATAGGTTTAAGCAACCCAAGTTGACATCTAGGTGGACCGGGCCTTATGTGATCAAACATGTATATCCGTCTGGTTATGTTGAATTGTTTAAGTCGGATGGGACCACTTTTATTGTTAATGGTCATAGGTTGAAGATTTATCATGAAGAAGAGGAAAATGTGGGAGTCGTCTTTGACGAGCTTCCATTTTTCGAAATGAATCAATAAGTATGGCATGAGTCTAGCTAAAGACTCATTAATAAATTAAGCGCTTCTCGGGAGGCAACCCGAGTGTTTTCATTTCATTTTTCTTTATTTTGTTTCTATATTTTTTAAAAAAACCCCAAAACATTTGAAAAATCGAAAAATACCAAAAAGATTTTTGTTTTCTTAGTTAGGTTTTGTTATTTGTCAATTATTATAGCTTTTAATTGAGATGTGCAGGTCCAGAAGTGTTTGAGATGTGTTACGGTAAGTTAAAACGAGCCAAGGTAAGTCTAATGAGGGGAAAAGTAGTGTAGTAGGTGAGAGAGGGAAGGAAGACTTGGGAAATAAGAATGGGAGGGGTGGAAAAAGTGCTCGTAGAGCAGGCAGAGGGACGGAAGATGGAGGGAGTGGGGAGAAAGGGAGGACGAAGTAAGAATTAGGGAGAGGTGTGGGTGGTAGTCAGGGAGGAATAGCGGGGAGGTAAAGGATTAAAGAGAGGAACGACGAGTGAATGGAGGGGTAGGGTCGAAGAGACTTAGTGAAGTAAAAATGGGAAGAAAGCTACATGCGGAAGAGGAGTTTGTGAGAGGAAAGGTAGTATGGATGAGAAAACTCGGTGTAGGGCGCAGAGGCGGTGAAAGAATGATGGGGCTTTTGGGAGTTAAAGAGTATGGAGGGGAAGGGGGCAGAGTACTTCGGGGAAAGAAAAATCATGAACTTGGATAAGAAAGGGCTAGGAAGGATCGGGAGGGGGTGAAAAAGGAGAAGTGGGAGGGGGGGGTCGGAAATGCGGGTGGTGTGGGTGGGAACATACAGGGGGATGAAAAAAAAAAAAAAAAAAAAAAAAAAAAAAAAAAAAAAAAAAAAAAAAAAAAAAAAAAAAAAAAAAAAAAAAAAAAAAAAAAAAAAAAAAAAAAAAAAAAAAAAAAAAAAAAAAAAAAAAAAAAAAAAAAAAAAAAAAAAAAAAAAAAAAAAAAAAAAAAAAAAAAAAAAAAAAAAAAAAAAAAAAAAAAAAAAAAAAAAAAAAAAAAAAAAAAAAAAAAAAAAAAAAAAAAAAAAAAAAAAAAAAAAAAAAAAAAAAAAAAAAAAAAAAAAAAAAAAAAAAAAAAAAAAAAAAAAAAAAAAAAAAAAAAAAAAAAAAAAAAAAAAAAAAAAAAAAAAAAAAAAAAAAAAAAAAAAAAAAAAAAAAAAAAAAAAAAAAAAAAAAAAAAAAAAAAAAAAAAAAAAAAAAAAAAAAAAAAAAAAAAAAAAAAAAAAAAAAAAAAAAAAAAAAAAAAAAAAAAAAAAAAAAAAAAAAAAAAAAAAAAAAAAAAAAAAAAAAAAAAAAAAAAAAAAAAAAAAAAAAAAAAAAAAAAAAAAAAAAAAAAAAAAAAAAAAAAAAAAAAAAAAAAAAAAAAAAAAAAAAAAAAAAAAAAAAAAAAAAAAAAAAAAAAAAAAAAAAAAAAAAAAAAAAAAAAAAAAAAAAAAAAAAAAAAAAAAAAAAAAAAAAAAAAAAAAAAAAAAAAAAAAAAAAAAAAAAAAAAAAAAAAAAAAAAAAAAAAAAAAAAAAAAAAAAAAAAAAAAAAAAAAAAAAAAAAAAAAAAAAAAAAAAAAAAAAAAAAAAAAAAAAAAAAAAAAAAAAAAAAAAAAAAAAAAAAAAAAAAAAAAAAAAAAAAAAAAAAAAAAAAAAAAAAAAAAAAAAAAAAAAAAAAAAAAAAAAAAAAAAAAAAAAAAAAAAAAAAAAAAAAAAAAAAAAAAAAAAAAAAAAAAAAAAAAAAAAAAAAAAAAAAAAAAAAAAAAAAAAAAAAAAAAAAAAAAAAAAAAAAAAAAAAAAAAAAAAAAAAAAAAAAAAAAAAAAAAAAAAAAAAAAAAAAAAAAAAAAAAAAAAAAAAAAAAAAAAAAAAAAAAAAAAAAAAAAAAAAAAAAAAAAAAAAAAAAAAAAAAAAAAAAAAAAAAAAAAAAAAAAAAAAAAAAAAAAAAAAAAAAAAAAAAAAAAAAAAAAAAAAAAAAAAAAAAAAAAAAAAAAAAAAAAAAAAAAAAAAAAAAAAAAAAAAAAAAAAAAAAAAAAAAAAAAAAAAAAAAAAAAAAAAAAAAAAAAAAAAAAAAAAAAAAAAAAAAAAAAAAAAAAAAAAAAAAAAAAAAAAAAAAAAAAAAAAAAAAAAAAAAAAAAAAAAAAAAAAAAAAAAAAAAAAAAAAAAAAAAAAAAAAAAAAAAAAAAAAAAAAAAAAAAAAAAAAAAAAAAAAAAAAAAAAAAAAAAAAAAAAAAAAAAAAAAAAAAAAAAAAAAAAAAAAAAAAAAAAAAAAAAAAAAAAAAAAAAAAAAAAAAAAAAAAAAAAAAAAAAAAAAAAAAAAAAAAAAAAAAAAAAAAAAAAAAAAAAAAAAAAAAAAAAAAAAAAAAAAAAAAAAAAAAAAAAAAAAAAAAAAAAAAAAAAAAAAAAAAAAAAAAAAAAAAAAAAAAAAAAAAAAAAAAAAAAAAAAAAAAAAAAAAAAAAAAAAAAAAAAAAAAAAAAAAAAAAAAAAAAAAAAAAAAAAAAAAAAAAAAAAAAAAAAAAAAAAAAAAAAAAAAAAAAAAAAAAAAAAAAAAAAAAAAAAAAAAAATTAAAAATCTAAAATAAAAAAAAATTTCTGAAATCGATTGAGTGCGCCGCACCATTTGGAAGGTGCGTCGCATATCGGGGCAACATTTTTCTGAAAATCGACAAGGTGCGCCGCACCTTGTGGGGGGTGCGCCGCACCTGGTATAGCGGAATGGAGAATTTTGTTTGTTTTGTTTCGTGTGACGTACGTTTGTCATGTTTTGATGTTTTATGTTACAGAAACAGAAAGGAAAGGCCGCTGAAGGGTCAAGTGGCAATGAGTTTGTTCCGGGAATTCCACGTGGATACGATTTTACCGAACCGGACCCGAATGACAAATACAAATACCGAGACGGTTCAGTTGTTTTGGGTGTGAAAAGCCACCCGGTGGAGCCGCATGAATGGTTGCATTTTCCTGGTGTGACGGGGAATGAAAGAGTGCATTACTTGAACCGACTTCAGGATTTGAGGTATAAACATGTTTTGGAACCAAAGGTTATATCGTGGACCGATTTCGAAAAAGTGAATTTAAAAGAACCAATTCAGAAAATGTTAACTTGTAAGAATAGGAATGCTAATGGTGAGATTAAGACTTACAAGATGTGGGATAACGTTTTCAATTGTGATATGACACCCGTTAGAGAATGGTGCCTTGAGTTTTTGAGTACCCTTCGTGTTGATACCAATTTGAAGTTTGATGAGTTCTTTACACGAAAAGTTATTCACTTTCGGGCTGGGGGTACTCAAAGGCATTGCACGGTGCCTGAGTTTGCTTATTTAACTGGGATGGTTTCTGGGAATGAGTTAAAGGAGATTAATGCTTATGAGTTTTTGCGGGAAGGAGTTTATGACAAGGATGTGACTGGGTTTGGTAATGATAAGAGCACTAAGGATTTTTGGTTTGAGATTGGGGGTAGTGGTAAATTAGCCATGGCGGTTAGCAAGGTATCAGAAATTCAAGTACCTATTCTGAAGGTCATTCATCGTATGATTACTCATTGCTTTTTGGTTCGTTCTGATCATAACGAGAAGGTGTCTCCTACTGATGTTTGGTTGATGCGATTGTTCCATGAGGGTGCTCCTTATACTTATGCTTGTGCACCTTATGTGCTAGCTAAGTACCTTGTTTCTCATAAGGATCGCGTGATTGTTGGTGGTAATTTTATTGCACATGTTTATGCTATGTTGGGATATGATACAGCTAGGAACACTCGGGCTATGGTTAGGATACCTTGTGCACGTCTTGGTTTGAATGATTTAACAGGATGGGGTTTGATTTATGAGGTTGATGGACAGGATGTATTTGTTGGTGATTTACCGGAGGAGCAGAGGCGAGTGGGAAAAAGGCGTAGAGATGATGGTTCTAGTGTACCTCAGTTTGCGGGAGGTTCTTCTTCTTCATCTGCCTTTGATTTTTCTTCTATGCAGGGACAGATTTTTGGCTTGGAGGGTACTACAGATATGTTGCTTGATAATGCACGTACGGCTAACAGTATGCTTGGTCGTCTGTTAGATCAGCAGGAGCATTTCCGCCCTATGTGGCAAAGGCAATATGAGCAGCAGCACCAGCAGCAGTACGCAGACGTGGAAGAGGATGAGCGCCCTGAGCTTTCTACATATACTCCTCGAGAGGTTATACCTCCCAGTCAGGGTACTTATGATTATCTCTTTCCACAGCAGGGTTATTCTCAGGAACAGTACAGTTTCACCCCACCACCGTTTGATCCTTCCACCCGTTCTACTGGTTATGGTATGTACACCGGTGCTCCTCGATATGGAGGAGATTTCTTCAGTTATGATACACCGGTGGGAGATGAGGCAGGGGGTAGGTCTACCATGGGTACGCCTAACATTGTTCCTGGTGGTGACTGGTTTTCTGAGCCGCGTAATCCTGATGGTGCGTATAGCACTCCTTCAGTTTTCCCTCCTCCGTGATTATTGGTCTTACTTTGGTGATAGATGGTGAGTTTGTTGATGGCGGTGCCGGTTACCTTGGGCATTGAGTCATCATGGTTATATTGGCCTACTCTTGGAGTTTTGGACATCAGTGGTTTGCATGTTTCATTGTATTTTGTATTTTCCTTTGATTTGTATCCGCCTTTGTTGGCGTTTAGACAATTTTCTTTTCCGTACTTAGTTAGTTATTTGTGTTTGTATGGTGAAAGACAAGTATGGGGGGGAGGTAAATAGGAAAAAGTCGGATGAATTTTGAGAATTTCTACCAGTTTTGTTGATGTGTCCCTCTCATAGGCCTTTGATTTTTCTTCTATGCAGGGACAGATTTTTGGCTTGGAGGGTACTACAGATATGTTGCTTGATAATGCACGTACGGCTAACAGTATGCTTGGTCGTCTGTTAGATCAGCAGGAGCATTTCCGCCCTATGTGGCAAAGGCAATATGAGCAGCAGCACCAGCAGCAGTACGCAGACGTGGAAGAGGATGAGCGCCCTGAGCTTTCTACATATACTCCTCGAGAGGTTATACCTCCCAGTCAGGGTACTTATGATTATCTCTTTCCACAGCAGGGTTATTCTCAGGAACAGTACAGTTTCACCCCACCACCGTTTGATCCTTCCACCCGTTCTACTGGTTATGGTATGTACACCGGTGCTCCTCGATATGGAGGAGATTTCTTCAGTTATGATACACCGGTGGGAGATGAGGCAGGGGGTAGGTCTACCATGGGTACGCCTAACATTGTTCCTGGTGGTGACTGGTTTTCTGAGCCGCGTAATCCTGATGGTGCGTATAGCACTCCTTCAGTTTTCCCTCCTGC
>CM067167.1:134801360-134821207 GCA_034093135.1 Erigeron breviscapus
CAAGATCTAAGGGTTGCTCAAGAGTTTCAAGGCATTCAATTATCGATTTCTTTAGCTTTTCATTGTCTTTCACACTTTGGTACAAGATGTTTATTCTTTCTTTTGCTATTTGTGACTTATTTATGATTATGTCAGGCTAAACACTTCATCATCTACTGAGATGAAATGACACAATGAATATTGGTTGCATATTATTTTGAATTCAAGTTGATTATTAAACGTTTCGTCAAGATCTTAATGTATTGAATTCTTATCATTTATTCTATTGTTTGTTGATAATGTATAAATGGTTTTAATGGTAGTTAATTCCCGGAGTGCATTGTTCTAGTTGATTTGGTAGAATCAATAGGTGTTAATTCGTGGTAGCGAGTTGGTAAACAACAATAGGTAAGAGAGTTCAATGTGTTAACGGTTTGGTAGAATCGATAGGCGAAATTGTTTAATCATAACAAAACAAATTAATCAGATAGGGAGATCTTAATAGGGAAGGTGGTAGCCGGATCTTTAGGATTGAATTAATTGGTTAATGAGTTCGGGTAGGGTAATGAGCTAGGAGGCCTACTAGTGAGTTCCTTGTCTTAACTTAGTTATCGGAATCAACATATTTGAATTGGCTTTAACCTTAATGCAACCAAAATGAAATGTGTCATGGAGTCGAGGTAGATGATCTTTTAAATTCTTGTTTTAAACAACAAAATTCTCTTGCGATTAATCCTACGGGATTACTAACAATCTTAACTAACTTTTGCAACGTGGCAATTCGGCCATAAAAACCCCCTTATTTTTGTATCATTGTATTTAACAATTGCTTATAAAGTCCTTGTGTTCGACCTCGTACTTACCAAGTAACTATATTGCATACGAACGGGTACACTGCCCGCAAGTGTGTAGTAGACAGTAGCTAGGTAGTTCGTGTTATAAATTTAAGACTCGAAATTACACATCACATGCTCAAGTGGGAGCTGTTGGAATATGATCACGTTAAATAAACGCATGTCCGGAAAATATTTAAGCCTACGGGGTCACACAAAATGACACGTATACTCTATGTAATTAATTAATATGTTATTGTAATATATTAATTAATATGATCACGAAATGATTAATAAACGATCGTTAAAAGTTAAATACGTTTATTAATTAAAAAGAGAAGGACTTAAGTGAAATTAGGAATTAAGGAAACTTCCTAATTATCAAATAAGGGGCCGGTTTTACAATGGGTTTTGTAACCCAATACAAACTTGTTCACCAAGTTTAATAACCCTAATTATTAACCCTATATAAAGGGGTTAAGGGTTATTGATTTGTAAGACAATAGAAAAGGTAAAACCCTAAATATATTATTTGTTCTCTCGGTCAAACAAAAACAATTCGAAACTCATGTTAGAATTGAAGACCATTAATATGCTATATTATATTTAGATAATAAGAAAGCAACTTTGGGGGTTTTGATCGACTTTGACTTCGACAGAAACAAATAATTTTTGTTTCTTCCAACTTGTTGTTCGACGGAAGTAAAACAAAGCCTTCGTAGACAAAGGGTTGTAGTTCGTGATCAGGTACTAGCATACATCATAGGGGTGTCAAGTGTGCGATCGTAGAGGGGTTTTACTTTAAACCCTAACTAATAATAATTATATTATTATTATCTTTATTGGAAGCTTACGCTAAAAGGTACACTTTCAATTCTCTACTTTGTTAATTATTATATTGCATATACGTTTCTTTCCGTTGCGTACTCGTGATTGTTTATATGATTTATGTGCATGAATCCTAACAATATGGTCAATCAAGTCCGCCGTTAGCATGTTGTGGGTCTCTCGATTCTTGACCGCACGAAGATTTTAGAGCCGTTGTTCCATTGGAGTTTGCGTATACCAATAGTCCCGGTTTAGAGTGGGATCGTCCGCATCAAAGTCTTGGCAAATAGCCTTGTCTTCGTCCTCCAAAATCATGTTATGTAAAATGATACAAGCGTATACCACGTCTTGCATCCTCTCCCTGTCCCAATATCGTGCCGGATATTTAAGAACCTTCCACCGCCTTTTTAGAACACCGAATGCTCTCTCGATGTCCTTTCGTGCCGCCTCTTGCTTCTTCTTAAACAGTCTTCTCTTTTCATCCACCGGGTCAGTAAAAGTCTTCACGAACGTTGCATATTCCGGGTATATGCCATCACCCAAATAGTAGCCCCTCGCATAATAGTTCCCGTTTGCATAAAAACAAGCTACAAAGTAAAATTCAAACATATAAGTAACAAAAAAAAATTAAAGTGTCTACAAACGTATAAAGTTAATACCTGAGGGCGCCAAACCAGAAATGATTTCTTCAAGAATAGGAGAGGATTCAAACACGTTTATGTCATTATTCGATCCCTGTTGTCCAAAATACGCATTCCATATCCATAAATCGGACGAAGCAACTCGACGGATGTCCAACATCACCACGTGTGTGAGTACCTCGCCATGCATTGGGGCACATCTCCCACGCCCAATGCATGCAATCAATACTACCTAACATGTCGGGGAAACCATGAACATGTTCATGGACATCGTATATACGTTGAATATCAGTCCAAGTCGGTCTTCGTAGATACGTAGGTCCATACAAGTTAATTATACCTATATAATATATAAACTATATAAATGTATAAACTATATAAACATAAACTATATAAACGTAACTATTAAATATAAACTAATATATAAACTATATAAACGTAACTATTAAATATAAACGTAATATATAAACTATATAAATGTATAAACTATATAAACGTAACTATTAAATATAAACGTAATATATAAACTATATAAATGTATAAACTATATAAACGTAACTATTAAATATAAACGTAATATATAAACTATATAAATATAAACTATATAAAAAATACCTGCACAAAAATGTTGAAGTGCCTCCCTCGAAGTCCTTTCCGCCATATGCAAGTATTCGTCAAACAAGTCGCTGTTAACACCGTAAGCTAGTTGTCGAATTGCAGCCGTACACTTTTGAATCGCGCTAAAACCAAGCTTCCGGCACCGTCATATCTTTGTTGAAAATACGTATACTCCGTCTCCAAATCACCACAAATCCTCAAAAACAAACTCTTGTGCATACGAAAACGGCGTCTAAATTGTCTCGGGTTGTAAGTTGGTTCGTCCACAAAGTAGTCACGCATCAACCGTTCTTGCGCCTCTGCACGACTATGTACAAGCGTGACCCGCCTCCTAAATCGCGGTTCCGGTTCCCTCCTATCGACCGCGACTCGCATTGCTAAATTAACGGTCATAGCAACCGCACACTTGACGGCATCATCATAATCGTCCGATTCGTAAGACTCAGTCGCTTGATGATGACGAAGATGACGAAAAACCAAAATTTTCCATATAGTATGTGTGTTTGTGAGTGTTGTTGTGTTTTAAAAATATATGTTGGAAGTGTATATATATATATATAGGAAGAATTTTTAAAAAAAAAAGAAGAAGAAAAAGAAAGGGAATATAGTCGTTGCAACGGCTAGTTGCATGGGAAGGAGTGAATGTTCAAGGCGTTCGAATTGGAACGGGGGGACTAATTTTTGGCCTGGATCGCCCAGGGGGCGATGTAGCCGGTGTTCCCCAGGCGTTCCTGGGGCGTTCCACGCGCTTTTTGGGCGTGCCTAGGAGAAGAAACGCTTTGCTCCGTTCAGCCTTACGGGTCGGTTTAATATGATAGTTCGTGATACTTATGTAATAAGAGTGACGAGATATTAAACGAGTTATTGAACTAATTTGATAGAGTTAAAAATAAGATTAGAAAATGGATAACCATATTTTTTATTTTTTTAAAAGATGTGAAATTGTGAATAACTTCAATTTAAATTTTTATCAGTTATCACTTGAAGATAAATATATATGACCATAAGCATCAATAGATCATTTGGTGATGATTGGATAATATTACGTCTTATAATATATTTAAATCTATTAATATAATTGATAAGCAAAAGAGCATATTACTTCATAGTTGGAAACTTCAAATTATACTTGGAAGTTGGAAATTAATCAAATTATATATATAACAATTCACATTCCCCTTAGCTACAGTACCCCCCCTAGCTACAGTTAGGGGTTTAAGAAATGAACCGGAAAACCGAAAAACCGGTCCGAACCGTGTGATCCGAAACCGAAAAAACCGAAACCGAAAAAAACCGAAACCCGAAAAAACCGAAAACAAAAAAACCGATGTGTAATGGTTCGGTTACGGTTTTCAATATTCATTACCCGCGGTTAACCGAACCGAACCGAATTTTGATATATGCCTACATATAATCATATATATGTATATTTACACATATATGTATTACATGAATACATCATTTACATATCTTTTTAGCTAACTTTTTGTATTTGTTGCCTAAAATATTAACAGTTTTACTAACTTTCTTTCACAATCAATGATTAGTTTTGGATATTCTAAGTATTTTTCTTATATATATACTCTTTTTAAGAAAATTTGTTAACTTTGTTTAAAATATTTATCAAAAATATTAGTAATATCATATAGAAGACATTTTAATTAGTAAATCATGATACACTTAAATAGAAACTTGCATTGCATAAATATAACGTTAGAAAAAAGTAATTCAAAGTTAGTTGTAATGTATATTTATTTATAAAACAAAATATTAATGTTGTTAAATAACTATTATACATAGAAAAATTAATTAATACAATGTAAATTGACTATTATAATTGAAAACTTAAACTTTATATTAGCATAACTTTAATAAATGGTTAACCGAAAATAAAACCGATATTAACCGACTTTTTCGGGTAACCGATTTGCGGGTAACCGAAATTAACGGTTCAAAATTTCTAACTAACCGAACCGAAACCCGAAAAACGGTTCGAAATTTCTAAAGAACCGAACCGAACCGTTTACAACCCTAGCTACAGTACCATGCTGACGTCAACAATTTTGTCTTCTTTTTTTTTTTTTTACCATTGTATACTTTTAAAGTTTCTTATTTTTACCACTTAACTTTTAGGTTTTTTAACTTTAGTCTAACATTTTTATACAAACTTAAGTAACAAAGTTTTTAATTTTTACCAATTGACTTTTGGGTTTTTAACTTTAATCATCAAATCTTTATTTTTTACTTTTTATCTCTTATTATAAGGTTTCTAACTTCTACCATCGAACTCTCGGTTTTTTTCAACTTTATCTATCCATTACTTTCTACTTCTTATAGTAAACTTTAAGTGTTCAAACTTTTGGGTAATGCTAGATGTATGTTTGCGTGATGCGGCGACGATATGTCTCCCGTGGCAACGCCCGGGTTAAAATTCTTGTTGTTAAATAATCCAACACCAATGGTTGATATCGTTTCTTTTGTGAAAAGTAGCAACAACATATTCAGTTACAAATGAGATGAACGATCGATTTGGTAAGAAAAATGACTTGTTAATTTTAGGGAATTTGTCATTTTTGTATACAAAGATATCATCGCCATATATTAAAAAGTTTACATTGATCTTGTGACAAACTTATATGTAGATGGTACATACTTCTATCGGAATGTTTATTTAAGGATCTAATAATAAGATATCATTATATATATATAACAATTAAAGTCTTCTTAGCTACACGAGACTTTTTTTTTTTTTTAACCACTAAACTTTTAGTTTTTCTATTTTTACCACAAAACTACTAAACTTTTAGTTTTTCTATTTTTACCACAACTACTAAAGTTTTAGTTTTTCTATTTTTGCCACAAAACCACTAAACTTTTAGTTTTTCTATTTTTGCCACAAAACCACTAAACTTTTAGTTTTTCTATTTTTGTCACAAATGTGTGTTTAACCTACTCTTTAATGTTTTTTTATTTTCGCCACTAAACTTTAGTATTTCTATTTTCGTTTTAAAGTTGATTTATTTTCGCCACTAAACTTTTAGTATTTCTATTTTTGCAACGAAATGTTGAAAAAACTGCATATTCTAATCTAAAGTAATTTTTTTTCCCATTTTGGCCACACAAGTTCCATTTCTTTTTTGTCTTGCCACAAACTTCTACCTAAAATGTTGTATAACCGTTTTGCTAAATGTTCTAATTATTTTCGTTATAAGGTAAATCAAGATTTTAAAATCTAATGCATACCTTATGAATTAATTTGTATCTAACACGTATGTTTAGTCCCGCGGCAAAGCGCGGGGTTAATATACTATCTATAACAATTTAAGTAGCCTTAGCTACAATAACTTTTTTCTGTTTTTATCACTTTAACATCAAACTTTTAGTTTTTATGTTTTGACCACAAACTTTGATATTTTTAATTTTGATTATTTGGACCACAAACTTTGATTTATTTATGTTTTGCCCCTTAAACTTTGAATTTCTGAATCTTGGCTTTACCCACAAACTTTGATCTTCTTTATATTTTGCCACTTAAACATCTTCTTTATCTTGGATTTTTTTACTTTCTCATACTGTATTATCTTCTTCTTTTGATGACCAACAACTTCATGTCATTGTATACTTCTTATAAGCCAACACCGGAACCACAACTAACAAATGCAAGTAAACTCTATAACGTAGTAAGTTAAATTAGCTTTTTTTCTTACATGAAAACATCAAATATAGTATAAAAAAAAGATTCAATTTTAATTTTCATTTCATTAAGTATATGTTTTTTTAACAATCTTGAATTTATTTTTCCTACATAACTTTTTAAAATAAAATTTTAAGTATATTACTTGGAGAATATATCTTTACGTACTTGTAATTCAATTTTTAAGCATCTTAACTTGAAGGGTGCTGCATACCCATGGTCAACGACCAGTTAATCACACGCCAAGAGATGGACCTGGAGTTGGTCAAGGTACTGTTGCGGGTCAAGCTGTAGAAGGTATTGCGAGACATCGACAAAAACATTATCTTCTAAATACTTTTTTACAAGACTTTATTACCTTTATGATACACTTTTTGTAATGTGCGTTTACCATTATGTATCGATCGTCGGTCTTATCTACGTTGTATATTTTAAGCATCGTTAAGCTTCCCGGAGCAACGCCCGGGTATAAACTAGTTAACTATACAAGATTGCTCAAAAGGAAATGTTTTACACTATTGTATTTCATGTGGGTTGGTCAATCTTCAACATTTCTATCATGATATTTTACATTGCTAACTCTGGACATATTGTCTCTATCTGCAGTTGTAGACTAAATCTAATGTCGCGAGGATCAAGGGCATTAAACAAAATCAAACATGATTTGTCTAATGTTTTGTTGGGTCAAATTTTTTTTGGCAAGTATGTGCGAGTCGATAGAAGGATCAAAATGGGTATTTTGTTGTGTGGGTCATCTTGGTTTGACTAGAAACATCTTTTTATGCAGTACACAATGCGTTCATCTTTTGGTATTGGTAACTCAATGAAGGAGCTTAATCTTGTGGTTTGTTAGGAGTCTAACTATGTACATAATCTTTTGATATTAATTTATATATTAACTAAGACAGTTATTTGATTATCGCTCATTATTTGAAGTTTCGTCTTATCTATACTATATTATAAAGTAAAATTACTTTTGATTTTCAACATTAAACTTAAAATTCAATATTGATTTTAAGTTTCAACAATGTACACATTCTAATGCATGATGTACCATACATCATAGCCACATTACATCAATAACTTCCACTACTCGCCGCCGCCACCACCACCAATCGCCGCACCGTCACCACCGTCGCTACCGCCACTACCGCCACCGCCATCGCCGCCGCCATCATCACCTCTACCGCCGCTCGCCACCACCACCCGTCACTGCCACCACCGCCGCCACCATTACATCACCGTGCACCACAGCCGCCACCTCTATAATCGTCGCAACGCGCGAATACCTTTCTCTCGTTCTAAAAACATCAGTTTCCAAAATTTGATTAAAAATAATTTTAGTAAAAATCTGATGACGGGATAGGAAGTATCAATGAAAATCTTAATTTTTTTTTTAATTCTATTTCTTGGGTATGGCATTTAACACTAACTGGTTCATAAAAAGTCTAAAGAATTCGATGTAAAGGAATTTAAATTTCCTTCCTTGCCATATTAGGTTAACGTTGAAAATTTGAAGTTTTATTTCACCAAATTCTCTTAATTTTATTGAGCCAAACGACATTTTAGTACATCATGTATGTATTATGTAATATGTCTTTGAAATTGTTCATGTAAATAGGCCAATGTGAAAGTGGATTATTGGTGGATTTTTCAAAAATTATAGGTTGTATATGTGTAGTTTAGAAGTAGAAGTGAGATAAATTGTTGTTAAAAAAAGAAATAACCTGTGTCTTACGTTAGTAGATAAATAATCGTATTTAATGATCTTATTTTGAGGGTGTAAATGTTGTGCGTTTAATGTTACCATTTCATCCATTTTTCTCATTGGATGATGGTTCATGCATATGTTGTCGATATTAAATTTGGATTCAACATTTGCGTTTTTGAAAGGTGAGGTTATGGTTTTAGGAAATACGGAGCCTAGTAAGGATGTTTGTTTTTTTTTTTTTTTTTTTTTTTGAAAGGTGAATTTCGCTTGAAACTTCGTATCGCGATTCGACAGCGAGAGGTCTAGCATACGTTGTCTTAACCGGGTCCGCGCTAGAGAGCTCCCTCGAAGTAGAAATGCCTATTTCAAATACCCAATGGGGGAAAACCCCCTACTAATCCGCCCGAAAACACGACGATTAATAGGGGTAAACCCTGCCCCCTCAGACTTGAACCTGGGTATACCCAAGTCAAGTCTTCATAGAAGGACTACCTATATCTCAAAGTTTGGGCCTTTTATCTAACACAACTACACAAATCCTTACATAAATTTTCATTTTAAAGTTTAAATCCACGTTGTTTTCTCCCATCGGTTCCTCCTAATTAATCAAGCAACCAGTCCTTTTAATGTTAAATCCTGTTTGTGTGTGAGATTAAGAGGAATGTTTGCCAGATATTGAGTTTAGTAGTTTGTTGTTTGCAGTTCGATTGGATAACTTTCAATATTTCTTTTGCTGTAAACCTAGTGTTTTATTATATAGATGATGATGACATTGTACACTTTACATACTCATTATTTTGTGTTACATTTATGCCTAAGTTCATTCAAGGTTGAATACATACCGAAAGAATATAATTGGGATCAGACTCCAATATTTCATATTTCATATTTCATATTTCATATATGTTATTACTTATTAATTGTTAGAGAGTAGTTATATATTTTTCATTGAAGGTGATACTGATATCATAAATTTTGATAAATTTATCATACAAGCTTTGATAGATTAATCAAAGTTTATGATGTGAATACTGATCACATCCATCCGAAAGTGTCCAATGGTTGGTTGGTTTGTGATGGTCATAAATGGACTTGATGCCAGTAGGTAATATATCTTAATTTGCTACCTTTACATACGTACTGCACCTTTCTCCCTCTTCCTCACTGCCACATCAGCTTTTCTCTCTCCTTAAATCACCTCTTCCTACTCACTACCAACCCTACCTCTTCCTCATCTCTTCCTTCACTTTTATTTATTTATATTTTATATTTATCTTAAAATAAAATAAACTTACTTTTATTAAAAAAAAACATTACATTAATAAAATTAAAACAGATTACATCTAAAAAACAAAAAAACAACACGATACATAAATAAATAAAAAAGGAAAGTTTTACATTATTATTAAAAAAAAACTTCAACGATTTGCGTTTTTGAAAGGTGAGGTTATGGTTTTAGGAAATACGGAGCCTAGTAAGGATGTTTGGTTTTTTTTTTTTGAAAGGTGAGGTTATGGTTTTAGGAAATACGGAGCCTAGTAAGGATGTTTTTTTTTTTTTTTTTGAAAGGTGAATTTCGCTTGAAACTTCGTGTCGCGATTCGACAGCGAGAGGTCTAGCATATGTTGTCTTAACCGGGTCCGCGCTAGAGAGCTCCCTCGAAGTAGAAATGCCTATTTCAAATACCCAATGGGGGAAAACCCCCTACTAATCCGCCCGAAAACACGACGATTAATAGGGGTAAACCCTGCCCCCTCAGACTTGAACCTGGGTATACCCAAGTCAAGTCTTCATAGAAGGACTACCTATATCTCAAAGTTTGGGCCTTTTATCTAACACAACTACACAAATCCTTACATAAATTTTCATTTTAAAGTTTAAATCCACGTTGTTTTCTCCCATCGGTTCCTCCTAATTAATCAAGCAACCAGTCCTTTTAATGTTAAATCCTGTTTGTGTGTGAGATTAAGAGGAATGTTTGCCAGATATTGAGTTTAGTAGTTTGTTGTTTGCAGTTCGATTGGATAACTTTCAATATTTCTTTTGCTGTAAACCTAGTGTTTTATTATATAGATGATGATGACATTGTACACTTTACATACTCATTATTTTGTGTTACATTTATGCCTAAGTTCATTCAAGGTTGAATACATACCGAAAGAATATAATTGGGATCAGACTCCAATATTTCATATTTCATATTTCATATATGTTATTATATTAATTGAATACATACCGAAAGAATATAATTGGGATCAGACTCCAATATTTCATATTTCATATTTCATATTTCATATATGTTATTACTTATTAATTGTTAGAGAGTAGTTATATATTTTTCCTTGAAGGTAAGATTACTTTAACCTAATTTTGATTCTTGCTAAATTATCTTATAAAATTAGGGTTCTTGAATTGGAAAATTGGGGGTTTTATTGAATTGAGTTAAATTGCTATAATACAAGATAGGGTTCTTGTAATTTAATCAAATTAGGGTTTTAATTGGGCTGCATGATAGACTTTGATGAATGGAAGTAAGAACAAAAACTGGACAGATTCTGTCCCTGAATTTGAAACGAGTTAACTCCCCCATCATACGTAACTGTGTTCCAACTCGTTCGTCCCAAGTACGAACTGGCCTCTGGGGTGGAATTAACTCCAAATCGAGCGGACTAATTGCACGACCGTTATAATCAACGACCATGTTGTGCAAAATCACACAAGCTGTAACATCCCGAAATTTTAAGGCAAATAAAATAAACATTTATTATAGTTTTAACATTAAAATAGTTTCCTAGTATTTTATTTTTGGATACGGGGTTAATTTAGTTGGAGCTTTAACGGATAGCGGGTATTTTACCCACCTAATTTCCTTTGATGCGTGGCATCAAGATGAGATGCCAGCCAAATTCTTTTCTTATGACTCATTCTTCACCCATCTTCTTCTCAAACTTTTCACTCAAATTCCTTTCAATCTAAATTCTACTTTTAATTCATCCAACAATCCTACTAGTAAATAATAATATCATTCAAGAATTAATCATCAAAATTAAGAGAAATTGAGTGTGTGGGTAGTGTGGGCTGATTTTCAAGAAGAAAAAGAGGAGAAGAAAAGTGTAATTTCAATCTCAATTTTAGTTATTCCCTTGAAGGTAAGATTACTTTAACCTAATTTTGATTCTTGCTAAATTATCTTATAAAATTAGGGTTCTTGAATTGGAAAATTGGGGGTTTTCTTTATATTGAATTAATTTTGATTTAGGGTTCATGATGTATTGAAATTGGGGGTTTTATTGAATTGAGTTAAATTGCTATAATACAAGATAGGGTTCTTGTAATTTAATCAAATTAGGGTTTTAATTGGGCTGCATGATAGACTTTGATGAATGGAAGTAAGAACAAAAACTGGACAGATTCTGTCCCTGAATTTGAAACGAGTTAAACACCCCCATGTCAGAGTTTTCACTTGTTGAGTCCTAAAAAGAAAATGTAGCTTATTGTGTTAAGCAAATTTTGCCACTGGAATGGGTTAAAAAGACGAAGTAGAACTCTAGTTATGAATTTTTGAATTCAGGGTCGTCATGCTGATCTTTCAGCAAAAATAATTCTGTGTCAGTTTTTAAAACGAGTAAAACTCACGTATATGAGTCGAATCTTGTGTTGGTCACTGAAGATAAAATGTGCTAAAATGTGTTAAGAAGAAGTGGCCACTGGAATGAGGTCAAAATATGTTGTAGAACTCAAGTTATGGTTATTTGAAGTTGGTAACGTCAAATCTGTTTTGTCAGTAAGAACAGCAACTGTTTGTGTTTTTAAAATGACCAGAATTCGCTCTTGAGGGATATTTAACATGTTGATCACTAAAGATAAAATGTACCTAAGTGTGTTAAGTAAATTTTGCCACTGGAATGAGGTCAAAATATGTTGTAGAACTCAAGTTATGGTCATTTGAAGTCAGTAAGGTCAAAGCTGTTTAACAGCAGCAGTGTTGGTTTTAAAACGACCAGAAGTCACCTTTGAAGGACAATTCACATATTGGTCACTAAAGATAAAATGTAGGTATATGTGTCATGTAAATTTGGCCACTGGAATCATGTTAAAAGAGTAAGTAGAACTTGAGTTATGCTTGTTTGAAGTCTGCTAGGTCAAATATGAAAATGACGATTTTGATATGAAAGTAACTCTTGGCCAATTGAAAATGATATAAGAAGTACATGTTATGTGAACCAACCCAAGATTATTATAAGATTGTAAAAGTTGGGTTGGGCATTGAAATGCTAGTAAAGGTAGTAATGTATGGCTTGTTAGCCTTGTGTTTGAGATAATTGAGCTTGATGACCTTATATGTGTAAATTGTGAACTATTGCTAGGTTGAGGCATACGTATTATGTACTTGCGGTCTTGTTGATTTATGATTTTGGTTGTCGCGGAGGAGGTGAGTACTCTTGCATACCTTTATGTTTACGTTGGGTCAATTGACCACATCATGTTGAAATGTGTTATTCATGTGTGGTAATTGATTTGGCTAGACCCGGGTGGGGTCAATTGTTATGAGGCCTAAGAACCTCCGGGGCCTAAGAACCCCTATTGTTGTTTGAGAAAAGGCCTAAGAACCTCTCGGGGCCTAAGAACCCCGATATTCTCTAATGGATCCATATATGTTGTTTATTGTACAAAGGTGAGCATGTAGGTATGGCACGACGGTGTCATGGGTTACATGTAATAGTCCTTTGTGCGTTGCCCTCCTTCGTAGGTATAAACGTATGCAAGATTATTCACTAAGCTTTGCTTACTTTTTAGTTGTTTACCCTTTTTATAGGTTGTCCCGGATGCGGAAGAAAGTAAGTAATGTAAAGATTGAAGTTAAAGATGCTTAATGGTTATGGGTTGCTTTGGTTAAATGCGGATAATGGTATTGGCAATAGGACCCATAGTGACCCCTTTGAACTATCGACTCTTTGTACTCTTGTTTCGTCTTTTTGGAAAATTATTATGATGTCTAGTGTTAGACTAGAGTTTTTGGGTATTTTAAATGGGTCGTTTTGTAGTCGTAATGTATTGATTTTGTTTAAATGCGTTTTGGAGAAACTCATGATCCGTAACAGGTTTGGATGATGATTTTACGAATGGGTCATGCCGAAATTTCCAATTTTGAATGTCGTCTCTTGTAATGAGTCAACGTGGGTCAAATGACCCGTTTGGTTGTAAAATGATTGCTTGGTCAAAGGATACTTTGTTATGCTTATTTCCGAGTCTAAAACTTATTTGAACTTAGAAATGTGGTAAATATGAAGTTTGGTTTTGATTCGGAATGTTACAAGTCGATCTAAGTGTCAAATGAAGTTTTGGATTACTGATCTGGGTGCTCACTGCGCCGCAGTGGGAGTCCTTCAGACCCACTGCGCCGCAGTGGGGCTTTTGGTCTTTCTGGTCCGTGGGTTTCCACTGCGCCGCAGTGGATGTGTTTTGCCTCACTGCGCCGCAGTGGGGTCCTGTAAAAAAAAAAAAAAAAAAAAAATCTCTTATTTTCCTAAAATGAGTTCGGGTTCTTTCAAGTGGTATCAAAGCCGTGGTTTAAGGGATTTAGGTATTTTATTATTACACGGATACCTAGACTTAAACCATAGACGTGACTTGGCCTTATGTGTATAGTTCGGTTTCTAGTGACATACGGAAGTATTTAGCGAAGTTCACTTGAGGTGTTATAATAAGTAATTATAATAATGACTGCAGCGTTATTATGATCACATACTATAATAGCTCAAGTTAAGTCCGTTAAATATGGAAGTATGTTAGTGTGAAGCCATAGGTTGGAGACCTTATTTGGCAATGTGAATTGTTTTATGATTTTACTCGTTGATATCTAAGTATGATAGAATATGAGCTTTGCATGCTAACTGGTTTATTGAATGGTAAGAATTGAAAATTTGAGATTGGTTTATGAGTTTAATATATTGCTTGATGATAGTAAAGAAGAAGGTATGATAGATACATAGTAAACGTGAAATGTATGCTAATGTGTATTTGCTTGTTTATATGCGAATGCGATAGAGCAAAAGTTTGCTTGAATAATCTGCAATGAGGCCATAAAAGTGGAAGTTGATTTATAAGTTAAAGGATGGTTGTCACTTATAAGGAGAAAGTATGTCGAATAGTTGATGAATGTTGAATGTATGCGAATGAAGTGTGATATTATTTTGTGTAAGACCATTGGGTAGTGAGACCCATGGCATCGTTATTATTTAGTGTAAGACCATTGGGTAGTGAGACCCATGGCATCGTTATTATTTAGTGTAAGACCATTGGGTAGTGAGACCCGTGGCATCATTATTGGGATAAAAGATCATCTAAAGTTTGGTGATGAGAATCAGTTGTGTATGGATATGATTTAATTGATTTATCAATGCAAAGAATGCTTTTGATATGAGTAATATAAAATTTTAAGGGTGGTTATCCCTATGATAATTATGATTGTGTTAGTGATATGTTGGAAATCATACGAGATATGGCAATGAAAACTATTTGTATAGTAATATGTTTAAAATGGTAGTTTAATGTGATAGTATAAAGTCATGGGAAATGTGATGTCTTGTCTTGAAGATGGTTATTTAAGTGTATGTTAAAAGACCATACGGAGTATGGCGAATGTGTTTTGATTGTGATTAACATGCTTTTATTGAATGAGTATTCGACTACTTGATGCATGATGATAAAAGTTAAGATGAAATTGGCATAGTAAGAACATGAAGATAATATAGTAATAATGAATTCGTAATTGATAAGTATGGTAGTTATAAGAGTTAGAAACCTAATCGGAAATCCTTCGAGCCAAATTGTTTTTCTCTTCCTTCGCAAGCGTGTAGCGCATTGTGTGAAAATGGGTTGGGTAAGTGTGAACGATGCCGAAAATTCGTGGAAAGAGAAGGCGACCTAGTTGAATATCCATATTTGATAGAATATAATTGCCTTTGACGGAAGAAAGGAAACGGTCGATTCATGTTGGTACTGTTGCTCGTGCGTTTTGATAATCGTTGTACGGTAGTCGGGTCTTTTATATTTGAATCATCGACGCCGAATGGAAACCACGATTCACGGAGAATACTCTTGTTGTTGTGATTTTTCTTTTCATGAATTTTAATCGATCAAATAGCTCCCGAGAGGAATGATTATCCTTTTGATAAAAGCAAAGATGACATTATGCACGTGTGTTTATCTATTCGTGAGCTCAATAAAGTAACAATCGAAGAAGAGTACCCGTCGACAAGAATCATGTTCTATTCGATCTTCTTATTATTTTAAGATGAATTTTCATTCCTTTTAATCATCAACTTAAGACGAGCGATGAAGATGTTTCCGGAAATGCTATCTATACTTGTTTTGAGAAGTTTGAATTTGTAGTTATGCTCTTTGATTTTATCCATGATTTGCAAATTCTCATGAGTCTTGTGAACCGCGATTGTTTCTGTTATGCGATAAGTTCGAAATCGTTTTCATTGACGATGTTTATTCCAAAAGTCAACACGGCCACTGAAGTCTCTGACGTGGAGTAAAGGAGATACTATGGAAAGGAAAAAGTTTCATGTAAATTCTTCGGATGAGCAGTCTGAATAGAAGAAGTGAAATTATCCCTATGGTGTGATTACCAAAGAAGGGAATGTAGTTGACCCGGTTTAGATTAGTGCAGTGACGAAGTGGAGACAACCTAGAAGATAAATATAGATTAGAAGATTCGTGGGTGACGGGTGGCAAGTGTTGTTTTAATTTTTCGGCCCTTTTGAGGATAGTCTCACCGTTGACCAAATTAATTATAGAGAATGTGAAGCAAGCTTGAAGGAAAGAATGAGAAGTCGAGCGAAGTACTAAAAGAAATCAAGACGAATCGTTCCATTCGCGGTTTAAAGTCCCCCGGAATCATTTTCACTTTGAAATTTTGGTGTTTTTCTTTCTCTATAGCGTCAAATTTATCGGTCTTACTCAATCATATCAACTTTCTTTTCTTATCAATCGACGAAAATCTCACCATTGTCTAAGAAGTTGGTTAACTCTCTCGAAAGATTATGTCTACGAAGTTTAAGTGTCGTCCCGGTAAGCCCATGTAGTGGCGGATATTGTTAGCCTGAAAAGTTTTCACCTTCCTTTATGTGTTTCACCGGTGTGCGGGCTAATCAATTGATTTCTCCAATCATTTAGAAGAGGTCCAAGAGAAAATTTGCGACGGGAACCTGAGCAAGCGAAAAGCCAGATCACGCGAAATATTTTCTAAAGATTTTTGCGGACTTACTAGACGTCATGATAGAACTTATAATCCTCTCCTTAACGGAACCAAATCGAATTTGCTCCATGAAACCTATAAAATTTGAATACTTCTTTCGTTCGGTATAACAAAGATGTGTCAAGATCTAAAGAGAGATTATTAGTGACCCCAGATGAAGTGGAATATTGTTTGATAGGAAATGTCAATTCCCGATTCGTTTTAGAAAAGCCGGACACCAAGAGTTGTGTAGCACGAATATAGTGATAAAGATTCCTAAGAAGATTGAAATGATAAAATAACGACCTAATAGTCAAGGTTGCCAAGAATTTTACGCAGATAAAGGAGGGAGACTTATCAAGTTCAATTTTGGTGATTGTGTAATATGAAGAAGTTATCTTTAGGGAGACGTGTTACAAGTTGCATATATGGAAAATCTAAGGTCTCGGTTTTCGATTCTTCCAAAATACTTGCTCAAATCAACAAGGTTACTATTTGTTTGGAATTTCCCGCAGAACTTCCAGGAATTTATTCTACCTTTCTCGTCTCTTGTTTTATAAAGTTTTATACCGTAAAGATTCTACGTGTACTTTTAAAAGAAGTCGAACTTCATAATGAATTAAGATAAGACGATGTCGAAGAGTGATGGATTTTATGAAGAAACGTGTAAGAAGAAGATAAGTCAAGACCTACACGGTAGTGCAAAAGCATGGAAGAATGTTGTATGTGTTAATGAGAAACTAAGAGAAAAGCTTTATTTCAACTTCATCACTAGATGCGGCTTGGATCACGAGGTCGTGATCCGTTCCAAGTGGGGGAGAGTTGTAACATCCCGAAATTTTAAGGCAAATAAAATAAACATTTATTATAGTTTTAACATTAAAATAGTTTCCTAGTATTTTATTTTTGGATACGGGGTTAATTTAGTTGGAGCTTTAACGGATAGCGGGTATTTTACCCACCTAATTTCCTTTGATGCGTGGCATCAAGATGAGATGCCAGCCAAATTCTTTTCTTATGACTCATTCTTCACCCATCTTCTTCTCAAACTTTTCACTCAAATTCCTTTCAATCTAAATTCTACTTTTAATTCATCCAACAATCCTACTAGTAAATAATAATATCATTCAAGAATTAATCATCAAAATTAAGAGAAATTGAGTGTGTGGGTAGTGTGGGCTGATTTTCAAGAAGAAAAAGAGGAGAAGAAAAGTGTAATTTCAATCTCAATTTTAGTTATTCCCTTGAAGGTAAGATTACTTTAACCTAATTTTGATTCTTGCTAAATTATCTTATAAAATTAGGGTTCTTGAATTGGAAAATTGGGGGTTTTCTTTATATTGAATTAATTTTGATTTAGGGTTCATGATGTATTGAAATTGGGGGTTTTATTGAATTGAGTTAAATTGCTATAATACAAGATAGGGTTCTTGTAATTTAATCAAATTAGGGTTTTAATTGGGCTGCATGATAGACTTTGATGAATGGAAGTAAGAACAAAAACTGGACAGATTCTGTCCCTGAATTTGAAACGAGTTAAACACCCCCATGTCAGAGTTTTCACTTGTTGAGTCCTAAAAAGAAAATGTAGCTTATTGTGTTAAGCAAATTTTGCCACTGGAATGGGTTAAAAAGACGAAGTAGAACTCTAGTTATGAATTTTTGAATTCAGGGTCGTCATGCTGATCTTTCAGCAAAAATAATTCTGTGTCAGTTTTTAAAACGAGTAAAACTCACGTATATGAGTCGAATCTTGTGTTGGTCACTGAAGATAAAATGTGCTAAAATGTGTTAAGAAGAAGTGGCCACTGGAATGAGGTCAAAATATGTTGTAGAACTCAAGTTATGGTTATTTGAAGTTGGTAACGTCAAATCTGTTTTGTCAGTAAGAACAGCAACTGTTTGTGTTTTTAAAATGACCAGAATTCGCTCTTGAGGGATATTTAACATGTTGATCACTAAAGATAAAATGTACCTAAGTGTGTTAAGTAAATTTTGCCACTGGAATGAGGTCAAAATATGTTGTAGAACTCAAGTTATGGTCATTTGAAGTCAGTAAGGTCAAAGCTGTTTAACAGCAGCAGTGTTGGTTTTTAAAACGACCAGAAGTCACCTTTGAAGGACAATTCACATATTGGTCACTAAAGATAAAATGTAGGTATATGTGTCATGTAAATTTGGCCACTGGAATCATGTTAAAAGAGTAAGTAGAACTTGAGTTATGCTTGTTTGAAGTCTGTTAGGTCAAATATGAAAATGACGATTTTGATATGAAAGTAACTCTTGGCCAATTGAAAATGATATAAGAAGTACATGTTATGTGAACCAACCCAAGATTATTATAAGATTGTAAAAGTTGGGTTGGGCATTGAAATGCTAGTAAAGGTAGTAATGTATGGCTTGTTAGCCTTGTGTTTGAGATAATTGAGCTTGATGACCTTATATGTGTAAATTGTGAACTATTGCTAGGTTGAGGCATACGTATTATGTACTTGCGGTCTTGTTGATTTATGATTTTGGTTGTCGCGGAGGAGGTGAGTACTCTTGCATACCTTTATGTTTACGTTGGGTCAATTGACCACATCATGTTGAAATGTGTTATTCATGTGTGGTAATTGATTTGGCTAGACCCGGGTGGGGTCAATTGTTATGAGGCCTAAGAACCTCCGGGGCCTAAGAACCCCTATTGTTGTTGAGAAAAGGCCTAAGAACCTCTCGGGGCCTAAGAACCCCGATATTCTCTAATGGATCCATATATGTTGTTTATTGTACAAAGGTGAGCATGTAGGTATGGCACGACGGTGTCATGGGTTACATGTAATAGTCCTTTGTGCGTTGCCCTCCTTCGTAGGTATAAACGTATGCAAGATTATTCACTAAGCTTTGCTTACTTTTTAGTTGTTTACCCTTTTTATAGGTTGTCCCGGATGCGGAAGAAAGTAAGTAATGTAAAGATTGAAGTTAAAGATGCTTAATGGTTATGGGTTGCTTTGGTTAAATGCGGATAATGGTATTGGCAATAGGACCCATAGTGACCCCTTTGAACTATCGGCTCTTTGTACTCTTGTTTCGTCTTTTTGGAAAATTATTATGATGTCTAGTGTTAGACTAGAGTTTTTGGGTATTTTAAATGGGTCGTTTTGTAGTCGTAATGTATTGATTTTGTTTAAATGCGTTTTGGAGAAACTCATGATCCGTAACAGGTTTGGATGATGATTTTACGAATGGGTCATGCCGAAATTTCCAATTTTGAATGTCGTCTCTTGTAATGAGTCAACGTGGGTCAAATGACCCT
>CM067167.1:134822207-134854547 GCA_034093135.1 Erigeron breviscapus
AACTCAATCATCCTCAAATGATCATCCCATGCTCCACCGTATTCAGGTACACACGTTCTCAACATATCCTCCAAGGTTTGAATGGTTCTCTCACTTTGCCCATCGGTTTGGGGATGATAGGCGGTACTCAAATTTATTCTACTACCCAATTCCCGTTGAAGACCCTTCCAAAAGTTTGACACAAACCTCGAGCCTCGATCCGAAACAATAGATAAAGGAACTCCATGTTTCGCAACTACTTCATCAATGTACATCTTTGCCATCTTCGTTAAAGGCACATCTTGTCGGGTAGCTAGAAAATGAGCACTCTTCGTCAATCTATCTACAATCACCCATATCATATCATTCCCTTTCGGCGTTTTAGGTAGCTTCGTTACAAAGTCAATGGTAATATGATCCCATTTCCACTCGGGAATTTCTAATTGATGCAACAAACCATACGGCTTTTGATGGTCCGTCTTCACTCTTGCACACGTCAAACACTTTGCTACAAAATGAGCTACTTCTCTTTAATATCCGGCCACCAATAGATCGGCTTTAAATCTGCATACATTTTGGTGACACCGGGATGTACTGAATATCTACTTCTATGGGCCTCCTCAAGGATCAATTCTCGGTTACCACCAAGCAATGGCACCCAAATTCGACCCTTGTATGTTTTGAACCCACGGCTATTAGTCTCCATCACAAGACGTTTCTTCTTCCCAATGCTTTCATGCTCAATGTTATCCTTCATCAATGCCCTCACTTGTGCTTCCTTAATTCGGTCAAGTAGCCCCGACTTGGCTTGAACTTGCATGCTCATCAACTTACAAGAAGAACTTTGCACCTTCCTACTTAGTGCATCCGCCACTACATTGGCTTTTCCCGGATGGTATTTGATTTCACAATCGTAATCCTTAAGTAATTCCATCCACCTCCTTTGTCTCACGTTCATCTCCTTTTGATTAAAGACATACTGCAAACTTTTATGATCGGTAAACAAAGTGCATTTTGTACCATAAAGGTAATGTCTCCACAATTTCAATGCAAATACAACTGCGGCCAATTCAAGATCATGGGGAGGGTAATTCTTCTCATGTGGTTTCAACTGGCGGGAAGCATAGGCGATCACCTTGTCCCTCTGCATCAGTACACAACCCAACCCGTGATAGATGCATCACTATACACAACCAATCATCGGTACCTTCAGGCAAGGCAAGTATAGGAGCTTCACACAACTTCTTCTTCAACGTTTGAAATGCATTTTCCTGCTTATCGGTCCACTCGAACTTTACTCCTTTCTTCGTTAGTTCAGTCATAGGCTTGCTATTCGGGAGAAATCCTGAATGAACCTTCTATAATATCCAGCCAAACCAAGAAAACTTTTAATCTCAGTAGGAGTCTTTGGCTGCTCCCACTTTGAAAACAGCTTCAATCTTTGAAGGATCTACTTTAATACCTTCTGATGAAATAACATGACCAAGAAACTGCACTTCTCGAAGCCAAAACTCGCATTTAGAAAACTTGGCATACAACTTCTCCCTCAACACCTCCAAAACTGCTTTCAAGTGCTCACGGTGCTCATCTTATGACTTAGAATAGATCAAAATATCGTCAATAAACACAATAACAAAATGATCTAGAAAGGACGGCATACCCGATTCATTAAATCCATAAACGCGGCTGGAGCATTAGTCAACCCAAATGGCATGACCAAGAACTCATAATGACCATATCTAGTACGGAAAGCTGTCTTTGCTACATCCTCCTTCTTAACCTTCAATTGATGATAACCGGACCACAAATCTATCTTTGAAAAATATGAAGCACCATGTAGTTGATCAAAGAGATCATCAATTCGCGGGAGAGGATATTTATTCTTAACCGTTCGCTTATTCAAATCACGGTAGTCTATGCACATGCGCATAGATCCATCCTTCTTTTTAACAAAGAGAACCGGAGCTCCCCAAGGCGAGGAACTAGGTTGATGAAACCTTTGTCAAGTAACTCTGAAGTTGGGACATTAACTCTTTCATTTCTGTAGGAGCTAATCGGTAAGGTGCTTTAGCAACAGGTGTAGCACCGGGAATAAGTTCTATCTGAAAAGTAACTTCACGGTCAGGAGGAATACCGGGAAGATCTTCGGGAAACACATCGGGAAAATCGGATACCACATCAACACTAGCAATAGAAGGCTTCTCCTTTCTCACTCAATAACATAGGCCAAGAAATGACTCTTATTCTTCCTTATACATTTAATAGCCTTCATCATACTAATGATCTTTATCCCCTCTCTTCTTATCTCCATAAACCGTTACCACATTACCATCGGATGTAGGAAACCGAATAATCTTTTGGGAACACAAAATACTAGCTTCATTTCTAGACAACCAATCCATACCAATCACTACATCAAAACCGGCTAAGGTAGTAGGCAATAATTGGACTGGAAACAAACGACCTTCAATCTCAATGTCACAATCATCATATCCCACGTATATCACTAACCGTACCATTAGCAATTTCCACCTCTATCGAGCAATCTAAAGGGGTAGTGACTCTTCCTAGCTTAGAAGCAAATAAAGTAGACACAAACGACCTATTTGCACCTGAATCAAATAAAACAGAAGCAGGTTTTGAATTAACAAGGAAAGTACCACTTACCACCTCGTCGTTGTTCTTAGCATCATCAACAGTCATTTGCAAGGCTCTCACTTTTGTTGCTGAAGTGGCTGCTTTCCTTCCGTCATTCTTCATTTGCGGGCAATCGGCAATAAGATGACCCGTTTCTTGACACTTGTAGACAACGAACCTTGTCCCTACATTCTGTTGCAAGATGACCCGACTTTCCACACTTATGACACCTTCTTGTCTTGTCAGAACATTGGCCTTCATGAACACTCTTGCAAAAAGCACACCAAGAGCCATTCTTCTTTTTATCTTTGTCACCACTTGAGCTAGAATTCCCACGAAACTTCTTATTATAGTTGCTATTGTTATTAGATGACCAATTTGACCTTCTTTTGAACCCTGCTTTCTTGTCATCAACTTTCTCCACAACTTTCTCACTTTGAAGTCATCATCCAACCTCTTTGACTCCTTAATAGCCGCCGACAAAGTCACATGCTGTCTACATAATCCACGATAACTAGCGGGGAGACCATCACAATAAGCCTCAATTTGGTCCTCCTGCCTTCGACCCAAGTGTCCAACAAACTTCAACTTCTCCATAAACGAGTGTGCATAATCAGAAATTGCACCGGGTTTAGCAACCAACGATCTAAACTCCTTTTCAATTAACCTTAACTCACGCGTTCCCACATACTCCTCTAGAAACTTCTCCTTAAATGTTCCCCAAGGTATAACTGCAAGTACCTTAGGAGCCATAGACACTGTAGTAGCCCTCCACCAATTACGGGCATTCTTCTTCAACATCCTACTAGCACACAAAACCTTCATATCATCCGGACAAGAGCAAGATGCAAAAACTACCTCAATGTCCTCGATCCACTCCATAGCACCCACTGCATTTTGGGTACCATCAAACTCCTTGGCACCACATTTCTGAAAACTTTCATATTTGAAGTTATTAACACGAGGTGCTTTAACAACTCCAAGTCCTCCACCATTAACTTCATTAACACCCACGGCTGCCATGGATGGTTCAACACTTTGGGAGGGATTAGAGTAATTCCCTTCCGAACGTTCACCCCTTTGTTCACTCCCAATCCTTTCTGCATTTCTTTTAGCCCTCAATTGAGCTAACTCCTCTTCATTTCTCATTAAGAGAGCCCGGATAGCTCTCAATTCTTCATGTAATTGGGCTTGATTGGGAACCTGCTCTATTACCGGGTTTGCCCTATCTACTTCAGAGGCGGTTGGTGGATCACCAAGACGGCGATTTTGTGCACGGGGTGGCCTTTGCTCTACTTTATTTCCAGCCCCGTTTCCATTAGGAGGAATACCACCACCATTTCCTCCTGCTCTCTGGTTACTAGCTCTAGTGTTTGCCATTAATTCTACAAAGCAACGACGACGGTTAGCAAGAATTAAAGAGTGACTACATATGTTAAGGCTCTACTACATATAACTACATTATCACGCACAATAAACAAGCCTTAAATCACACTCTCACTCACTCTCCAACCCGTCTTAGAGCATTCCACTTCATTAGCTAGGCATCCTACTTAAGCCTAACCTACTTCTCATCGGTCTAAGTCCAAAATCCTACGGCATAAGTCGAATTTTGGTTCACTTAAACCAATTCTCTGATACCAACTTGTAACACCCGACGTTTAAAAATATGGGTTTTCAAAAATCTTTCACCTAACGGTGTTAAATTGCGGAAGTAAAGACTGTAAAAGTCAAAACCGATAAAAACATTTCGGTTTCTGCATTTAGTTGGTGTTACACGTCATATCAAACAATAGTTCAAATGAAAACCCAACGGTTGCCCAACATTAAACAACCGTTCACACATTATTACATAAATTCGACATCAAAATGAAATGTATTCAAAAGTCTCCATAATAAGCAACTAGGGGTAGCTAAGGAATCTGCATGCTTTCTACCCACGCCCTCACGTTCTGCACCTACACGTCCTTCAAGCTAAACCTGAGGGAACAACCACATTAAAGAAACAAGTGTTAGCTATAAGAATAGCTAAGTAAGATCACACTTAATTTAAAAGCAATTTGTCCAATTAAAACCCTTCTTCATTATTAGACAACTCATTAGGCACAACACACAACACACATAACTGCATAACAACTTCATATCAATTAGGATAATCATCCTAAATGTGCCTATCCTGCATTAGTTCACACATTGTCACACATATCTTCGTTTACTGCATATAAGTGTGCCCTGCATCACACCCGACTAGATGATCAACCAAAAGACTAATCATCGTACGTCGTTAAGGAATGGCAAGCCAATCCAAGAGTAATCCGTATGTGGAGGTTGGTCAAACCCCTCGTATTACTCGCCCTGCATTATAAAGACCATGTTGCAAGGAGCCACCCAAGCAACAACTACGTCAACGTACTCGTCCGGCTAAGACTTGTACGGTTAAGCTTAACACTTTCCCTGCATTATATTTACGAGCTCGATCCCACACATAATAGATTAGGAAACACACATAACCTAAACATAATCACACATTACCTTCATTTCGTTTGGGCCCTTAAACGTGCAAGTGACATGGCAACCTACCAAGTCTAGTGAGCTAGGTGTACAAACCATGTAGTATGCATATGTCACACAACAACTTCATTTCTACATTTCACACATAATAAGACACTTCATAAATCTACATAAACTGCATAACAATACCCTACATTGAACAATACTTCATTTCACTACATTAAGGTCTGCATTTCAGGTCTCATGGTCAACTACATATCCCATAATACCTCCGTGTAACCCGAGATACCCACATATGTCATAAGTTACCGTTAAGGAAGTTATAAGTATGAAACCTTTGCTTGTTGAACCCTCAGCGTGACAAAAGTAGTGTATCTTACCTTGATACAGCTTAACAACAAGCTACAAGCACAATACAACGATGACTAGGTGTCTCCAATAACCTAGAACAAGTATAAGATCGAAAGATAAGCTAAACGACACCTTTTGTAAAATCTGGGCAGGTGGTGCGCCGCACCTTCCATGTGGTGCGTCGCACCATTCCTCCAGGGAAATTCAAATTAACTACGAGTGCGCCGCACCTACCCTTTGGTGCGTCGCACAAAACCATCAGAAAAACTTATCAATCAATAGGTGCGCCGCACCTACCCTTTGGTGCGTCGCACCAATCTTCCAGGGAATTTAGATTAAGACCAGGTGCGCCGCACTAGCCCTTGGTGCGTCGCATATCGGGGTTCACCAAAAACCCAAACTGGGCTGTGGTGCGCCGCACCACTCCTTTGGTGCGCCGCACCTGGGGTGCAGACCAGCAAATCAATTTTTGTTCTTTGATCAAACGATTTCCATACGAACCCATACCCCAAATCCAACCTGGGGACCTAAATTAACCCTTTTAATTGCACTTTCATCATCTTTAACCATCCTATTAATCCTTTAATCCTTTACATCATAAATCAATCGTTTAATCACCCAAATAACATGAAATCGGTGAAACGTTTAATCTAATAACCCAACCCAAACCCTTATGGCCTGGATTAAGACTATATAAGACTCAAACAATCATATCTCAAAAGAGGAACACCTATATTACCTGTATTAGGTGATAAAGATCCAAGACCTAAGCAATGCACGATCGATTTGGCTCCAACACGAATAGATCTAGCGAGAAACTTGAGGGGAAGGGAAGGGATCAGCTAGGGCTTATTTAGGAGGAAGAAAACCTGCATAATGGCTCTCTAAAGACAACCCCTAAGCCTCTAAACCCGTTTTTAACTTTGCACACATGTCAAAACTAGCCCCTAAGCTTCCTAATCCTTCATTATTGGTCACAAACTACTTTATTGACCATATACATCATTAATCCTTCATTAAATGACACTACATAGACATTGATCTTCATATTACACACATTTATACTACATTAACATTTAGGCTTACAAGCCTCACACATAACACACATTAGCTACATATAAACATTAAATCTAAAATAGACTTAACGACACACACAATATTGACTTAACGGCATTAGTCAACTAATAAAGAAAAGTTTGGGATGTTACACCTGCAGATCATCCTTTTGCTTTTTCTTAAAAATTTCTATCATTATGCACTCCTGCTCCAGTCTCTTTGAAGTGTCATCATCAGTAGTAGGAAATTCTGATGAACTTCCAGCAATTTCAATTTCTCCTCCAGATACCACATGTTGCTTTCTTTTTACTGACTTTAGAGTAGTTGTGATATCTGGGAATGCTTCAAACTGGGGCTCACTGACATCAGTACCAGCAGCCTCTTCATCCTGCACAATGGCTTCAGTGCCAAAGGCCTTTTCTATTGCACTGGCAATCACTTCTTTCTTTTTCTCAATAACATTCTCAGCCTTTTCAGAATTTCCCCCCTTGGAAGGATCATCAGTCCTGGACTTAAGATCTTTCCACAACTGCTCCAACATGTGACGGTCAGAAGCACCGAATGTTCTACCTGCCACTGGAGTTGTGAGATTCACAGTGTTTCTGAGAGTCATCACTTCCTTCTTAACAATTTCAAGCTCTTGAGGCAAGTGACTGGGCAGCTCAGTACTAATCATCTTCACCACCTGGGGCAATAAACCATCTTGAATACTTCTAAGTACAGACCCAGAGATATTTTCAGTGATCTCTTTCAGCATGCTATGTCTGAACTTTTTGGTGCATTCATCACTGAGGGTGCTAACAACAGCAGCTTGATCAAGAGTTGGTCTTCTTTCCAAATTACTGATTCTGGTGATCAACTTTTGAAGTTCTTCTGTTAGACCTGCCAGTGGTTGAGCGATTTCAGTTTTCACTGCAGTCTGAACAGAATTCACCAGCCTTGCCTCCAAGCCCTGGACTGCCACTTTGATATTTTCAGTGTTTTGATTGGTGTCCAGTACCAGTTCATCAAGCTTCTCAAATGCTAGCTTCTCATTCCCAGCAAAAACATTCATTTCTGATGCAAGATTATTGGATAATAAGGACTTAAATTCAGAAATAACCTGGGATGAAGACTGGAGTGATCTCTCCAGGTCCGCCACCTTACATAAAAGGCCTTGGACCTCGGCTGAAGAAGAGGTGGAGAGACCACTGGGAGGTGTCAGTTCAGAAGCCATCCTGGTCACCAAAGGTACTTGTGCCTGGACCCCTTCAGTGGAAGTTTCAGATGTTACAATAGTGGAGTCCAACACACGGTGTTCATGAAAATCAAGTGGAGCTTCAAGTGGTGGTGGTTGATTTTGTGAAATTTGAAGTGAGGGTGGATTGAAATAAGAAATGTTTTGTGGAATTGAAAGAGGTGGTGGTGGATGGTTTGTGGTGGGACAATGATTCTGGTGGAGGTGGTGGCATTTCGGATTCTGCTGGTGGGATATTTGATTCTGGTGGAGGTGGTGGCATTTCTGGTAAATGTTCTATTTCCACTACATCATCACCAAGAAAACTCATGTCAGTATCAAAATTATTACCTTCTGACATGGGTGAATCAGCCTCATCCCAAACAAATGTTTCACCAACTGTTTCATCACCAGCCTGATCACCAGCCTCTACATTTAAATCACGACCCCAACTCATCCCCTCTGGTCATTCCACACGACACCATCCTCACCACTTCCATTCCCCCCCTCCTTTCCTAATCCCTGCTTTCTTCTTTCCTCATCCCCACCATCGACCCTTCACCTTTTATCTTTGCCAATTGGTCTCGCTCCACTCGCCCACCCCCCGGTTATCATCTCATCCTGTCCTTTTTTAGCTCCCTCCCCACCTTTCTCACTTTCATCTACTCCACTTCCCCTCTACCTCTGCTTCTACCCCCCTTTCTTCCCTACTTTTTACAGCCCCATTTCCCCCCTCCCCACCCCCCCGTTTTCTCCTCTACCCGTTCCTCCCCCCACTCTTTCATGTGCCTCATATCTCGCCCCCCCCCTAATCCGCTCATCACTCAATTCATGCTCACCTCCCGGCTCTTTCCCTCTACTCCCGATACTCCCCCCTCCCTCCACAACCCTCTCTCACAGCTACTCCTCCTCTCCTCTCCCGCTTTTCCGCTTCCACCCTGCTATTTCAGTCATTCCCCCCACTCCCGCCTCTCTCCTCCTCCTATCCTATCTCCTTCTTCATCTTCTCTCTCTTTTCTTTCTACGCCCCTCTTCACCATTTTTTGCACCCTCACCCCCTTTACCTATCTTCTCATTATGCCCCGCCCCTGCCCCTCCCACGGTGATCATTCTATCCCCCTCCCATCCCCCCCTTTTCCACACTCTGCCCCTTTCATCACTTCGGCTGACCCGGAAGTCAGTTACTTTTGCGCATGAGAAGGTGTGTGGATTCTGCCCCCCCCCCCCCAATTTAATTCACCAAGAAAACTCTCTATGTAAATCAATATTACCTTCTGACATGGGTGAATCAGCCTCATCCCAAACAAATGTTTCACCAACTGTGTGATCACCTGACTGATCACAAACTTCTACATTCAAATCCAGTTGACCAACCTGCTCAACTATTAAAGACCCATCTTCATTCATAATATCACCAGCAGTGGAAGTTGAGACTGGAATGATAAGAGGTGTGGCTCCAGTAACCCAGTCGTATCCCTGATGACATCTCCAGATTTTTGTTGAGATGAATCTGGATGACTAGTTTCGGTTCTACTGGAACCAACCGGTACACATCCTTTCATAAGACGTCTGGTGTTTCTTGGTTGTCTTGGAGGGTCAATATTTTCTTGTTGCTGTTGGTCAGGGGCCACCTGGCTTATTGGTGGCACAATTTCAGCATCGAGGACTCCAGTGGTCCTACAATAATTTGACCCCCACCTGGAGCCTCTTCTGGCTCATCTGATGATGATGCGTCGTTTTCTTCCCTTTGAAAACTAAGCATGGCCTAAGGAATATTTACCTCATTTGTTGAAGATTTAAGGTTGGTCAGATCACGCATATACTCACATACAGAAAAGTGAGTGGTTTCGAAATTATACTGGTCACTTAGAGCTCTTTTAAAAATCAGTGAAAGGAAACGGATATAAGGTACAAATGCTTTTCTACCTTTCACCTTAAGACGCTCTACCAGATCATCAAAGAAAATCTGAGCAAAATCTACTTTGTACCCGAACCAGAGACAGTAAGCAATCTGGAGATGTGTTTGATTTATCTGGTCAAGTCCTCCAGAGCTGCCTCCCAAACACTCAACTATGTGAGTGAAAAAGAATCTCCATGAGTCTGACAGCCTGCTCATGTAGATTGTTCCCTTTCTGGATAGCTGGCCATGCTCATCCAGAATGTCTGTGTGCCCCATCAATCTGCACACTTCCCTTGTATTTATGCCAGAGGGAAGTTCAATGGGCATCTCATTCTGTTCAAAATAGTTTAATTGTAGAGCAGATCTGAGTGTATCAACAGTGAAGACCAAGGGTCTGGTACCTTGCTTAAGTGTATATGAAATTGAGGAAGTTGCATCTACATATTCTGCAGAGTACCAGAATTCACAGAGATAGTCGTGGTACATCTTCCCAGGATTTAGGGTCAATGCACCATAAAGTGGACAGGAGAGAAAGAAGGTATTTAATCTCCCAATAATGGATTGGGCATCATGAACACTGGAGAGTGAGAGTTTGGCCATCCAGTTATTCATGTTTATACGAATGGCTTCTGCTGCAAGAGAGATGTGATCCACCCTTTTTACTGCGGCGACAGGAGCATACTCAGCAACAAGAAGATTTTTCGGTGAGTTTGATTGTCTTGGTGCCATTGTATTTTTGGTAGAAATATGAAAATGAAACTGAATTTAGGGTTTTGATAAAGATATGATGAATTAAATATGAGAGAGATTGATGATTGGAAATTGAATGAAAAGAAAGTAAATGAAGGAATTTAGAGAGTTTTGGGAGTAAATATGTTCGAAGTAAATGCAAATGAAAGTGAAAGAGGGTATATAGGAGAGAGAAACGGAATTCAAAACAGTTAATTTGAATTTTATAAAATGTAATTTTGATCGGGTTTTGAAATCCGCATTAAATACATCACATCACACATAAATGTGTGACGGTTTACAGCCCACAAACAGTAATCAACTTGCATTTTTTGTCTTCCCAAGGTAAAAAATACCATCATTTCTTTGAAAAATATCATTGTCACGTGGGACAAACAGTAACTGTCCTTTCAAATGGTTTGCTTACGTGGCAAGCACAATGACCAAGTATTAAAATATTATAACTGACATACCATGACTTAATTCAATGCATCTGGAGGTTGACTGGACACTCCAGAATCACTGGTGGATTATGCCAGTGAAGTATGCACTGATGGTACACTAGAGGGACACTCCAGTAAAGTACCAACGAAAACATTGAGGAGACAAAGGTTACCTCAAACATGCACGTCAACCCATCTAATTACCAGTGAGAGGGACACATTTACAAAGTACCAGTGATATATTTCAGAAAATTTTATCCAGTGAGAAAATAAATTAACAAGGCACCTCAAACATGCACATCAACTAATACAGACAAGTGAGAGGGACACATTTACAAGGAGACAAAGGTTACCTCAAACATGCACGTCAACCCATCTAATTACCAGTGAGAGGGACACATTTACAAAGTACCAGTGATATATTTCAGAAAATTTTATCCAGTGAGAAAATAAATTAACAAATTCCCCCTGAAATTAAAACAAGTTTTAAGGACAAAAATATATCTTTCAGTCTTCCCCCTGGAATGTTGATCCAGAAATCTATTAATGCAGAGATAGTACACAAGGGCGTTCAATATCTAAGCAGTTATGGATTTATAAATCTTTTAAATCAAGGATCCCTGATAGTACACAAAGGCGTTCAATACCAAGGTTCCAGATTTAAGGGTTTAACATTCCCAACTCACCAACAAGATATTCAAAAGTTTTAACATCCAGAGGTTTGGTAAAAATGTCAGCGAGTTGTTTATCAGTGGGAATAAAATGGAGTTCAATATTATTTTTCATAATATGATCACGAATAAAATGATACCTGAGATCAATGTGCTTCGTCTTTGAGTGCATGACTGGATTGTTCGAGATAGCAATGGCACTGGTATTATCACAAAAGATTGGGGTCTTTGAATACTTAATACCATAATCAAGCAACTGGTTCTTCATCCAGAGTATCTGAGCACAACAACTGGCTGCAGACACGTATTCAGCTTCAGCAGTGGACAATGAAACTGAAGTTTGCTTCTTACTGGTCCAGCTGACCAGTTTGCCACCAAGGAAATGACATCCACCAGTAGTGGATTTCCTGTCTATCTTACAACCTGCATGATCTGAATCTGAATAACCCATTAGATCCATGCATGAGCCTTTGGGATACCAAAGACCCAAACTGGGGACACCCTTAAGGTATTTCAGTATGCGCTTTACAGCAAGCATATGAGATTCTTTTGGATTAGACTGATATCTGGCACATAAACATGTTGAAAACATAATATCTGGTCTACTGGCAGTTAAATACATCAGTGAACCAACCATGCCTCTATAGACAGTGGTGTTCACTGGTTTACCATCAGGATCTGAGTCCAGTGTCAGTGGTGCAGAAATTGGAGTGGGTTTTGATGGTGAAGAGTTCATATCATATTTCTTTAAAAGATCTCTAACATATTTTTCCTGATTAATAAAAATACCATCTCTGGTCTGTTTAATCTGGAGTCCTAGAAAATATGTTAATTCACCCATTAAACTCATCTCATATTCAATCGACATTACTTTCAAAAATTTCTTGCACATTTTGTCATCAGTAGACCCAAAAATAACATAATCAACATAAATTTGTACCATCAGAAGATTACCTTTTTCATGAAGAATAAATAAGGTATTATCAATTGCACCTCTTTTAAAACCATTTTTCAATAAATGTTTAGTCAGAGTATCATACTAGGCACGTGGAGCTTGTCTGAGACCATAAAGTGCTTTGTCCAGACGATATACCCAGTGGGGATGTTTTTCATCAATGAAACCTGGTGGTTGTCTGACATAAACTTCTTCTTCAAGTTTTCCATTCAAAAATGCACTTTTAACGTCCATCTGGTAGACCTTGAATTGATGATGAGCAGCAAATGCTAAGAATATTCTGATCGCTTCAAGTCTAGCCGCTGGAGCAAATGATTCATCAAAATCAATATCTGACTAGCAGTACCCTTGTGCTACCAGTCTGGCCTTGTTTCTGATGACATGGCCATCTTCATCTACCTTATTCCTGAAGACCCAGCTGGTTCCAATTGGTTCTTTCTTTCCAATTGGGAAAGGAACTAGGTACCAAACCTTGTTCCTTTCAAACTGGTGAAGCTCTTCTTGCATAGCTATCACCCAGCTTGGATCTTCCATACCCTCGTCAATCTTCTTTGGTTCTATCAGTGATAAGAAACTGACATATAAGCATTGATCACTGGAGGCTCTTCTGGTCTGAATCCCTCTACTGGAGTCACCTATGATCTGATCGATAGGATGAGCTTTTGTCCACCTAGAGTATTTACCAGGATTGTTACAAACAACAATATCAGTGCAAGAGTTCAGTTGAGTCTCCTCTGGTGTTGCTTCAGGAGGAGGATCTTGCCAGACTACTTCAACATCTTCATCTGAATCATTTAAATCACGATTTGCATCATGAAATTCTTCATTTGAAGGCATTTCTTGAAGTATTGGTTCAGTCTCAACTGGGACTGATACTGGGGGAGTAGTACGAACATCTGATCCAATAATAATTTCAGAGGGTAGCTTGAAAATAATTGAAGGATAGAATGGAGTACTACTGGAGGGTTTCTTAGTCTGAACAGATTCCAGATCAGGATGACTGGAAACTTCTTCTGAAGAATCTTTATTGTATTTGATAGGATCAGATTCACATAAGACAATTGGAGTTACTGGGGGAGTATCAAGGGTTGGCTTTTTATTGATTGCATTATTCGATTCATCAAATGTAACGTGTATTGACTCATGGACCTTCTCCAGTCTCTTGTTGTAGACTCCGAAGGCCTTGCGAATGGTTGAATAGCCTAAGAAATACCCTTCATTAGCTTTGGCATCGAATTTGCCTAACTGACTGGAGTCGTTCAGAATGTACACTGGACATCCAAAAACGTGAAAATAACCAATATTTGGTTTTCTATTTCTTAAGACTTCATAGGCTATCTTCTTGTATCTTTTGATGTAAACAGACCTGTTCTGGGTGTGGCAAGCAGTAGCAATTGATTCAGCCCAGAAACTGGTAGAAAGACCAGATTCAGCAAGCATACTCCTGGCAGTTCTATCAGGGTTCGATTCTTCCTTTCCACCACTCCATTCTGTTCTGGAGAGCGGGCTGATGAGAAATTCTGGGAGATGCCAGTGTCAGTACAGAATGACTCTAGAGTTGCATTCTGGAATTCTATTCCATTGTCACTTCTTAACTGACAAACCTTTCGATTATACTTGAGCTCAATTTGCTTGATAAGACTGATGATTTCAGCAGCAGCTTCATTTTTAGACCTGAGAAAGATAACCCAGCAATATCTGGAGAATTCATCGACTATTACCAGAGTGTATCTTTTACCAGCACGAGTCTGAACATTCACTGGACCAAAGAGATCCATATGAAGCATGTTAAGTGGTTCAGTTATGCTAAAGTTCTGTCTGGTCTTGAAACTGGCACGTTTCTGCTTCCCCATCTCACATCCTGGACATGGCCTTTCCTTTTTTAAGGAAACTGAAGGTATCCCATCTGCCAGTTGTTTTCTAGACAACTTATTAGTATTTTTGAAATTTAAATGGGATAACCTTTTATGCCATAACCAGTTTGTGTCTTCATCATCTTGAGTATAGAAACACTGCTCTGAAGGAGAGCTTTCCATATCCATCACATACACATTCCCTCTTCTGGGAGCAATCAATACCACCTTCCAATCTTTGTTAAATACAATGCCCTAGGCAATATTGAACAGAACTTGATAGCCATCATCACACAGTTGACTGACACTGATCAGGTTATATTTCAAACCTTTTTACAAATGCAATTTGTCTGAATTTGACTTGTCCATTGTTCAGAACACCATACCCCTCAGTTTTTCCACAACCATCATTTTCAAAAGTAATGGAGGGTCCATCAGAAATTATGAACTCCTCCAGCAGGGTCTTACATCCGGTCATTGTCCTGCCAGCTGCACTGTTAAGATACCAGATAAACTTCTTTCGATCGCCCTGCACATCCACCAGATATATCAGTTAGATTTAGGAATCCATCGACTGATGGGTTCACTGGACCCTCCCTTATAGGTCCCTGGAGGTATCTGGTTGAGTTCACTTTCTTCCAAAACAGATTTTTCTGCAAATTAATTGGAATAGATAAGTTTTGAAACCTTTTTCTTTTTCTCAACTGGAGAAATATATTTATCTTTCTTTGAAAAAGGTTTGGTATTTTGTCTAGGGCCAGATGAAGTACCCTCAAAATTGTTTAATCTTGCATTACAACTTTGAAATTGACGAGTCAGTAATTGAAACTGGCTCTCTAACCTTAACAAAATACTTTCATCAGATGACACCTGAGCCTTTCCAGTTGACTGGACTCTAGGCTTAGGTAGGGAGACATTCTTCTTCTTTGGAACAGAAGGTTCCTTGGAGGAGGACTGAGGCAAAGGTTTCTTCAGATTGACCTTTTTAACTAGAGCAGTCACCTGAGGTGCTCCAGTTTTTACCTCTGGGGATTGAACTGGGAAAATATTGGCCTTAGGAGTTACAGGCTCATCATAAATGGTAATGGGCCTGAAGCCTTCTGGTAAACGATCAATTACTGGTATTAATGATGCAACATGAGTATTTCCATCTAAATAAGCACGTTTTTGAGTGGGAAATTGATTTACTCCAGCATCATATGACTTTCTGGTTTCAAGCCATGATTTAATAACCAGTTTTTCTTTTTCTAAAATGATCTCAAGATCTTGTTTTTCTTGAATCAGTTGTTCAGTTACCAGAACTTGGGCTTGAAATGCCAGTTCAATATCTTGAAGTTCCTTTAATTTTGATTTTAAAACTGTAATTTCAGAAAAATATGTTTCTAGACCATTTACACAGTCAGATCTAACAGTTTCAACAAAGATTAAATCAGAATTAAGAGCTTCAGCAATGTCCAATTTTAGTTCAGTGTCAGTTTCCACATCATAATCACTGACCTTTTTGATAACAATGTCCACCCATCTTTCGGATGTGACATCTTCCTTCACCAGATGCTCTTCGTCTGCCAGAGCCATGTAACAACAATATCTTTTCTCTTCTTCATCAACAGATGAATCATCAGAAGGAACCCATTTCTCTTCAGTTGTTGCAATCATGCATTTACTATTTTCCATTTGTTGTGCCATGAGAGCAATTTGAGCCTTTAGCTTTTTATATTTAGATTTATAGCTATCATTAGGCTTTTTATTAGAAGTAAATGGACCAGGCTGGGATACAAAATGATTGGACTTGCAATCTTTCATGAAATGACCTTTTCTGCCACACTTAAAGCATCTCAGATTGGTCTTATCAGTAGAAGTACTGGATGCAAATTGTCCAGATGGCCTATTTGATCTTGCTTTGAAACAGTTAAACGTTTTAGCAATCATTGCAACCAGGTCATCATTTTCAGATTCATCACAGTCTTGAGAGGTAAGACTAGATTCTCCAGATTCCATAAATTCATACACCATCTTCTTCATAGAAAATACATTCTCAGAAGATATTAGTGTTGTACCTTGTGGTTCAGTATGACTAACCACACTAGAACTACTGGAGGCATGGTTATAGGCATCTTGTTCTGCCACAACTCTCTGAGCCTGATTTTCTTCAGTGTATCTGAAAGCTCCATATAAAGTTGAAAGAGAATGAGAGTGCAGAGTTTTACCTTGTCTTAAGACCAGGATCATGTGAGACCATTTGGTGGGTAATATATCACAAAATTTCTCCAAAAGTATATCCTTGTCTTTCTCAACCCCCAGTCCTCTCAACTGGTTAATAATGCTCATAAATCTTGTGTAAGTACCAGTGAGAGACTCATTGGGCTGAGCAAAAAATGACTCATACCTCTTGTTTAAGGAGACCTTTCTGGTGACAATGGTGTCATCTCCTCCTTCATACTGGTTCACTAGTTCATCCCACATGGTTTTAGCACTGGGAAAAAGAACTAGTGTGGGAATTAGGGTTTCTGGAACAGCCCCGAGGATCATGTTTTTGATAAGGGTATCTAAATTTACCAATCTCCTCTCCTCTTCAGACCAATGTTCCTCCCTCTTTTCCCTGCCTCTTCTAGATCCATTTGGATCAAGAAGAGCATTGAGAGGTGATGTGGGGATGTAAGGTCCTTTATTTAAAATTTTCATCATATTTCTCTCAATTCCAGTAATATGCAATAACATCCTAGCTTTCCACGTACCAAATTCATCACTATTCCCACTGAATTTAGGAACATGATTGTTTGAGTAGTGCACATGCACATGTGGAGAAGCAGGAGTAGTAGTAGGAGGTGGTGGATTAGTGTTAATGACAGGTGGTGGTTCATTATTTTGATCATTAATATTAGGATCAGGACCAAGACTAAAACCTCCTTGTGTATTTTTTGGGTTGGCCATCAAAGAAGCAGATATAGGCAAGTTTGTTTAACCCAATAGTGTAAAATACAACAAATCAAATAGTGTAAAATAGTGTAAAATACAACAAATCGAATATGCACTAGATTTGGACTAGTATTACTTGAATATAAATGCAAGTATATAAACAAAGTAATATAAGACTTAAAGCAATAAATAAAGTAAAGGTGGAACACAATGTAATTTTTTCAAGTGTATTTTATTTATGATGTTAAATAAAATACAATGTTGTGCAGAATCAAGATAATACAAATATGTAAGTATCCTAACAACCTATGAATTACAAATGATCTATATTTGCTAAATAAACTCTTTAGATCGAAATACTTAAAGTTGTGAAGTATCCCTGTTACGATCGAGAGTATTTAGACAAATTCACCTAATTGCTAAAAAGTAATTTTAACAAGGAAATGATTTTGTATTTATAGGCAAACAAATTCACCAGTGAATTTGTGCCGTACAAATATGGTTGTATGTATTTAATGAACCGACAAGGTCATTAAATGCATTGGTTAAGGTACAAGGATAAAGTCACATCAATATGACTTATTATCTTTTAACCAACCACCTTTACACACGTAAGTACTTTTGTAAAGATAAGTGGAATGTTCTTTGAAAAGTGTGTAAAGGCAAAAAGTCAATTCCTCGTAATCAGTGTTCAGACTTGTAAGGTCTAGAACACTGACAAAGCTCCAGTCGTAGATCTGGTAATACTTCCAGTGGACTCCGCCATTTGTCAGTCTTCTTTATTCTAACTTCAGTCTTTGACTTCAGTGAGAATGTCTTCAGTAGAATAGATCTGGACTGGGGTGAAGTCTAGTGAGCTGAAATCTGGAAGACTCCAGATTTTCTATACAAGTATTTTGCTCACTGGTCTTCCATTATTTCTGAACAAATCTTCAGTGTCGCTCCAGTCGTCAAGTCTGAAGCGAGTCTAGTAAATCTGGACCTAACAAAAGTAAATTGAGTCGAGCTATTGGGATATAAAACTCGTAAAAGATGACATTCAACATAGTTTGGATCAGCGGTAAACACCATGATCTATGTAGACAGAGGTGAGAGGTTCGATCATCATCCGGTCATACAAAGGTCAAAGATATTTTTCTACCATTTAGGTTGAATCTGGACAGTCTCTCTATTTAAGTAGAAATAAGGTCTGTTTACATCATAAACTCCTTCGAGTTATTGATGCCCAAAATCCAAAAAAACAACGGTAGACAATTTTTTTATGAAATGTAGATGATAAGTAGACAGTCTTATAATTAAAAAAAATACGATTTTATTATTACAAAGATTGTTTTTCAATCCCTTCCCTCGTCTTACCTTTTACCTAAAAATAAAAAAAAAACTATCTAAATAAACTTTCGACTATTTTACAATGTGTAAAACTCGAACACTTCACATTATATATATACTAAAAACCTATGTAAATGTACAAGTACTTTATGCGTGAAATGTACAAGCCTTTAAAGCACATACTAATTTTAACCAAATTTCGTTTTAACCCCCTAAAATTTAACCAAATTTCGTTTTAACCTTCTAAAGTTTAACCAAATTTCGTTTTAACCCTTAAAATTTAAATTTTTTATCTTTTACCCCACATCAAATTTTGTTTTAACCTCCCTAATTTAACCAAATTTCGTTTTAACCCTAAATTTAACCAAATTTCGTTTTAACCCTAAAATTTAACCAAATTTCGTTTTAACCTCTAAAGTTTAACCAAATTTCGTTTTAACCCTAAATTTAACCAAATTTCGTTTTAACCTCTAAAGTTTAACCAAATTTCGTTTTAACATACTAATTTTAACCAAATTTCGTTTTAACCCCCTAAAATTTAACCAAATTTCGTTTTAACCTTCTAAAGTTTAACCAAATTTCGTTTTAACCCTTAAAATTTAAATTTTTTAACTTTTACCCCACATCATAAAGTTTTCGTTTTTATTTTCTTGACACTAAATTTTGGGTTCTCATGTTTTCATCAAATAACTTTCACATGGTTACGATTTTACTTTTTAAACATTTGGTTTTGACTATTTTCATCCATTTTTTTTATATATAACGTTTTTAAATTTGCCCACATCAAAGTTTTCATTTTTATTTTTCTTGACACTAAATGTTGGGTTCTCATGTTTTCATAATAACTTTTACCATTTTTCATTTTAACCTCCTAAATTTCTATCTTTTAACTTTTTCCCCATATTAAAGTTTTCGTTTTTATTTTCTTGACATTAAATTTTTGGGTTCTCAGGTTTTCATCAAATAACTTTCACCATTTTTCATTTTAACCTCCTAAATTTTTATCTTTTAACTTTTGTCCCACATTAAAGTTTTCGATTTTATTTTCTTGACACTAAATTTTGGGTTCTCATGTTTTCATCAAATAACTTTCACCTGGTTACGATTTTACTTTTAAACATTTGGTCTTGACTATTTTTATTCGTCTTTTTATATACATAGCGTTTTTAAATTTGCCTCACATCAAATTTTTCGTTTTTATTTTCTTGACACTGAATTTTTGGGTTCTCATGTTTTCATTAAATAACTTTCACATGGTTACGATTTTACTTTTTCTTTGTAGAAAGCGTATCACGCGGCAACGCGCGGGTACTATAACTAGTCAATACTAAATTGAAATAAATATTAAAATATAAGCTTATAACACCCTGTAATGTAACATAACCATCTCACTTCATACTTTCTTATATCCTACCTTTCCTCATTTCCTTCATTTCATTCCAATACATCATTTCACACCTCTCCTTACATCTCAAATTATCAAACACAATGACTTCCATGTTACACAGGGAGAAATCTCTCCCAGTCTCTCATCAACCCGATACAACCGATCCATCCTCGGTATCATCCGTCATGCGAAGACGACTCTCCTCCATGTCCTTAAAGATCCATCCTTCTTCCATTTCAGACACCACGTCAGCCGCGACTGCATGGGCCATGCGTCGCACCAAATCCGTGTCCTCAATGAGCGAAACTGCCTCCACGTCGATTAAAAGCTGGTGGGCCTGGGGTTTTGGTTGGATACTTTCTAAAAAACCGGTTTTTGCACAAGATCTTGAGCTTAATCAACATGACACTACTTTAGGTGGTCTTACTTCACGTGATAAAGGTAGTTGGAAACATGTTTTGTTTAAAGTTAGATCTCAGATTCGAAAACTTGTTAGATCTGATGATAAAGTTGGTCTTCCTCAAACTATTCGTTATAACTCGAATTCTTACTCTCGGAACTTTGATGACACCACCAACAAGTTCGTCCGAGGTTAATATATATATATCTTGTCGATTCTGTATGTATGCGTGTGTTGTTGTACCAAAGAATTCGGTTTCAAAGAACTATTTTATTTGTTTTTTGTTTTTACATCGTAAGAAATAGAAGACAAACGGACAACAAGTTGTGCTGTTATATATTTTTTTATTTATAAACTACGTTCATAGATCTTGGCAGTCTTAGAAATCAAATCAAATTATAAGGAAAGTGTAATTGATGCGCTATCATTATTATATATTCTTATTCATATTCATATTCATATCGAGATGTGCTTGTGATCTGATGGGGGTAAAAAAATGACTGTCGGTGGGATTGGATTTTACCACGTACGTACGAATAGAAAGCAAATTATATTTGGGGAAGTAATATATTGTAATTTGTATAATTTATTTATGTAATTTTCGGTTCTTGTTATATATTCAATTATTTTGTTTATTGCATTTTTTTAATTAGATGTTTTATCACTTTGTTCTGTTTTCTTTCATAGATAAATGTACAGCATTTTGTCTCGGTAATTTGGAGTAACTAGGCTGTGTACATCTTTGAGGTTAAAGTTGAGTAACACTGTACTTAATCTTGTCTTTCATAATTGGTGAGATACATATTGTTTTATTTCTATCTTAAAGTAGAGAGTATGCTTCTAAAAAATCCGGTTATTTTGAAGGTTAAAAGAATTGAGACTTGTAACTTGTAAAAAAAAATGAGGTGGCTTGTATAGTGTATGATCATGAATTGCCTCAAGCACAACCATATGGCACAATTTCAACATCAGAAAAGTCATTATCAACCATATGATGACTCTATATTAATTTGGTATAATGTATCATTTCATTGCAATCACTAACATAACCTTTCAACCTAACTAGTATCTTTATTGTTATGGGTTGTGAAGTAAACTTAATTGGAATGAATAGTTCAACCATTTTCACGAGTAAATTTTTCATGCTTTATATGAAGTTATTGAACATTGATTATTGATCTTTGGATGAAAAGAGGGTATACATCATATTACATTACATATATAACATCTTCATATAGTAACCAAATGTATTAAGTACCAAAGCACTCAACAAGTAGTGGTAAATTCTTGTATGTATGTGTGTGACAAACTATGATACATACGTATATGCATCTTAGCTAGACTGGTGGTCTGATGTAGAGGATCCAGAAGAAGCCTTCTTCTTCTTACCCTTTTTCACTTGTTTACGGGGCGATAGACGTTGCTCATAATGGTCCTCGATATCCAAATGGATACCAGGATCATTAGCAGAGTAACTGCCCCGGACCATGATAGAGTTATTAACCCCTTGGAAGTTTCCATTGAGGTAAGTTGTCAATGGAGTAAGTGTTTGTTCATTATGGTCTTTCATACCGGCCAATTTGTGATCCTCCATACTCATTTCGCCTCTCATGGTGGCACCCTCGTTGCTTCCAGCCATAGTTATGACACCAAAACCTCCATGATCATCCTCCTCTTCCTCATGGATGTGGCTTCCACTTCCTCCATCCGTCGGTTTCTTTTGAAGATGAGCAAGACGACGAGTGAGCACTGACATCATATCTCTTATTTCGCGATCAAAATGCTGCTTTGGTTGCTTCTCTCCTAACTGATCATGACCCGTCGGCATGATCTTTTATTTTATTTTAATTACCTAAATTGTCTAAGAAATAAGAGACATATAAGTGACAATGGTACCATGATTGTAGGTTGAAATTTATATAGAAGAACACACAAACAAATCTAGAGTTGGCATTATTCAAAGTGTAGAAATGCCTTCCTTTAGTAGCAATTCAAGCATTTAACTGCCTTTAGTACCTTTAGTTTAAGGCCAAAAAAATTTAGTAATAAGGAAGGGATTGCTTGATTTACGGTTCTCTGTCTTGTTCTACATGTGCATTTGCCTCCCCGTCTCATTTAATAAATCAAAACGTTATCAATCTCTTGTCACGTTCTTTTTTATACATATAAAACCGGCCTTGACACCATCTTCTATTTTTATATCCATGTTACTACTTAGATACAATCTCTTACGCCATTAACGCCGTACTTAAGAAACTGTCTTAAGCTAATTAGCAGAATTATGAAAAGAGTTGTGTTTGTATATATTGATTGAATTTGATCAAAAATAAATTAGTGATATGATGTTCAGATCCTGGTCTTAATTAAGTCACCAATTTAATTTAGGTATAAAAGCAGTGTTTTTAAGAACATCCATATGTATATCAACACATTTCACATATATACTTTATAATAATATCTTATCTAATAAATTTATACTCCGTAATTGACAAAGCATCTGAAATCTAGTTATCAAGTCAATCGTTATTAGAATATTAGTCGATCAGTCTGTAAAAAAATAGTAGCAATCAATCCGCCAGCCCAACTTGTATGGTCTAAAGATTAAATATATAGTTCTTGTAAAAGAATAAAAGAATTAATTAAGTATGCTGTATGCTATCGAACACCTCAGGTTTATAAAATATTTGTCTCGATCGAATTTTTTTTTTTTGAAAGGTGTGGATCATTTGCTCGCAACAGGGGATCACGTTGCATGACTCAAATCTGCTTCACTAGAGGACTTTATTTGTGAAAATCCTTTAAATGTCTTTCCCATGTCTCGAACTCGAGACCTCCAGCATGTAAAGCTGGTGCTCAACCACTGAGCTAGGTTTATAAGAAATTTTTATACCCCGATATATTTTTAAAAAAGTTAAAATTAACTTGTATACTCGTAAACTTTATGCTTCAATTCGCAAAATTCGGTAATTTCATGTGGTTTAGAAACAGCCCGAAAAACTATTGATCCATCACTGTAAATCAAGGTTGGGAAACTCGTGACTCGGACTCGACTCGGATTGGAATTTTATATACAAACATAAGTATTTTTGAAATTATATGTAATAGAACTTTAAAAATATATTCCAAACTTTAATTTAAACATAATTGTTTAAAAACATTAACATAATAATTCAAACTAGAAAACTAAACATCACATTAGTTGATAGATTTACGTTTCATCATCATTTTGTCAGTATTAAGGTTAGAAAACTCGTGACTCGGACTCGACTCGGCGAGGTGAGGAGTCAAGAGTTTATTTTAAGTATTCGGTCGACTCGGGAGAGTTTTATAACGTTGGTGTAAATATGTGTTCTTTCTAAGTGGAAGAAACAAGAGTATTAGTTGTATGACATTACAAAACGCGAGAAGGAAGGTTGTCCATGTGTGTGTTACCATGATTGGAAAATGGGGTGTCACCGACAAAAACCATTGCCAATGCCAGCTGCCCATTTCATTCTCTCCCACAAAAAATATATGCACCGATATTCGTGTTATTTTCCATTAATTTTAGTTTATTTAACAAAATGGAAACTACAACGGTTGTTTTATTTTGCGCTGAAATAAAGAAGGTTTTGCTAATTTTTTCTTTAACACCATGCAAGAGATAAAACCAAGTATACATTTATCATAAAAATCAATGTGTAAGTTTTCAATATGAAATGTACAAATTTTTCGTTTATGCACGTTAAGTATAAACTTAAGAGCTAAATTTAATATTTTCCAAATATAATATACTATTTGAGTATTTGAAAATATATAACTTTTATACATTATTCATAATGGTGCATATATATCTTATATGGGTTGACAATAATTGATCTTAGATCAAGTGATTAGCTGGGTCTTCATTGAAGGATTTGACAGAGGGGATGTTAACTTAGAGATTTGGGATCGAATCTTGATTCTCTATGGTTTCAGGCATTTACCTCTTAATGGCATGCATACTGTTCTGTAAGAGTATGCGAGTTCCATTTTCCAGTATATTGTCCACCTTGAATATCACTGTTAGGTTCGTTCTAAAAAAGATAAAAATATGGTAACGGAATAATTTTTGTATACTTAATTATATAGCGGAAAACATTAATCTAATTGTCATATCTTTAATGTATTTCTATGTAAAAGAGTAATTTCTCTCTTTCCTCAAACAAGTAGATGATTTATTTAAATTATTTTTTTTATTTATTAATTTAAACATATTCATCTAATATACTAATAATACTTTTAATGAAATAATTTACAACATATATTCATCAATTCTTAAAATAACTACACTACCATTTTTAACGACATATTATCCTACTCATATTCATACATTACACGAATACCTGTGATGAAACTTATAACTCTCAAATAACTTTCTATTAATCCACACTTATAAATGTGGAAAGTGAGACTCAAACCCATATGGATATGTAACATCAATAATTTTTACATTTACCCCCACCACCCGTCGTCGCTGCCACCACCGCTACACCGTCGCCGCTACCACTATCGCTACCGCATCGTACAGACATACGTCTAGTTAAATTTACATTACCTTATACATACTAAAGCCAATGAACTTCAGTTTATTTAACATGGAAAAAATAAAAAGATGAATTTTAGATGATAATTTTGATTTCAAATCTAATAAAAATATTTTTTTTTACCACAGTAGGTTTTTAGGCACATCAGAATTTTGTGGAGCTAATGTCTTTGTGTTTGACTACCCAACATTATGTCTTACGCCTTTGAGTAACCCCAGATAGTGTCACTAATCTTAGTTAGACGATTAGAATTAAATTACATACTAGATAAAATTAATAAATTCATACGACAATTAAGTGAATGTATTATATAAAAATTCACCACGTAGTCTTAGTTAATATCTAATTTAGGTACTTTTATCAATCAATATTCATAATTTCTTAGGGAAATGCGTTTTAAATTAAGATTTTACAATTTTTAAAAAAGTAGGAAATAATCACATAATTTATTCAAAACGTAATCTCAAACACTCATTTAAACGTGTTTGATGGAATAACCTTGTTGAGAAAATTAAATGTATCAGTACAAGCTCTAATTTTGTATGGGATTTTCAAGAGACCCATGTCCGCAATAGCTAAAAAGTGATGTAACAGGATGAGATTGTAGAAAAGGGAGAGACCGAGAGAAGATTAGAATTAGAGGATGAAAAATATAAGGTAAAACGAAGTTAGGAAACCGAAAAAAAAAATGTTATTATCCACTTACGTAAGATGGGCTTTTATGGGGCAAATTTATACAACTGATGCAATGGACTAATAGAAGATGGTACAGTACAATGATTAAAGATGGTTTTCGGTACGGAACCGATTAGTACCGAATTACCGATACCGAAAAAACTAAAAGTGAGAGCCGGTATTCACCGATTACATGGGTACGGTACCGGTACTGGTACCGGTTTTTCGGTATCAAAACCGAATAGTACCAAAAATAAAGAAAAAGATTGACAAAAATAGTGTTGGATGATAGAAGCTAGCTGGGTTAGTTATTTTTATCAACCAACCCATCAAAACATACGGCAATGAAATTTATAGCCTTAGCTACTACTGTCAACAAATATACCACTCGTAATTATGGGCATGCGGCAAACTACTTAATTTGTTTTTATAGCGTCGTAATATTTACTCGTGATTTATATATACAGTGATTTGAAAATGTTCATGGACAACTCGTACTCATATTTAATCATTACAGTATATATAGTATTGCTATAGAGCATGTTTTACAAAAAATAAAACAACCTGTACATTTCATGCCAACATCATGGCATAATTAAGCCATCCTAACTGTTTGTTTTTGTTACATGTACAAAAGCTAACGTACTTAGAACACTAACTGTTAGTTTAAATTGCAAATTAACAACTAAAAAGAACAACTACTTAGCAAGAGCATAACATGTTTTGAAGATACTACATTTTCGGTACTAATAATCGGTTTCCCGTACCAAACTGGTACCGAACCGATTGGTACCGTAACCGATTTCACTTAATCTCTAAAACCGAAACCGAAACCGAATCTCTATCGGTACCGATTTTCGGTACCGGTTCGGTTTCGATATTTCGGTTTTGTTGCTCATCCCTAGTACAATGAATGAAGTAATGAACCGCTGAATTTACATATACACAGTATATTTTGGGGTGAGCAACAATCGAAACGGAAACCAAAAATCAAGAAAAATCTAAAAAATTGAACTGCCAAAACCAAAACCAAAACCGAACAAAATCAAATGGTTTGATCGAACCAAACCAAATGTATTTTAATTATTTTATATTACATTACATTTATTTTATTACATTTAGTTAGTAAATGTGTTAGAATAATTAAAAAATTTCTCTTTTTAGTATATATAATGTGTAATAAAGCAAACTTTTTTTTTATTAAACTTTCAGCTTTTGATATGACTAAAACACCCTTACATATAAAGGGAAAACTCTCCACACATATCTTATATTCTACCATTGTCTCTCTAAGGAAACATATACTCTTTCATTAACTACACTACCCTTTTACATTAATAACCACATCGTTAACGCCACCACCATCTGTCGTTGTGACATCCGTCAAAATTTCATTCTATTAACTAAACCTAATTATAAGCAATTAGGATTCGTTTATGCTAATTAAAGTAAATTAAGCTAATTAAGGCATGATTAGGTGAGCAAATGCATGTTTAAACTTTCTTATTGATTCTGTGACTAATCAATCTACTAAATGAACTATCTTGAAAAGTTTAAAAACCTTGATGATGAGCAAATAGAAAATAAAAAGTTCAAAATTCATGAGAAATCGTAAAACGTTTATTTTTCGCGTAAGTCTTTCTTATATGAACTTAAGACTTTGTAGAACCTAATATCTAGTGTTTTAACACACTAATATGATTTTTGATTCACAATATAACACACTTGAAAAATTGAAAGATGTAATTAAATCCCATGAATAGTAAGGAGGTTAAAAACTATGTAATTAACCCTTTTTACTAGATATTCCTTACACCACCATTTTTGAACACATCATCACTTTCTACTAGATATTTAATCCTTTATAAATATTATCATTAAGTTTATAAAAAGCTAGTATATCTTTTATATACTTACACAAATTATATAAACTTATATAAGTAAGATATTTTGAATTTTAACATAATATGGTTAATAAACTTACACATGCTAGTTCTTTCCTTGACCACCAAGAAACGCCCCCTTTCTTTGTCCTCCAAGAACCGACCTACACTATTAACTACTTAACTTCCAAGTAACTCACTATTACTAGCTTAGTTTCCAAGTTTTCCCATCCTATAAATACTAAGCTTAATACTCATTCCAATTTGCACCTCCCAAAGTTCTTTCTCCCTCAATTTGGTATTCCACAAATTCTATACTCTTTCTCCTTAATCATAATAATAATCTTGAACCCTTGAAAGTTCTAAGTAAAGGAAAGTCACTTTGATCTTAAAGTGCAAGGAAATTCACAAGTAAAGTTGTTATCTTCAAGTCTCTAAGATCATCATGTTTGGGGATGTTATAATGTTGAATTAAGGTTGGGTTATCATAGTTTTTATCAAGATTTCAAGTCCAAGTTCTTGCTATATTCAATCAATAGTCATCGGTGTTCTTCGTCACGTCCTCATTTTGATCTTAAATCTCGTAAACTCGTCATACTTGTAAGTGTTTCTATGAAACCTTACTATACTTTGCTCTATGATTTTAGAACTATATGTTATGTATTGAAATGCCTGTCAACTTTGTTTATACTCAAATGATATGTAATTGCATTTAAATACGTTAAATATCGCTTTTATACGAATATTGAATTGTTGGCACTTTTGTAGAAATACATAAGTAAAACACTTTTAACAAATACTTTTATATACTAATTATGGTGTATAAATAAATGTATAGTTATATATTTAACTATCTTATTTTATATAAATCTTATTTCACAATCTATGAATTATTTCATAATTCCGATTTCTTGTTTTGGATAAAATATATCCTTGATACCCTTTTTAACCAAAGTACTTCATTACTAAAAGTAAATTTCATGACACTTGGGCCTCTTCGGGGTACACCAGCGGAGCGGATTGTAGTTCGCAATTTAACGCAACTTGGTTCACCGTCTGGGTACTACATGACCCTAACCTCATGACTTGACACAACGTGAAGTACAATATTGGTTTTTCTTGCCATTTAAGGTATCTCTTCATTTAATCCTACTATTTAAAGTATCTCTTCTATGTATATAAATATATATACACACTCGTATTCATCTCCGAATACATTCCGTATCAATTCAAAGAATGCTATCAAGTATCTCTTTATTCTCAAATGACATATCAAGCTAATTACTTAGCTTATTTAGGATGAGGATTCTCTACATTTACTCCAACTTCATAGGTGAAGTTGGAGTAAATGTAACCATTGGATTAAATCCAATGGTCAAGATTAAAACATCAACTTTTAATCTTGACCATTGGATTTAATCCAATGGTTACATTTACTCCAACTTCACCTATGAAGTTGGAGTAAATGTAGAGAATCTCAATCCGCTTATTTATGGTATTTCAAAAAGGATTTATAAAGAATTTTTGTAAATATAAATGATGTTTCATTTATGAAGATTTCAAGAATAAACTACAAAAGTATTGAAAGATTCCGAAACCAGTTATGTTGACAAGCATATTAAAAAATAACCATATAACTATTATAGGTTTGGCCAAAAATATAAATCAATCATCTTGTATTTAGGAATACGTATTTTGGCTAGTTGACTTGCTCATCGTCTCGTTACCATTTCACCACTACATTTCATTGCTGCTAAGGTGAGACTCATAGCCCCTTATTAACTATTTTACGTTTTGGGCTGAGAATACATTGTCTAAATTGTTTTATAATGAGATGCACTTATTTTGAGAAAACATTATATACAAACTGGATATCATTTTTATGGATACACTCTGGAAAATTTCGTGAAACAAAGTTCTATATGAACACACGGGTTTAAATCTGAAGAATAAATATGTTAAACTACTATCTCGGATTCGAGGACATGGTATGTTCTATTATGATTTAATATGCTCGGATTCGAGAAAATATTATACGATATGAATTATATAAATATAAGTGTAACATCCCAAACTTTTTATTTAACAGTTGACTAATGTCGTTAGGTCAACATAGTGTGTCGTTAAGTCTATTTTAGATTTTATGCATATGTGTAGTTAATGTGTGTTATGTGTGAGGCTTGAAAGCCTACATGTTAATGTAGTATAAATGTGTGTAATATGAAGATTAATGTCTATGTAGTGACATTCAATGAAGGATTAATGTTGTATATGGTCATTAAAGTAGTTTGTGACCAATAATGAAGCATTAGGAAGCCTAGGGGCTAGTTTTGACATAGGGGCAAAGTTAAAAACGGGATTAAGGAATTAGAGAGTGTCATTAGATCATTTTTGCAGCCAACACATTCTCTAAACAAGCCCTAAGCCGCCCATAGCATTCTTCCATCAATTTGCAAGCCGAAAAGCTTTCCTACGTGTGATTCGGGTGTGTTTTGTCAAGTGTTTTGCACCCCTAGTGTGATCTACGTGTATAGAAGGTAATTTCTCATTGATTTCAGATCCTTTTAATTGTATAAGTCATTAGGGATCTTAATGGGGTTATGGGAGAATTGTTTAATGAAGAGTAATGGTGGTTTTGATGGATTAAAGCCAAAAATTGTGTAATGAATGATTGAAATGATTTGTAGTGGTCTAAATATGAAGGATTATGGTGTATTGAATCTGTATTATAGACTTGGAGTCGTTTGGGGTCGAATTGGGGGTGAAAATGATTTTTTTGAAAGTGCAGGTCGAAGGGCGATTGCGGCACAATGGATTTACAGAGAGTTAAGTTGCGGCGCAACGAAGTGTGTTGCGGCAACGAAAGGGTCGAGTTGCGGCGCAACGTGGTGTTGCGGCGCAACCCAAATGCAGAAAGATAAGCTGCGGCGCAATGAGGAGCATTGCGGCGCAACTCAGTCTATTTTCAAAACGTTTATACTTTTGAATCGTAACTTCGTTTTGACACGTAGATTAGACTTGAATCTTAAGTGAGTCTTTAAAGTGTGTGGGGTCTAGTTTATGACCTTAATAACGTGAGAATGTAGTTGTCTAATGCTTGTTCACTAATTATAGGTAGACGAGCATAGTTACTTGCATTGTAACTAGTTGATTGATATTTGTGGACTTCACGGAGGTAAGATACACTACTTTGACACGCTGGGGGATTCAACGAAAAGCTGGTTTCAAATCATAAATACTTCCATTTGGTATCTTTATATTGGATGTGGGCATATGGGGTTACACGAGAGGTATTATGGGTTATGTAGTTGACCATGAGACCTGAAATGCAGTCCCTAATGTAGTGAAATGAAGTATTGCTTAATGTAGTGTATTATTATGCAGTATTATGATATGAAGTATTATGCAGTATTATGATATGAAGTATTATGCAGTATTATGATATGAAGTAATATGCAGTGTTATGATATGAAGTAATATGCAGTGTCTTGTAATGCAGTGTGATGTAGTTTATGTAGTATTATGAAGTATCTCATTATGCATGAAATGTAGAAATGAAGTTGATGTGTGATATATGCATGCTTACATGGCTTGTACACCTAGCTCACTAGACTTATTGGGTTGCCATGTCACTTGCACGTTTAAGGATCCAAACGTAATGAAGTTAAAGTGTGTGAATGTCTAGGAATGTGTGTTACCTAGACTATATGTGTGTGACGGTTTAGGAATGTGTGTTACCTAAACCATATGTGTGAAACCGAGATCGTAAATATAATGCAGGGAAAGTGTTAAGCTTAACCCGTACTGGTCTTAGCCGGACGAGTGCGTTGACTTAGTTGTTGCTTGGGTGGCTCCTTGCAACATGGTCATTATAATGCAGGGCGAGTAATACGAGGGGTTTGACCAACCTCCATATACGGATTACTCTGGGATTGGCTTGCCATTCCTTAACGACGTATGATGCGTAGCCTTTTGGTTGACCATCTAGTCGGGTGTGATGCAGTGGCACACTTATATGCAGATAACGAAGATACGTGTGATAATGTGTGAATAAAGTGAAGGATAGGCACATTTAGGGTGATTCATCCTAATTGATATGAAGTTGATATGCAGTTATGTGTGAACGTGTGATGTGTGTTGTGCCTAAATAAACTTGTCTAATAATGAAGATTGCTTTAATTGGACAAATGTTTTAATAATATAGTGTTACCTTACTTAGCTAATTCGTTAGCTAACACTTGTTTCTTAAATGTGGTTGTTCCCTCAGGTTTAACTTGAAGGTAGACGATGAAGGAATAAGTGAGGTGTGGGTAGATGCATGCAGACGACCTTAGCTACCCATAGACGATTATCTCTTTAGACATTTATTTACATTTCGCACTTGATGTCGAATTTATGTAGTATTGTTGAACGGTTGTTTTGTGTAGGGCAACCGTTGGGTTTTCATTTTAAACTATTTGATGGTATTGCATGTAACACCAACTAAACGTAGAAACCAAACAGTTTTTATCGGTTTTGACTTTTAAAGTCTTTTCTTCCGCAATTTGACACCGTTAGGTGAAAGTTTTGAAAACCCATATTTTTAAACGACGGGTGTTACAAGTTGGTATCAGAGAAATGGTTTAAGTGAACCAAAATTCGACCAAGACCGTAGGATTTTGGACTTAGACCGAGGAAGGATAAGTTAGGATTACGTAGGTGTGCCTAGCTTGAGATGAAGTGCTTTAGGACGGGTTGGGATTGAGTGAGAGTGTAGGAATGAGGCTCTATGATGATTGTTTGATGAGATGTTATGTGAATATGTCTTTTAGCCTTTATTCTTTCGTTTTCTCGCTTCTCCGTCTCTAAATCATTTTATTGCTACGATAGACGGTCCATGATGAG
>CM067167.1:134855547-134876061 GCA_034093135.1 Erigeron breviscapus
GTATCACTAAAACCTTATTATCCATCACACTATATTGTTGTAAAACCTATGACCTCACCAACTTTATGTTGACGTCTTTTAAAATGTATTCTCAGGAAATTAAGGCAGTATCAGAGCAGGCTTGGTTTGGAGTCTCATATGCATACATTAGAGAAACGAAGCATTTTGATTAGTTAATTTCTTTTGTATTAGAAGTAGTTGTTCAAGTTCTATGAACGTATCTACTTTCCTTGTAAAGAAATGCTTCGTTTATAAATAAAATCCAATAACGTCTCATTTAGAGGTCGTTTGTTATAATGTGTGAATATAAAGAAGGATAGGCACATTTAGGGTGATTCATCCTAATTGATATGAAGTTGATATGCAGTTATGTGTGAACGTGTGATGTGTGTTGTGCCTAAATAAACTTGTCTAATAATGAAGATTGCTTTAATTGGACAAATGTTTTAATAATATAGTGTTACCTTACTTAGCTAATTCGTTAGCTAACACTTGTTTCTTAAATGTGGTTGTTCCCTCAGGTTTAGCTTGAAGGTAGACGATGAAGGAATAAGTGAGGTGTGGGTAGATGCATGCAGACGACCTTAGCTACCCATAGACGATTATCTCTTTAGACATTTATTTACATTTCGTACTTGATGTCGAATTTATGTAGTATTGTTGAACGGTTGTTTTGTGTAGGGCAACTGTTGGGTTTTCATTTTAAACTATTTGATGGTATTGCATGTAACACCAACTAAACGTAGAAACCGAACAGTTTTTATCGGTTTTGACTTTTAAAGTCTTTTCTTCCGCAATTTGACACCGTTAGGTGAAAGCTTTGAAAACCCATATTTTTAAACGACGGGTGTTACAATAAGGTTCTGTGATGGCAGTGAAAACCTATATATTGTTAAGATGTGAAATATATATTAAGGTTCTGTGATGGCAGTAAAGACCTATATATATATTGTATAATGTGAAATATAAGGTTCTGTGATGGCAGTGAAAACCTATATATTGTTAAGATGTGAAGTATATATTAAGGTTCTGTGATGGCAGTAAAGACCTATATATATACCTCTAATGTGAAATACAAGGTTCTGGGATTCCAACAAAGACCTGTGTATTGTTATGATATGAATTATCTGAGAAAGTTCTGTGGTTGCAATAACGACCTATATATTGTTATTATGTGAATTATCTGTTAAGTTTCTGTATTAACAGTTTACCTATGGATATTCATGGTATGAATATCAATTAAGTTTTCATTACGATAGAATACCTATCTATCTTTATATTATGACTGTCTATTATGGAAATGTATTTCCAAAAGTATTTCGGATTAATGATCAGATATCATTGGGATTATACTGGTGAGGGTATCACTAAAACCTTATTATCCATCACACTATATTGTTGTAAAACCTATGACCTCACCAACTTTATGTTGACGTCTTTTAAAATGTATTCTCAGGAAATTAAGGCAGTATCAGAGCAGGCTTGGTTTGGAGTCTCATATGCATACATTAGAGAAACGAAGCATTTTGATTAGTTAATTTCTTTTGTATTAGAAGTAGTTGTTCAAGTTCTATGAACGTATCTACTTTCCTTGTAAAGAAATGCTTCGTTTATAAATAAAATCCAAACGTCTCATTTAGAGGTCGTTTGTTATAATGTGTGATTGTGATTCCTCTAAATTGTTCACACCTTCTATTCTGCATTTTGGGGGTGTGACAGTCGTCGCCCGCCGCCGCATTGTGCGGGTACCCTCTCGTACAAATTAATATAAAGTGTATGTCTTAGATGAAAACAAACAACAAAATCAACAAGTTTTATAAAATATTATAGTACATATTTTAACATCTAAAGAGTATAATTAATTAATAAAAAACATCCGTATATTTTACTTTCTATATCAAATTTTTTCCTTCACAATTGAAAGTTAAATTTATAACATAATAAAGAAAAACGTAAATTTTATTTTATAAAAAAACCGAAGTCAAAACCAAAATCGATCCAAACCAAACCAGAATACCGAAAAACCAAACCGTACCAAAATCAAAACAAAACGGATTTTAAAAACCGAACAGATCAACTCGCGTTTCATTTTCTGGCAAATTCCGACCCAAACCTACCCGTTTTAAGGTTAAAAGATTAGCCAAACACCCGCAAAGCTATAATGAATATCCTTTCCTTCCAACCGCACATTTTTCTAGGACCAACAAACATATAGACATACATACATATAGATATATATAACAGAATCTTGAATTGAACCAACCCAGCCCAACACAAACAACAACCTTAATAGGTGAAGAAATCCGAACATGGCGGGCGTGGTTGGCAGTTGTAACACACTTATATCAATCCCTAAACATACAACAAAATCAATTCCAACATCATCCTTAACATTTTCTCTGTCTCCCCAATCCTCCAATCCTAAACTCCTCCTCAAGTTTTCTCCAATACATTCACGTCGTATGTTGTGTGCAACTGCCACCAATCCTGTTCTTCATCAAACCTCCCCGCCCTCTACCGGTACCTTACCTATACCTTAGTTTCCTTTTTTGTTTTTTCTTTTCTTTTCGGTTTTTATAGATTTTACAACAACAACCGTACCCAATCCTGACAAAACTGGGGTATGGGGAGGTGAGACGTAAACAGAATAAAAAATAACTCTGTTTATGATATGTGTAATTAGTGCAATTTTTAGTGACTAGAATATCGATTTTCTTTTTGTTAGGGGTTCTCTAAGAGCCTAAAATGAACTTATGATATAGGGCCTTATTGTAGAAATTTTACGTATTAATCGTTGGTGTTTAGACACACTTTAGGCTTATTTGCTTAGAAGTCGCTTCAAATGTAAAGAAAGGAGACTCTCAAAAATAGATTTGGAGTATGTTTGACAAAACTAGCTTGAGGCAGAGCTTGTAGCTAATAGCTGAATCTTTTGTTTGTATAATTGTGTTTGACAAAGCAGTTGGACTGGTGGAGTTGGAACTTATATATGTACTATGACAAATATATAAAACTTGAATTGTGGAATATAATTAATTAAGGGATATTTGGGTAAAAAATCTTGGTGTCGTTAGGGTGAAGGTTTGGAAACAGTCACGGAGATACTCCGATTAGGCAGCATAAATTTGAGTCAAAGACTCACTCTCCCGAGGTGACCTTATTCGTTTATGGTTTACCTGTTTAAGGGGTATTTAGATTAAAAAATACTGTATTTCATAAGCTCAAGCTTTTCTAAAAAAACTTTATTACATAGGCTATGTTTAGGAGATTACTTTTTCATATGCTACTAATTAATACTTTGTTGAGTCAAATGAAACACCTAAGCTTGAACTTTTGAAACCATAACCATAAGCTCAAACTAAGTTTAGCCTCTACAATATGCACCAAACCTACAGTCCTACACTTACTCTTGCATTTATGTTAAAAATGAGCCTTAACATATACACAAGCATACAAAAATGGGAACTTTTGACATTAGGGACTGAAAGTCATAGTTTTAGCGGGTTAGAAAAGTTGCATCTATTACAATGGTAATTATGGGTAATACGAGAAAAATAATAGTTAGCACTCGTTTATCTTAGAAAGTGGACATTAATTTATAACAAGTTAAATTGGTAATTTGGAAAATAGTATTGACAATAAAATTGGAACGGTGGGACCGTCGGAGTAGTATGCTTAGTAAATTGATATAATGTTATATGCGCACTTAAGTTTGTTTAATATTGATGTATGTTATCTCGATTGTTTTTTGATATATGATGGATGATATATGTGAAAAGGGAGTTGGTCGGATTTCGCTGGTAATGTTTCTGGTGAATGGGACGGATTTGGAGCTGATTTTACTATTGATGGCAGCCCAGTTGAGCTACCTGAAAATGTAGTACCTAATGCTTACCGAGAATGGGAGGTTAAAGTGTTTGATTGGCAAACTCAATGCCCGACTCTTGCTCAACCGGATAATTCTTCTGTTATCTACAAATTAATCAAACTGCTTCCTACTGTCGGCTGTGAAGCTGATGCAGCCACACGGTATACTATTGATGAGAGGGTTATAGGAGGAGCAGATAACAAGGTTTCATCGTTTGCTTATCAATCCAATGGATCTTACACTGCTATTTGGACGACACGGAAAGCAGGTTCCAATAAAGTATTGGAGTTGGAGCATTGTTTGTTTCATCCACGTGACAAAGAGTCACGTGTAAGGATTATTCAAATTGTGGGTGTTGATGAAAACCAGAAGTTAGCGTTAAAGAGCATAAAAGTGTTTGTTGAGCAATGGTATGGCCCGTTTAGAAATGGGGAACAGCTCGGTGGATGTGCAATACGTGATTCTGCTTTTGCTTCAACACAAGCTCTTAGTGGTTCACAAGTTTCGGGTGTGTGGCAACGTTCAAATGCTATAGCCAACTTCCAAAACTCTTCCGACGTGAGTTTAGTTAGCATTACAAATTTGCAGCTTGAATGGTATGTATTATTAGAGATGCTTTGATATTTGATTGTCATATCATAATCATGACAGCACATTCTTCGAGAACTTGTAACAATTGATGGAGTACAGAAGACCGTAAGAGAAGAAGAGCATCTAGTATTGCTGCCAAAGAACTTGTGGAGTTCAATGAAAGAAATAGATGGAGGAAAAACATGCTGTGAAGTCGGATGGCTGTTGGAACCAGGACGTGCCATTACATCAATGTGCATCTTTTCGCAAACTGCAGAGCTACAAGTACGTAATTTTGGTTCGTATTCTGTTGGTTCTAATTGTAGTAATGTTCTAATAAGCACCCATCTCAATTATTTTGCAGGAGATCATAGCTTCATCTGAAACTACAGCTCCAGGAACAGGACTATAGCACATTGGATACTTGTACAAATGGGAACTTATAGCTGGGTTTCAGTTAGTTCCAGGAAAGCTGTTGGGCTTGCTTGGTTTTTGGAGCTGAAATTGAAATTTGATCATTTGTAGAACTTTCTCAATAATATATAAAGAATAAAGTTATTTAACAAATCTTGTTGATCTATATGTATTTTTTGTTTTGTTGGGATATAACCATAGCCAAGCTAACATATAAACGAGTCATAAGTGAAAACACCGGTCCCCATCTGTTCTTGCTATTGGCCGGGTATGCTCAATTAATCAGTTCTCATGTCTGAACCAATCAATACCGTATTCCCAACAGCCACCGGACATTGAAAAAAAGGAATCGCAGGAAAAGAAACAGGAATGAAGTGGAAGAATTTTGTGCATAAAGTTTAGTTGTATCAACCAAGTATTAAGCAAGAAAAAATGTTATCACAAAGATACAACTTGCAAGAATTTGAACAATAACAAGAAGAAACTGTGCACTCATTAAGTTCTTACATCATTTGAAATAATACAACATAAAACAAAAGCATATCCTCATACATTAAGCATCCATGGCTGTCCAATGGTGGCAAGCATTTAAATCATGGCCCTTGAAGCCTCAATTGCCACACCTACTTTCTCATCCAGCTGTACAATGTGCAATATGTCAAATGTTCTCTTATTTAAGTTTTTCCATGTGTTTTAAGAACAATCATAAAGCAAGCGGAGATATACCTGTAAACGAAATGTTGAAACTTGAAAGGGATTTACTAGAGCGCCCCTGGTGCGTCTCTCATACTAATATTCAGACTGTTACGCATTGTTCTCCTTCCAACACCTGCATTTCCTTTGGTCATCATGGCCACAAACTCCCCATAATCAATCCTCCCATCCTGTATCATATCACATACTCATCATTTAGTCTTCCTTCCATATACTCCAACATCTAATTACATTTGAAAATATTGGACTTACGTTATCTTGGTCAACTTCTTTGATGATATCTTCTACAAGAAAATCAGTCATGTTGTGATCTGCACAAGCTTGCTGAAGCTCATCAAACGTTATATAACCACTTCCATCCTTGTCAAAATACTGGAAAGCGGCTACAAGGTGCTCCTCTCTTTCCAGTTTGTTCAAGTGAATAGTTGCAGCAACAAATTCTCCATAATCAATTGTCCCACTGTTGTCAACATCAGCCTGAAAACCCACACACCAGATCAGAAAAATGCAAACTTGACAAGTTCAAGGCCTAACAAATAATAGTAGTACCGCATCCATAAGGTCTCGTATCTCTGTATCTTTTAACGTAGAGCCAAACTTCCTTAAGCCTGCTTTAAGTTCATCGAATGTTATTGCACCACTATTATCCGTATCCATTGCCTTGAACATTTCTCTCAATCCAGCAATCTCCTCTTCTGACAGGCTTTCAGCTATAACCTGGACCCAAACAACGAATACAAACAAGATTATTATTTTGTAAATCAAATATTACGGTCTAGCAATAGAATCATCTATAACATTTATTTTGTAAAATTCAAATCTTACTTGCAACGAATTAAAACCAAATAAAAGCTTATGCTTAGTCTTTTAAGAAAATGAACATACCCGCAAAGCCATTTTCTTCAACTTGTTCATTGCAGAGAACTGCTTCAAACGAGAAAGAACGGCCGGATCTAGTGCTCTATCAGGAGCAACACCATTTTCACAAATCCAAGGATGACCTGCACGATGCAGATAATATCATAAATAATTCTTCAGCTTATAATGATGAAGGTACCAAACACAATCTTTACTGCATAGAAGAACGTAAACAAGCAACCAAAAATCTTAAAAAACAAGGGTTGTATGAAAAATAGGTAATATGATTCACTACATACATAGAACTTCATGAGCAGTTAAACGGTCTGAGGGTCGTGAGCATAACATCTTTCTAATAAGATCCTTTGCACTGTCAGATATAAGGGGCCACGGGTCTGATTCGAAGTCTATGTATCCCTTCAAAACTGCATCAAATATCCCCTGTTGTGTTTCTGCACCAAAATATTAAGATACAAGGTTCATGTGAGCATACCTGTGGATGACAAAATCCAAAACGCATATGTACATAACCAAAGCTTGTTCAACATGTACCAGCCCAAAACGGGGGGACACCACTGAGCAGTATGTAAAGTATCACCCCTGCAGTCCATACATCTGCTTCTGGACCGTAATGCTTTAAAAGCACCTCAGGAGCCACATAATATGGGCTGCCAACAACATCGGTGAAAATTTGACCTGGGCAACACGTTTTCAACTCAGTAACACATTAAATTAATCATAACCTTGAATAGTGGCTACAATATGATTAACTTACCTGGTTTAAAGAATACAGATAGTCCAAAATCAATTGCCTTGAGGGAGAAATCATCGTCTCTATTAACCAACAAGAAATTCTCGGGTTTCAAATCCCTATGCATAACCCCAAGTGAGTGGCATGCCTCAACTACACCAACAATGATCTTTGTCAACTCGGCAGCCTTCCTTTCGCTATAATGTCCCCTCTGAATGATCCTGTCAAACAATTCTCCTCCACTGCAAAGCTCCATGACTATATGCACATACAACGCATCCTCATATGCACCCTTAATCGTGACGATATTCTTATGTCCTGCCAAATGATGCATTATCTGAATTTCCCTCCTAACATCCTCCAAATCCTCTTTGGAAATCAACTTCCTTTTAGAGATTGATTTGCAGGCATAATCTACTCCGGTTGCAATCTCGGTGCACAAATAGGTAGTGCCAAATTGACCTTGGCCTAACTTTTGACCCAATGTGTACACATCACGAATGTTTTCAGTCTTATGACCAAGAACATAATAAGCTTGGTTCGAGGTTCCAAGGCGGCTCATGGCGTTATCTTTCTTTGGAACAGGTAGCGGTTTAGGCTCCGGGGGATCTTTGGAAAACTCTTGGGCTATAAGCTGGTTAGAGATTAAGGTGGTAGGTGAGTAATCTAAAGAGTTGTTAGATAATTCAGAAGAAGGGTTGTTTTGGTTGGAAATTGACCGGTCTTCAGGCTTATTCAAACCCTGTGCGTCTTTTATTCCAAAAGATCCACGGCATGTATTGCCCATAAAAACAATCAACTTCTTCTCATCAAATTTTCTGCAAAGATTTTTCAAATTCTACCAATTCAAATAACACTTCCCTACTATATATATTATTATTATATATATATATATTAACAAAACTCTTTGTTTCCTGTTAATCACTAAAGCAAACAAATAAAGATCTGCCAGCAGATCAAGCAAGTGATCTTCAGTTCTAATACATAAATATTAATCAACTAAACAAGAAAACACCCATATGACCAAACCTCTTTATTATTATATGAATATATATAAAGACTTTAGCTTTACAGATTTCAGGCAAAACCCACATAGAAAGTTGCAAACTTGAACAAAAAAGACTTCAAATTTATTGATTTCAAGCAAAGCCCAGATGGAAATTTGTAAACTTGAACAAAAAAGACTTCAAATTTAATGATTTTAAGCAAAGCCCAGTTGGAAATTTGTAAACTTGAACAAAAAAGACTTAAAATTTATTGATTTTAAGCAAAGCCCAGATGGAAATTTGCAAACTTGGACAAAAAAGACAATTACTTTATTGACTTTTAGCAAAAAAAACCCATATCAAAAAGGTGGATGGTTTTGAAGTAGAGAGTTACAGGGAATAAAGTTAGAGATCTGAGTGAAAAGGTACCTTGAGATCCTGATGGATGAATATACTGCAGGTTGATGAGACTAATAATAATAGGATGTTATGGAGATAATGAAAAATTAGTGATTAATAAATAATAATGATATATTAATAAATAATAAGAAGAAGAAATGGGTTGGGGTGTAAAACAGGAAGGCTGCAGTGCTGTTGCTGAGAAGGAACGTAGATGGTGGTGGTGATGATGTGATGACCAGCTAACTCCTACTCACCCAGCTAATGTCCTCTGACTTCCTCTATTCATCCGCATCCACATTACTACTATTTACTTGTTTCTCCCTCACTCTATTCACTATATACAAACCAGTCCCCATTTCAAAGATTAAGTGATAAATGTATTATGTATAATTTGGGATAAGGACCCTCTAAATTTGTTTTCAGAAAAATTGGAGACATTTTGACCATTAGATTACACCAATGGTCAAGATTTAAAAGTAATCTTTGAGTCTTGACTTTTGATTTTAGTTCAATGATCAAGATCTCCAACTTTACTAATATAGTTAGAGATAACTTTAGATGATCTCAATCCTATATTTTGATTAATATATCACAATAATGTACAACTTTTATAATATACGATATAAATTAGCATCTAACTATGAGTTGAGATCTTTTAAAGTTGAAAATAATTTTATAAATAAAGTTGAAGAATTTTGACCCTTGAAATAAAATAAAAAGTCAAGATTCAAATATCATCTTTGTATTTAAAATCTTGATTTTGATCAATGTCAAGATCCTCAACTTTACCTATAAAGTTGTTTTCAACTTTAGATGATCCATCCATTTAACTATATCAAATATATTTGATAGTCATCGTTAAAAGATAATCTATATCTATGTTAAAATCTACGCTTTTTTTTGAAACAAAACTGCTTGAACCAAATACTAAAATAACATACATTAAAATGTGAACAAATTTTATATGATTGTGAATGTGAATATGTTATTTTGTGACGTTAGATAGTTATATTGTCACTCAATAAATGTTCAAAGGAGCAAGATGCAACTTTAAAGTTTACATAGGTTGGAAATTCAATATACTATAAATGTAAGGACATTACCAATCTAGTATAAAAGTTAAAAGAAATAACACTTGCATTAGCAGACAGATATCCATTGGGGTACAATTACAAAAGGCAAGGCAAATAAAGTGTAGTACCCACCCAACGCTATACTTAAATTTTTATTATTTCGTTTCATTTTTTATGACAGAGATTCATTGAACAAGTCAGTGCAGGGACAGGCAAACAAAGAGAAATCAAAACTTCTTCCTTCTCCTCTAGATAAAAATTAAAATAAATAGAAAAAATTTCTATATAAACTAACATTATCTTAGGCTCTATTTTATTTATATGCTCATTATTTTATTTTGTTTTATTTTATTTAGGCTCTATTATAATTATTAATCGTGTCGTAGTTAGTATCATGTATAGATGTACAAGGTTGTTCCTTTTGTTCGATAATGCAAACACATAAACTTGGTCATCGAAATCAACTTCTTTTCTGTTTTTGCTTGTGTTACGATAAGTCTAAACATTTTTTCTCTACGTATAACTATAATCCAATTGGTTTTTAAGTTCAAGTACGAGTTCAAAGTTATTTTAAAAGTAGCACTACAAAATCCGTTTCCAGTTTTAATAAAAAAAATTTTTTTATCTGAACTATTTGTACTTAGTTGTGGATTGCCAATATTTGCTATAAAAAATATCACTAGCCAAAAACAAATATACAAGACACAAATTTTGATGTATTTAACTATATGAGTTAAAGAATTTTGCTACGGTTATTTTATTCCTTTTTTATATATATTATTTTATTTATTAATAAAAGTTATTGGTGTTTAGAAATTCTGAGGGCTCAAATTATGACATGACACAAGATCTCTAAAATTTACGAGACAAACTTGCTTCTTCTTTTTTTTTTTACTTTTGTTGCGACATATGTTCCCTTGTTTTTTTTATGGCTGTTGTATTTGGACAAGCTTACAATATTTTGGTTTAATACTAATTCTAGATAATGGATTAATGGTTATCGCTTGCTATTTTTAGTAAAATTTCTTTACTATCGGTAAAGAAATCTCATTAAAAGAAGGAAAAGAAAGTTGAAAACCAAGATCGAGAAAGTTACAAAATTTGGGTGAATAATATAGGGGACGTGTAGGCCGACCACCCCCTATGTAATCCCACCACCCCTTTTGGAGCGACAGTCGCTCCTAAAGGGGTAGTAGGATACGACAACGGGCGACAGCATACGACAAATGGGTCAGTACGATTCGAACCTACCACCCCTTTAGGAGCGACTGTCGCTCCTAAAGGGGTGGTAGGTTCGAATGGTACTGTTTACCCGTGACGATTCATGTTGCCTTTAAAAGAACGAGTTTTACACTTCATTTGATATCTTTACACTTCAAATAAGTCACCATAGAACTTCGATCTTCAAATAAGTCACAAGCTGACTTCAAATGACAAGCCACATTTCATTCATAGTACCGATCGAGTTGTAAGTTGGCGCACCTCATTTTCATTTGCTGCAGAAAGTGTGTTTTGGATATAAAGGGTTAAACCATTCCTCATTTGAATTACTCCGTATAAAAGAGGTAAATCAAGTTTTCATTTATTCAAACTCATTCGGTCGTTTTTGGATATAAAGTATAGTAAGTATAGATATTACTGATAAGTGTTTTTATTATTTTAGATGGATTGTTTGGAGGACATTTTCTTAAATCCAAATGCGCCGGAAGGTGTAAATGACGAGTTTGTGTACGAAGAGCCCGATGACGAATTTGAATCCCCAGATGTCTGTGCTGAATTTGATTACGATCACGGTGTTTTTTATACCAAGGAGGTATGTATATAATCCAACCTTTTCATTTTTGTGTTGTTATTTTGTGAGTAATTGTATTTTGTTATTATTCATTAGATTTGTTGCTATAAAAGTATGTAAGAAAACTAATTATTAAAACTACGGATAAAAAATTGTATATAAAAACATATTAAAAAATGTACGTAAAAATGTAGATTAAGAAAAGCTATTGAAAAATTGTTAAAAAAAAAGTGTATAAAAAAGTGTATTATAAAAAAGTGTATAAAAAGTGTATTATAAAAAAGTGTATAAGAAAGTGGATTATAAAAAAGTATATAAAATAGTGAATTAAAAAAAAAGTATTATAAAAAAGTGCATATAAAATCTAATTATAAAAAAGTATATAAAAAAGTATTATAAAAAAGTGCATATAAAATAGTGTATAAAAAAGTGTATTATAAAAAAGTGCATATAAAATCTAATTATAAAAAAGTATATAAAAAAGTAAAATAAAAAGTGTATAAAAAGTGTATTAAAAAAAAGTGTATAAAATATTGACCCGTTGCTATAAAAGTATGTAAGAAAACTAATTATTAAAACTACGGATAAAAAATTGTATATAAAAACATATTAAAAAATGTACGTAAAAATGTAGATTAAGAAAAGCTATTGAAAAATTGTTAAAAAAAAAGTGTATAAAAAAGTGTATTATAAAAAAGTGTATAAAAAGTGTATTATAAAAAAGTGTATAAGAAAGTGGATTATAAAAAAAGTATATAAAATAGTGAATTAAAAAAAAAGATTATAAAAAAGTATATAAAATAGTTAATTAAAAAAAAAGTATTATAAAAAAGTGCATATAAAATCTAATTATAAAAAAGTATATAAAAAAATGTAATAAAAAAGTATATAAAAAAGTAAAATAAAAAATGTATTATAAAAAAGTGCATATAAAATCTAATTACAAAAAAGTATATAAGAAAGTAAAATAAAAAGTGTATAAAAGGTGTATTAAAAAAAAGTGTATAAAATATTTCAGGTGTTTGACACACACATAGATTTGGTAGACTGGGCTCAAAGAATGGCAAAGGAGCTTGGTTATGTGTTAGTAACACGAAGATCAAATGCCACAAAAGACGGAGAAGTTAAAAAGGTGGTCCTTATTTGCAACCGTGGTGGAAAAAGAGATAAGCGGTTAACCGGGGCACCCAAAGGGACTACCAAAATTGACTGTCCATTCAAATTGGTAGGCCGTCTGACAAAGGACCATAGTTGGTGGGTTGAAGTTATAGATCACCGACATAACCATCCATCAGCTCGTAATTTGGAAGGTATTGCGTACGCAAGACGACTAACCGATGTTCAAAAAGAATTTGTGGACGAAAAGGCGTTGCTAGGTTTTGGGCCAAATAGCATAAGGGACCAATTGAAGGATGCATTTCCCGGCATCTTGACCCGTTCACAAGACATTTCTAACTACTTGCGGCAACACCGGCTAAAGCACGCCCAACAACGAGGGGAAACTCGAATGCAGGTGAAATAAGAAACATACCTGCATGTGGATCGTATAACTATCTGTTTATTTTTTAAAAAAATACGACTTCCTTATACTTTGGTTGTTTACCCGTTGCAGATCGTGCTCCAATTACTATCTGACCATCAGTACACGTATCAGTACACGACGGATAGCAAAACCGGATGTTTGACCAATCTCTTTTTCGTACATCCTGCATCACTTGACATATGGCGTGCATTTCCTTGGATCATTGAAATAGACGCCACGTATAAAACCAACGTTTACAACATGCCGCTTGTTGAGATTGTGGGTGTCACTCCAACTGGCAAGACATTCAGCATTGCGCACGCACTAATTGAAAATGAGCAACATGCGGCATACACATGGGTGTTACAGTGCTTGAGGTCGACGCTCGAAGAAGGGTTCGTCGTGCGGTGGCACTCACTGATCGGGATCTGGCCCTCATGAAAGCGGTTAAGGATGTGATGCCGGAAACGAAGCTGATACTGTGTAGAATACACATTTGGAGGAATATTGATTTACATGCCAACCCATCGTTTAGGAGCAAAAAAGATTATGGTTCGTTTAAACATCGGTGGGATAAACTCGTAAAGTCAATCACGGTTAAAGAATACGCAGAGAATGAGCAGCGGCTAAAAGTATTCTTGGCAGATAAACCAAGTATATACATCCCGTCCCCATACTGTTTTTATGATAAAGCTTACGATGTAACCATGTAGCTAAATCACTTTTTATTTTCCTGCAGATCTTTATAAGTATCTACAAATACAGTGGCTTGCCTCGTACAAGGAGTTATTTGTGTCATGTTGGTCGACCAACACCGCAACTATCGTAACTACACTACCAACAGGGTTGAGAGCGAGCATTCTTTGCTGAAGTCAGTTATGCATCAAAAGCGGCTTACGTTCCACAGGATTGTTGAATGTGTTAACTCTGTTGTCAGCGGGCAATACACCGAAATAAAGGGGGCACTGGAACATTGCAGGCAGTACAATCAAAATAAACACAACTATCCCTGTTTAAAGGATTTGCTCGGTAAAGCCTCCCATGTAGCCTTGCAAATTATGGTTGACGAAATTGATCGGTTGAAAAATTCCCTAAAAGGGGACGTGTCAAAGTGCGGGTGTACAGTATGGGCTAGCTGTGGCTTGCCATGTAGTTGTCGACTTCTAACATACATGCAGGAACGTAAGTACTGTTCATTCAAATACAAATGGTCCATTTTACTTAAAAATACTTAATGTAATATTTTTATTCCTGCAGGAAGGCGTGTTCAAGAATATGAGATAGATGCATTTTGGTGCAGGCTCGATATAAACCCGTCCACCTGCCTGCCTGGAAATGTGAAGAAAGACTCGGATGATGACGAGCCTGTTGAGGACTTTTGTGGTGAGGTTACTACTGCCTTGGAACGAAAACCCATAAAAGAAAGGAAAAGCTTGATGTCAAAAATAAAGGACATCCTCTATCCGGGTCGGTCCAAAATCAAGGATCCGGAGGTCCAAAAGAAAACACGTGGTAGACCTGTTGGGTCAAAGAAAAAGGTATATTATTATAGTCTAGCAAATTAGTAATTGTTAAATACTATACGGGTATACATCTAACTTAATTATTCATTCATTCATTGCAGATGCCAGACTTGAACGTATCACCTCCGATGCCACCACTAACTTAATTATTCATTCATTCATTGCGAGCTTTTTTGAGGGGTTATCAAGGTCTTATGTAGGGGTGTTTAGACCAATTGGCTACTGGATGCACATGACTATGGGGGCCATGTTGTTGTCCAACAGGATGGGTATAGTAATTAACTGTTTATCTACTGCCGCAAGTTGGACATCGTTCCCATTTACCTATGGTCCTGATGAGGTGCCTAGGACAGAGCCCATATCAATAGCATTAGTACATGGTCACGGTCACTATATCATGGTGCAGTTGGAAGGTGACTACCCGATGGCCCCGGAGATCGCATATTGGGTACAGGATCGTGTAAGGACTCCCGTGAGCAAATGGAAAGATTTGTACCGACACCGCCAGTTAGCCTACAATAGATATATAGATGCAACAAAACCTCCTCCCACCTATATGGGAACAGTGGACTCATCTGATTAGGATTGTAATGTTGGTACATACACATGTTCATTAATTGGTATTTTTGTAATATTGTTCATTAATTCATATTTTTGTAAAACACAACTGATGTTATGTAATTTTTGTAATATTGTTCATTAATTATACTATTGATTCTTATTTACGAGTATTGTTTTTCTTTTAATAACGCTGTAATTAATCTATTTATTTTTAATGATTAAATAATATTATACCATGGTTAAAAATTAAACTTTTGACTTCTTTTTAAAAGATATAAACTCTATCAACTACGCTACTAATAATAAATTTACAACTCTTTAATGTATTTACAACTCTTTAATGTAATTATAAAGTGTTCACTATAAAAAGAAAAGAAAAAAAAACATACACACACAACGTATAGAAATATATAGGTTGATAGAACTGAAATTTTAACCAAAAACTTATTTTCTTATTTTTGATATAAGTTGTTGAAAAGTATTATATGTTATGTCACTTTTGTTTTGGTATTGTGTTTAATAATGATCATTTATTCTATCAATCTTACTTTAGTTGATTGATCATTTCAATAGATTGATGTTTAATGTACGAGTTGCTAATTGGTCCTTTTAAAGGATCACAATCAAATTAAAACTGAAAAATGAAAAAAAGAGATTTTTAGGGTGAAAAATGTAAGCGGGTCTCTTAAGTGGGGGAAAATAAAGCTTTTTGTTTTTGCAAACCGGATAGTCCACCATCATTATAAACAAACAGTACACAAATAATAAAAAATGTCCATATCAAATACAAATACTAAAAATGTACATAACAAACTGTATTTATAAAAATGTCCATACTTCGTACAAATAAAAAAAAGTCTAATCACCGGAATCGTCGTCGTCCTCATCGGCATTATCATCACCCACACCTGGTCCGGATACAGAGCCTGTTCCACTAAAAAATCCACTCATATCCGACAAGCTACCAAATTCCCCTGATGGAGGTCCATAATGCGACGATGGCCCACTCCATAACTGGCGGGGGTCGAAATACTCATCACCAGACTGGTGCAAGTCAACATAGGAGCCGGAAGGTTGGGATCCAGACGGGACAGAATACGATCCAGATGGGCCTTCCGGAGGTCCATAATGTGGCTGCGGCAACTCAACAGGGAAATCATGGGATCCGAAACCCCTGAGAATCCTCCCTAGTCCGCGCTGATGTCCCGATCGCGATCCAAACGCTTCCGGGAACAACTGGGTTGGAGGGGTCGGTGCAGGATCCTGTGAATGTCTCACCTGCGCAGCTTCCAGACGGGACTGCATATAAATAGTAAGGTAAGTTTAATAAATGGAGCAGTAATTAAAAGTAATTTAACTTAAAGTTATGTATATACCGCAACTTCCGGAGGTTGTAGTCTGTGGGTTGCCGCCCAAGTCGACTCCCACGTGGGCGGTGGCCCCTCCTTCTTTTCGTTATGGTGCTTGGCCTGCAAACAAGTCAAATAATTAGCATAAAAAAACACAAGAATTGTATACTTTTGTTAAAACCAAACGTACCAACGCCCGATCGTGGGCAAGAGAAATAGATCGCCGACCCTGAGTCCCCACCGCCTGTTTGGACCGGTTTGTCTTGTTTGTCGCGGCCCGCTTGACCCGGTCATCCCTCGTATAGAAACGCAGTAGTTTTCCCCACTCTTCCGGGTGACAACTCGTAATTAAGTAACAACGAGTTAGTCTTAATCTTGTTTAAGATTAGTCATTATCATAATCTGGTCGAATTTAGACAGTCATTTGACGTGGAACTTATTAGACTTTTGGACTTTTGACTTAGTCAAGGTAGACGTATCTTGTTGACGTAGACTATTAGCTATCTAGATGAATGCCGAGTCTTTAAAATAACTTTAAATTAATATTTAAAGGTTATGTCTTGAACAAAATAATTAGACTGTCTAGACTTAATATTATAAAGTTCACTTTGACGAAACTTTATTGGCTTGACTTAACTAAAATGAGACGAGGGTAAATACCTTTACTTTAAATTATAACCTTTTAGTCAAATGGTATTTAATCGTAAACATTTTACCGAATTAAGGGTATAAAATATTGTCAAAAAGAAGCCACGTGGGCTTATTTTCGTTTGAAAGGCTGGGAGGGAAACAACAAGGCCACTACGGCGCAGTGGCATGGGCTTAGCCCCACTGCGGCGCAGTGGCATGGGCTTAGCTCACTGCGGCGCAGTGAGCTTGGCGATGGATCACTGCGGCGCAGTGGCATGGCATTTAGCCACTGCGGCGCAGTGGCATGGGCTTAGCCCCACTGCGGCGCAGTGGCTAGGGCTGGTTGTGCATTTTTAGCTCACTGCGGCGCAGTGAGCTTGGCGATGGCTCACTGCGGCGCAGTGTCATGGGCTTAGCCCCACTGCGGCGCAGTGGCATGGGCTTAGCCCCACTGCGGCGCAGTGGCATGGGCTTAGCCCCACTGCGGCGCAGTGGCATGGGCTTAGCCCCACTGCGGCGCAGTGGCATGGGCTTAGCCCCACTGCGGCGCAGTGGCATGGGCTTAGCCCCACTGCGGCGCAGTGGCATGGGCTTAGCCCCACTGCGGCGCAGTGGCATGGGCTTAGCCCCACTGCGGCGCAGTGGCATGGGCTTAGCCCCACTGCGGCGCAGTGGCATGGGCTTAGCCCCACTGCGGCGCAGTGGCATGGGCTTAGCCCCACTGCGGCGCAGTGGCATGGGCTTAGCCCCACTGCGGCGCAGTGGCATGGGCTTAGCCCCACTGCGGCGCAGTGGCATGGGCTTAGCCCCACTGCGGCGCAGTGGCATGGGCTTAGCCCCACTGCGGCGCAGTGGCATGGGCTTAGCCCCACTGCGGCGCAGTGGCATGGGCTTAGCCCCACTGCGGCGCAGTGGCATGGGCTTAGCCCCACTGCGGCGCAGTGGCATGGGCTTAGCCCCACTGCGGCGCAGTGGCATGGGCTTAGCCCCACTGCGGCGCAGTGGCATGGGCTTAGCCCCACTGCGGCGCAGTGGCATGGGCTTAGCCCCACTGCGGCGCAGTGGCATGGGCTTAGCCCCACTGCGGCGCAGTGGCATGGGCTTAGCCCCACTGCGGCGCAGTGGCATGGGCTTAGCCCCACTGCGGCGCAGTGGCATGGGCTTAGCCCCACTGCGGCGCAGTGGCATGGGCTTAGCCCCACTGCGGCGCAGTGGCATGGGCTTAGCCCCACTGCGGCGCAGTGGCATGGGCTTAGCCCCACTGCGGCGCAGTGGCATGGGCTTAGCCCCACTGCGGCGCAGTGGCATGGGCTTAGCCCCACTGCGGCGCAGTGGCATGGGCTTAGCCACTGCGGCGCAGTGGCTGGGCAGCCACTGCGGCGCAGTGGCATGGGCTTAGCCCCACTGCGGCGCAGTGGCTAGGGCTGGTTGTGCATTTTTAGCTCACTGCGGCGCAGTGAGCTTGGCTTAGCCCCACTGCGGCGCAGTGGCATGGGCTTAGCCCCACTGCGGCGCAGTGGCATGGGCTTAGCCCCACTGCGGCGCAGTGGCTGGGCAGGCCACTGCGGCGCAGTGGCATGGGCTTAGCCCCACTGCGGCGCAGTGGCTAGGGCTGGTTGTGCATTTTTAGCTCACTGCGGCGCAGTGGCATGGGCTTAGCCCCACTGCGGCGCAGTGGCTAGGGCTGGTTGTGCATTTTTAGCTCACTGCGGCGCAGTGAGCTTGGCGATGGCTCACTGCGGCGCAGTGTCATGGGCTTAGCCCCACTGCGGCGCAGTGGCATGGTTGTGCATTTTTAGCTCCACTGCGGCGCAGTGAGCTTGGCGATGGATCACTGCGGCGCAGTGGCATGGGCTTAGCCCCACTGCGGCGCAGTGGCATGGGCTTAGCCCACTGCGGCGCAGTGGCATGGGCTTAGCCCCACTGCGGCGCAGTGGCATGGGCTTAGCCCACTGCGGCGCAGTGGCATGGGCTTAGCCACTGCGGCGCAGTGGCATGGGCTAGCTCACTGCGGCGCAGTGGCATGGGCTTAGCCCCACTGCGGCGCAGTGGCTAGGGCTGGTTGTGCATTTTTAGCTCACTGCGGCGCAGTGAGCTTGGCGATGGATCACTGCGGCGCAGTGTCATTTCTCGGCCCTTTTGTTCATTTAGCCCACTGCGGCGCAGTGAGCATAGTTCTGGCTCACTGCGGCGCAGTGGTAACTGGCTGGAACTTTTGACTTTTTATTCAAATTTAGTAATAAAAGACGAACTTGAGTCAACTAATATTAAACGTCGAATCACATTCTCGGTAACGGCATTCTAGGATTGATAGCTAAGTAGTGGTACGTAGGATACTTGTCGTCGTGAGATTTGATCCTCACCATTGGTACTCTTATCCTAGGTTTTGGATAGACGTGGAGACTAGACTGCTCATATTCTCGGACTGCTCATACTTTAGCTCATAGACTGCTAAGGTGAGTTTATGGCGCCCTTTTCCTTTTACTTTGGGCCTGAAAAGCATGCACTGTTGTATACACTATTTGTTAAATAAATGATTGTTTTGTGAGTATGCCATGGGACTTGGATACTTAGATCATTTGACTTAAATTTTGCCATGTTGACGGCTGTCGAAAATGTGTATACGTGTCATTTATTAAATGTTGGATAAAATGACGTTGAATTGCCATATGATCGGCAGACTAAATTGTTCTGTGTTTGACGAACTAAAATGATCCCCCTTATGTAGTTTTACCATTATGAGATTTTAATGGTAGTCTTGTCAGCTTTCGTACTGACAGTCTTGTATAAAAGGTCGGATCTAGATATACCGACTGATTTTGAAATAAAAGTATTGTTAGATGTTGTATTCTAACTGCGGCAGGTATATTATCTTTGTCAGACTTCGGTCTGTACAGTCATATATTATCTTTGTCAGACTTCGGTCTGTACAGTCATATATTATCCTTGTCAGACTTCGGTCTGTACAGTCATATATTATCTTTGTCAGACTTCGGTCTGTACAGTCATATATTATCTTGTCAGACTTCGGTCTGTACAGTCATATATTATCTTTGTCAGACTTCGGTCTGTACAGTCATATATTATCTTGTCAGACTTCGGTCTGTACAGTCATATATTATCCTTGTCAGACTTCGGTCTGTACAGTCATATATTATCTGTCGACTTCGGTCTGTACAGTCATGTCTTATAATTTCGTGTAATGGTATTATCACAAGGGCGACAAAACTATTGTCAACATGCCGTAAGCGTGGTGGGTACGCCGATGGTACACCCTATATATAAGCGTTGAAAGTATGTTGGAAGTAGAAGCCTAAGTGTTTTAGTCTCATTGCCGGATATCCTAAGTGTTTTGGTTAAATTGTCGGATCTAGATATCTCGACTGTCTTGGTTGTGGTCCGCACCCCATTGTCGAAGGGAAATCCTGTGCGAGGTTATGGTCCGTACCCCATTGTTGAAGGGAAATCCTGTGCGAGGCTTATGCTGTCATCAGATCTAGA
>CM067167.1:134877061-134889561 GCA_034093135.1 Erigeron breviscapus
CAAAAGATATAATTCCAAAACACACGAACGAATGTAACTAAAAGGGGTAACGTTAGAATAAACGAGATCATAGTCGGTTTCGATATCGAATAGTGCCATAACATAACGACCGTTAAGAGGAATGTACCTTAACCAACGTTTGGATCATTTTGGCCTCCATTGCCACTTCCCGCAAAAGCTCGGCCACGAGGTTTAACTTGTTGACCCTGTTGGCCACGGTTTTGGTTCGGCCCTGTAATTTGGAGTTGATTCGGGTGGACCGCCACTTCAACTTGTTGTCCAACCCATTGCGGACAATTATTTCGGTAGTGATCAGGGCTTCCACATACGAAGCATGTACCCCATGGGAAGTCTCCTTGAGGACGAATGGTTTGAAGGGGTACTACGTTCGACGGTGCCGCTTTCGGTGTTCTACAATTCTTGGACATGTGCCCAACTTGGTTGCATTTAAAACACGCCCTGCATTGAGCGTTGGTGGGGTGGTGCTTGTTGCATCCTTCACATAACGGATGAGGTCCTACATAAGCTTTCTTCACCGGTCCCACCGCCGCCATCACTCTACCCCCATTAGCATCTTTGGGATCAAACCTTCCCATTTTCTTCACCCCACTTGATTCTCCCACTTCCTTTCTCTTTTTTGTTGAGGAGTTACTCAAAACACTTCTCCTCAACAAGTCTTCAGTCACACTACCGGCTCGGTTGCCAGCATCGGCCAAAGAAGTAGGCATGTTAGAATTCACATAAGATCAGACTTGAGGATTCAAGCCCAATACAAACTTCTCGATGGCCCGAGACTCGGAATCTACCAAGTGAGGAATGAGGGCAGACAACTCTTGAAATCGTCTAACATAGCTCTTGTAATCGGCTCCGTCCATGTTGAGATTAACAAACTCAATGGTCAAGTTTTGTAGTTCATAGGGATGACAAAACTACGCCTTCACCTTGTTCTTGAAATCGATCCATTCCAAGTTATAAGTCCGCCCCAAAGTTATCTCTTGGTTCCACCAACTCAAGGCGTCATTTTTAAACATGTCGGATGCATAAGAAATCCGGTCGTCATATGTGCAATGACTTCTTTCAATCACTGCCTCGATCTCCTTAAACCACCTTATACACTCTGTGGGACCGCCTCTTCCATCAAACTTCGGTGCCCCACAGCTTTTGAAGTCTTTAAATATACACCCCTGTCGGTATCCTCCATGTTAATTATACATGGGCATACGGTTATCAACTCCCACTGGTTCCTCTTCTTCCTCCTCCACAACATGAGGTTGAGCATTTTCATTATTCATATTAACCGGGGCTTCATTGTTTTGAGGCCCATTGTTTGGAGCTGCATTGTTTCCCCCAAGACTTGCCGTGACTTGAGCAATAATGGTCGGCATGATATTGGTGACCGTTTGAGCGATCACCTCAGCCAAGTTTGGCACGGGAGCTTCACCACGACCCCTTCCTTGGCCTCTACCACGACCTCTACCACGACCCCTACCACGACCCCTACCTCTACCTCCTTGTACCTCCGGTTGAGCTTCCGGTTGAGGTTCTTCCGGTTCAGCCCTATAGTTCGTTCCGGCTCTCCTTGGCCTCACCATTTCTATAAACCAAGTGATGCATTGACCCGAGAGTTAGTCTCAAATGCTCACATGTTAGTCACACAAGTAGTCAATGCTCCCATACCGATATAACGTACTCATTTCATGTCATTAAGCTATGGTAATAGTGCTAGAATCCTATGGGATTGTTACTTAGCATATCATCATGTCAAATTCATTACAATTATCTATCATTAACTCAAGTAATCATGCTCAATACATCATAAAATCAAACAATTAACACAAATGGGTTAAGTAAAATCTGAATTCGATATGCTCTCTAGTTATTGACCAGGTATGTATACAGGGTGTACCAACGGCTAACCCTCCACCCAATCAACTTCCATTAAGCATATCGGTTCCCTATTATACACTAAGCCAAGCAACTAACACGAATGATTCAAAGTATAATCCGAATTCGATATGCTCTCTAGTTATTGACCAGGTATGTATACAGGGTGTACCAATGGCTAACCCTCCACCTAATCAACTTCCATTAAGCATATCGGTTCCTTATTATACTTTAAGCCATGTATGCGCAATCCATGATGTTATTAACTTGTTATAATGTTGGGCGACCATAAAAGAGTTGATCGGGTTATTTTAGGGTTGCCACAATATTATACTAAGTTAATAACATAACTTCATTTTGCTCTAAAGCATCCAACAAACATCAATCAGTAACAACGATCCATATCAAAGACAATCAATTTCAATCAATGCACACATTAACCACATTGTACCCAGTCCACATTCATCACGTTGAATTCAAGCCATCACATAAGTGGTCTTAACTACGAACTCACAATATACACTTTCTAGGGTTCACAGAATTCACGTTGCACACAAATTTCCTAACCATGCATGCTATATGAAGAGTTTTAACTTAAGCCGTAGTCTAGGTCAAACCGCCTAATTCTCTACGACCACGTATGGGCCACCATTCTGTAACACCCCAAGCCAAGACTCAAAATATAACGGAAATCATATAGCACAAGGTGGGATTAATGTAGAACATGATCTAAATGCAACAAAGGATTCAGTGAATCCATACAATACGAAACAAGTACCAAAATACATAAGGAGCAAATAACCATCAAAGTTACAAAAGAACATCCAGAAGATGGCAAATCGATCCTAAGTATAATGCAAAAAGAAGGCCAATGAATCCTTGATCCATAAAGTCCAAAGCCCGGGTTTTACAGCAAGCAACAATCAAACTCCACGTCCGGGGATAACCTGATTACCTGAAAAGTGTACTAAGCATAGTCAACACAAGGTTGGTGAGTTCGCAGTAATGGTCCATTAGAAACCATCGTCAATAATCATAATACACGAGTAGAGGCGAAACATGACTTACAGTGAGCCTCTATGAAAAACACAACAACATCCACAACAAGATTACACAAACGAATAAAACGTGTAATAAACAATACACTCAAGTAATATACGTAACATCCATTTAAATCAAGTATCATATCCTCTTCAGTGGGATTTATACACTACATATGTCATATCCTCTTCAGTGGGATTTATACACTACATATGTCATATTCTCTTCAGTGGGATTTATACACTACATATGTCATATCCTCTTTAGTGGGATTTATACACTACATATGTCATATCCTCTTCAGTGGGATTTATACACTACATATGTCATATCCTCTTCAGTGGGATTTATACACTACATATGCATCAATCAACATCCATTCATCACAAGTCCATCAATCATCAAACATCAAATTAAATTAAACCATACGTATATACATTTAGTAGGATTCTGCTTTCTTCGAGCCCTAGATGCTTATATATAGGGTCACCTGCACCCTTCCCATCACATCTAAAACCCATTGAAGGCATAACCGACTTCCATGTATATACGTCTATCCTAATATTAATGAAATACTTTACAAACATAAACCAAGTCAATCATACTTATAAACCAACTTGTCATTCAATCATTCAGTCAAACATTCAATCGACGACTATTAATTCGTAAGTTCATCAATACAACGATAAAAGTATAAATGAGTGCGTATCACACAAGTCAAGTATATCAAGTCATTCATATCTATTCCAAACGTATTCCCAAGTCCATCATTTACTCTAAACAACGCGTATATACACTTCGGAGGATTTTACTTTCATCAAGTTCTAGATGCTTATGTATAGGGTCATCCGCAGCCTTCCCACCACATCTAAAACTCTTTGAAAGTAAAACCTACTTCTGTGTATACACTACTATCCTAAACTTACTAATCATATCACAATCACCTACAAATCAATCAAGCGTGTCATTATATCTATCATTTCGTTAGCGAACAATAAAACAATAAGACAAGGGTTAACTTAAGTCAATCAACTAATCAAAACAAACAACGAAACACGTATGTGCACACTTTTCAGCCCGAATCTCAAATGAGTAGGGAACTACGGAACTCACCTGATCGGCAAAGAAGTTAAGTTGGGTATTGAGTTACAGTCGTTCGATGTTCGCTTCGCGTCCAAAACCTAAATATCGATCATATACATTCACATTAACATACACATTACAAATCACAAGTCAAGCCCTATCTAGGTTTTAGAAGAGTAAATCAACTTTGGATGGTAATTGGGACTCAACTCGGTCTCGTCACAACTCTCAAGCGTCTTAATGGTTCAACCGATTATAACAAGGACTCTTTAACACGACCTTTTCGGAAATGGTGATGGATTTAAGCTATAAGGGTTATACCATGATAAATTAGACTCTCTCACGATTCCAACGATAGGTCATACGTCTAAAACGGACTTACGGTTTAAAAGTTATTAACGTTTGAAAACTGACGCGCGAAACAGGGCCTCATGACTGCGCCGCAGTCAGGATGCATTTCATCCACTGCGCCGCAGTCAGTAAGTGAGCTTCAAACCAGGGGTAAACCACTACGCCGCAGTGAGGCCAAACACCAGCAGCAGCAGTTTTTGTTTTCTGCAGAATTCAGAACCAAAACCCTCTAAACTCGACCCAAATCACCCCAAAACGATTTAGAAGAGCTTGAAACTAGTTTTGAAGTTCGTTTAAACATCATTACACCTAGCTACACTTAACCCATTCCTCAAATCAATCCAAAACATCATCAAACAACCAAATCGATCCAAACCCTAGTTAAACCCTAATTTGACCCAAAACTAGATTTAAGTCGATTTAGAACCTGTAAATGTACGAGATGACTAGAAACGAGTAAACTAACATAAATAGAAGTAAATGGGATGAATTAGACTTACCAAAACTTCCTTTCCGAGCTAGAACCCGATTTATGGCAAAATGGGTAAAAATGCTTTCACTACAACCTTTGAATCTTCGATATGACGATAATGAGGTATAGAAGACTATGATTCTCGTGTTAAACCAGTTCCAAAACACCAATCAATGCTAGAGAGATGAAGGAATGAAATGGGTTTTGCCTTGCCTTTTTACTTGAGAGAAAGTGATAAAAGAGATAGAAGAAATAATGAAAGGCAAAGGAAAGGATAAGGGGGGGGGGAGAAATGGGTCAAGGGGGCTGATGGGTCGTGGATGACCCACGGGCTGACCCATTTCTCTTCTCAAGCCAAATTACAATCGTTATACATTTAAACACCGGTTAAAACATACTATCGACCCGACGAACATACCACATAGTCATTTAATCACAAAGCGACCCAAATATTTCATTAACTTAAAATGTTAGTCAAATTGCACGTAAAGTCAAACGGTCAAAACTCACGGGTGTTACAGAGGATGAAGATCGGAAGGTGTTAGAAGCTCCAAAACCTCCTTGGAATCTGCAAAGTCGACCTAGGGTTGATTATGGGCAGCTAGGGCTGCTGAATCGACTCTCTCTTTTGGGTTTTGAGGGTTAATTCGACTTATATAGTGATTAAAGTCGGTTGCTGATCTGGGCCGCCCAGCGGCGCTAGCTGGGCTCCCCAGCGGCACTGGGACTGGGCCAGCGGCGCTGGGAGTGAGGTGAGCGGCGCTAGTGTTGGCCAGCGGCGCTGGCAGCTGCTGCTACTTCTCGTACTTCTTCGTTCGGCTTCCGAATCACCTCCTTGTGTCTTGTAACTTCATAGGCTTCCATCTTGAGTTACTTGATGCCATTTACCCTCTCTCGCATCTTCCGTGAACCTTCATAAACATACGACTCCATTAAGTACCGATAGTTCCGGAATATTAACTCATTTATACATTGAAATGAAGCCTTTCGATATGGGTTTTTATCACAATATGGACGCTCATCATATACCCCACACTTAAGTCTTTGCTTGTCCTCAAGCAAATAGTCCAAGAAAATAAAACAATGATGAGCGGACAACTTAAGTGTTAAAGTGTTCTACTTTATTAAAAACATTTGAAAGATTAGTCATGCAAAATGATTTGAGAAAGCTTTAGACAAAATCAGTAAGCTATAGCTAGAGGCAAGATAATTGGTCAATCAAAACTAAAAGCTAACTTTTTATTTGTGTTAATACCTCTAAAACAGTTCTATACTTCCACATGTCTTACAGCTCAATCTTACTTCTTTCTGCTGACTAGTTAAGCACTTAATTAAGGTTTGTATAGCAATCAGAACTACTAGCTACTAGCAAGGCATTTACATTTCATCGTTTGTGCACTTTTGAGTCACTACTTAGATATACTCCCACACTACAGTCATGCTCACTAGCTAAACACTAAAGCCGTTATACGATATTATCATCTTTAATAGTTGAGACAGCGGTGACAGGTCGGTGGTTCCCCACGCACAAAGCGACATAACTCAACTAATGGTTAGAGTTTATACCTTACATCAAGACAGCGGTGACAGGTCGGTGGTTCCCCACGCACAAAGCGACATAACTTGATGCGTATAGATTTTACTCGTTAATTGTTCTTTGAACTCTTTTAATTAATCAACTAATTGCCTTTCTTAAGATACTACATTATTCATGCAATAGACATTATCAGAGATCCTAGATGACTCATACTCCTACTCCGCATGCAACTAGTTTACATTAAGTAGTGTAAGAATTAAGGCGAACCATACGTCTAAACTAGTTCCTACACAAGCACGTATATCATTAAGACCAATTAATACACCTATACTAATGACTAGAAAGCTCTAATTGCTAAGCATATTAAAGTCCGGTTAAATGTGCTATGGCAAACATAATCGCATACAGTTTCAGTCTAAGCTCTTATCTAGTTGGAAGAATGAACAGCCACAAATCTATAGTTAAGCTAACAGTCCTAACTAACCGTTCATCTACCAAAGCTAATATTGCTTAGTTATCGTCATCTTTTGTCTACTTGCAAAGCTTATATTCTCAAAATAGTTTCCGAGACAAGAAAAACTTAAAATTTGCATGAAATTAGTAGAAGAAAACTTGTGATAAATCAAGAAATTAAACCAACGGTTTTTCCTATTCCATCCCCCACACTTAAATTTTACAACGTCCTCGTTGTACTAGACATAGAAACAAAGGGTAATAGGAAAAACACTAAAAGATAAAAGGATTAACGAAACTTCCCGGGTCTTAAATTGCATGATTGTTGTCGAAGATGGCATTTGCGGAGCGACTTGAATGATGTTGAATCTTCAAAGACTTGAGTCGTCTCCATTTGATGGCGATCCATTGATGCGTCTCCACCTTCTTTTCTTTTTGGTATTTTCTGATTTTTTGATTTTTTTTTGGATTTTTGGGTTTTTCTGTTTTTTTTTGGATTTTTCGCGATCTGGTGTGCAGAACGGAGCTGGGATAGGGATGGTTTTCGGTACCATTACCGTACCGAACCGGTTGGTCCCGGAACCGGTTGTTATCAAAAGTAGGAACCGAATACCGTACCGAATATATGGTAACGGTACCGGTATTTTCGGTACCAATACCGCTTAGAACCGGTTCGCATATTTGATAAGTGTTTTTGGACGAAGACAATAAAATCGATAAGTGTAGTGAATCATGAAAATTGCATTACAAAATGGAACTATACGGGTTGAATTGCATTACGAAATGTAGATGCAAAATATTGATCATACAAATATTTAAGCGGTCAACACAATATTTTCAAACAATTATAGAATGACATTATGGAGTCAGAGCATACTAATGGGGCATAGACGCATAGTGACATACACACTCCAAGAGAAAAGTGTTATACTATCGTATCATTCAGGTCTACTCAATATGTTCGAAAGGCAAAAAGGTATGTGCAAAAGACAATGTTTAAGTATTACGGATATATATATACAAGTTAGCTAGCTATATTAAAACTTCTTATCTAACATCTAAATGATTAAATAGTCACAGCAAGATGCCAAAACACCAGAGACTAATTTTATAGCATATATACATGTTACGATGTTAAGCACAATTTATCAAGCCGATGAATGGAAAATTAATATAATGTCGAATATTACAAAGAAATAACTTACTTGAATTGGAGATTATGATGAATCATAAGTTTCTATTGATTGTTTTAGGTTTGGATTGTTTTTAGGGTTTTTCTTATATTGAAATGGTTTATGTTAACAGTAACTATATTATAGAAGCCGCCTGACAATATCTTCATGGGCCTAGAAAAGCCTATCAAAATCTAACCGGTATTTGAACCGGTATTACCGGTACCGTACCGGTACCGAACCGCTTGGTACCGGAACCGGTTTTTGCTAAAACTAGGAACCGAATACCGTACCGAATAGCAAGCGGTATCGGTATTTCGGTACCGGTACCGGGTCGGTTCCGGTACGGTACCGGTATTTTGGGATTTTCGCTCTTCCCTAAGCTGGGAGCGGCGCTGGCAAGGCAGGTAGCGGCGCTGGACACAAACGAGCGGCAATGGATGGCTATGAGCGGCGTTGGGAAGCCCAGGTGGCTTTCCCAGCGGCGCTGGAGGTCCTCCAGCGGCGCTATTGACTCCTGTACGTGTTCCGACGTCTGATTTCTTCAACGATTTGATGCTTGAACTCCCCTACACTTAGCTTTTGGCCAAGTGCCTGGTTTCCTTCAGACTACAAAGCAATATACTCCTGCACACTTCAATCATAATATAAAAATGGAAAATAACAACCTAAAACATAAAAATAAAATAAAAACAAAATACGATTGCAATAAGTTACTTGTTTCCTCGATCCATTGAAAGCTTGCATCTATGATTCTAAGGACATAATCATAAAATAGATCACAAATGATAAAATTTAAAACAATCACTCAATTGCAATTAGTCACATATTCCTAAAAATAAAATAAAATAAAAATACGGCTTGGGTTGCCTCCCAAGAAGCGCTAAGTTTAACGAGTCTTCAGCCGGACTCGGCCTAGGAACTAGGTTGAGGAAGAATACGGGTTAGGCCGGGGGCCGGTACCCGTTGGGTAACGTTCGAAGTGACTTATGGCTTCTTTGACGTTCGTTCCTTTTCTCTCCTCCAAGTTTTCTGAGTTCCTTCGTGCTTCAGTAGCTTCAACCATATCCACGTCCATCGGTGTTTGATTTCCAGGGCTGGTTCGGGTGGTGACGGATTTGATTTCGTGAAATTCGGGACCGCAGGGGGTGCCAGCGGCGCTGGGTTGAGTCCCCAGCGGCGCTGGTGGCTCCGTGACAGTACCTAATTTTGCGATTTTGCTTCCATATTCCTCTAGGAACTTCATTATCCTCTCGGGTTCTGTTAGTATGATGCTCTTTACTAACCCTTCATTGAATGCCTTCTTTGTTCCTATGTTCAACCCATTGTAGAATGCTTTCATTTGTTCCTTTATGTTCCTATCCTCGGTTGCTAATTCATTCGCCAATGTTTTCATTCGTTGCCAAGCTTTCCCCCAAGGCTCATTCTTTGCTTGTTTAAAGTTCTTTACTGCTATTAACGCCTTCTCTTTTGGAGACTTCGTTAATGCATTGTTTTTTCGTTGCCTCTTTTTACCAATTGTCTCCTCATTCTTGCTCGGTAGTGGCCTCAACTCAGGATGTTTAATTGTGTTCGAAGGCTTATTTGGCTTGTCAACCCTCTCACCATCTCTTTTCAAGTGATTCGGAGTCCAGAAGTCTCTCCCAACGGCGCTGGGTGTCCTTCCCAGCGGCGCTGGCTTCCCCGTGCTCGCAATGGGCTCTTCAAATCTGACTTTTCGGTTCGAGATCCTAGCTTCAATCCTTGCAACCATCTCTGTTCGTTTCGCCTGCGTCTTCTCTTGGTCCCTGATTTTCTTCATTATATCTTGTCTTTGTCATTCCAAGATACCGCAAGCTTCCTTAATCCTATATTCTAGTGGCAAACAATAATTGCTTATCCGTTTGGTGTGATCGTCCATCTCTTTGTATTTCCACACCAAAAGCACGTGTTGCCCTAGTTCATCCGCCAAATTTGTCACTTCTCTTAAGGCTTCCTCGTGACTCCTATAGTTTTCTTGCCGGAAGTTGCCCACCTTATGCATAATTTCACAATGGCTAAACGACACCGTGAGCTTGTATTCTCCTTCAGTCAGATGTAGATCCATTCCATATTTGTTGTTGGGCGGCCTACGAATATTGGGACCTTGCAGAATCTGTTCTGTTTGCTGTACAGACCTCCCCAGCGGCGCTGGCAAGCTCCCAGCGGCGCTGGCCTGGGTCCCAGCGGCGCTGGTATTACCTGGGCAGATTCTGGAATTAATTTTTGCCTTGTAGATGCTTTTCTCCATTTCCGAAACGGGAATTTCAAATCGGTTCCGATGCATTGTACCTGTCTTAAGCTGAAACACACTAAACGAAAATGGAAGCAAAAGAAAACAAGAACGAAGACAAACACGAAAACGCTTAGTAACTTCAAGAATAAAAAATGAAACTAACCTAAATGTAAACAATCTAAACTTAACAACTAGAAACGATAAAATATAAAAAAAAATATTTTTGGATCTTTGAAATTTTAAGGAACTGAAAATACTAGCTAATTAAAGTAAACCCTAATTTTGACCTAAAAACTTAACTTGACCTAATTTGACTTCTAACCCTAATTGACTTAAACTAAGTACTGAAAAGTAACTACTTCGTGCCGAAACACAAATTAGGATCGAATTACACTACTAAACTAAGAATGCGTCGCGTCCCCGGCAGCGGCGCTAAAAAGCTATGATGGTGTTTTTATTTCTGCTTTTAAATTTATAATTTTGTTGTACAAGTAATTATCTGAAAACACACACACTTACGAGCAGAGAACCCAGTCAGTGTAGTATAGTCAAGTGATAAGTTACAGGATCGTTCGTAGGATCGCTTGCACTACCTAATCTAATAATATGTGTAATTCTAGCGGTTGTGGGGTTGTCACGATTTCCTATTAAACTAATTAAAAATACTGAAAAGTAAATAGAAGCCGCAACCGCTTATTCAGCGAGAGGCTTAGTCTGAAAATAGTTTGAAAAAGCAAATAACAATAATAAAATTAAAATACTTGTTTGGCATCTCCGATCTCATGGTACGACCAAATACTATCCTACCCATTTGCTAGACTGTTGGAAACTTAATCACGGCTCAGATTCTCGTTAGATTCACTTTGCCTAATTAACTAGTGCTGTCGCTAGACTCACACTACTCTATAAACAAATTCTCGTTAGATTCATTGTTTAAGCATTAATGACCTAAAGTTCGTGTTACTAATTCATCTTTTAATTACCCAGCTCTTAAGCCATGGCTAGATAGTAATTATCTCCGGTGACCACAGTGCTCGTTTCCAGGTCAAAGGATCGCGTCTGACATTGTTAAGCATCATGTTCTATTCATCCTAATTACTATGGTTCTGGATCCCTCGGTTACAAGTGAATCACCTTTTACAACTAGTTAAAGACCGACTAGTGTTTTCCATCCTTATGTATTAATCCTAGTGTATGATTATAGACCGATCATCAGAATTAAACTAATACATGCAGATATAGAACCGATAATAATATGAAGAACTAGTAAAAACATGGATCTACGATAAACAGTAAAACACACTCCAACAGATTCTAACAAATAAAGTAAAATAATAAACGTCTACATGATCACATTGATCCAAACAAGTATTCAGCCTACTAGCCTGACATTATTAAAGGAATAACAAAGTCTGAAAAGATGAAAGACATTGTTTACCAACTGAAAGTAAAATAGAAAAGTAGATCTAGGCTGAGGATGAAGATCGAAAGGTGTTAGAAGCTCCAAAACCTCCTTGGAATCTGCAAAGTCGACCTAGGGTTGAATATGGGCGGCTAGGGCTGTTGAATCGGCTCTCTCTTGGGTTTTGAGGGTTAGTTCGACTTATATAGTGATAAAAGTCGGTTGCTGATCTGGGCCGCCCAGCGGCGCTGGCTAGGCTCCCCAGCGGCGCTGGGACTGGGCCAGCGGCGCTGGGCGTGAGGTGAGCGGCGCTAGTGTTGGGCAGCGGCTGCTACTTCTCGTACTACTTCGTGCCGAAACACAAATTAGGATCGAATTACACTACTAAACTAAGAATGCGTCGCGTCCCCGGCAGCGGCGCTAAAAAGCTATGATGGTGTTTTTATTTCTGCTTTTAAATTTATAATTTTGTTGTACAAGTAATTATCTGAAAACACACACACTTACGAGCAGAGAACCCAGTCAGTGTAGTATAGTCAAGTGATAAGTTACAGGATCGTTCGTAGGATCGCTTGCACTACCTAATCTAATAATATGTGTAATTCTAGCGGTTGTGGGGTTGTCACGATTTCCTATTAAACTAATTAAAAATACTGAAAAGTAAATAGAAGCCGCAACCGCTTATTCAGCGAGAGGCTTAGTCTGAAAATAGTTTGAAAAAGCAAATAACAATAATAAAATTAAAATACTTGTTTGGCATCTCCGATCTCATGGTACGACCAAATACTATCCTACCCATTTGCTAGACTGTTGGAAACTTAATCACGGCTCAGATTCTCGTTAGATTCACT
>CM067167.1:134897061-134899561 GCA_034093135.1 Erigeron breviscapus
ACCCCCAACAGAAAATGTCAGTGCATCGTTCCCAACTCTTGTTGATGCAGTACATCATGGAGTTTCATCTCCAATCCCAATGAACCCTTTATATCAAAACTTCTCTTTCGATACACCAGAAGCAACATTCCAGTTGAAATCAACATTCCAACCGAAACCATCATTCCAACCAGAATCTTCCGAGGAGGGTAACAGGGCACCAGGCAAACGTCCAATGTCAGACTCGCCCACACTATACCCCAATCCAATTAGTGACACATATTATGAGGTCTCAACCTCGAACAGGGTGGAACCGGTTGATACGATAATGAATCATGGACCAGAGTTTGAGAAGCTCGTAGAAGACTCATGGGCTTATATTTGCAAGCTTTATAGTCGTAAGAAAAAGTCCGCAAAAGTATCGTCCTCGAAAGGCCAAAGAAATGTAAGGTCGAAAAGGTCTTACCAGTTTGTGAAACAAAATACTACTTTGGTAGTATTTGGGGAAGAAATGGACGTATCAGAGATGCCAACACCGATATGCTCATGCACAGGGATACCTAGGGCCTGTCGTGGTTGGACTACAGAGGGATGGACCTCCACTTGTTGTACAGCTACTCTTTCCATGTATCCGTTGCCAACATATGTCGGGCCAAGTCGTATTGTAAGGTTGTCGGGGAGAAGAATGGGTTGTAGTACATTCTCAAAGGTCATAGAGAAATTATTGTTAGCAGGGTACGATCTCGATTGTCCAATTGACTTGAAGGATCATTGGGTTAAACATGGGACTAACAAGTATGCATTGAATAGATAAATGTGTGATCTTCATAGATTCAAGAATTTGGCTACTTAAACTATAAAGTAGGATTACATAAACAGTTAGTGATTTTCGTATGTCTATTTCCCTCTTTTCTTTATTGCGAAATTTATATATAATTTGTTTGTAGTTAACACTTTTATTATTGCTTATATCAAAATAGTCTGATAAAGCTATCCTACTTTATCTTGTTCCATCAAGATCCAGATATCTTATTTGTTGTCGGCCATTTTGAAAAATTATTTTCATTTGACGTCATTGCTTACGTTATATGAGCGAATAGTACTTCTCAGTAAAATCATGTATTCTTATTCTAGGTACAAGGCCAATATAAGGTGAAATCTACGGGATTTGATTCCTGCATATAATCACTTAAGTTCATAATCTTCTACTACTATCCTGTTTGCTCTTTTCCAGCCATTTTCTTGAACACATTCATCAAATTACTAACCTAAGCTCCATGTTCGTAAAAAAAATGCCTCTTAACACACTAGATCTGTTAATATTTCATAATATCTCACTTTACTTAAACATTATAGTCTCCAAAAATCTTAGCTCATTCTATCAGTCAATCGTAACTATAAGTTTGAACTTAGTCTATAGTTCATAATAAATCATTGGTCTACAATTATAGATTATAAGTATTTAAGACCTTAATAAGCATGTATTCTAGATCTTATTCTCATACTGTTATTCCAACAATGACTGGTAATTGTAGACAATTATAAGTAATATAGCTTAGACATGGGCCATCCGGTAATGCTTATAATATAAGGCATACCATTGGCCAGCCCATCGCATTACCAACCCGTTCAAAATACCCTATGCCTGTACTACCATTTCTATTAACATAAAATTCAAGTCCACACAATTCACACTTGAATATCAAAATTGTCCTTCAAGTAATACACAATTTCCACATCAAGTCCTTATAAATCATTGCATGAATATAGTTATCTCTACAGGGATATTATCATGACAATAATCTAAGGCTTCAGCAATCGTACAATTTACAATCAACAATACAATCACAAAAACATTCAACACTATATAAATAAAAGGGTCAAGTCATAACAAGGTGGGTAAAGCATAGTCCGAATTTTAACTTCAACATTCGACACATTAAAAGTGTTTGTATACAGGGTGTAGCATCGGCTAACCCTCCACACCGTTAATATGTAGAATGGATGTCCAAAACTCGGTTCCGATATGTTCTCTAAGTGTTGACCGGGTATGTATACAGGGTGTACCAGCGGCTAACCCTCCACCTAACCAACACTCATTAAACATACCGGGTTAGCTACTATACTTTATCCACGAGGTGCAATCCATGAGATCATTAACTTTATATGACATAGGATAACCATAGATTTGTTGATCAGGCGCCTCTAGGGTTATCGAATGTTATACTCCATTAATGCCATCATTTCATTTTGCTGGGGGACAAATAATAAATGCATCCAAGATTCCACACACATCAACGTTTATCACAATAATTCCACAATTCACGGTGTATCCCGACACTATCATATACGTCCATCAAGTTGTCATATAACAATCAAGTCATCAAATCATAAGTAATCTACGAACTCCGTTTAAACCATTTTTATGCATCATACAGTTCACAAATTTCCTATCATGCATGCTAATATGAAATGTGGGTGCAATGGCTATAGACTAGGTCAATCCACCTAATTCTCTACA
>CM067167.1:134902061-134959561 GCA_034093135.1 Erigeron breviscapus
TAATACCTTATGATTTTTATATCCTTCATTAGTCGTCTTTTATCAAATTTATAAAGTAAAGATGTATTATTAATATGTAATTGTATATTTTTATACAATTAGATATCCATAAATTTTCTTTAAATCGTAAAATAAATATTTTTATTTCTTATTATTTATAAGTTATTTCAAAGTATTTCTGTGAAAACTAATAATTTCACATACGTTAAATAGTTTGGAAAATATATATATATCAACATATATTATATAAAAGAACTCAAGTATCTAGTTTGTTCTCTTGAATTGTTACAGAAAATATTGAATTAATCAAATTTTATATTTACTCGGATTTTTGCGAGTTGTTACATTATTCCCCAGTTAAAAGGATTTCGCCCTCGAAATCTAGATTGTATCGAATGAAATTATACTTAATTTGATTTTTGTTTTATCTCAATGACAATAAATCGATATTAGAGGACATGGTATCTAAGTATCTATTCTACATTAGACAATCACACATAATTAACAGAAAGATACAAAGCGCATCCCTAATTGATGCCTTCTTCTCTCAACAGAGTAGGATGAATTCATATGATTCTATACAGAATCCTTCTACTCTCAACAGAGTAGGATGAACTTGCACACAATCCTCAACACGATTAGCATTTATAATTAGCATGTATAACATCCTACAACTTGTACTCATGAAGAAATCAATAGTTTATACACATATTGTATAGACTACTTACACATCTATGGTATAGATGATCTGTCCGTACACAGGTAAGTCTGACTAAAACACTATACAAAATTCAAATTCACTTTATCTTCCATATTTGACCGTTAGAAACGGCTCCTTTTTAGACTATATAATAATACCTTAGCATACTTTTCTCCATGCCATATCAACTTAACATTTTCTTTTCTTTAGAATCTAACCAAAACCCGAAACCTAATATCAAAAATGTTGAGTCCTTTCCTAGTCGTAATTTACATTATTATCATAGCGTGGTTAATTACTGTGGCTCAACTACCATTGGATGAGGCTTATCCGTGGTTAGTAGCGTTCGTCTTTGGCGTTGTTCCCTTACTGTTTGTAGCCACGTGGGTTTCTTTGTATGGTTTTTAAATATGTTGTATCCCTAATTGTTGTATTTCCGCTTAAATAATGTAACAAGTATCACTTGTATTGTACAAATAATGAAATACAACTTTCTTCGCTCTCTTTTGGGGATTGTTGTCGATTAGGGAAATTCCCCAGTTAAAAGAATTTCCCATATTTGTCTTGATAGATTTTTATCAATACAATTTTTATACCAAGTTCATTTGTGTATTTTAATTGTTGGTCACCCATCATAATTTTAGCCTTTCAAATAATTCTTATTTTCAAATTTGAAGTTCTTTTACCAAGACACTACTGTTATCTAGTTGGAAAAGTCGACATATTTTTGTTGATAACATTTGTCTCATTTTCTTAAATTCAATCATTAAAAGTGATCCACGGGTCAAAGAAACAAATATTACCTGGATCACTCCTGAAACAATAGTTTGGATCAAAAATTCATCTAGGGTTCAAAAAGATGAATTAGCAATTGATATGGTTCTTGAAAAAGAATCAGTGAAGAAAAATAGTGATGCGTGGAAGACGGTCTATCCATTAAGCTATTAACTAAGTTGAGGATTTTCTCGACATAGTATACGCTTTTGAGTAAATTGTTCAGCTCTTTTCAACCTTGGTTAAAGGGATGATAAAGTTTAGAAATTTTATCTTTAAAAAAAATATATTTCGGTAATTACTAATTACCGTAGCAATGATTAAAAATTTCTGTAGTTTATGGACACCTGTCTGTTCTTTCAGGTTACATTTCCCTTTTTCATCCTCTATAATAGAAACGCGTTTTCTTAAGGAAGAATGCACACTAAATCTTCTTTCTCTATCTCTTTTATTTACTTAGTTCTTCATCTGCTAATTTGTTTTTAGCTATTGCGTTCACAGCCAGCTTGTGTTCTAACAGATCTCCGACTTTCTCTTTTGTAAGCTACATTTTTGTGCTCTTTCTTTCTCATCTTGGATAATATACTATCTATTTATATGTTTATATAAAACTTTATCTTTTAATTCATGTTCGCTTAATTAACAATATTGTTCCACCGATTTATCATAAGATAATGAAAAATTTCGGTACCTCTTCGAGCGATCCAAAAGGCAAAAGGCCAATGACTCAAGAGGATCTTGAAGATCTTGAAACAAATAGGGTCAAAAGAATTAAGCAGGGAGGCCGTGATGTTAGGTATCTCATATGAAGACTACAAGGTGATGGTAGACGAAGATGTCCACCTTTTTGAGAAGCAAACTTCTGAAGATGAAAAGCTAGCAAGAATTTTATCTCAATTTTTAACAGAGGAGGAATCTATCCTTGTGAATCGTCAAATAAAAGAAGATGAAAAGTTTGCAAGAGCCCTAGCTCAACAAGATAAAGATAATCTCTCTTAAAGGGAGAAGTCCATTTTCGCCATGTCATCTGAAGAAGAAGAAGAAAATCCCAATATTCCACCACTTAAGAGAAGAAAAAGAAATGTTGTCGGAGGAAGCAACATTCTGGGATCGAGCTCTGACAGAACTCCTAATTCTTGAAATCAAGAGGGATTTTATAGAAATATTTAGAATCTGTTATAAATTTTTGTGTTATAAATCAAATCTTAAGTTGTCTAGGATGTGTTTTCAATTAGAATAATATTGTTGATAATGTTTCTTATGTATTTGTTATGTCAATTATCTGACCAAAATTTATTGTAGATAAGAAGAACTCAATATAATCATGGACGCATGGCAAAACCCGATGATTGGTACTAGTGAATGGGGAACATCAATCGATGATTTTTGCCAAGACTGGCTTCTCCAAAATACAGTACCAACATCACAGTTAGAACCCCCAACAGAAAATGTCAGTGCATCGTTCCCAACTCTTGTTGATGCAGTACATCATGGAGTTTCATCTCCAATCCCAATGAACCCTTTATATCAAAACTTCTCTTTCGATACACCAGAAGCAACATTCCAGTTGAAATCAACATTCCAACCGAAACCATCATTCCAACCAGAATCTTCCGAGGAGGGTAACAAGGCACCAGGCAAACGTCCAATGTCAGACTCGCCCACACTATACCCCAATCCAATTAGTGACACATATTATGAGGTCTCAACCTCGAACAGGGTGGAACCGGTTGATACGATAATGAATCATGGACCCGAGTTTGAGAAGCTCGTAGAAGACTCATGGGCTTATATTTGCAAGCTTTATAGTCGTAAGAAAAAGTCCGCAAAAGTATCGTCCTCGAAAGGCCAAAGAAATGTAAGGTCGAAAAGGTCTTACCAGTTTGTGAAACAAAATACTACTTTGGTAGTATTTGGGGAAGAAATGGACGTATCAGAGATGCCAACACCGATATGCTCATGCACAGGGATACCTAGGGCCTGTCGTGGTTGGACTACAGAGGGATGGACCTCCACTTGTTGTACAGCTACTCTTTCCATGTATCCGTTGCCAACATATGTCGGGCCAAGTCGTATTGTAAGGTTGTCGGGGAGAAGAATGGGTTGTAGTACATTCTCAAAGGTCATAGAGAAATTATTGTTAGCAGGGTACGATCTCGATTGTCCAATTGACTTGAAGGATCATTGGGTTAAACATGGGACTAACAAGTATGCATTGAATAGATAAATGTGTGATCTTCATAGATTCAAGAATTTGGCTACTTAAACTATAAAGTAGGATTACATAAACAGTTAGTGATTTTCGTATGTCTATTTCCCTCTTTTCTTTATTGCGAAATTTATATATAATTTGTTTGTAGTTAACACTTTTATTATTGCTTATATCAAAATAGTCTGATAAAGCTATCCTACTTTATCTTGTTCCATCAAGATCCAGATATCTTATTTGTTGTCGGCCATTTTGAAAAATTATTTTCATTTGACGTCATTGCTTACGTTATATGAGCGAATAGTACTTCTCAGTAAAATCATGTATTCTTATTCTAGGTACAAGGCCAATATAAGGTGAAATCTACGGGATTTGATTCCTGCATATAATCACTTAAGTTCATAATCTTCTACTACTATCCTGTTTGCTCTTTTCCAGCCATTTTCTTGAACACATTCATCAAATTACTAACCTAAGCTCCATGTTCGTAAAAAAAATGCCTCTTAACACACTAGATCTGTTAATATTTCATAATATCTCACTTTACTTAAACATTATAGTCTCCAAAAATCTTAGCTCATTCTATCAGTCAATCGTAACTATAAGTTTGAACTTAGTCTATAGTTCATAATAAATCATTGGTCTACAATTATAGATTATAAGTATTTAAGACCTTAATAAGCATGTATTCTAGATCTTATTCTCATACTGTTATTCCAACAATGACTGGTAATTGTAGACAATTATAAGTAATATAGCTTAGACATGGGCCATCCGGTAATGCTTATAATATAAGGCATACCATTGGCCAGCCCATCGCATTACCAACCCGTTCAAAATACCCTATGCCTGTACTACCATTTCTATTAACATAAAATTCAAGTCCACACAATTCACACTTGAATATCAAAATTGTCCTTCAAGTAATACACAATTTCCACATCAAGTCCTTATAAATCATTGCATGAATATAGTTATCTCTACAGGGATATTATCATGACAATAATCTAAGGCTTCAGCAATCGTATAATTTACAATCAACAATACAATCACAAAAACATTCAACACTATATAAATAAAAGGGTCAAGTCATAACAAGGTGGGTAAAGCATAGTCCGAATTTTAACTTCAACATTCGACACATTAAAAGTGTTTGTATACAGGGTGTAGCATCGGCTAACCCTCCACACCGTTAATATGTAGAATGGATGTCCAAAACTCGGTTCCGATATGTTCTCTAAGTGTTGACCGGGTATGTATACAAGGTGTACCAGCGGCTAACCCTCCACCTAACCAACACTCATTAAACATACCGGGTTAGCTACTATACTTTATCCACGAGGTGCAATCCATGAGATCATTAACTTTATATGACATAGGATAACCATAGATTTGTTGATCAGGCGCCTCTAGGGTTATCGAATGTTATACTCCATTAATGCCATCATTTCATTTTGCTGGGGGACAAATAATAAATGCATCCAAGATTCCACACACATCAACGTTTATCACAATAATTCCACAATTCACGGTGTATCCCGACACTATCATATACGTCCATCAAGTTGTCATATAACAATCAAGTCATCAAATCATAAGTAACCTACGAACTCCGTTTAAACCATTTTTATGCATCATACAGTTCACAAATTTCCTATCATGCATGCTAATATGAAATGTGGGTGCAATGGCTATAGACTAGGTCAATCCACCTAATTCTCTACAACCACGGCTCTGATACCATTCTGTAACACCCCAACATGGCGGAATTATGGGGTATCACTTAGAAAAGCACAGCACGACATGGAAATTATGTAGAGTCAAACTATATGAAAACATAGGATTGAAACAATCCTTAAACTTGTACAAACGTATACAATCATCAACATTCATCGAAATACATGTTCAATCAATAATAAAAGGCAATTCAATCGATAGTAATTGATCCTAAAAGTAACCCATAAAAGGGAAGTAAGGATCATGGATCCAGAAAGTCCAAGGCTAGTCCAATCCTAGCAATTAAGCATGCAATCATCCATTTTGTCTCTGATTAACTTGATTACCTGAAAAGTGTACTAAAGAGCGTCAACATAAAGTTGGTGAGTTCGTAGGGACAAGTAACAAGGAATAACTGTGTCGGATAACAACCGTTAACAATAAGTGAGGATTAGGAGAACTAATCACATCCAAGGAAAACCTATAAGGTTTCACATTATCATAATTCAATACAAGTCAACGTTCAACAACAACGATTCCATATAACGTTCAACAACAATGATTCCATATAACGTTCAACAACGTTCCATAACGATCAATAACGTTCAACAACGGTGCGGCTTACATAGTTAATAATTAACAATGCGCTAACGGTGCAACTTATATAATGAATAATGCGCTAACGGTGCGACTTATATAATGAATAATGCGCTAACATGTCCACATCAACAATTCAATCATACAATCAATCAAATCAACAATCAACAGTTAAACAAACATGTACGCTTTTCAGCCCGAATCTCAATTGAGTAGGGAGGGTTTACGAAACTCACCTGAAATGTCTGTCAGACAGTAGGAGGTATGTAACAGTCTGAAATGTATTCGTATAGCTCAAACGTATTAGCCTTCTGTAAAGGAAACTGTATAGAATAACCCATTTTAATAGAATTATCAGTTTAGTAAGAAACTGACGGATGAAGGACTAAAACTACAAACAGTTTAACGGTTCAGGACTGAAATTGTCAGAAATCTAACGGTTTAGGACTGAAACTGTCAGAAAATCTAATGGTATTTAACGGTCGTCAGAAAATGGACCTGTTTTGTAATGGATTTTATGACGGTCGTTAATGGCAGTTAAGTATATACTTGGTTTGTATAAATCTTTTATATATATATATATATACAATATATATATACATATATATATATATTACACACACATACACATACTCGTATATATATATGTACATACTTACGTACATATATATATATATATATATATATATATATATATATATATACTTACGGTGGTGGTGTTTGACCGTGATGGTGATGATGAAGGGTTGCAACGCAGTAGCTTTTCATGGTGATGATGTCTTTCCGAACAGTAGCTATAACGAGCAGCAGTAGTTGTTACAGTATGGTGGTGATGTTGGAACCGTGGGGTGGTTTGAAGGTGATGATTAATGATCATGTTTATATCTATATGTACGGTATCTATGGATATATATATATATACGTACAGGTTTGAAGATGGTGTTAAAGTTTTGGAGGTGGTGAAGTGGTCTTACGAAAATTGACGATTGTCACATATATATATATATAATACATAGATTTAAATAGATTGATTGATTAATTGTCTGTTTAGTTCATGAGAAAGAGAAAAGGAATCAAACAAAAACCAGTTGTCCTTTGTCAAAAGCAGGAAAGTAACATGTGCCACCCAATAATCACGGATATAATTATTTGTATTTATGTCGATGTAATAATCATTGTTTGCTAAATGTTTAATCCGTGATTTAATCTAAATAGTTGACGTTATTTTGTCAAACTTTAAATTTGATCTTATTAAGGCTTTAGACATAATACCTTATGATTTTTATATCCTTCATTAGTCGTCTTTTATCAAATTTATAAAGTAAAGATGTATTATTAATATGTAATTGTATATTTTTATACAATTAGATATCCATAAATTTTCTTTAAATCGTAAAATAAATATTTTATTTCTTATTATTTATAAGTTATTTCAAAGTATTTATGTGAAAATTAATAATTTCACATACGTTAAATAGTTTGGAAAATATATATATATGAGCATGTGTGTGTAGTAAAATAAAAGAAAGAAACAAAAGTGTGTTTGTTAAGAAGAAAAAGAGTGTGTGGGTGTCGGTGTCAGTATGTGTGTGTTGTGTTCATATATATAATACATAGATTTAAATAGATTGATTGATTAATTGATATATATATATATATGAGCATGTGTGTGTAGTAAAATAAAAGAAAGAAACAAAAGTGTGTTTGTTAAGAAGAAAAAGAGTGTGTGGGTGTCGGTGTCAGTATGTGTGTGTTGTGTTCATATATATAATACATAGATTTAAATAGATTGATTGATTAATTGTCTGTTTAGTTCATGAGAAAGAGAAAAGGAATCAAACAAAAACCAGTTGTCCTTTGTCAAAAGCAGGAAAGTAACATGTGCCACCCAATAATCACGGATATAATTATTTGTATTTATGTCGATGTAATAATCATTGTTTGCTAAATGTTTAATCCGTGATTTAATCTAAATAGTTGACGTTATTTTGTCAAACTTTAAATTTGATCTTATTAAGGCTTTAGACATAATACCTTATGATTTTTATATCCTTCATTAGTCGTCTTTTATCAAATTTATAAAGTAAAGATGTATTATTAATATGTAATTGTATATTTTTATACAATTAGATATCCATAAATTTTCTTTAAATCGTAAAATAAATATTTTATTTCTTATTATTTATAAGTTATTTCAAAGTATTTCTGTGAAAACTAATAATTTCACATACGTTAAATAGTTTGGAAAATATATATATCAACATATATTATATAAAAGAACTCAATATATATTATATAATATATATATATAATATATATATATGAGCATGTGTGTGTAGTAAAATAAAAGAAAGAAACAAAAGTGTGTTTGTTAAGAAGAAAAAGAGTGTGTGGGTGTCGGTGTCAGTATGTGTGTGTTGTGTTCATATATATAATACATAGATTTAAATAGATTGATTGATTAATTGTCTGTTTAGTTCATGAGAAAGAGAAAAGGAATCAAACAAAAACCAGTTGTCCTTTGTCAAAAGCAGGAAAGTAACATGTGCCACCCAATAATCACGGATATAATTATTTGTATTTATGTCGATGTAATAATCATTGTTTGCTAAATGTTTAATCCGTGATTTAATCTAAATAGTTGACGTTATTTTGTCAAACTTTAAATTTGATCTTATTAAGGCTTTAGACATAATACCTTATGATTTTTATATCCTTCATTAGTCGTCTTTTATCAAATTTATAAAGTAAAGATGTATTATTAATATGTAATTGTATATTTTTATACAATTAGATATCCATAAATTTTCTTTAAATCGTAAAATAAATATTTTATTTCTTATTATTTATAAGTTATTTCAAAGTATTTCTGTGAAAACTAATAATTTCACATACGTTAAATAGTTTGGAAAATATATATATCAACATATATTATATAAAAGAACTCAAGTATCTAGTTTGTTCTCTTGAATTGTTACAGAAAATATTGAATTAATCAAATTTTATATTTACTCGGATTTTTGCGAGTTGTTACATTAAGTACCGATAGTTCCGGAATATTAACTCATTTATACATTGAAATGAAGCCTTTCGATAGGGGTTTTTATCACAATATGGACGCTCATCAGTGCATCGGCAAGTTCAATCGGCCACATTTGGCCGATGCTAGTGAACGTTGGGCAAGTGCCACGTGGGTATTTTTTTAAAAAAAGTGAACGTTGGAGCATCTATGTGAATGTTTTTTTTTTAAATTCCCCCCCCCTTCCCAACTTCTATATATACAACATACACATACATATTATCAAACAACCCATAATTAAACAAACACATTTTATTATTATTAAACCACATTATAATACAAAAGACAACACATAATTAAAAAAGACAGTACTTGATAAAAACACGAAATACATTAGAATGCTACGATTACTCATCATCTTTTAATGACATACTTTTGATGCCACGGTAAGCGTTTTCGTCGAGCAACCACTTGTCGTGTTGCGGGCATTTGACTTTCTACGTGGTTTTGTCTTCCCCGCAATTGTCGTGGTACGATTTGGCCTAGGTGCATTGGTCACCCAACGTGTGACCGGCTTTAAAAACATCATTGACTACCCTCTTGACCTTCTTGATCTCCTCCTGTAGAAACGAAGAACAGTGCTCTTCGTGCTTCGAAACGTTGCACCCTGGTGCTTGTATTGCCTCTACCTGTTGCTCGCATCGTTGTCTTTTCTCCCGTAGGTAATCCATAACCCTAGAGAGTTCTGTTTGATGGAGGGTGTCCTCTTTGATATCAACCATGATTAGTGTTTTCATCTCATCCACGATCATACGAGGTCGGTTAAGATTCTTTGATGAGGAAGCCATCAGGGTTGGAAAGAGTGAGTTTGTAGTAGAATGAAAATTGGAATGGTAATGAAACTGAATTGTGCCATGGGTTCGTATTTATAGAGTAACATTCAAGCTAGCCGTTCAGGGACTGGAAGTGTAAATGTTTTTGAATTTTTGGCCGTTTGAGGGACTGAAAGTGTAAGTATTTTGAATTCGGTCGTTGAAGGGACTAATTGTGTAAATATTTTGAATTTTGAACGTTGGAGGAGCGTCTTGTAGTTTACCAATAAATATTGGCTCCTTATTAAATATTTCTGATCAAAACACAAACTTTTATACGTCTGGAATGGCTTTTTCATCAAATGTTACTAACCCAAAACCACCAATGACTGTCGATCAAGTGCAGGACAGTATCATGGCTGATATCCTCGATCACCAATTGTTTAAAGAGGGACTTGTTGCAGTTATGCAAAAACTAACTGCAAAAAAGAATTGGTGTCGAGAACAAATCGATATTTTACAAAGCGAGTATTGTTCTGATCTTAAGTGTCAATACTTTACTTATTTGCAGGGGAAGATCGAAAAGACTCAAGTTGCTCTTGAACAACTTGATTGTGCGGTTTACACCTTGAACCATCTGATCATATGGGCCAAAGCAGTTTATGAGATGAATGAATAAATTTCTGTTGTTATTAAATGTGTTTTATGAACTATTATGTTGTATGTTTCTCTTTAATAAGTTTGTAATGTTTTTAAATTATGAATAAATTTCTGCCGTTATTAAATTACCAAGTAGGCATCTTTTATTAAAATACTTAAAGACATTACAATACTAAAAGACAATACATAATTCAGAATACTAAAACACACTTAATTAAAATACTTACAGACATTACAATACTAAAAACAATACATAATTCAGAATACTAAAACACACTTAATTAAAATACTAAAACACACTTCATAATTCAAAACAATTAAAAAGCAACCATGATAAGCTCCTTGAAACACTGCTCATAACTGAAGCCCCTCCCATACTTCTCATGGTACTCCTGATGCGCCGTTGCATGAAGCAACTCATGAGAGACGGTCCTCCCCTGTGCATTCAACCTCATACAGATTGCCTGAAACTGCTTACATGTCTGCCGAATTCTTTTGAAGTGACTTGCTAGTTGATGTTTGCTCCGTGGACCTTCAGTCGTGTCCCTGTTGAACATTTCAGTAATGTCGTTCCAAAATTTTTCGCTTGGGTTATCCATTTCACATCTACCAGTCACAGGGTCAGGTAGCCTGAACATCCAACACCTCGACAACAAAAGATCTTCTGCTTCAGTCCACCTCCGTAACGCCATTTGGTTGTGATGTTTGAATAATATGATTTGATAAAGATAGAAAGGATTTGAGATAGTATTGTTGTGGTTTGAAATTGATAAAGATAGAAAGGATTTGAGATAGTATTGTTGTGGTTTGAAATGGTTGTGTTTGTTGGGTATAAATAGAGTGTAAAGGGAAAAAAATAAAATAAAAAAGGCATATAGCCGTTAGTTGTTTGGTTGTGATGTTTGAATGAAATGTTTTATTTAGTTGTATTGTGTTTTTAAAATTAATGAAAGTTTAGGGTTTATTTGGTAATATATTTTTGGTAAGATATGACAAATTTTGGCAACTACACCACATCTTTTGGCTACATATTGGAAACTTTTGGCAACAATTTGGCAAACCACGTGGCAACATCCTATTGGAGGAAAACTAGCCAAAACCATGCCAAAGAGGCAATGCTTGGCTCTGCACCCTTGCCCCTTAGATGTTCAACTATTGTCAGATGCAAATTCGATTTCTAAAGGGGGCTTTTAGTGAGGGTTTTTTTCTGCCTACTCAGTTATTTATGATGTAAAGTCATAATCAAAACAACCGATCACCTTCACCGAGTGATCTACCATTTTTAGATGATGAGGGCGTACTTTATTTAGAATTTGCAATTCTAAGCAAAAAAAAAGTTTAAACATAACCTAAAATGGTGAAGCGCCCAAGGTGGCTAGTCTTGCATCCAAGATTCTTATTCATAAATCCTTGTTAATAATCTCATATTATATAAGTTAATATAAAAATTATAACTGTATTAGTAGTTGATACAATCATATCTATACTTCTTTACTATATTATAAAAAGAATAACCCCATGTTGAAAGTTACATGAGAAAAATGTCTAAAATACCCTTAATGATTATATTACACTATCAGTCCTTTATCTTTTAAAATATCTCCATTAACCCTTTACATCAATTACTTTTACATCAATTATCTACACCACTCGACGCCGTCTCTACCACCAACAGTCGTCCCCACCACCACACTCCGCCACGAAAACCACCGCATTGCGCGGTTACCGTGCTAGTGTACGTGTATGTAAATTGAGTACAAAACAAAAACAATACAAATAAATAAAATGACCTATGTTTTGTCTTCAAGTTCCAACGATTGTATGTTGTTTTGGACTTTTGGTAGTAAGTAGATATTTAATTAATGTTTTAAACCATTGCAGTATACGTTATACCACATAATATGGGTAGAAAAAAAACCAATCACATGTGCATGTGGTATGTAAGCATGCTCCCACAACATAGATTCCATTACACATGACATGGATGATCACGCCAATTTTCAAGTAATTTCATAGTATATATAATTATTGAATTGGAGTAATTAACAAATTACAAATAAAGTCTGTTTTTTCCTTCCATTAATAATGTCACTTAAATATGTAAGCAGTTCTATATGATTGGCGCTCCATACCGAGGAAGTGGTGGTTGTCGGGGTGTTCAATCCGTTATTCGAAAATCCGATCCGATTTTATCCGAAATTTCGAATTCGGATAGTAATTTTTGAAAATTTCGGATATTTCGGATATCCGAAAACCTTATTTTTTAGAAAAATTCAATATTTTACTTTTTATTATCCAAAAATATTCGAAACTATCCCAAATTATCCGAAAATATCCGAAAATATCAGAAACTATCCGAAAAATCTATATTCAATATCCAAAAATATATATTCTTTTTTAAAATTTCAAATATCTGAACTTCAAATATCCGAAATTTCAAATATGTGTTCGGATATTGAAATCCACTATCTGAATTCATATCCGAAATTTCGGATAATTCGGATATCCGAAACTTCAGATATCCGACTTTGAACACCCCTAGGTGGTTGTGGAACAATTTTAAGGTTTTATTGAGAAAATTAATTTGAAAATGGTCCAATAATAAAACATTATGGAATTAATTATTAATAGATGAATTTATATTTTAGAACACTTGAATTTTTGAAATTTTGAGTTTAAATCTTAGTGTGAGCAAAATATATACAAGAATAGAAATAGAGTTTTCTAAAATCTTGCTGAACCCAAATTTCACATATACTCAAGTACACTCAATAACTGAGATATGAAAGTTCATTATATGATATTGACATATACGAGATCTTTAAATAACATAGACATTTAGTCACAGTTAGTTACATCTACAAGTAATAATCCTTTAAAACAAGTATAAAAATGAAAAGAAAAAAAAAAGATAAAAAAGTTATTTGCATAAAACGTCCCTGTGGTTTGCACACCAAGTTGCATAAAACGTCCCTGTAAGGAAGGCAAAGACGAAAAAGCCCTAACATGTGAGGCACGTGCAACATGTTAACGGATCAAAACTAATGGTGTTAAGTAAAAGGACGTAATTCGCTAATAATTCTTGCGACAGGGACGAAAAACACTAAAAAAAACTTAGAGGGATGTAAACCACAAATTTGTGTAAACCAAAGGGACGTTTTATGCAAATAACTTGGATGAGTATTTTACTAGTTAACATCTTTGAAGAATCATAAAATCTTTTATAAAAATATTCATAAAAATACCAATATATGTTATTATCAAGGGATTAATCACTGGATGACTAACGTACTTTTTGGTTTGTACATGGTTGCCCATTATACTTTTTTTATTGATAGATATTACCCACAAACTTATAAAATTTGTACATGGTTGACCATTATCTTCAAATCTGCTTCTCTCTCATCTACATATCTTCAAATCTTCTCTCTCTAAAGAAAAAACCCAGAAAACCCAGATCTTCAAAATAAATATAAAAAAAACCCGATTTAAGCCTTTAAGGTCTCCGAATAATTATTATTGCCTCATTGGGTTCTTTTAGATCAGATACTAATCCGCTCCATAAGTTTTAAGCTTTTAATAGATAGGACTTTCTTGATGCAGTTTCACACGCATTCAAATGGCAAAAAAACAATGGATTAATGACCGAAACCATAAAGGTTTTCTTGACAAAACGTCAATTTTCTTATAAAACTCAATAATAATCAACTGAACTTTACAATCACCAAAGACCCCTATACTAATATTAAATCCATTAAACTAAGAAACAAATCAATCTAAAATTATCTAATAAAATAAAAAGATAACTTATAAAAATAAAAGATAACAAATAAAGATAACTTATTAAAATAAAAGATAACTTAAATTAACCCAATAAGGGTCGGATCGGGTCACGAGTCTCCTGCATCATTTCTTTTTACAAAACACAAACAGTCGCTCCACTTAAAGTTGTTCCACTCTCCACTCTTCAACGTTTTGCAAGACTCCAACAGTGTGTATTTATGACGAAATCGAAAAGTCTCCCCTTTTATCTGCGAATTAATTTATAAAAAAAAATTGTAACCCGATTAGCTTATTGATGCAGAGATGTTGCACGTTTTGTAGTCTAAAAAAAGCTGACCTTCATAGGCTAAAGATAAATGGCTTTGTAGTAGTTGAGATGAAAGCGTACGGAAAGAGGGTTATTTGAACTCAATCGTGACGTTAGAGTTACAAGAAGGAACTTTATGGTTGCTTCATTCCATAATACACTATATAAAAAGAAGTTTCATATTCATGTCTTATCTCTATCTCTATACATTATAAAGCATTTGTTTCCTCCATTTTTTCAATTTTAAGTAGTTGAAAACCCCAAAATACCCATGTCACTTATTCATAATACCGTTAGAAGAAATCTCAACCACTTATTTTTCTCTCTCTCCTCAAATCTCAACCACTAATTTTTTTCCTTTCTCTTCTATAAATCATTTTATTCCTCTACTTCATTCAAAATCTTTTATCACAAAAACCGTGAATCGATAAATTATAAAAACTATATGGGTGTTCTTAAAATTTCATGCTCTTTCATTAGAGATGTCATTCGATATATTTTCGATGAATTTTAAAATCCGAGGGCGGAGCCCGTACGGCTAAGGCATTTGGCTATCACACTCTATAACCTATCACCTTGATGTGTCTCAATTTATACATATTTCCCACATCCTCTTTGTACGTTTTATACTCGTTTTATAGCCGTTTATACTTGTTTTGTGGTGCGTTATGGTGTTTGCTAGTGGTTTCAGGGCTACAGCAGGTACATCGCTCATAAATGGTTGAAAATAGCTTAGAAATGGTCCATATGCACTAACGGATGAACCTTGATGAAGAACGAAGCTGAAATGGCGAAATCTGGCACTCATCGCGGCGCGATCCTTCACAAAATTATCATCGCGGCGCGAGGATGGAAGATCACGGCGCGATATAAATCCCTGTATTGAAACGTCCAAGTTTTAGCACACCTCGCGGCGCGACCCAAGCTTATCGCGGCGCGAGTTCTGTCTGACAGCTCGACTTTCTCTCTCCTGGGGTATAAATACCAGCCCCCACTCAACCCTAAACCTAGTCTTGGATACTTCAGCTCACACACTTAATTAGCAGCCGTTTTTGAGGGTTTTTCCAAGGGTTTTCACTACTCAAACTCCATTGAAGACTTGAAGGTTAATTTTAGCTCTTGATTAGTGATTGTAGCTCGATTGTTACCTCAATTTGGATTATTTCTCTAATTTGGTACATTATGTTCTCCTTTATATTTGAATCTTTAGCTATTTTCATTATGAGTAGCTAAATCTTTATACATCTATGAAGATGAAGTGAAACAATTAGTTATGGTTGCATAATATTTTGAATTCAAGTTGGTTTACTTAACATTTTGTCAAGATCTTAATGAAGTGATTTCTTTTACTTAATCTTGTGTTCTTGGTGGTATTTGTGTTCTTCGATAGTGGTACTAGTGGAATACAAGTATTATTTTAGTTGTTTGTCTATAAACAACTCTTGCTAGGTCATGGTATGATAGTAAAGATACAAGTTTAATAGAAATTACTTTGTTAAGTGTATTTAACGGTTGGTGGTACCACGTTTCTTTCACAAAGATAAAATTGTTATTTAAATAATCAAACAAACTAGTTAGTTCAAGGAATTGTAATAGGGTTGGTGGTACCACTTGTTGCAAGAAATTGAGTTATTAGGTGATTGAGTCGATTTTACAAACGTAGGGTGCACCCGTTTGTGTTTTTACCTTGTCACGATTATTATCACCAACATTAATGAATTTTGAGCTTAACCTATATGCAACCTAGACTTTTTGTGGAGCGGATTCAACATAGATGGCTTTTTAATTATTTGTTTACAACTCAAACTCTTTTCGTGTGCTCTCGCTAATACCGGTTGAGTACTTTTACTTGTTAATTATTTAGCTTTCAAAACGCAAAGTGACAACTCGGTCACACCCAAACCTTTAACTTGTTTCACATTTTTACAACCTTAAGTGCAACATTCAGTCCTTGTGTTCGATCCTGGTCTTGCCAGTTAGCTATATTACATACGAACGGGTACACTGCCCGTAAGTGTGTTGTAGTCAGTTAGCGGTAGATCTTGTTACAAATTATTAAACTTGATTTCACACATCACACCTCCTATGACCTATCACGCTCTATGACCTATCACCTCTATGACCATCACGCTCTATGACCTATCACCTCTATGACCTATCACCTCTATGACCTATCACCTCTATGACCTATCACCTCTATGACCTATCACCTCTATGACCTATCACCTCTATGACCTATCACCTCTATGACCTATCACCTCTATGACCTATCACCTCTATGACCTATCACCTCTATGACCTATCACCTCTATGACCTATCACGCTCTATGACCTATCACCCTATGACATCACACCTCCTATGACCTATCACGCTCTATGACCTATCACTCTCACCATCTCATCGCCGCAAGGCGCGGGTACTTTCTCTCTCGTATATAGTAATTACAATGTAAGGTTCTTTTGTTCCAAAGTTTCATATTCACCCCATAAATGGTATGAAATATTTTTAAAACAGTATCACCTCATTTCACTTCTCATCATTTATTTTCTTTCCATCGTTAAATTAAGCTGAACACAACTTGTGTAGTAATTTGTTTTCTTTTCTTTCATTTCTTAAAAACCTCAAGAAAATATTGTAACCGAATACCCTCGATATTAGTTCCCACATGAAGCCACAAAAAAGTTAATCCGACCCTGAATATGGTTTTCAAGATTATTGGTATCAATATATCTTCGGTGACAGTTTGTTTGTGTATATCAAACTATAATCATCAATTGATCATTGTAGTATTGTTTTTTCCAATACTATATAGACTAGGTTTGATAAAGAATTAGGATGTGTTTGGTTTGTTGATGGTTTTAGATATAGGAGTATATGAAAGAAACAGCAAATGAACATAAAACTGAATAATTGTATTTACAAGTTTGATATGTAATTACAAACTTAAAACCTTAAACCTAGGAAACTTAAAATCCTATTTTTGAAACATAATCAAACTCCAACCATCAGATGAACAACTCATACTTTATTCAAAACCCACCTAACGAACGGGTCTACATTCTCTTTGACGAAAGAAATAAAACATTTTGATATTTCATAAGAAATAAAACATTGAGATTTGTGGTTGTTGTAGTATTATACTAGATTATTATCCCGCGTAATACGCGAGTAAATATATTTTTATATTTATATATATCAAAAATACAACTTTCATAAGTAACTATAAACAAATTTAAGTGTTTAATTTTATTTTATTAATATTAGCTCTTTTAACCTTGATAATTGAACAACTTTACTCCTACCAAAGGTAGAGAGACTATTTTCAAGTTCTACCAAAGTCTTACTAATCTAACAAATTATCCAATGTCAAAAGTTATTGCTCATCCATGCCACCACAAATATCTCGATCTCATTCGGATTTTCATGTCATATCATCAAAAATGTTACACACGACACATTCTTTAGACCGTCCCAGGGCATACAACCTTTACTGAGTTGCAAAATTTCCATCATCAAACCAATGATCATTCCAGAATCTTGTTTTATTTTCATTCCTAGTGGGGTGTGCCTAAGAGAATGAGGAACATATATTTTCCCAAATACTATTACTATTTGTTTTACACGGGAACCCATGGATCACATTGATGATTTTAATCCTAATGACATCCAGATTTTGAACCACATGTCATATCCATTTGTACATCAATACTAAATTAAAAGCATCCAGACCACCAAAACCTAAACCAGTCACTTCTTTACCTGATAATTGCCTTCCGATTGATCCATTTCCTTTTCCAAGTTCGACCCCCCCCCCCTTTACCCCTTCCACCCAAAAAATAAAATAAAATTTGTGATCTTAATCAATCAAAATAAAGAAAAATAATATATCCTAAATAATCCAAGAAACATTTTTTCTTGAATAGCCGAGTTAGAATCCACCATAGGCAACTCATTAGTATTGAGTCTAAATATCTTTCTATAATTTGACTAAATCTGACGTTAACAAAATTCATTTAGGGGCCCATTTTCTATATTCTCGAGTCAAGACTCATTTTTTAAAAAAAATATTTTCCATGAGAAGGGGGTTGGAGGTCCAGCAAATCGCTGGTTAAAATTGTCTCCAGCACGTCTGAATCGAAACTAACTTTACAAAAAAAAAAAAAAAAAAAGATTGGAGATATAAAATAAAGCATTATGTCAAGTATTATAAAACATATATAAAATCTCGACCTATATGTGAATATAATATTATGTCATATATATGTTAGTTTTAGGATTTTCTATAGAATAATGATAATAATAGTTTAAATCTTCTAAGGTAAGTAAAACATATTACCTTTAAAAAAACTTACGCATGAACAATATTATTAATTCTATTTAAAATAATAAATAACAAATATTATTTAGGTGTACATAGATGATTATTATCACTATTTACGGTCTATAATTTAAAGGGGGATTTTTTATCTAATCATATAAAGTGGAAGTATTAATATCGTCATTTAAAAAAGTTGAAATAATTAAATTTGATCTAAGGGTTCTAAATCAAAGTTAGAATTCATCCAAGGGTTCATTATTAATTCTATTTAAAATAATAAATAACAAATATTATTTAGGTGTACATAGATGATTATTATCACTATTTACGGTCTATAATTTAAAGGGGGATTTTTTATCTAATCATATAAAGTGGAAGTATTAATATCGTCATTTAAAAAAGTTGAAATAATTAAATTTGATCTAAGGGTTCTAAATCAAAGTTAGAATTCATCCAAGGGTTCATTATTAATTCTATTTAAAATAATAAATAACAAATATTATTTAGGTGTACATAGATGATTATTATCACTATTTACGGTCTATAATTTAAAGGGGGATTTTTTATCTAATCATATAAAGTGGAAGTATTAATATCGTCATTTAAAAAAGTTGAAATAATTAAATTTGATCTAAGGGTTCTAAATCAAAGTTAGAATTCATCCAAGGGTTCATTATTAATTCTATTTAAAATAATAAATAACAAATATTATTTAGGTGTACATAGATGATTATTATCACTATTTACGGTCTATAATTTAAAGGGGGATTTTTTATCTAATCATATAAAGTGGAAGTATTAATATCGTCATTTAAAAAAGTTGAAATAATTAAATTTGATCTAAGGGTTCTAAATCAAAGTTAGAATTCATCCAAGGGTTCATTATTAATTCTATTTAAAATAATAAATAACAAATATTATTTAGGTGTACATAGATGATTATTATCACTATTTACGGTCTATAATTTAAAGGGGGATTTTTTATCTAATCATATAAAGTGGAAGTATTAATATCGTCATTTAAAAAAGTTGAAATAATTAAATTTGATCTAAGGGTTCTAAATCAAAGTTAGAATTCATCCAAGGGTTCCTATTTGTTTAGAATGAATTTAGGACCTTGTTATATATATATTGGTAGATTTGTGATTTGTGAATGAGATATATCGTGTTGTTGGGCTTGCATGGTCTCTTGGGCTATTGCCTGCCCATTGGGTGGAATTCCGCAGCAGAAAAAAAAAAGAAAAAAGTTTATGTGGCAACAAATATGAGTTGGACAATCGGTTATTAAACATTTATTTAAGTTTAAGATGTGAGAATATGACCTTCGATGTAATGCTCTCTTATGTTTTTCAATATAAACAAGAATTTAGAACTTGGTTACATATTTATTGTTTGTAACCATCGATTGTGTACTTGACGGGTGCACAATATTAAAGTTCAATCTCTAAATAAAGTGCTCATTTCCCTACCCAAACCACACCAAAATAGAATCATATAGCTTATCTATCATAGATTTCGAGTTAAGAAATCATAATCTTCTCTACACCACGTTAGGAGATCAATTACAAGATTTTCCGCATCATGTTAACTTCCGCTTCTAGTACGAGATCAAATATAATGTTTATTTTTCATGGCGATGCTATAATTTTATAATGTTTACTTAAGATTCATAATTTGACTAGTTTAAATAAGATAAAATGGGACAACTTTCATGTAGCCACGCCAATCTATATTTGACAGAATCATGAATTCGTTTCTTTAACAAAAGTTATGAAGGTAGGTTAATCTTTTTCTTTAATTGATGAAAATTTGATGGTTTCTTGAATAGTTGGAATGAAAATATGATATTTGTTCATACAATTTTTTTTAATTTTTTTTTGTGGGATATATAGATAGAAATATTATGTATTTTGGGGGAAAGAGTAAGTAAATAATTGGCAGATGGCATTATGACATCATAAATATATATTTATTTTACGAGGTTAAAATGAAAGGCAGAAAGTATTACAAGAATGTCAGCTTGGATTTTTGACACTTTTTGTGAAATAAAACAAAGAAAGGAACTACTTTTTTATTTTATTTTATTAAAGATGGAGAATTGGAGATAGAGATTTGTGCAGTCATGTTTTAAGCTCAATTTTCTTCTAATTTCATTTATTCTGGCCCATTCGGTCGGCCCATTTATGTAGTCATTTTCTGATTTCCTCTATTCTTAAAAGTTACTCGTATGAGGTTCGATATAGCTCTTTCACTCTTCATCACAATTCATGTCATATTCCAGCTTTTGAAGTATATAATTGTTAATTTTCTACTTGTATTATAGTTTTTGCTTGTGTTCTAATTCCTACTTTATGTTTATGTTTCAATGCATGAAACTAACACACTTTTTTATTTGTAACTTTCAAATTTGGGCTTTTATAACTTGTAACGTGTAATTAATAAACACATTATCACTTGAGATAGTTGAAAAATTGCATCTAATACTCATTACTTTGATTAAAGATTTACCTTTCAAAATTCAAATAAAATTTATAAAAGACCAATAGTCTCTAGTCCATTTGGCCCAAGTTCGATCTTTTGGTGGGGCGCAAGCCAGATAAATTTCCAAGTGGTGGAAACTAGAATTCGAACTTGGCTAAATTGTTAATCAAATAAGATGTCTAACCATTAACACTACAATTCAAAAAAAATATTTCAATGATAATAAACACACTTCACATGTTTTACGATATATTGTGTCCATAAAATGCTTGTTATTATGTGTCCTAGAGGCAAGTCAGTAAAACCCTTTGTATGTTGTAATTTTTGATTTCTCGTCTCAAAATGCTTCTACGTTCCATGAGCCAGTTAAGGTTTTGTGACATAAAGACAGAAAGTGTGAAAATGTGTTCTTTCTGTAGATGCAAAATCAAATTCTTGTGATGTAACGAGAAATTAATTATGATGTTACTTATAAGATTCCATGATTACAAGTGAGTGAAGGGTTGTAATATTTCTACACTTCTTTGGGTTTGCGAAATTCTGGCAAATGTGATAAAACGGATCAATAAAAATCAGTTATTTAGTTTAAAAAAGGACTATTGGTTTAAAGATATTTGAGAATGGGTAAGGTTTGTCTAACTCTAATTAAAGCCACCAAGTGTGATGGCTTTTGGTTTAGGGTTTAATGCATGAAAATGTAATAACATTACTCGTTTTTTTAATCATGTGTATTTAACTTTAAATCATCTTACTCAACTTTTATTTTTCCACGCTTGATATTATATGTCATCTAGGTGAAAAAAGAATACAGCAGAAAGGTTTAAATTAAATACACGCCATAGTAAAAAAAAAATATAGGCAAATACCACAATAGCAATATGGTTAAAGTTGAATACATATAATAGCAAAACACACAATATAGTACAATACATACAATAGTTGTAACTTATAAGTTGGATACATCAATTGTGATATAAGAATTTAATGCACCTAATAAAGGTTTTTAAGGTTGGATACGCAAACTGAGTAAAGTTTAATACACTTTCATACACTAATACCATTGGTTTATGCCTAATGTAGTGGGTTTGATTTTCAATATCACGTACTGGAAGTCCTATTACACCGAAGGCCAACTTAAGTTCACCAAATTAACCAATGCTCATCTCTTTGATGAACTAAACCTACTTACCAACAGATGATGTTAGTCTAATTAGTTGATGCAACTCTGGTTCTCAGGTTTTAGGTTTTGACACTTTGGAGTAGTGGTGTAGAAAACACGGTTTTTACTCAACCCGACCCGGTTTTTTGGTCAACGGGACCAAAACCGGGTTTGACCTAACCTGACCCGGTTTGAAACCGGTTTTGGGTCAAACTTTGACAAGGTTTTTTGACCAAAAACCGGACCCGACCCTATCTCAACCTGATGAAAAAACCGAAAACCCAAACCGATTAGTAACTGGCGGGTTGGGTCAAACCCGGTTGTTGACCAGTTTCGGGTTCGGGTTAGTGTTCCAACCCGGTTTTTTTGTACACCTCTCCTTTGGAGTGACAAGTCTGTGGGGTTTTTCCTCTGAAATGTCTGAGCATCTTTTGAAACTTATGGAAATGAGTGGAATTGACATAATCTCATCCTTTTATGGTGAGGTATTCCCGGGTGTCGCTACTTACCAAACGATAAACTAGTACTCAAACACATTCCTTCATTTCTATAGCCAATTAGCCACCAACAAACACCCCCGATTCTAGTAGCACTGATGTTAAGTGTTATTATAGAATGAGAGTTAAAGTTAAATCCGAGGAAGATAAATTGATATATAGTAACTATTTAGTTGGAAGAACTCGTTAGTATGAGAAAATCGTTTGAAGTATAGATTATACATACAATTGACTCTTCACCAATAACCAAAATACATTTTGATTAACATTTTAATATATAATGTGGAAATATAAAGTCAAATCAATATTAACAATGTAATAGAATAGTAATCATGAGTGTCTAAATAAACAGAAGTAAGTAATTAACCTGATACAGTTTTTCACGAATTATAAATTTCAATAACGATAAGTGTTGAGATGTAGATAGTTTTACTTCTACCTAAAATAGAAAGACTGTTCCAGATTCTATCTAAAGTAGTAAAAAGACCTCCGACTTTTCAAAGAGGAAGGATCCAACCCTTGACCCCTAAATCTATAGACACGAGTGTTAAACAACAAGCATCTTTTTGTTAATAATCATGACTGTCTTAAGGATTTGATGAAGTTAAGGTTTTATGCCCTGGATTCTTAATATTTCATTTTTATGTGTTAATTATAAATAAAAACTCATTTTTAACCTAATAAGAAATGCGCTACGAATGCAGGGCATTTTTTTGTTATAACTTTTGAGACGAATTATAAGCAAATAAATGAATAAAACATCTAAAGTTTAGGGCCCGTTTGGTTGCATAAAATGTTTTCTAGTTTTTCAATTCTAATTTTCTAGAAAATAAAAGGGGTTTTTATTTTCTAGAAAACAAATAAAAATATTGAAAACGCGTTCTAATTAGAAAACTAGAAAACATGTTAGAGATGTAAGGGGAGGGGAGGGAGGAAATGGAAAATGAAAATGAAAAAAGGAAAACAAGAATAAGATGTTTTCAAGTTTTCTATTGGAAAGTGAAAAACATTGTTTTTCGTTTTCTTGGAAAACATTTTTTACAAAACTATGATTAAAACGCGTTTTCTGTTTTTCATGTTTTTCTTGAAATACAAAAATGGAAAACAAGGGGTGTTTTCTGCAACCAAACGCACCCTTAGGAGGGTGGCAATGGAGCAAGGCATGGGCTAGGCATGCTCCATGCCTAGCGGCAACACCGCTGCCAAGACAGAGGCATGGGGGCTAGGCATGGGATTTAGGAAAAAATTGCCGCATGGAGGAGAGAGTGTGTTGGGAAGAGAGTAGGATAAAAAGTGTGTATGATTGGAGGAAAATAGTGAGAGATTGTGAGGTATGAGAGAGACATGGTTGCCATAGGTTAGGCATGACTAGGCATGAGATAGGCATGAAACGATGTGACATAATATTATTGGTGGATGGCTAGGCATGGGATTTAGGAAAAAATTGCCGCATGGAGGAGAGAGTGTGTTGGGAAGAGAGTAGGATAAAAAGTGTGTATGATTGGAGGAAAATAGTGAGAGATTGTGAGGTATGAGAGAGACATGGTTGCCATAGGTTAGGCATGACTAGGCATGAGATAGGCATGAAACGATGTGACATAATATTATTGGTGGATGGCTAGGCATGGATTAGGTATCCAGGCACCACTGCCACCCTTCTTAGTATAGTCAGATATTAGTTTGTAGAAACTATCGATAAGAGTCATTTTATAAAGAGTTATCGACATAGATCGTCCCTGTGGTTTACCAAAATAGTCATGTTTCATCCTTAAATATCAAAAACCTCAAGGATAGTCCTTTATAGGTGGATAAGGTTCTTGTTTAGTCCTTTGACTTGTTGACCGTCTTCTTCCCTCCGTTAACATCCTCATGTGCCTCCCATGTGAAGGATATTTTAGTCTTTTTCATTCCTAAAGGACCTTGATACATTTTCTTATATCCCAAATCTCTATTTTGCAGATCTTGAAATAGCATCTTCCGTCCCCAACCTTCCGTCCCTAACATAAATCCTTTACAAAATACATATTTTATAAATACAAACGAAAATGACATAAATCTATAACATATACAGAAGGAAATCTATCAAACTATCCATCGCATATATATCTATATCACCCATTACACACACTTTAGCCGCCGACAACTGTTTACATATTTTTGACCGGAATTTCGAACGGATTTTGTTTTTTTTCCCGATTCCCATCATATGCTAAACATTCAGTTCTTTACGAAAAATCACAAAATCCTAATGATAATCAACCATCATCATCATAATTACATAATTACATATGGATATACATACATACAGATTTGTAATAACAAAAACCACCATACATATATGAAAATTTCATATTCATACATAAAAAAAAATTCAAATCAAAGATCTATTATCATATATGAAAGTTTGTTGCCTGTTGTTAGTTTGGTTTGTAGCCTAAGATGGATGGGTGTTTTTTTCCGGGAAGAGATCGTATAAAAAGATTGAGAGGGTGACAAAGACATACCAGATCGGGATTTTTGTTGTATTTTCCGGCGAGAGATCTGCGCCATCTAAATCCTTGATCACTGTCGCCATTCACTTCCAACACCATTTACAAACCCTTATAGGACTCTGGATCTTATGAATTTTTTAAATCGAGATTTGTATTGGTGGTGAGGGGTGGTTACGGTGGGGAAGCAGCGGAAGAAGGCGGCCGGAAATACATACACACATCAATATATTTATACACATCTATATTCCAAATAAAAAATCAATGATCCAACCACCTATGGCCAAGCATATTCCAGATCTGGGTGGCGGTGGTTTAAAACTGATCTTTGAAATCGGAAGCATTCCAAAATCCAAAACGTTGCCTACTGCTTCTTTTTCTCTTACAAAAATGTTGTGCTACTGCTTATAGCAACAAGAAACACATGTTTAGTTGATATTAATGTAATGATGATGATATATATATATATATCTTAGGTTTGGAGGTAGTAAAAGAAAGATAATAACAGGAAAAAAAATATCACTGATAGTCCTTTAGTTATTAAAAAGACTGAAATACCCCTCACGTGGGTAGCACGTGAGGGGTTTAATGGAAGAGAGATGACGGTCAAGTGGTCAAAGGACTAAACACGAACCTTATCTTCCTATAAAGGACTGTCTTTAATGTTTTGAATCAGAAAGGACGAAACATGATCGTTTTGATAAACCACAGGGACGATTTGTGTCGTTTACTCTTTTATAAATTTGATTTAGACCCCAAAATTAGTTTAGCTGCCCATGAAGGCAATTAACGAACCATAAAAATTATTTATATTACGAAGTGTTGTACCTGTTTTGCTAAGACCGGAAGCAACCAAGAAAAAGTAGTATAATTGATAAACTATTCAAAAGTTGGATATATAATTAATCTTAACCATTTAAACTGGGAGTTTTTGCTTAATTGATTCAAAAGTTAGCAAAGTGTTAAGTTGTGAATGAGTTTAACTAGTCACAATAATAAGACATTAATTAAGGGATTTATATTGTTTAATGTTTCCCCAAACAAGTATAAATATGATTTAATTGATCATCACTTATTTGTAGGTTAGCTAGACTATAAACCATGTGACAATCTCAAATCGAGGCATGTTCTTCTTGTAGATTGTACTATATAGTGTGTAACTATACCATCCAATTTGTATTTGTTCTATTTAAATAATTTTAGTAAATCGACAACCTTTTTATATTCTTGTTTGACGTTAGTTTTTTGTTTTTCTCTCATTCTAATAATTTTTTATACTTATTAAATGGTCAATAATTATTTCCATGGTCATTTGATTGTTGTATATGTCATTTGTTGCAGACTTACAGTTTGTAGAGTATTTTAATATACACGAGATCGCAATATGCTAATATTAATTAGAATTTTGATGTGATTCTTCAGGCCTTAATAATAATAAGAATAAAAACAAATATGTCAATTGCCTAAAAATAAGTAGTTTTTATTTATTTATTTATTTAATAAGATGTGTAATTTTCCTAACATATATTTTGTCTGATGAACATGTCGATTCATATGGTTTGTAACTTTGGTATAACTGAAGTGTGAACTGTGAAGTCTTGTTCCAAAAACTAATCATATTTATCATTTAATGTTGGCCAAAAACTAATGGAACTAATCATGAGATATGTATATTAGGCTGTATTAGACAAGTAGTGGTACTTATTAATTTAATCTTTTTGACGTATTTATTTGTTGAAATTTATAATTAGAGGGGCATCCACACAAAATAACGATGGTGACAGCGGCAATGGTTGATGGTGACGATAGCAACTGGTGGAGGCGGCGACGACAGGTGGTAACGGCGACAACGAGTAACGGTGGCAGTGTGGTAACGGTAATGGCGGTGACGGTGGTGTAATTAGTTGGTTTTTAATGTAAAAGTAATTGATATAAAATGGGGTAATGTAGTTATTATAAGCGTTGATAGATTTATACTGCAATTTATTTTATTAAAAGTTTATAGATATATAGATATATTAGGTATTAATGTTTAAATTAATGAAGAAAATGAAAAATCAAGCTAAAATAAACTTAAATAAGTGAAAAATAAAAATGAATAAAGCCGACCTTGTGGACCTCCTTTGAGTTTGGGACTTGTTGCACGTCCCGACACCAACAATGTGGGGTTGGCAACACATCCATCGACTTGAATCATACGTCCTCCTTTTTCCCCCTTTATTTTATTCTGTAATTCCTCACTATCCGCGGATCTCGACGATTTGTTTATTCATTTAGTTATAGGATTTTTCTAACTTGTGCCCTAAGGGCACACATAAGGGTGTCTCGGGAATTGAAAAAGGTAATAATATTCTTCTTAAGAAGAATATTATTACCTTTTTCAATTCCCGAGACACCCTTATGTGTGCCCTTAGGGCACAAGTTAGAAAAACCCTTAGTTATATACTATTTTGTTGCCACTGAAACCAAAATTATACAAATGAGTCATATATTTCTATTAATCCTCTGATATTCTGATCAAGCAATCAAACATTATTTCATTTTTATTTTTTATAAACATCAACTACGAATGTTTTGTCTGCCATAATGTGTGATTTTATCATAACAGTATTAGATGATATTTTTATTAAAATAATTTATTCACTTCAAACTTCATTTAGTAATCAGTTTAATATTATTCGAAGTGTTCTTGATTCTCGATAAACGGATGTATTTCAAGTTGTTCAATGATGACACGCAGCTAGAAGGTTGGGGGTGACGACTGTCGATTTCATTGAGCACCGATATTGTATAGTGGTCCATGAATGCATGATAACTATGTAAGATAAAAATGTATAATGATATCATTATGTTAAGTTTCTAATTGACATTTTCAATTAAATAGTTGTCTTAGTTTTTATTTAACTTTCGTATGATCAGATATTGTCCGTTCCACTTATCGCCACCTAAGTCTGTTCAATAGAACCGGTAAAATTATTTATAAATTATATCTTTTTTATATCTTATCTTGATAGTATATATTTCTCTAAATATATATAAAAGACAAACTCTAATTTCAAAATAGAGAAGTTTGGATAATTGGATAAAGCTAAACTTTTAAATTAGAGTCATTAGATTAATGTCATATAAACTTTTATAGTTTTAATTCTAATTTAATAAGTCAATAATTATGAAACTAATTCGTACATTTTATAATTATAGAAAGTAATTATTTTAATGATATAAATATGAAAAATAATCCTAAATTTTATTTATTTTTTTTTTAAAATAATAATATATTCAAATCTAACATGTTTTATTTATAACTATTAATTTAGTATAAGTTATAACGAAAACTTAATATATTTAACTCGCATATTAGAAGAATAATCATTCTATAGATACTAGATTAAACCCGCACGTTGTGCGGGACTGACTGACATAAATAAAAAATACAATAACAGATAGTTACATTATTATTCATAATTTATGATAATATTAAAATCTGTCAGATTACGACTGATTCAAACAATAAAATTATAGTTTATGAATATATGATATACGTCAAATATGTTAAAGCATAACTAATAAGTATAAATATTTATAAATCATAAAAAAATGTATAATATATATTCATTTAATATAATATAATAAATACTTTCAAAAAGATAAACATAATATAATAAATATTTAAAAAATAAAAAATATAATAAATATTTCAAAAAATAAAATAATATAATAAATATTTCAAAAAATAAAATAATATAATAAATATTTCAAAAAATAAAATAATATAATAAATATTTCAAAAAATAAACATAATATAATAAATATTTCAAAAAATAAAATAATATAATAAATATTTCAAAAAATAAAATAATATAATAAATACTTTCAAAAAGATAAAATAATATAAGAAAACTTCAAAAAATTGAGTTTACGATCCGAAATCACAAGGCTATTTGCCGTCATCCTCTATGCTTACAAGTTCCGATTTTGATGTGATTTTAAAATTTAAGGTAAATCTAAACTTTAACTAAACATATATTATATTTATCATTACTGTTTATTATAATCTAGCTTCGATCATCGGTTTACTTTAACAATAATTTATTTCATACCCACAAATCATGTATGAGGCATATTCAAATTTCTTTATGATACAATCTATATAGCTACCGTAGATCGTACGAGTATTAGGACTATATATATATAAAAAAGGTAAATGGGTGTGAATTGGTTATAAGTATTTAGTTTACATCGTTAATATATTATGATATTTAAATAAAAGATATTAATATGTATATGGTGTTTAAATAATTTAAAAAATAAACTGACAATAAAAATAACAACATCATCATTTTTCAACATCTTTAATTACGATATTATACAAATTTAACATGTCTTAATTATCTCTATAAAAACTTTCACAGCTAATATCTACATTTACTTTACATCATTATTTTATATTATTTTATAAAAGATATAATTAACATACATATCCTATTATATTTTGATACAAATTTTTTTAAAATAATAATATCATCAAATCTCAACTGTGTCTTATTTATAACTATTAATTTAGTATAAGTTATAACGAAAACTTAATATATTTAACTCGCATATTAGAAGAATAATCATTCTATAGATACTAGATTAAACCCGCACGTTGTGCGGGACTGACTGACATAAATAAAAAATACAATAACTGATAGTTACATTATTATTCATAATTTATGATAATATTAAAATCTGTCAGATTACGACTGATTCAAACAATAAAATTATAGTTTATGAATATATGATATACGTCAAATATGTTAAAGCATGACTAATAAGTATAAATATTTATAAATCATAAAAAAATGTATAATATATATTCATTAAATATAATATAATAAATACTTTCAAAAAGATAAACATAATATAATAAACAATCTCATTGTAAAAAAAAAATTATTGTTGAATTAATTAAAAAAAACATAGTATAATGTATATAAACATCTTTGTACTCATATAAAAAATAGAAAAATAAATATATGATTAGAATTGATGATTAAGATCATACATGACAACATAAATATATCAATTTAAATAAAAAAATGATAACTCATTAAGAGATTAAGAGATATATATGTTAGAATTAAATTAAATTATTAAAATAATACTACATATCCACCAGCCGATCATTAAGAGATTTACTACATATATAGTTTTTTTTTTACTTTTTAATTTTTTTATTATTAGTTAATGATGATTAGGATAAAGAATAATTTTTAAAGGAATGCTTAAAATTAGGAAATTAATGTAAGTATGACACATAATGAAAAATGCTACATGACATTCTCTCATAATTGCCAACTAATTAAAAAACTATCCTCTTTTAGTTATTATATATATAGGGGTGAGTTATTTTGAGAACCACTAAAAAAAAAGAACGCGAGAACCAATCTTAGCATGATTGTCATTATGAAAAAACTTGTCCAGCTCTCTCTCTTTCTCTCTCCTCTTATTAAATTAAAAAATATCTAATTCATTAAAAATCTTTTATCTCACAAACCGTACATCATTAGACGGAAAAAAAGCATGGGTAGTCTTGAAATTTCGTCCTCTTTCATTAGAGATGCAATTCGATATACTTTTGAAGACTTTTTAAATTTCGTTTTTTTTCATCACGTTCATCCTACACATGTGTAGGAAAGACCTGGAACTGGTGAGTTGTATAACCTGCCCATGGGTAAGTACAACCTACACATGGGTAAGTACAACCTACACATGGGTAAGTTACTTATAAAGTTCAAAAATGATGAGGACGCATTCTAAAACCCTAAATGCTAATAAACCCTAAACCCTAAAGCTTAATTGCTAATCCGAGGGAAAAGCTACATTCATTAAACCCTAAAATCTAAACCCTGGGGGGCTAAATGCTAATTCGAGGGGGAGTGTGATTACGGGGGCCTTCGGCCCGCGCTTTAGGGTTTAGGGTTTGAAGTTGTAGGGTTAGCCGTGGCTATTAACCCTACAACTTCAAACCCTAAACCCTAAAGCTTAATTGCTAATCCGAGGGAAAAGCTACATTCTAAAAACCCAGGAAAATCTAAACCCTAAATGCTAAACCCTAACTAAACCCTAAAAACCTAAAAAGGATGAAGGTTCCCACTCTAGGGTTTAGGGTTTGAAGCCCGAGGGTTAGCCTATCGGCTAACCCTCGACCTTCAAACCCTAAACCCTAGAGCGGGATGTAGTAGGGGGACGGATGTATACGGTACGCTTTAGGGTTTAGGGTTTGAAGTTGTAGGGTTAGCCAGGCTAACCCTACAACTTCAAACCCTTCAAACCCTAAACCCTAAAGCTTAATTGCTAATCCGAGGGGAAAGCTACATTCTAAAAACCCTGGAAAATCTAAACCCTAAAAACTAAAAAGGATGAGGGTTCCCACTCTAGGGTTTAGGGTTTGAAGCCCGAGGGTTAGCAGCGGGATGTAGTAGATGGACGGATGTATACTGTACGCTTTAGGGTTTAGGGTTTGAAGTTGTAGGAAACCACTAAAAGGTTCATCCTACACATGTGTAGGACAAGTGGAAACCACTAAAAGGTTTGATGTTGTAGGGTTTAGGGTTTGAAGTTGTAGGAAACCACTAAAAGGTTCATCCTACACATGTGTATGACAAGTGGAAACCACTAAAAGGTTCATTCTACACATGTGTAGGACAAGTGGAAACCACTAAAAGGTTCATCCTACACATGTGTAGGGAAAGTAGAAACCACTAAAAGGTTCATCCTACACATGTGTAGGACAAATGAAAACCACTTAAAGGTTCATCCTACACATGTGTAGGACAAATGAAAACCACTTAAAGGTTCATCCTACACATGTGTAGGACAAGTGAAAACCACTAAAAGGTTCATCCTACACATGTGTAGGATAAGTGGAAACCACTAAAAGGTTCATCCTACACATGTGTAGGTCATCAAAGAATAATAACTTACACATGTGTAAGATGAACGTGATGGAAAAAAAAATGAAATTTAAAAAGTCGTCAAAAGTATGTCGAATTGCATCTCTAATGAAAAAGGACGAAATTCTAAGACTACCATGCTTTTCTTTTCGTCTAACGATTTACGGTTTGTAAGATAAAAGTTTTTTAGTGAATTAGATATAATTGTATTAATTTAATAAAGTAAGAGAGAGAAAAAAAAGAGGGAGTTGACAAAAATACCCCTCTAGTGTTGAGAGAGTTTTTTTATTTTTAATCTGGTCCATTCATTTTTTTTGATCCAATGGTGTAGATGAGTTCTTGAGTTTTTTTTTTAAGAGTTCTCAAATAACCCCTTCTCTATATATATATACATATATAGATATATATATATATATATATATTATATATTATCTCATCTCGATCTGGATATATATATATATATATATATATATATATATATATATATATATATATATATATATATATATATATATATATATATATATATATATATATATATATATATATATATATATATATATATATATATATATATATATATATATATATATATATATATATATATATATATATATATATATATATATATATATATATATATATATATATATATATATATATATATATATATATATATATATATATATATATATATATATATATATATATATATATATATATATATATATATATATATATATATATATATATATATATATATATATATATATATATATATATATATATATATATATATATATATATATATATATATATATATATATATATATATATATATATATATATATATATATATATATATATATATATATATATATATATATATATATATATATATATATATATATATATATATATATATATATATATATATATATATATATATATATATATATATATATATATATATATATATATATATATATATATATATATATATATATATATATATATATATATATATATATATATATATATATATATATATATATATATATATATATATATATATATATATATATATATATATATATATATATATATATATATATATATATATATATATATATATATATATATATATATATATATATATATATATATATATATATATATATATATATATATATATATATATATATATATATATATATATATATATATATATATATATATATATATATATATATTGTAAGGGTTTTAAAATCGAGAGCTATAATATCGATACTTTAGTTGTATCTAAGTCCGAAATTTCAAAAACCAAATGGAATATTATATCATACTTATTGTTCTCATAATCCTTCAAATTTGTGTTGTAGTTTACCAAGTGATTAGCTGTTTACAAAATTTATGAAATAACTAAGGTTTGACAATAGGGGGGCCTTCCAACTGTTTCGTGGGTTCCGCTCGTCGTTTTGTGTCACAAAAGTGATCATTGGCACCGCTTGGTCAATATCCTCGTCAGTTCTGGTGTATTGCTTTACCGATGAATTAGTTTGCCTCGTTAGTTTTGGGTGAGTCTTTTGGTACAAATATTGAAATATATATGTACGTGTATTTAAAATAAAGTGATGAAAAAAGTAATAAATTACTGTTGGCAGATATGTGTCAATTAAAAATGTTGACATGAAAAAATTAACAGCCAATTGATCTCGTCACCATTAAAAAGAGTCTAATAACAATGGTGAGATGAAAACACAAGGATTTAAATACTATAGTGACAAATGGTTGGATTTCATTGTTAATAAAATCCACCTGGGTCAATGAATCAGGGATCAAATAGCGAGACATTCGTTTTATCCGAAAGATAAAAGTTCGATCCTAGTTCAGAAAGGGGTCATGTGTAGGGGTGTTGAAAAAAACCAAACCCAAATAACCCGACCCGACCCAAATGGGTTTGGGTTATTCGGATTTTGGGTTAGTTATTTGGTTAACCATACCCATATAAACTTAATCGGTTCGGGTTGTGGGTGATAAAATTTCATTTTGGGTCAACCCGAATAACCCGAATAAATTCTTCTTATTATTTGGTAGAATTATTATAATGATAAATATGGCATAACTACTAGAATGCTAGCAGGAATCGACGATTATAATTTTGTTTCTCCATTACATCTTTTATTATATATAAATTTTGTCTAGTATTATGTTATTTATTATTGTAGAATTAAAAACAAGAAATGTTTGTACTTCAAATTTAGAGTGACTGATCACTAAAGTAACAAGATATATAAGAATTTGACTTCAAAAACAAGAAACATTCTTTTGGACTAGATTGGTATAATGCATGTACTCTCTTCTTTTGTGTATTCTAATATTCTGATCATGCGTAATCTTTTTTTTTTGTATTTTGAATTTCTGATGATGTACTTCAAAACTCATATGTTGGAATTGTTATGTAGCTAAAATACTGTAATGTACATGTAAATGGGCAAACAACCCTATTTTTAATATTGAAAGTTTTTGTAGTTGTTTCAAAACTTTTTCAATTGGTTAATTTGGGTTCAACCCACAACCCAACCCGAACTAACCCGAACCATTTAACCCGAAACCCAAAACCCAAATCTTTATTCGGTTCGGTTTATGGGTCACATTTTTTATGGCTCAAACCCGACCCATATAACCCAAAACCCGAATAACCCGACCCATCAACACCCCTAGTCATGTGGGGGTTTTACTTTCGACGCATAGTGGGGTCTAATTAAGACCACCAACTATCTTAGACTAAGTAAGCATCACATTGTATTCGACGATTATCGTTAAAAAAATCAATTTGGAAGGAAAAAGGACAAGGATTACAACAACAACAACAACAATACCCAATCCCTGCATGCGGGGTATGAGAGAGGTGAGATGTAGACAGTTTTACCTCTACCTAGATATAGAGACTACTTCCATAAGGACTCATGGCCAAACGAGAAAATAACAGGAGAGTGCAAAAGAGCTTTATAATTATACCTATCGACCGAGTATATTACGTATATACATCAAGACTTAAGAGCAGAGGAGAATAAGGCAAACCCAAGACAAGGATTATTACTTACTAAAAAAAGCTATAGAAACAAAAAGGCAAAATTCGCAAAGTATCCAACAAGACAAGGACCATAAACGTAAATGATGCAGAGCAGCAGCAAACAAGATTGATGACATACACAAATGAATGAAGTGTCACAGATTCAGCGGTTGTTTTGAAAAGCAAAAAAAAAGAACGGTCCAGCTAATTTCAAACAAGTCCCTCATCTTTTATTACTCCCCTGAAAACCTTTTTATTCATTTTTAGTCGACAGATTAAGACGTTTTTCCTTCAATTGGCCAGGTGTGGACTTGCTCTACTCTACACTCTCCATAAGGTATCCTTTCTTCTTTCCTCCTCTCTTTCTTTCAAACTACACTATCATTGTTTTTTGTTCCCCATAATAATATCTAGTATAACGTTAGATACATAATAATATCTCTAACATAAGATACCTAAATATATATATTCGATATATATTTGTTTAGTTATAAGTAACACAGATCCAGATCAACCCACTAGTACATATATTGGTTTTCGTTTCTAACATTTTATATTAATATCAGATTTCGATACATGTATATATGAATCTTGGATTTAGCCCTTGATTATATTGTTTGTATATTTGTGTAGATATATAATATATATAAAAACATTTTGGTAGTGCAGAAGGATAGGAAAGGGAGTGAGTGGGGGTGGGAAGATCAAAGATGAGTGGAGCAGTGTTAGTAGCTGTTGCTGCTGCTGTTGGTAACTTGCTTCAAGGATGGGATAACGCTACTATTGCTGGTAATTCTTAAACTTTGTTTTTTACTGTTATATATATATATATATATATATATATATATATTTTACTGCAGAACAACTAAATTGGCCGGCCGGTAGGCCGGAGCAAGAATACTTGTCTTGAGTAGGTTTATAATCAAAATTTTTCCAAAGTTATGATTTAAATCACGGGTTGAGATGCAAATCTATATAAAAATTTACACGAAATTGCGAGAATTTTGGTCAGCAGGTTCAACTGCACCCTGAATGTTAAAAAAAAGGGTAAGTGGGTCCCATGTACGGTCTTGGTATCCAGAGCACACCGCATAGAACTCATGCACCCTGTATGTATATAAAGTCTAGTATGTTATTTTTGTTACAAGATAAGGTAATAATTGATGTTTTTGGAATATAGGTGCTGTGTTATACATTAAGAAAGAATTTGAGTTGGAAAGTGAACCAACGATCGAGGGTTTAATCGTGGCGATGTCATTGATTGGTGCGACAGTAGTGACGACTTGTTCTGGTGGAGTAGCAGATTGGCTTGGTCGACGTCCCATGCTTATTATATCTTCGGTCTTGTACTTCATTAGTGGTTTAGTTATGGTGTGGTCGCCAAATGTTTACATCCTGTTATTGGCTAGGTTGTTAGATGGGCTTGGGATTGGGTTGGCAGTTACTCTTGTTCCTGTTTATATATCCGAGACTGCGCCTCCTGAGATTAGAGGGTCGCTTAATACTTTGCCTCAGTTTATGGGGTCTGGTGGGATGTTCCTATCTTACTGTATGGTGTTTGGGATGTCATTAATGGAGTCACCTAATTGGAGGTTGATGCTTGGGGTTTTGTCTATTCCATCACTTGTTTTTTTCGTTCTTACTGTATTTTTCTTGCCTGAGTCTCCAAGATGGCTTGTTAGCAAGGGAAAATGCTTGAGGCCAAACAGGTTTTGCAGAGGCTACGTGGCAAAGAAGATGTCTCAGGCAAGTTATTTTTAAACGATTTGCTGTTTTTTGCATAACAATTAATGGCATAAAACTAGAGGTAGCAATTTCGATATGTTCAGTAATCTATGAGTAGATTTGGGCTCTCTATTATCGAAATCACGTGGGTTGGCAACCATCCAAACTTGCAGTCTCATACATCATGATATTCTAAGATCTAGATTATTAATTAAAGTTATCTATAAGATCCAACAAAAGTGGTTGAAAAGCTGTTTGCGGGTCAACCAATATGGCCATATTAAAGACCAATTCTGATACTTTACCCAACCAGGTGCTGCAACCACCTTTACATGATACTGGAATCACTTCATAGATCTGCATCTTAACTAGCTTTTACTTGAAGCACAAAATTGCCATCTAGGTTGTATACTGTAGTTCTTCATACTCACATATGGCATAACAAACCATTTGTAGCGGTATTTTCTGACTTTGATTAATTCAACAGGTGAGATGGCTTTACTAGTTGAAGGCCTTGGAATCGGGGGTGACACGTCAATTGAAGAGTTCATAATTGGCCCTGCAAATGATCTTGAACAAGATCAAGACGAAGCTGCCAAAATTAAGTTGTACGGTCATGAAGCAGGTGTCTCATGGATTGCTCGACCCGTCACTGGACAGAGTATGCTTGGTATCGCATCTCGTCAAGGAAGTACTATAAACCCAAGTGTGCCACTTATGGACCCTCTTGTCACCCTCTTCGGGAGTGTCCATGAGAAGCTTCCAGATGCTGCTGGTAGCAAAGGAAGTATGCTTTTCCCACATTTTGGTAGCATGTTTAGTGTTACTGGAAATCAAACTAAACATGAAGATTGGGATGAAGAGAGTGTCGGTGAGAGAGAGGGTGATGATTATGGATCTGATGCTGGTGGCAATGATTCTGATGAAAATTTGCATTCCCCATTGATTTCCCGCCAAACTACCAGTGTAGAGAAAGATATGATTCAACCAGCTGCTCATGGCAGTATTCAGAATGCTAGACACGGCAGTGCTCTGCAAGACCAAATGGGTAGCACAGGGATTGGAGGTGGTTGGCAGCTTGCATGGCAATGGACTGAACGAGAAGGGCAAGATGGAAAGAAGGAAGGAGGGTTTAAAAGAATTTATTTGCATCAAGAAGCTGGCACTGGATCTCAACGTGGGTCATTGATTTCTGTTGTTGGTGGTGGTGGTGATATGGTGACAGATGGTGATGTCTTCCAGGCTGCAGCTTTGGTTAGTCAACCTGCACTTTACTCCAAGGATCTTGTTGATCAGCACCCAGTTGGACCAGCTATGGCTCACCCATCTGAAGCTGCAATGAAAGGAGCGAGCTGGAAGGATCTTTTTGAACCAGGAGTCAAACATGCATTGTTTGTTGGTATTGGTCTTCAGATTCTTCAACAGGTAACAAATTTACTTGGTTTTTACTTATCTAAATCTCAAAGAACTTATCTTTCTGTTGTATCTTCTACCAAATTTCTTGCATTGAAATCTATATGTTGTATTGTTTGCAGTTCTCTGGCATCAATGGAGTCCTTTACTACACACCTCAGATTCTCGAGGAGGCAGGTGTCGGTGTTCTTTTATCAAATCTGGGCATCAGCTCAACCTCATCGTCTCTACTTATAAGTTGCATCACAACTTTGTTAATGCTTCCTTGCATTGCCGTGGCTATGAGGCTCATGGACATCTCTGGAAGAAGGTAGTTATTTTCTCAAAATTTCGTTGAGTCTTGTTTGTTCAATATTCTTGCTGGAGTTTTATAATTTTTTTCTACATGATACTCATGGGTGATGATATTGCAGGACTCTATTGCTGACTACAATCCCAGTCTTGATCTTGAGCCTCGTGATCTTGGTGGTTGGAAGTGTAATTGACTTTGGGAGCATTGTGAATGCAGCTATATCAACAGCAAGTGTTGTGATCTATTTTTGCACCTTCGTGATGGGATTTGGTCCAATCCCCAACATCCTTTGTGCAGAGATTTTTCCAACCCGAGTGCGTGGATTATGCATTGCCATTTGCGCCCTTACATTCTGGATATGTGACATCATCGTGACCTACTCTCTTCCCGTCTTGCTTACTTCTGTTGGTCTCTCGGGTGTTTTTGGAGTGTATGCTGTTGTGTGCGTCATAGCGTGGGTGTTTGTTTTCTTGAAGGTGCCAGAAACTAAAGGAATGCCACTTGAAGTTATTACAGAGTTCTTCGCTGTTGGTGCAAAACAAGCTGCTGCAGCAAAAAACCATTGATGTGGTACCATCCACGTTTTTGGATTATGTTTTGGCTTTTGTTTTTTTGACGTTTTTGGTTTGGTTTAAATTTTGTTGTGATTGAAACAGTAAATTTAAAAGTTTTAGTTGTTTATGGTGTAATTTCTTGTACCACAACTGCCTTAACATTGTATCATGTAGCTTTTCTTGTCAAGTAAAGATATTGCACAGAAGTTTAGGCCCAAAGAATGCAAATATCTGTTATTTTATCAAACCAAAGGTGGCAAATTCGATCAGTCGACCCATTTAATTGTGAATGGGTCGATATGATCGTACTATATTTCACGCAGGTCAAATGGGTCAAAAGTTTCAAAAGACATTAACATTCCTAAATTATTTCAGTCAAATTTAGATTATTATCACAATAATATTTCTTATGTAATCATACAGAACAGTTTTTTTTTATAAATGAGTTGATAATTATATACAAAAAGTGCTCGTGGGTAAACCTGATCTTGCATGACCCGTTTCAACATAAACTTGCCCGACCCGTTCATCTTTGCCACCTTTCAGGGTAAACTTGCTCCATTAGTGTGATAAGCTAAAATGCCTGATTACTGATCAAATGAAGTGGGTATCTGGTGCTTCATTACTGTTCCATTTGTTCAATAAATGTCATTGCTTAGTGATGTGGGATATTTCATTACTATATATTTATTATAAACTCAACTCGTCAATGAAGATCAGAAATGAAGGTGTAGTATTTGTCATGTTACACGCGGACTGTTGTTCTATATAGAAGGTTATCCTTTCACCTACTCTTGCAGTCTGGTAAGTTTACTCTAGCATAGTTGTTATGTGACAAGAGCCTTACAATATGTTTATTTTGAATGCAGTGGCCAGCTTTTTAATCAACAAAATGATATGGGGAAAGAGTCAGATTAGATGTTTTTTTTTGTCTAACTGTTCTTATTTAAATTGTGCACTATTATACTAAAGTGTTGAAAGCTCATATATGCAAATTGGAGTTAGTCAGCAGACTCTTTGTATGTTTATGAAGTTCATTCCAAATTGTTAATTCAAATATAGCTTTATTTAATGCTCAATCTTTCCCTTTTTAACTTGGATGACTTCAAGGTTTCCAATTTGACTGATTAAGTTGAAAAAAACTTACACTCTATTAGTCTATTTCATATTTGTTTTCATATTTTTGTTAGCGTTATTTTACTAGCTAGGGAGTTGTTTTTATCAGACTGCATATTTGGGCTCCTATTTGGAATAACCTTACCCCTTTGTCTATTACAAATGAGAAACTAGGCCACATATGGTTGCAGATATTATTTCTGGGAGTGTTTTATTGGAGATTTTGATGTTGACTTATTGTTATGGTTATTTATGAGAACATTTTCCCCCTATGCCCTATGATGAAAGGAGAGAACTGCCTATGAGTGAAGGCAATGACTCTGGTTACTCTGGTAGTACACCTAGAGCTGCCAGGAACCATGAGTCAACTGCAACACTCAATGAAGGAAATCAGTCTCCTGAGGGTAATACTAATAACATTCACAATGTTGACCAACCCTTTAATGACAATGATCAGACTACCATTACTCAAGACTTTGTCCCTAGAAGGTCTGATAGACAAACAAGACAACCTAAGAAGTTTGAGGACTTCATTCTTGGGACCAAAACCAAACATAGCATTAATAAATGTGTTAATTATAGTAAGTTAAATGGTGAAAACCTCTGTTTTGTTTCTAATTTGAATAAAGTGACCGAACCAAAGGACTTTCATGAGGCATGCACCAATCCACATTGGGTTGATGCCATGAACTCAGAAATGGAAGCCCTATATAAAACAATACCTGGACCTTAACCCATCTTCCTGACAATAGAAAGCCCATAGGCTGCAAGTGGGTTTACAAAATCAAGTATAAGTCCAATGGTGACATTGATAGGTATAAGGCTAGGTTAGTTGCTAAAGGGTATGACCAGAGAGCTGGTATTGACTTTGAAGAAACATTCTCTCCTGTGGTTAAGATGGTTACTATTAGGTGTTTAATTTCCTTATCTATTAGAAAGTATAAGATCATGAACAAAACCTCTTTAAGGAAGAGATTTAACCAATAACGGAAGTGGTAAGTAATTATTATTAAGAGAATTGCAGGATTCGTCCCTGTGGTTTACACACTTTCGTGGATTACATCCCCCCCTGAAATATTTAGTCAAATACACCCAAACTATCAAGATTAGTTGCGCTTTACGTCCCTCTCCATATTTCAGGGAGGGATGTAATCCACGAAAGTGTGTAAACCACAGGGACGAAAAGCGCAACTAATCTTGATAGTTTGGACGAAAAGCGCAACTAATCTTGATAGTTTGGGTGTATTTGACTAAATATTTCAGGGGGGATGTAATCCACGAAAGTGTGTAAACCACAGGGACGAATCCTGCAATTAACTATTATTCAAAAGTCCAAAGTGTTTATTATTACAACCTTAATCTATAATCATCTAACTGATGATTATACAAATTAAACGAAATATATATATATCGATTTGATATATATATATATATATAAACGAATATCCAGAATATGAATGAGAGGAAAAATAAAACCAGATAATAGAAATTAGGGTTTGTTTTTTTTTCATTCTTCACCAAACTTTTCTTTATATAGTCTTCAATATTTTCAGTTTCAACCTTCATCTTCTCCTTTCTTCACTTTAAGCACAAACTTCAATCTTCCTTGTAAACGTCCAACACCAGTCCCTCAACTTATAACCTGCACAAATCTTAACCCAGAAATAAGAACAAATAACAAAACAAGAATTGATCTTGTTATTTCAACATCCCCCCTCAAGATCAATTCCCAAAAACATTAACTAACCCAAGTTTTTCACTTAAAATAGAATGTTGCTTTGAACTCAAACTCTTGGTAAATAAATCTGCAACATTAAATTCAGATTGTATTTTAACAGTTTTAACAACACCAGCAGAAATTTTCTCTCTAACAAAAAACAAATCAATTTCAAAATGCTTTGTCCTCTCATGGAAGACAGGATTAGCAGCAATTTGAATAGAAGCTTTACTATCAGAAAACACATTAACAGGAAGAACATTTTTAATACCAAGATCACTTAGAATGTTCACAAGCCAAATAATTTCACAAGTCACAGCTGCTAAGGCCCTATATTCAGCTTCTGCTGAGGATTTAGCAACTGTGTGTTGTTTCTTACTTTTCCAAGAAACAAGATTATCACCCAAGTAAACAGAGAAACCAGTGACAGATCTCCTGGTTCCCAAACATCTACCCCAATCTGCATCAACAAAAGCACTTAAATTTAGATTACTACCAGCCTGAATATGTATACCTTTACCAGGTGCAGATTTAAGATATCTTAAGATTCTTAAACCATACATCCAGTGTTCCTCAAGAGGAGCATGCATGAATTGAGATAGACACTGCACAGCATAACTAATATCTGGCCTTGTCAAGGTCAGATAAATAAGCTTTCCAATAAGCTTTTGATAAACAGAAATGCTATCAAGAGGTTTAGATTTTGAAGCTTCAGTATTCATAGTTAAATTCATTTCAAGAGGTGTAGCAATTGGTTTACACCCTAAGAGACCAAACTCATTTAGAAGTTCTAAACAATACTTCCTTTGAGACAAACAAACACCTTGCTTGGTTTCAACAACTTCAATACCAAGAAAATATCTAAGTTTGCCAAGATCTTTAATCTTGAACTTAGAATTTAAAAACTGCTTAACTTTGTTAATCTCAACATCATTACAACCTGTAAGCACAATGTCATCAACATACACAAGCAAAGCCACAAAATCTTTACCTTCACCTTTAACATATAAAGAGTAATCTGATTTACTTTGAGTAAATCCACATTCAATTAGAGCATTGGTTAATTTAGTGTTCCATTGTCTAGGTGCTTGTTTTAAACCATAAAGTGATTTAGTCAACTTGCAAACTCTTTTATCATCTTTACTAAAATAACCAGGAGGAAGATCCATGTACACATCCTCAAATAAATCACCATAAAGGAAAGCATTATTTACATCAAGTTGATATAAAGGCCATTTATTAGTAACAGCAATAGAAATCAAACATCTTATAGTAACCATTTTCACAACAGGTGAAAAAGTTTCTTCAAAATCTACTCCTACCTTTTGATTGTAACCTTTTGCTACTAATCTAGCCTTATACCTTTCAATTTCCCCATTAGATTTATACTTAATCTTATAAATCCATCTACAACCAATAGATTCTCTATCATTAGGAAGATCAGTAATAATCCAAGTATTGTTTTTATTTAAAGCTTCCATCTCTTCATTCATAGCATGAATCCAATTACTGTCTTTAACAGCCTCAAAATAAGTAGAAGGCTCAATAGACTTATTCAGATTTGTGGTAAAACAGAAAGCATTAGAAGAAAGTTTTGAGTAATTCACAACTCTATTCAAAGGATATTTTACTTTAGAATCAAGAACAAAATCTTCCAATCTTTTAGGAAGAACAGAATTTCTATCTGATCTCCTCAAATTAATATTTTCATTTACAAAATCTAAATTATCATGAAATACATCCTCAGCTTGAAGTTGATGATCATTTATACCAGATATTGTTGCTGAATCATTCTCATGATTGGCAGTGCTTGAAGAGCTTCCAGAATTATGATCAACAAATCTGTCATTGCTAGTAATCCTAACAGGACTGCCAAAGCTATGACTGGTAGTGTGATCAATTCTGGTTCCTCTAAACTGACTATTCACATCATGAGATGTTCTACCCTCAATATTAGTATCACCAATATGTTCTTCCTCTTCATCATTGGATAGATCATAAATGGTATCAAAAAAATTAAGTTGGTTTACAGTTTTATCTTTAACATTTTCTAAAACATTTTTTGATGTCATAGTAAAAGGAAATATGTTTTCATAAAATTTGACATCTCTTGAGAACAAAAAACTTCTATTTTCAAGACTATAAAGTTTATAGCCCTTTTTAGAATTTGAAAAACCAATTAGCACACATTTTTCAGCTTTAGGACTAAATTTATCAGAACTGTTAAGAATAGAAGCAAAACAAAGACAACCAAAAACTCTAAGATGTTTTAAAGAAGGTTCAAAACCATAAACCATTTGATAAGGAGAGATACCATTTAGCACAGAGGAAGGAGTTCTATTAATCAAATATGTAGCAGTTAAAATACATTCACTCCACAAGTAAAGAGGCAATCCACCCTGAAACAACAAAGATCTAGCAACATTTAAAAGATGTCTATGTTTTCTTTCAGCTATTCCATTTTGTTGAGGGGTGTAGGCAATAGTAGTCTGATGGATAATTCCCTCCTTGGTGAACAAAGAAGTTACTCTATGATTTACAAATTCTTTACCATTATCAGTCCTAACAATTTTAATATTTGCATCAAACTGATTTTTTAACAAATTATAAAACAGAAAAATTTGATCAAAAGTTTCATCTTTAGTCTTCATCATAAAAGTCCATACTGCTCTGGTAAAGTCATCAACTATGGTTAAAAAATATTTAAATCCTTCTTTGCTACTAACTTTGTAAGGACCCCAAACATCAATATGAATTAACTCTCCTAACTTTGAAGACTTGTGTTCACTAAGAGGGAATGGTTCTCTTACTTGTTTTGCTTTATGACAAATATCACAAGGTAAACTAGAATCACTAGTTAAATTCAGTTTGTGTTTTAAAACATTTAACACTTGATCTGCAGGATGTCCTAACCTAGCATGCCACAAGTTTTTTGACTCACAAGCAAGACTTACAGCATTACAAACAGAAGAAGAACAATTAGCAGATTCATCAAACATATAAAGACCATTCTTCTGTCTACCAGTCCCCAGGACTTTCTGATTTAGAGGATAATCCTGAATAATACAATTATTTTCATTAAAAGACACACATGCTTTACTATCTCTAGTTAATTTATGAATAGACATCAAATTAACACAATATTCAGGAACTACCATAACATCAAATAAGGTAATATTATTGTTAAGTTTAAGATTACCAATTTTTTGAACTTTAGCATTTGTTCCATTAGGATGACCAATTAACAAGTTTAAATCAGACACATCAACAAGATCAGTTAAACCTTTCTCAGAAAGAGTAAGATGTTGATTTGCTCCTGAATCCATAATCCATTCATAAATTAATCTAGCTAAAATACTATTGCACATAATATGAGACAGAGTACTACAAGAAATCCCTGCCATATTGGCAAGGTTAGCAGAAGCATGAGAACTAGAAGCATTGTCACCTAAAAGGACTAACAATCTACTCATTTGATCTTGAGTCAGAGAAAAACTATTAGCATTAGTAGAATTCATTTTAGAAGAAGAAGCATTATGCACATTAGAAGAAGATCCAGCACAAACAGATTTTTCAGTAACAGAATTATTACTAGAAAACTTATTGTTTCTTTGATTTGCAAGCTGAAAACATCTCTCAACAGTATGACCAACCTTGTTACAGTGAGTACATTTAAAATTAGGATTAGGAGGTCTATATGTTCTTTGATTTGGATCATAAGTTTTTCTTGCTTCAAAGTTATTATCAAAAGTTCTTTTTGAATCAAAAGTTGACTGACTTTTAGAATTTTTGTTTTGAAAAACCTTTGCAGCAAAAACATTTGAAGAAGTAGAAGATTTTGATCCTCCAGAAATCCCCCCTCTGTGAGACTCCTCTCTAGAAACCAAGGAAAAGGCAGTCTTCACAGAAGGAAGAGGATCAGTAGTAAGAATTTGGCTTCTAATAGGAATATAGACCTCATCTAGACCCATTAAAAACTGCATTAATTTGATTAAATCATTATGTTTTTGAATTTCTTTAGCAGCCTCACAAGAACAAGTAGGCAATTTAACAAGAACATCATATTGCTTCCATAAAGAACACAACTTATGATAATATTCAGATAGAGAAGAACCATTTTGAATCAAAGAGTTAATCTTATGATGAACATTAAACACAACTGAACCATCAACTTTATCATAAGTTTCTTTCAATTCTTGCCAAACAATAGCAGCATTCTTACTAAAAATCTGACCTAAGTACAATTCTTGAGAAACACAATTCAAAATCCAAGTCAAGACCACAGAATTACATCTTTCCCATTGCCTAGCAAGAACAAGATTATTAACAGGTTTAATGCAAGTACCATCAATAAAACCAGTTTTATTTTTAGTTTCCAAGGCTAATTCCATTGCACAAGACCAAACTTTGTAATTCTCAGTACCAAGCAGTTTAAAACTAATCAAAGGAGTACTAACAGTATCACTAGCATGAAGATACAAAGGATCACCAAAGTCCAACTTACTTATTTTAGTTATATTATTATCAAGTTCAAACTCATTATCAGATTCTTCATTATGAACAGAATGTGGAGGTGTGTTACCATGAACAGAACCAGGAGGTGTATTAACCATTTTAAAAAATTGATGTCAACACAAAAAAGACAAATAGAATCAAAGAAGCCAAACAAATTAAGAAATAGAACTTAAACAAGTAAGAAGAAAAGCCACACAGAAGAACACATAAATCAATCAATTACTAGGCTCCCCCTTCCAGAGAAGAGGACCACATACATCAAGAAGACCTTGATTGCGTAAGCCGAGTAATATACACACAAAATATAAGCAAATAAACAAATATAAGATAAAAGATAGGGATAGAAATCAACAATACAGTGCTTTCGGCTGAAGAAGATGAACCCTGATTTTCTCTTGATTCACTTAGTCAAGAGAAAAATCAAGATCTGAATCAATGAACAATGAAACCCTAATTTTACTTCTTGATTCACTTAGTCAAGAAATAAAATCAACGAATCACGAATAATAGCAGCGGAAGAATTAATCAATAAGAATTCCAGATGAAACCCTAACCCCAATCGAACAAAAAACCCTAAAATTCAAGATCTAGGGTTCCAAATCGGAATCCGCCCTAGATCTGAATGAAAGGAAGAGTGAAACAAATTAAAACCACCGAATCACGAACCTGTCTCTGATACCATGAAAGAAAGTATAAAATCATGAACAAAACCTCTTTAAGGAAGAGATTTAACCAATAACGGAAGTGGTAAGTAATTATTATTCAAAAGTCCAAAGTGTTTATTATTACAACCTTAATCTATAATCATCTAACTGATGATTATACAAATTAAACGAAATATATATATATCGATTTGATATATATATATATATAAACGAATATCCAGAATATGAATGAGAGGAAAAATAAAACCAGATAATAGAAATTAGGGTTTGTTTTTTTTCATTCTTCACCAAACTTTTCTTTATATAGTCTTCAATATTTTCAGTTTCAACCTTCATCTTCTCCTTTCTTCACTTTAAGCACAAACTTCAATCTTCCTTGTAAACGTCCAACACCAGTCCCTCAACTTATAACCTGCACAAATCTTAACCCAGAAATAAGAACAAATAACAAAACAAGAATTGATCTTGTTATTTCAACATTATCTGTGCAAAATGATTGGCCTATTTTCCAACTTGATGTGAATAATGCTTTTTTGTATGGTGATCTTGTTGAGGATGTGTACATGCTGCCACCTCTTGGTTATCATTCCAATTCGGATCCTAGGGTTTGCAAACTTATGAAGTCCTTATGTGGACTTATGAAATCCTGTCTTCCATGAGAAAACCAATCATTTTGAAGTTGATTTGTTCTTTATTAGAGAAAAAAATACTTCTGGGAACAATCAAAACCATTAAAATCACTTCAGAGGAATATCTGGCTGACATTTTTACAAAAGGGTTACATTTAAATCAGCACAAGGACATGTGCAATCATCTTGGGTTGTTTGATCCCTTCTCACAATCAAGCTGAGGAGGGGTGTTGGAATATACATCTTGATTGTTAAAATTCTAACTTGGTTTGTTTACTTTGTTTATATTCAGCAGTTAGAAGGAAGTAGAGGGACTGGAAGCAGCAATAAAGGAAAAAGAAAGCTCGAGGGATGCGATATGTACAAGCAAATAATCAAGGGGCTGCTTATGAAATTTCACTCTCTTTATATAACGAACACGGTTCAGATTTAGGGTTACAACACAATCGATCCCCAAATTAGCCGTTAGGGTATCATGTAAAACCCTCTCTTATTTTCATCATATTTGTATCAATATTTTATCATCTCCTGGAGATTGTTTATGGATATTGTGTTTGTCCCTTAATTCCATCTATTGAGGTGGATTATTGTAACTCTATCTTATGTTATGGTATGAATGAGAATCCGACTTTTTCATATTGTTGTTGTTTTATCATCTATCTCTCAATATTTCTTCATGAGAACCGTGTGAACCACTAAAAAATCATCTCTAAGGCTACATCCGTACCGTATTCAACAGCCACCATCTCTTGGATCGCCGACCATCAAATCCATACCATTCCCATATGCGTCCGGTGACAACTCCTTTAGAACGGATAAGGGCAACGCCCGTATCCATATGTTTTCAACACGCAACCCATATGATTTTTTTTTAATTTTTGTTTTGTTTGGAATGAGCTTTTGTTAAAAGAAAATAAAAAAATCATCTCTAAGGCTACATCCGTACCGTATTCAACAGCCACCATCTCTTGGATCGCCGACCATCAAATCCATACCATTCCCATATGCGTCCGGTGACAACTCCTTTAGAACGGATAAGGGCAACGCCCGTATCCATATGTTTTCAACACGCAACCCATATGATTTTTTTTTAATTTTTGTTTTGTTTGGAATGAGCTTTTGTTAAAAGAAAATAAAAAAATAAAAAATAACACAAAAAAGGAGAAAAAGTTTTTATTCGAAATAATTACTTACCTGGACGGGGTCAATGGATGATCAAGAAGTTCCATCGCCTAGGTTGGTGACCTCCATTGCACTTCAGGAGGGGTGCCTGCTTAAGGTCGGTCCAAGTGATCTAGTCTACGTCATAATTTAAAAATTAAAAAATCATACAAAAAAGGATAAAAAGTTAGAAAAACTAATGGTTCTCATGGTTCTCTCTCATGTTTGAGTTCTCACATTAGGATTAAGATCCTCTAAAGTTATGATAACTTTATAGGTAAAGTTGAGAGATCTCAACCTTTGGATTGAAATCAAGGGTTAAGATTCAAAAATCAAGTTTGAATCTTGACCTTTAATTTTAATCCAAAGGTTAGGATCCTCTCAACTTTACCTATAAAGTTGTCATAACTTTAGAGGATCCTAATCCCTCACATTAACCCTACCCTAGTGAAAAAAATCAAAATAATAGAAAATGTAATGAAATGTCTAGTTTTAAGTGGTTAGCGTCCATATTTAAATTAGCAAGACTTGGATCAACTTATTAACACCTTTAAATCTGAGTACCGAGGTTATGGTTCAATCCTCACTTCTTGAAAGACGGCCGGAGGTTCTATCGAAGTAGCTATTATGCTTTTTATTTTATTTTAAATAGAATGTTTTTAAAATAAAATGAAGGCAATAAGTGTAAATTTGTTTATTTTATGGGGGGCCCTCATTTCTAAGACTTTGCCTATCATCATCAGTTTTGTTGCAGTATTCTTTCTCAACCTAACAAAAGCTCCCATGGAAATTAAAGAACCTCCAAAACGGTTGAAAACCCAAAAAACACTACACCCAGAAGAAGATAGAATAAGCTTATTACCCGATTCTATAATTATCGAAGAAATCCTATCTCGTTTAGAGTACACAAAAGACGCAATAAAAACAGGTACTCTTTCGAAACGATGGCAACATCTTTGGCCTTCAGTTCCTGTTCTTTCTTTTTATGATTATAATTATTTAAAAAAATACACGCCTTTTGAGTTATTTAGAGAGAAACCGTTACCCGATTTCTTTTCATCTGTCGATAAAACCCTAGCTCAATGCCAATGTAAGAATCTCACTAAATTTAGTATCCGTACCAATTACGATTCCCGTTTTGAATCACGAGTCGATAATTGGATTCATTTTGCTACTACTAATAAAGTCCAACAACTTCACTTAAATTAAACTTTAGAGAAGATGAAGATCGGTTTGTATTTGAAGACGACTCGTTTTTCATCAACTCTTTTTTCGTAAATCCCCATTTTACCCATCTTCATTTAGAACATTGCTTTTTTAATCCTGTTGGCCCTATTAGTTGGAACAATCTTACGCATTTAACTATTACCGACGTGAGTTTAGACCACGATTTGATTGAGAATATACTATCCGGGAGTCCTTTATTAGACACGTTGAAGTTGTATGATTGTTATGGTTTTATATGGCTCAATATTACTTCCAAAAGTGTTAAGAACTTGGTGTTACGTGGATACCATGATCCCGATGATATACTTAGTAACCTTGACGATGTTATTGAAATCAATGCTCCTTATATTTCATCGCTAGAAATCGTGGGTACTTTTTTGCTATGGAAGATTTTGTTGCTAGATGTGTCTTCTTTAGTCAAAGCTGAATTAGATTATACCAAGTTGGGGCATGATGAGATAACACGTAAAATAGAGAGGGAAGAGATGCTTAAAAGGTTTATAGTATGCCTTCGCAACGTCAAAGAGGTCAAAGTTGGGACTTATTGTTATACGGTAAGTACTTGCTTTCTTTCTTCAATGTGTGTATTTGTAAAGATTATTGATCACTAGTTATTATGGCAATTTACTTGTTTCGTGTATACTTGATTAAATCCTAATAATATATTGCACCTTGATGAATTAAATTTTGGTTGTTGGATGTGCGAATATTGCTACTTTGAAGAAATATTAGAATAAGATAATTAATACTTGAAGCAAAGATAGTTTATGCTTATCTCAGTTATCAGTTTCTTTACATATAACTTGCCACATGATTATTGTTAATCAGCAGTGAAAATCAAATGCAAAATCACTTATTGCAACCCCCAAAACAGATCGTTGTGATTTCATGTTAAAAAAATCGGCTCTAAGAGTTTCTATATAGAGTCAGGGGACAGAGCCACGCTTATGAGTGAGGTCAGCTGATCCCACTTAAAAGTTTCTGTTCTTTATTTTCTTTGTTGATTGTTGCTGTAGAATTTGTACGGTGTTGGACTGTTGGGTATTTGAGTTTGCCAAGAATATTTATTTATGTATAATGCTGTTGTCAGTTTTTTTTCCGGTATTTTTTGATTGTATAGCTTGCAGAAGCTTAATGGAGACCCTTTTTGTTGCTCCTATGTAAATTTTTTCTTGATATTATTACTGGATTTTTACAACGTAGACAATTCTTGATTTAATATATTCTGTTCTTGTAGTTGTCCAATCAAGCGTTGTATATGTACGTTGATGCCACTAGGATAACTGTATGGCGTTCTGTGTATAAAGTATGAATGTCTTTGTTTCTTGTGCTTTTGTTCTTTGGCATTTATTTTGTTTAAAAATTTAGATTATTATTGTAATTATAATTAATGTCTAAATAGTTTAAATTGTTAGAAACTAAAAAAGTATGTCAACCTAACCCGTTATAAAAAATTAATGCGGAACTTATCTCTGTTCTTTAATGTTCTCACTGGTATTTTTCATTGTCAGGCTTTCTCTCGTTTGAAGGCTAAAGGTTTCAATTTTCCATCAAACTTGAAGGTTGTAGACATAGATTATCCTATTTATGATACTGAAGATTCGGAGCTGGGTGATTCTTCTGATAATGACTCATCTCTTGGTGACACAGCTGGTAGCATGTTAGTGACTCAGAAAGCGTAGATTCAGAGGAACTAATGCTTGATGATTGGTCCTTGACAGAACGAGGTTAATTGATTAATGGCACTTTAATTTCTCTTTCAGAGTAGACATGGCTCTTTGAATTCTGGTTAGTTCTTAGGGCATTTTATTTAGTAGATTCCAACTATTATGTTGTTCGATATTTGATGTTATGTAGTTTGTTTGTGTCATTTTTTTTTTTTTGATATTATTTCTGCTCCTATTTTTGAATCCTTGTAGCTTTTCTTAGGGTATATTATTTAGTAAATTCCAACTATGATGCTGTTCGATATTTGATGTTATGTTGTTTTTTTGTGCCATTTTTATATTTGATATTTTTTCTGCTCCTATGTTTGAATCCATTTAGCTTTGTCCGCTCCACCATATTTATTTACAATCGATATTGTTTCAGTAATATTGTTGAATATTAGGAAGGACGTTACTGGATATAGTGCTTTAGAAAATTGACTCTTGTCTCTTTTTTTTTGTAGAATACTCGACTATTATGCTGTAAAAAGTCCCATGTGAAGATATGCATGTTCTTTTGTACATTTTATCCATTTTCTTTTAACACGAGTGATCGAGGGATCTGGGATGGAATCATGTATTTGATGAGATGTGTTTTGACATTGTGGTATTATGGATCTTAGCATTTTCTTAAGTTGCATCGTATAACATGGTTTAGAGTATCTCAATCTCTTTGTTGTAAACTCAAGGATTATAGGTTTTTCTTTACCAGACTTAGATGACTATAGAACAGGGTCCAGGGTCCTCTTATTTTGTTTACTTATTAACTCACAAGCATTGTATCTGATGATAGAGTTCTGTCATGTTATGCATGGACACTTGTTTCCATTTCAATGTTTTCAGATTTTGAAGGTCATACAAAACACTTGCATACTGCATAGGGGACCCAAAGGGCTTGAGGAGTGTTATGAGATGTTGCTGTATTCTGTTAGGAGATTAATGAGTAGAAGAGTTTTATCTTAATCACTTGAGTTAGCTCAAGTGACCAGCAGCCCCCTACAAAGCTGGGCCCCACCATTTTTACCCCTAAGCTTAATTCTCCAGACCAACATTCATGTTCCATTAAAGTACTTTTAAGACATAACCATCATCATACTTCTGTTAAATCATTAATTGTAGAGCGCCGATAAGTGAAACAGCACCTCCCTATTTTAAGCTTCATGATCTATATTTTTGAAGTAAAAGTATGTTAAAATATGCCTGATCATTAATCAAATGAAGTCAGCCTCCATTAGTGTGATAAGTTATGTTAAAATGCCTGATTACGAATCAAATGAAGTTGGTATCCAGTACTTCATTACTGTTCCATTTGTTCAATAAACGTCATTGCTTAGTGATGTGTTATATTTTCATTACTTGTCAATGAAGATCAGAAATGAAGAAGTAGCATTTGTCATGTTGCCCGCGGACTGCTGTTCTATATTAAAGGTTATCCTTTCACCTACTCTCGCAGTCAGTCAGCAATTTGGCCCATGGGAAGACTATCTATGCTAATCAGTTTGTCATGATATATTCTTTTTAATCAACGGGGAGAAAGTACCCCGACAAGTTTTCATTATCGCCCATAGTTATGTGACACCGCTATGGATTTGGTTAATTTACTCTAGCAAAGTTATGTGACAAGAACCTTGCAGTTTGTTTAGTTTAAATGTAGTGGCCAGCTTTTTAATCCACAAGAGGTATTTTTTTTTGTCTTGCTTTTCTTTTTTAAATTGTTAACTTCATCTTCATGTACTTGTAAAGTTGTAAGCACTATTAAAGATCCTGCCACTTGCATAATATACTAAAGTGTTGACAGGTCAATAAGTCATATATGCAAATTGGAGTTGGTTCTCTTTAATGTCTTTTTAAGTTCATTCCAAATTGTGAATTAGCTACTGAGCTTTGGGACTTGAGAGAAGGTTGGGCTTTCGTGTAAAGTCAAGCACTTCTTTATGTCTACCGCTGGCATTTTTGAAGTGTATAAACATTGTGGCTTACCGAGAATAGGGTGTAAGGTATTGCATTTTTAGTTTGTTGGTGTATTTGGAAAGCAAGGAGTGAAAAGCGGTTTGAAGAGGTAAAGGGTAACGTGGAGAAGATTTTATTGGAGACTTTGATGTTGACCGATTGTTAAAAAAAGAAATGGAGGAAACCCTAACCCCGGTACCACAATTGGATACCCATCGACTCACCTCGTATGAGCCATATGATGTCGGTACAATACCTCCATCCTAATCCCCACATGATCTGGGCACCCCGAGGATCGAACCCGCGTATTTGAACTTCACATGTGAGTCTAAGCTTCATTGGTAACGGGTACCTTAAAAGAATTATTTTTTGTGCCAAGTGGGGATCGAACCTGAGACCTTAAGGTCATTAAGTGTTTTCCTTACCACTAGGTTAACTCCTTGTTGGTTGTTGACCGATTGTTATGGTTATTCATGGCTCGATATAACCTTTAAGAACTTGATGTTCTATGCTACGCTGCTCAAGATGATAAATTCGATAATTGGACTACTTTTATTGATTCCTTATATGGTGAGATAACCAACTCATTTAGATGAGTTGGCCATTATGACGCCATTGAGTGCATATTGTTTTTAAGACGCATGTTTGATTCTTGTTAAAGACAAGACCGAGAATAGTAGCTAATAGCTAACCACTGATGCAAAAAGCTCGTCATCGGGGTTTCGCAGGTATCAATGCGGTACATGAGATCAAAGTGTTCCCATCAAATTTGTTTGTTTTTTTTTAATATAGTGAGTAAAATGAAATAATAGAAAATGTAATGTAATTATAGTTAGATTAGTAAGACTTCGTTCAACTTGTTAACACCCTTAACTTTGAATTCGGAGGTTATCTATACTCCTTTATAAAAGAAACATCCCTCCTCCTTACTTAATTTTAAAAACCTCAAATGATACATTTACCCTCCATTCTTAATACATCTTTATTTCCATTTTATAGACTGTGAATAAAATGCCCTTAAAAAAATTCAACCCTATCTCTCCCTTTCTCAGAAACACATAGCAATAACGCTAACTCAAAATTCGTCTACCCCTCCTTTCATATCCCACCGCAACAATTCATCACATCTCCGACTACAATGAAATTACTTTTACGTTAATAATCACACTATCACCGCCGCCGATACCGTCGCTGCATTATACGGGCACCAATCTAGTGAGTTATGATTCAATCCTCACTTCTTGCAAGGGTTCCGGAGGTTCTATCGAAATAGTTACTACTATAGTTATTTCTATTGTTTTGTTAATTTTAAAAACAAAATTTGAAGGTGAGAAGTGTAAATTTGTTTACTTTACGGGGGCCCAAAATAAACCTATCATTTCTAACTTCTAAGACTTTGCCTATCATCAGTTTTGTTGCAGTATCTGTCGACCAACAAAAGCTACCATGGAAATTAAAGAACCTCCAAAACGGCTGAAAACCCAAAAAACACTAGACCCAAAAGAAAAAGAAGATAGAATAAGCTTATTACCCGATTCTATAATTATCGAAGAAATCCTATCTCGTTTAGAGTACACAAAAGACGCAATAAAAACAGGTACTCTTTCGAAACGATGGCAACATCTTTGGCCTTCAGTTCCTGTTCTTTCTTTTTATGATTATATCCTCCGTCCCATTAAATGTGTCTTGTTTTATATTTTCAAAGTCTTTGTTCATCAACTTTGACCTTAAATATCTTTTTTTTAATTATATTATACTTGATAAAACTTATACAAGATAAAAACACATCTAAAATTCAATCGATTCATATAACTTTCATTATGTATTATATAATACAAACAAAATTATTAAAAGTCAAAGTTGATAAAAAAAGACTTTGAATATATAAAAGAAGACACATTTAGTGGGACGGATAGAGTAATTATTTAAAAAAATACACGCCTTCTAGGTTATTGGGAGAGGAACCGTTACCCGATTTTTATTCATGTGTTGATAAAACCCTAGCTCAATGCCAATGTAAGAATCTCACTAAATTTAGCATGCATACCAATTACGATGCCCGTTTTGAATCACGAGTCGATAATTGGATTCATTTTGCTACTACTAATAAAGTCCAACAACTTCACTTAGTATTAAACTTTAGAGAAGATGAAGATCGGTTTGTATTTGAAGACGACTCGTTTTTCATCAGTTCTTTTTTCGTAAATCCCCATTTTACCCATCTTCATTTAGAACATTGTTTTTTTAATCCCACTGGTCGTATTAGTTGGAACAATCTTACGCATTTAACTATTTCCGACATGAGTTTAGACCACGATTTGATTGAGAATATACTATCCGGGAGTCCTTTTTTAGACACTTTGAAGTTGTATAACTGTTATGGTTTTATATGGCTCAATATTACTTCCAAAAGTGTTAAGAACTTGGTGTTACATGGATACCATGATCCCGATGATATAATTAATAACCTTGACGATGTTATTGGAATCAATGCTCCTTATATTTCGTCGCTAGAAATCGTGGGTACATTTTTGTTATGGAAGATTTTGTTGTTAGATGTGTCTTCTTTAGTCAAAGCTGAATTAGATTATACCAAGTTGGGGCACGATGAGATAACACGAAAAATAGAGAGAGAAGAGATGCTTAAAAGGTTCATACTATGCCTTCGCCACGTCAAAGAGGTCAAAGTTGGGACTTATTGTTATACGGTAAATACTTGTTTTTTTCTTCAATGTGTGTATTGTAAAGATTATTGATCACTAGTTAGTATGGCAATTTACTTGTTTCATGTATACTTGATTAAATCCCAATAGTATATTCACTACTAGAAAAAACACCTTTAATGACACCGAATGCGTGTCATAAAAGGGTCAGATGACACGCTTTTTGGTGTCATAAATCGACCCGTCATAAATCTTTATGACACGCATTTTCAGCGTCATAAATTTATGACACGCTTTTACGACACATTTTATGACATTATTTTATGACACCGTATTTGCGTGTCATGGTTCAATTTAAAAAAAAATTTTTTTTTATAAAATTATTAATATCTACACATTAAATAACAGTTAATCTCACAATACAAATAAATACACAAATAGCAAAATAGCGCATTTCATATATATCAAAACAATGCGTTTACAACTGCTAAATTATATAAAATTCTAATATTAACCATAAAAGTTTACAACCGCTAAATTATATAAAATTCAACACCGGTAAATGAAGTTTGCCACATAATTTGCCCATTCTTCACGAACTTCATCCAAATCATCATCCGTGCCACATAAA
>CM067167.1:134964561-135010336 GCA_034093135.1 Erigeron breviscapus
CTCGGTAAAGCTTGTTTCCTACTAATTTCCGACGAATTTTGTCGTCGCTGAAAGTCAGTTTTTTAGTAGTGTATTTATATATGAATTATATATATATTTATAATATATTATATAATATATATACACACACAGATTATATATATATATATATATAATTTTTAAGCATGAAATCTACAAATCGAAAGACTTACAGTGATCTACAATGAGCAACAACGCAAAAAACGACGGAGAGCTGACCGCGACTGACGGAGACCGACGGCGGGTGACAGCGACGGAGATGTACGGGATCCGACGGCGCGCGACAGAGATGTACAGATCCGATGGTGAGCAACGTTGAGAAAGAGACGAAACTGAGATTGAAGTTATTTTTCTGAGATTGATATTATATCTATATATATATAAAAGAACGACGGCAACAACAATCATAAAATCAGCCTGAGATTGAAGTTATTTTTCTGAGATTTAATCATAAAATCCATAAATAGGAACACTCTCTCTCTCTCTTTCGATTTTAGGGGAAATCTGGGCTTCAATTTGAACACTTAGGGTTTTTTTTGGATTAGCAAAGATATAAGCTTTTGTAAACAAAATTATAAGACGACACTCGGGGATGACACGCAAAGAAAGTGTATCCCGTGTTACACTACCTTTTTTTATGACACCAAAAATTGCGTGTCATAAACCCTTCAGATTTTATAAATTATGACAGTATTTTTATGACACACGTTTTTGCTTGTCATTAAAATGCGTGTGTCATAATTTAGGTGTCATTAAAGGCTATTTTTCTAGTAGTGATTGCAGCTTGATGAGTTAAAATTTGGTTGTTGGATGTGTGAATATTGCTACTTTGAAGGAATATTAGAATAAGATAATTTATACTTGAAGCAAAAGATGGTCTATGCGTTTGTATCTCAGTTATCAGTTTCTTTACAATAACTTGCCACATGATTATTGATAGTCCGTAGTGAAAGTCAAATCCTAAAATCACTTATTGCAACCCACAAAACAGATCGTCGTGATTTCAGGTTAAAATAGTTGGCTCTAAGAGTTTGTGTACAGAGTCAGGGGACAGAGCCATGCTTTTTTTTTTGTTGATTGTTGTGAATTTGTACGGTGTTTGAGTTTGCAAAGAATGTTTATTTTTGTATAATGCTGTTGTCAGTTTTTTGGGTAATTTGTGATGTGTAGCTTGCAGAAGCTTAATGGAGACCCTTTTTGTTGCTCTTATGTAAATTTTTTCTTCATAATATTACGGGATTAGTGCACTGAAATGTATGTAACTAAGACCGAAAAGTTATAATATGCACGAACTATCAAAACCTCTATTGTATGCACGAACTTATGTTCAAAACATGTAAATGGTATACGTGGCACCTCATCCAGAGCTGCCACGTGCAAGTTTTTGATTGGTCGGTCGATCATAGTTAGTTACATGATTTAAACATTTTTACAAAGTTCGTGCATACAATAGAGGTTTTTGATAGTTCATGCACACTATAACTTTTCGATCTTAGTTATCTACATTTCGACGCACTTATCCCTATTATTACTCGAATATAAAAGAACATATATAATTCTTAATTTAATATATTCTGTACTTGTAGTTGTGTCCAATCAAGGTATTATATATATGTATGTTGACCCCATAGGAAAACTTTATGACATTCCGTGTATAAAGTATGAATGTTTTTGTTCTTGTTCTTTCGTTTGTTGGCATTTATTTTGTTTAAAAATTTAGATTATTATTGTAATGTGTAAATAGTTGAAATTATTAGAAATTAAGAAAAGTATGTCAACCTAACCCGTTATAAAAAATTAATGCAGAACTTATTTCTGTTCTTAAATGTTCAATTCTCACTTGTATTTTTCATTGGCAGGCATTCTCTCGTTTGAAGGCTAAAGGTTTCGATTTTCCATCTAACTTGAAGGTTGTAAACATTGATTATCCTATTTATGATACTGAAGATTCGACGGAGATAGGTGCTTCTTCTGATAATGACTCATCTCTTGGTGACACAGCTGGTAGCGTGTTAGTGACTCGGAAAGCGTAGATTCAGAGGAACTAATGCTTCATGATTGGTCCTTACAAGAACGAGGTTAATTGATTAATGGCACTTTGATTTCTTTTTCAGAGTAGACATGGCACTTTGAATTCTGGTTAGTTTTTAGGGCATTTTATTTAGTAGATTCCAACTATTATGATGTTATGTTGTTTGTTTGTGTCATTATATTTTTTGATATTTTTTCTGCGCCTATTTTTGAATCCTTGTAGCTTTTCTTAGGGCATTTTATTTAGTAGATTCAAACTATTATGTTGTTCGATATTTGATGTTATGTTGTTTGCTTGTGTCATTTTTTTTTGATATTTTTTCTGCTCCTATTTTTGAATCCTTTTAGCTTTTTCCGGTCCACCATATTTGAATCCTTCTGTACATTTTATCTATTTTCGTTCAACAAGAGTGATAGAGGGATGTGCATTGATCATTTGATGAGATGTGTTTTGACATTGTAGGTATTATGGATCTTAACATTTTCTTAATTTGCCTCGTATGACATGGTTTAGAGTATCTCAATCTCTTATTTTGTTCACTTATTAACTCACAAGCAATGTATCTGATGATACAGTTCTGTCATGTTATGCATGGATACTGGTTTCCATTTCAATGTTTTCAGATCTTGGAAGGTCTTGCATCCCAAAGGGCTCGAGGAATATTAGTTTAACACCGGTGAGATATTGCTGTATTCTGTTAGGAGATTAATGAGTAGAACGGTTTTATCTTAAGACCAAAGGTGGCTAGCCCTGCTGGCCATGTATATATCCCTTACCACTCGAGTTAGCTCAAGTATCTAGACCAACAACCATCATCATACTTCCGTTAAATCATTAATTGTATATAGCCGTAAGTCAAACAAGACCTTCGGATTTTAAGCTTCATGATCTATATTTTTAAAGTAAAATTATGTTAAAACGTACGCTTGATTATTAATCAAATGAAGTCAGCCTTCATAAGTGTGCCAAGTTATGTTAAATTGTCTGATTACTTGTCAAATGAAGTCGGTATCCAGTACTTCATTACTCTTCCATTTGTTTAATAAACGTCATTGCTTAGTGATGTGGGATATTTTCATTACTATACTTATAAGCTTATGGATTTGATTAATTTACACTAGCAAAGCTATGTGACAAGAACCTTGCAATTTGTTTAGTTTGAATGTAGTGGCCAGCTTCTTAATCCACAATATGATATGGGGAAAGTGTCAAATTACACATTCAAGACATAACTTGGAACTTTAACCGTAAAGGTTGTAAAAAGGTTGTAAAATAAAACTTATGTTAATTAAGACATAAGAAAAAACCCCATCATCAAAGACCGAATCATCCGTTTTCACCTAAAAATCAGACGGGATTCAATCTAGAATATAATGGTACAAATAACAAAACACCTAAAATCGAACATGACTTTCATATTGTTCAATTTGGGATGGTTGTTTCTTGAAGAAAGAAGCTTCGAGCAATGTGTTGGGGCATAATAAGGAATACCTATGACCGACTCTTTAATTTATGAGACAAATATATATTAATTAGAATTAGAAACAATACATACATAGAGCTTTAAGTTCCATAAACCTAAAAAAAAAAACCCTCTCAGCCCGGCCAGACCAATACGTTCGATGGATAAATGCATGTGTAGCAGCATGATGATTCCATCTGAAATCATTACTGAAATTCTATACCGTCTCCCAACCAAATCCCTCTGCCGGTTCAGGTGCGTTTCAAAGGTTTGGTTGTCACTAATTACAGACCCCAATTTCATCAAAACCCATCGATTAACCCTTAACCGTAATCACCATATCTTCTGCAACAATGATAGAATATTCACACATATTACTGTATTGTATTCACACCCGTTTCACCATCATCATCCTCACCATTGGATGTTGGAAACAACTAAATTACCCAGCATTGAATCAACGAGGGGTGGATCTTCTTTTTTGATTTTCCAAGGTTCATGTGATGGTCTTGTCTTGGTATCGGTATCTTATCGTGACCTCGTGGTTTTTAACCCAGCTACGAGGGAATCCATGCAATTGCCGCGAGCACCTGGTCATTATCCTCATCATCTTAGAATGAGAAATAGGGAGTCTGTACACAGTAACAGCACACATGGAATTGGTTATGATTCAGTTACAGATGATTACAAAGTTATCACCCTCACTTCCTTCCAGTATACAAATAATCCTTTGCGTTTTCATTATAGATATCGCAGTACGTGGGATACGAGTACTACTACTCGTGTGTCGATTTATAGCCTTAGAAGTAATACATGGAGGGAGGTGTTCATTGAACCTAGTCCTTATGAGTTCATTGATCCTAGTCCTTATGAGTTTGACCTTCCGTATGATTCGTTTCCTGCTGTTTATTTTAATGGATTTCTTCATTGGTTTGGTATAAAGAAAAATACAAATCGTTCAAAGGTACTTGTTGCTTTTAGTTTAGTAGATGAGTGTCTTCGTGAAGTCCCATCTCCCAATTTTTGTAATGACACAAAAATCATGTCCAAGGATCATTGCAAACTTATTGTCCTTGGGGGAAAACTTGCCATTTATGTGTTACCCGAGGACGATAATCGGCGCCCTGTGAAATTTGAGGCTTGGTTGATGAATGAGTACGGTGTTAAAGAATCTTGGACTAGGATTCCACTTGATATAATTGATGATGGTGACTTTTGCATGCCGAAAATGATTTTTGATGACAATGGCAAAATTCGGGTGGCCACGGAAAGTAATATGTTGATATATGATTTCGAGAACAGATCTTTCAGTAAAAATGTTCATATCTTGAGTCGTAGGTTCTCGTTATTTGGTAGTTATGTTGAAAGTCTTGTTTCACCGAAAAGAAAGGATACAACTGATGGATCTCGTAGTTATGTTGAAAGTCTTGTTTCATCGAAAAGAAAGGATACAACTGATGAAGAAGAAATCCTTGATCGTTCAATAAAAAAAAGCAAAATGTAGGCAGTATGCCTTAACTAATTAGTTAGGCTATGTTGATGAATTGGCGCTACTTGATTTAACTCAACTAAGTTGCCTCTTATATGGCCACATCTTGAAAGGTAATTTGGATAGGTCGGCTTTTCTTGAAGTTTGTATCAATAGTGTTAGGTTTGTTACTAGGATGAAGTGTCCATTTCCAATCCTAAAATTCAAGTTATTCAAGTTTTGATAGGCCACACTGAACTGTACTCACGCATTATTATGTTTGAATACATTCTCTTGTTGGGATGGAGATGTATAGCATAATTCTGTTTTTTTTAAGGCATTAACAGAATTCTTATTTTCAATTTTTACTTAACGCAGTAACAGAATATATAATTGGGAGGGGATTCCCTCAAGTTAATTCCCTAACTTAAGTCAAGTTGGGGAAATTTTGGCTTTGAATGAATCAAGGGCTAAGATTTAAAAATCATCTTTGAATCTTGATCCTTAATTTTCATCTAAGGGTCAAGATTACCATTATCATGTTAGGAGTAACTTGAGACTCCCTATATAATTAGTCTTGGTTATCTTATTGTTAATCTTTTTACTGGACTTAATAGTGTTGGAAGTTTTAACCCAGTTCACTTATAAATGCATTGATTCGGGTTAAATCTTATCTGTCATACTAAAGATATCGGCTTAAAAGGAAACGGTTCAATTTGAAAACAGACTCCTGTGTTGCAGGACCCTATTGCTGACTACAATTCCCGTGTTGATCTTGAGCCTCGTGATCTTGGTGGTTGGAAGTGTAATTGACTTTGGGAGCATTATGATCTATATTTGCACCTTCGTGATGGGATTTGGTCCAATCCATAGTCACATGGATCGCGGTACGATACGGTATGGTACGTGGAACGAAAACTGGTACGCGGTTCGTAGGTCTCTAAAATCCGGTACAGGGGTAGATTCATTCGGAAGGCCATTCGGTACGCGATACGATGTACCATATTCGGTACGCCAATTTGGTACAAAACATATAACTAATGGAATACTTTAATAGGGTTTTGTGAATGAAAATTATCAATTTAAACATAATTATTTAAAAGTTTTATGTATTTACTTATTAACTCGATAAGTTAGATGTAAAAGTTTTGATTAAAGTTATTGATTATTATTGAAAGTTGAAAGTCAAGGGGTTAAAGTTGGCCAAAAAAAAATTAACTTAAAAGAATCATATTATTATTCGTATTATTTGTGATTTAAATAAACAAAAGATACAAAAGAAAAGCGGTAAATTGTACTCTTTGTTTTTTTTCTCTCTCTCACCTATGTATTCCACTTTTTCATTTTCTTAAAAACCCACCACCACCACCGCGTGCCGGAAACGACCACTAACAACCACTGGCACCACATCAACATCATCATCCGCCACCACTTCTGGCCAACAAAGAAGAAATATGGCAACGATTGAATGGATCTTCATCAATTTGATCTTTTTTGGGTCGTTGGCCGCCGTTGATCCGGTACGCTCACATGAACGTCCTGGATCGCGTTTCGCCTTCAACCGGGACTATTTTGTACCGCGTTTCGGTACGGAATGTACCGTACGAAAAACTCATGGGCGTTCCCGTTTCCTGTGACTATGGTCCAATCCCCAACATCCTTTGTGCAGAGATTTTCCCAACCCGATCGCGTGGATTATGCATTGCCATTTGCGCCCTTACATTCTGGATATGTGACATCATCGTGACCTACTCTCTTCCCGTCTTGCTTACTTCTGTTGGTCTCTCGGGTGTTTTTGGAGTGTATGCTGTTGCGTGCGTCATAGCGTGGGTGTTTGTTTTCTTGAAGGTGCCAGAAACTAAAGGAATGCCACTTGAAATATTACACAGTTCTTCGCTGTTGGTGCAAAACAGGCTGCTGCAGCAAGAAAACATATCAAAACTTAACCATCATTATACTAACATTAAATCATTAATTGTAAAATGCTGATAAATGAAACAGGACCTCCGGATTTTTAAGCCTCATGCTTAAAATCATCATCATACTAACATTAATTATGTTAAACTGCCTGATTACTAATCAAATGAAGTCAGCCTCCACTAGTGTGCTTAGTTATGTATATAAAAATGCTTTATTACTAATCAAATGAAGTCGGTATCCGGTACTTCATTACTGTTCATTGCGTCATTGCTTAGTGATGTGTTTCATACTTTCATTACTATATATATAAACTCAACTTAATTGTCGATGAAGATCAGAAATGAAGACGTAGGATTTGTCATAGTGTACGTGGACTGCTGTTCTATATAAAAAGTTATCCTTTCACCTACTCTCGTAGTCAGTCAGGAGTTAGGCCCATGGGAAGACTCTATCTATGATAATCAGTTGTCATGAGATTTTTTTTTTTTGGATAAATGTTGGGCGAAAAAAATACCCCAACAAGTACCCATAGTTATGTGACACCGGTATATGAGATGGTGGGGGTGGTAGGTCATAGTGTGATAGCCAAATGCCTTAGCCGTACGGACTCCGCCCTCGGATTTAAAAATTCGCCGAAAGTATATCGAATAACATCTTTAATGAAAGAGAATGAAATTTGAGGAACACCCATATAATTTTTATAAAATTATCGATGTACGGTTTTTAAAATAAAAGATTAGAGAAATAAAATGATTTATGGAGGAGAGAGAAAAATGAGTGGTTGAGAGTTGAAGATATAGAACGAGAGAAAAATGAGTGGTTGAGATGAAGATAGAGAAGAGAGAAAAATGAGTGGTTGAGATTGAAGATAGAGAAGAGAGAAAAATGAGTGGTTGAGATTGAAGATAGAGAAGAGAGAAAAATGAGTGGTTGAGATTGAAGATAGAGAAGAGAGAAAAATGAGTGGTTGAGATTGAAGATAGAGAAGAGAGAAAAATGAGTGGTTGAGATTGAAGATAGAGAAGAGAGAAAAATGAGTGGTTGAGATTGAAGATAGAGAAGAGAGAAAAATGAGTGGTTGAGATTGAAGAAGAGAAGAGAGAAAAATGAGTGGTTGAGATTGAAGAAGAGAAGAGAGAAAAATGAGTGGTTGAGAGTTGAAGATAGAGAAGAGAGAAAAATGAGTGGTTGAGATTGAAGATAGAGAAGAGAGAAAAATGAGTGGTTGAGATTGAAGATAGAGAAGAGAGAAAAATGAGTGGTTGAGATTGAAGATAGAGAAGAGAGAAAAATGAGTGGTTGAGATTGAAGATAGAGAAGAGAGAAAAATGAGTGGTTGAGATTGAAGATAGAGAAGAGAGAAAAATGAGTGGTTGAGATTGAAGATAGAGAAGAGAGAAAAATGAGTGGTTGAGATTGAAGATAGAGAAGAGAGAAAAATGAGTGGTTGAGAGTTGAAGATAGAGAAGAGAGAAAAATGAGTGGTTGAGAGTTGAAGATAGAGAAGAGAGAAAAATGAGTGGTTGAGAGTTGAAGATAGAGAAGAGAGAAAAATGAGTGGTTGAGAGTTGAAGATAGAGAAGAGAGAAAAATGAGTGGTTGAGATTGAAGATAGAGAAGAGAGAAAAATGAGTGGTTGAGATTGAAGATAGAGAAGAGAGAAAAATGAGTGGTTGAGATTGAAGATAGAGAAGAGAGAAAAATGAGTGGTTGAGATTGAAGATAGAGAAGAGAGAAAAATGAGTGGTTGAGATTGAAGAAGAGAGAGAGAAAAATGAGTGGTTGAGAGTTGAAGATAGAGAAGAGAGAAAAATGAGTGGTTGAGAGTTAAGATATAGAACAAGAAAAATGCACTTTATATATTGAACGTTTCTTACGCATATCAGATAAATAAAAAATTAAAACTTTGTTGATTATTTGTAATATTTTTAATTTATTTTTAATAATAATCCCAATCTTGGATAAAGGACCATAATTTTTGGAGTTAATTACATTTTTCGTCCCTGTGGTTTGCACCAACTTTCAGGTATCATCCCTGAGTATGGAATTCCGTTATCAAGTTTGGTCCATGACCCAAACGGACGTTAAGTTGGTGGTCACGTGACAAGCACACTGAGGGTATATTTGTCATTTACTTTGTTATAGGACCAAAAGTGTAATTTTCATAATAATACATTTTTCTAAAATTTAAAATAGATATATGTTTGTCTCTGTTCGAACCATCATCAACAACAGCAACAACAATAACAATCTCATGATAAATCTTAACAAAAAATAATCAAAGATAAGAATTCCAATCCAGAAACAAATTAACTCAAATTATGAGTTAACCCAAATCTGAAAACCTAAAAACCTTATCAATCATATATTAAAACCATATCTAAAATCAATATGAATGATTATCACCAATTAAATCTAGAAAAAACTTTCTATAGATTTATATCTATATCATATATTTACAATAATCTAAAGATGGAATCTGACTTGTTTTAATCCAAAAGTCATTTAAACCCATCTGCATATATCCCCGTATCTATGAAATCCTCTAATGTCGACAACCACAAAACCCCATCGTCTACTTCATGTACTTCGAAAATCAAATAATATCGCCCTAACCCGAGTTGATTGACTTCTGATGCAGCCCCCCAATTTGTTTTGATTCTTTTTGATGACGAAGAAACCCCACCAAACCTTTTTGATGAATCTTTATTGTATCTCCAATTGTGATTTTGTTTTGTTTTTGTTTCATAATTATTATGTTGGTGTCCAATTTCGCCTAATCTTACACGTGGTAGCCGTTGACGTTTGCTTGTTCCGGTAATGGGTTCTGCCGCCGCTGCTGTTGTATATATATATAAGATAAATTGGTATATATATAGACATATGAATAAATAGCGTCGGATCTTGGTGGTGGTGGGGCGGGGATCCCGGATCTTGGATGTGGTGGGGCGAGAACAGATCTTGATGGTGGTATAAGGTGGCCGCATCTAGGTAGTGTTGGTGCTATGATCTTGCAGGTGTATGTATATATATCTATATTATATGAGAGTCTATGTATATATATAGAAAAATCCAGGTAGAGATAGATGTATATAGTTATTGATAGATGGATCCAGATACGATATAGATATTGGGGTTTTGATTTATTGGATAATTTATTGTTTTTTTTTTTTGTTTTGAAGAAACTGAATAACAGAGATGGAAGAAGATGAGAGAGAGAGGGCAGCCTGGCAAGAGTTAATCACACTTTTTACATTTTTGATCCCTGAAAAATCGAACTGACCATTGTATCCATGGTGTGCTTGTCACGTGGTCATGTATTTAACGTATGTTAGTGGTGTGGACCAAAAATGTTGACGGAGTTCCAAACCTAGGGATGAAAATTGTAATTTCGTGAACCCAGGATGAAACGTGAAAGTGGGGCAAACCACAGGGACAAAAAATGTAATTAACTCTAATTTTTGTTAGAGATTTTTTACCCCTAAAATAAGTCCTGTTTAAAGCCATAAAAAGAAAAAAATAAATATAACGGGCCTACACACAATATAGCTTCGAAACATGTTTTAAATAATGATATGATATAGGGTTTAGAAAAGGTATATAAGAAGAAATTGCCCCATTATTATAAAGATCACACGAATTCAATTCGTATCTTTTTTTTTTTTACCTTCTAAAAACAGCCAGGCCGCCGGAAACTAGTTTCATATATAATTCAAATAACAAAGCCATTGATTAAAAAAGATGGTGATATCTCAGGTAGCAGCAGATGATGATGATTGTTCTTCTTCATTATCCATGCGTTTACCAGACGACATTGTTCTAGATATATTTAGAAAAATAACCGATTTAAAAACCTTATGTGTGTGTAAAGTTGTTTGCAAACACTTTTTCTCAACCCTCCGACAAGTTGATATGATTTCCTATACTGCTAGTGCTCCTCTAATTGTAGTAGAACCTAAACCGAACAACGACAACATATCAAGCTTATTTTGGTTTAAGTCAATGAAAGAGTACTTTAGATGTGTCAAGTCTCTACGTATCCAGCCTCCGTCTTCCTTAGGAAAGTTTGATGATACTTGTTTGTCCAAGTGGAAAGTTAAGTTCAGTAACACGAGACTCGATACATTTATATTTCTTTCACCCAACTCAATTTTCGATAGAGGAGATAATGTTTTTTTGGCACTTGATAGAGGAGTTAATGTTGAAGTACAGGAATTACAAGAACTGTTTAGGAAAGTTCTGATGCATTGCGGATGTATAGGCCATTTTGATAAAATGTATAAGATGTGGATGGGTTGCATTATGGATCTTCCGTTGCTGGAAAAGATTTGCATTACGGATTCTAGTAAAAGGGGCAGGGTTTCGTTTAGTGGTAGACAAATTACCGAGTTTAGGAACTTTGTATCTACAGAAACTACTAACCAGATCACTCATATTGAGTTTAGGACGAGAAGGTGTTACCTCCCGTCGTTGGAATTGCCAATTTCACGGTATGTGATGAAAGAGTTTTAGTAGAGAGAAAGGATATCTTTATGAGCAATATTGTTGATGAAGAGAATGATTGTGAAAACAAAGAAGCTGCCTACTGAAGCCATGGTTGAGATTTTTAAAAAGCATAGCAGCTTATTAGAAATTATAGGATAAATGTGGATTAATTGCTTAGAAATCCTATATATTTTTGATATATAATAAGATGGACCTAGTGTTTTACTTCAAATTAACTTCAAAATGGTGAGCTAATACATCTTATTAACATCTTTTGATATGTTTTTGCTTGCTAGCTTAAAAAGTTCACTAGCTAGTAAAAAAAAAAAGACAATAGAGACCTATTCTTTGTTACATAGAGACTCGTCTTTATGACTAGTGATTTTTTCACATAAAGACCCGTACTTTTTATAGAGATCAATTATTTACATACGAACCGGTCTTTTTCTACTTTAATAGAAACATTAATACTTGTTTGAATAGAAACATATTGTTTTACTTTAATACTTGTTTTATTTTACCTAAAATATATATATATATATAGTTTCCTATTTTGAGAACCATTTTTTTTTAAGAACCATGAGAACTCTTAAATAATATATTTGTTCACATGTTTTTTTTTTGTTCATTCACATGTGAAATGATATAAAAATATAAATTGAGTCCAGGTCTTAATTTGAGTCCAAAGGGTCCATGTAACTTACACATGTGTAAGTTATGCGTAAGTCGTGGTGGCGGTGGTCGCCGTCGCCGGAAGATCATGGTGGTGGTCGGAGATGATGGTTGTGGTGGTGGTGATGGTGGTTGTATAACTTACACATGTGTAAGTCGTGGTGGCGGTGGTCGCCGTCGCCGGAGGATCATGGTGGTGGTCGGAGATGATGGTGGTGGTGGGAGGAGGTGGTTGGGATTTGAGGAGAGGGAAGAAAATCAATGGACCATTTGGACTCAAATTAAGACCTGGACTCAATTTATCTTTTCCCTATATATATATAGGTTTTAAGTAAAATAAAACAAGTATTAAAGTAAAACAAATAAAACAATAGGTTTCTCTTCACTGAAAATCACCGTGCATCATGAAAATCATCGTGCATCAATTGGTTCGTGAATCTTCGTGCATCAATTTAACCATGATCTAAGAGTCAAGATCTTGTCTTATTTGTTTTACCTTAATACTTGTTTTACAATACCCATATATATAATAAAAGAATGAATTGCATTTTTGGTCCATGTATTATCATACCAGTTTCATACAAACGTGTGTAAGGTGGTGTTCGTGGTCCCTCACACTAGTTACATTCTTGGTCAAAAACTAACTAACCATTTATTTTTCTCCGTTAGTGTGACCATGTGCTAAGACATGTGAGGGGTAATTATTTCTATTCAAATGGACTAGTATATGTTAAAAGGTTAAAGAAATCTAGACATTGCAAAGTATGAGGCCCAACTCAATTATCTGGGTTGCAGACCCTCTTCAGTAGAATTCTCATAGAAATTAGCAGTATTTAATATCGCATTTAACTAAATCATAATACACATAGCCAGCTAGCAATCAGTTTGAATAAATTCGGATTTCTGCCATCATGTCAGCAATTATTAGGAACCAGCCTTAAACAAAACCATACCTGTGTATATATAGACAGTTTGCATTGCAAGCCGACAGCATAAATGTATCTCATACCTTAAACATCACTGCTTCACAAAACTAATCCCTGAGACTTAAATATACTACAAACCTAAGAGGTGTTAAAAAGACCAAACAATGGTTTGCATGTATTGCACTGTAAAGCCCTAAAATATGAAATGATATCTTTTAAGACAGACTGCACAGGAAAACATAACTATTGATGAAACAGATTGAGCATAACAAGTTTACACTATACAAAAGCTCCAAAACAATTCTATACAACGGTGGAACTACTCTTTTCGTCTATTATATGAAATTGAAATTTTTCTCTGCTTTGAAACTTTGACTTAAAAAAGTACCAATTTACTCAATAGATCAACTGATGATGTAAACTAAGCTGATGATGTAAAATTATCTGAGTATAAAAATGCAAGTAAAAAGGGCCTGAATAATGGTGGTAGTGAGTTGAGTATTAGTTATTAGCTTCGTTTGCTTCCCCGGAAAGTGAATATAAATGTGTGCCAGAAAATAAAAACCACCTAAAAGAAAGCCAACTACTGAGCAACTAATGTGAATGCCATCATCTATTTGCTAAACAAAGATAGATAAAATCACAAGCAATTCAAAAACAACACATTTCCCTGACCACGGACTCAAGGAAAGGACATAGCAACATCAACTAGGTTTGCTAAGAATTGAGTTTTTGCATCTGGATTTGTAGTCAAGTCACTGCTTAATCTAAAGCTAATATTTCCAAAAGATGAAGTAAGTTTGTACTGATTTAATCACTATTGTGCATATTATCCTATATGCAATGCATTAAAAATGGAGTAAAAATGCTAAAAAAAAAAGTACTTTGACTCTTCCCTGTTCATGCATAGGTTCTTACCATTCATCAGACAGTGATCCCGTTTGGGGACCATACATATCCATTGCTGTGGGAAACAATCTGTGGTTCATCTTTCAGTCTAGAGGATTAACAATAATATGCAATAGACGGGTTTTATAAATAAGGCAGCAAGATTTCATCAAATTGAAGTGATATAATAGGAACCTCTAAGCCATTGGCATTGTATATAGATGAAAGCATTTACCCAGTAAGCAGCATCCTGAGGACATGTATATCTCTTGTTCGTATTGAGCACACTACAAACCCAAGAGGTGTTACAAAGACCAAACAATGGTTTGCATGTATTGCAATGTAAAGCCCTAAATTATGAAATAATGTATCCTTAAAGAGACCGCACAGGAAAAAGTAACAATCGATGAAACAGATTGAGCATAACTAATGGGTCAAAGGTAACCCAAAGTTCATTTACACTATATAGAAGCTCCTAAACAATTCTATACATATGTGGAACTCTATCATTACTCTTTTCGTCTATCATATGAAAACTGAAAAATTTCTTTCCTTTGAAACTTTGACTTAAAAAGTACCAATTTACTCAATAGATCAACTGATGATGTAAACTGATCTGAGCATAGATATAAAAGTAAAAAGGGACTGACGAATGGTAAGTGGTAAGTTGAGTGTTGGTGATTAGCTTCTATTAACACTCCGAAAAATGAGTATAAATGTGTGCGAGGAAATAAAAACCACCTAAAAGTATAGCCAACTACTGAACAACTAATGTGAATGCCATCATCTATTTGCTAAACAAAGATGAATAGAATCATGAGCCATTTAAAAGACTACACATTTCCCTACTAAATAATCAAAAATGAACAAACATAGTAACATCAACTAGGTCTCTAAATATAGAGTTTTTGCATCTGGATTTGTACTCAAGTAACTGCTTAATCTCAAGCTAATATTTCCAAAAGATGAAGTAACTTTGTACCAATTTAACCACTATTGTTGTGCATATTATCCTATACGCAATGCATTAAAAATGGAGTAAGAATGCTAAACAAAGTACCTCGATTCTACCTTTTCATGCATAAGTTCTTACCATTCATCAGACATTGATCCCTGTTCATGCATAAGTTCTTATCATTAAAAATGGATGAATCACTGTCTGCGGTTCATCTTTCAGTCTAGGGGATTAGCAATAAAATGCAATAGACGGGTTTTTATATATAAGGCAGCAAGATTTCATTGAAGTAAAGTAATATAATAGGAACCTAAAAGCCCTTGGCATTGTATATAGATGAAATCATTTACCCAGTTAGCAACATCCTGATGACATGTATATCTCTTTTTCAATCCAAAATAGAAACAATGTCACCAACATATTACGGACACTGGACATACTTTCCTAAGTATTTATACCCCAAAAACTCGTTTTAATGCAAGTAAAATCATCAAACCAGCACTAGACTTTGCAAGTGTTGTATGGCCCAGGAGTACGACAATTAGACCTTGTAGATGATTCAGATCAGGTTCATGGTTTGCAATGGAAGAAACGCGTTTCACTCCAAGTTATTTAACATTTTTGGGTAAATTTACTGAGAGAACCAGAGTTCTACCCATGGTCTTCTAAACAGAGATTATAAAATAAGTGACAAGATATATAGTACATAAAAGTGGAGAACAGGAAGAACCAGATGAATATTTATTAGCCATCATGACAATCATCCAAGAAATCAAATTCTTAAGTATCGAAAATCAGCTTAATCATTCATTTGTTTCTCATCAATTCATTCATGGTATTGTTTTTCACTCTACCACTCTAAACAAGAAACTGTTGACCAAAAATCATTAAAAAAAATGGTCAAATATTATTCCACCAAAAACCAAAGTACAAAAAGCTTACCCCGTCATCTCGACAGATTCTTGAAGATACAATAGATACTCCTATCTGGAAGTACTACTAACAAGCCTAGCACCGACTCTATCCAACTTCTGAACCATAGCCGAAGCATTCAAATTCCCGTGTTTCAAAAAAGCTTCAGCCATCTTCTCCCCGATCTCTCTCCCCTTTTCCTCATCATCCGTAACTGCCACAGCAGTCGGTCCAGCTCCACTTATTGTACACCCAAACGCCCCCGCCTCTAATGCAGCCTTTTTCACACCATCCATACCCGGAATCAAAGGCGCCCTTCTCGGCTCCACTATCTTATCAGACGACAACGCCTTTCCTAACCCAACCAAATCCCCTTGCAACACAGCCGCCACCAACGCCCCGGCTTGACTACTATTCCATATATGATCTTTCATCGTTATCTCACCCGGCAATGCAGCTCTCATCTTTTTAGTAGGTGCTTCAAACTCAGGATTCACCAACACAAAACACAAATTCTTGTCACTCGGAAACTTCAACCTAACGAATTCTAACGGGTCATAACTCCTAACTAAAACAAACCCACCCATAATCGCGGGCGCAATGTTATCCGCGTGATACCCAGAAACTTTCGCTTCGGATTCAAGTCCAGCCAGGACTAAATCCGAAGAACCAACCTCCCTCCGAAAAGCTCGTTTACAGCAACGGCCGCGGCTGCAGCGCTCGCAGCGCTGGAGCCGAGGCCGCTGCCAAGAGGGAGACCCTTTTCAAGTGATAATGACAGACCCACAGACTTAACATTAAGCATTTTCATAACAGAAATAGCAGCTATACCAGCACAATTCCATAAAGGGTTTTTACTTAACTTTTTAGAAGAGTTACCTGAGCCTGAAATATCGGAGATATAGATATCACCAGGGTTGACATTTGGGTCAACTTTGAGAGTGACGTAGTCTCCAATTCCGTCAACGGCACAGCCAAGAAAGTCAAAGCCCGGGCCCAGATTGGCTACTGTGGCTGGAGCGAAAGATTTGACTGATGTGTAAATGGGTTCGGGCTCATGATTTGAAGATAATGAAAGATTGACTCGAAATGAAGAAGAAGAAGAAGAAGAAGAAGAAGAAGAAGAAGAAGAAGAAGAAGAAGAAGAAGAAGAAGAAGAAGAAGAAGAAGAAGAAGAAGAAGAAGAAGAAGAAGAAGGGATTGTGAGGAATGAATGTTGATGGGAAATTGCCATTGAGAGAGAGTGCGAATGGCGGCGGTGGCGGTGATTATGGATGAAGCAGCGGTCGTTGGATGGCTGTTGTGGTCAGCAAAGGGACTAAAAGAAAAGGTAGGTATGAATTTTTTTCAAGTCTCGCATTAGAATACGATGCTCGAAATATAATCGAGGTAAATTATAATTCGGTCCATTAATTCTCTTCTTAATTTTGTCCCTAATTTTTTCATCTCATAATTAAGAAAAGTTTTATGCTATTTTATTAGAAGAATTAATTAATCATTTCCCATAATCGAGGGATGATTATTTAGTAGTCCAGCACAAATCAAAATTAGGCGTTGAATCCGTTTCAGAGCTATGCTTAAAACAATTTGTATATACCATTAAGGATAGCTTCGAAACAAATTTAAAGACTTACCATAAGTTAACTTGATGCTTGTTAATTATCACCAAATCAATTTCAAAATCTTGACCCACAATTAATTAGCATTTTGTTACATTTATTGAATGAGCAGAAATATCCGGCCACAATTAGTTGGGATCACTTTTCTGGCGTTGGTACCCCTACATACATTAATACACAATTTATGATTTGGATGATAAAAGTTTAATCTCAGTCAATAAAAGCCGTTTTGTATCTTAACTTTGCTGAAGTGAGATTCTGAGAGAGGAAGGTATACATAGAAGAAGAAAAAGTGATTGCATTGCTCACGATCAAAACTTAAGACTTCACCAGTGTTGTCTTCGAAAATGTAAAAAAATTTTAAGGTCCGTCTCGAAAATAAAAAGTAGGTCTCTAAAATAACGAGATAATAACATAATATTACGACCACAAAAGTTTTAAACAATAGAAACAAAGTTCGACAGACACACAAACATATAAATCTTCGACAGACACACAACTTGTTTTTGGATTAAACTTATCTAAGTCTCCTGAGACTTTCAAAACTCTTTTTAATTAGTCTCTCTTTTCATTATTTCTATCATGGATAAGTAATTTTTAACATACCTGAAGATTAACATTCATAATAATTAGAGTTAATTACATTTTTCGTCCCTGTGGTTTGCCCCACTTTCACGTTTCATCCCTGAGTTCACGAAATTACAATTTTCATCCCTAGGTTTGGAACTCCGTCAACATTTTTGGTCCACACCACTAACATACGTTAAATACATGACCACGTGACAAGCACACCATGGGTACAATAGTCAGTTCGATTTTTCAGGGATCAAAAATGTAAAAAGTGTGATTAACTCTTGCTAGGCTGCCCTCTTTCTCTCATCTTCTTCCATCTCTGTTATTCAGTTTCTTCAAAACAAACAAAAAAAAAAACAATAAATTATCCAATAAATCAAAACCCCAATATCTATATCGTATCTGGATCCATCTATCAATAACTATATACATCTATCTCTACCTGGATTTTTCTATATATATACATAGACTCTCATATAATATAGATATATATACATACACCTGCAAGATCATAGCACCAACACTACCTAGATGCGGCCACCTTATACCACCATCAAGATCTGTTCTCGCCCCACCACATCCAAGATCCGGGATCCCCGCCCCACCACCACCAAGATCCGACGCTATTTATTCATATGTCTATATATATACCAATTTATCTTATATATATATACAACAGCAGCGGCGGCAGAACCCATTACCGGAACAAGCAAACGTCAACGGCTACCACGTGTAAGATTAGGCGAAATTGGACACCAACATAATAATTATGAAACAAAAACAAAACAAAATCACAACTGGAGATACAATAAAGATTCATCAAAAAGGTTTGGTGGGGTTTCTTCGTCATCAAAAAGAATCAAAACAAATTGGGGGGCTGCATCAGAAGTCAATCAACTCGGGTTAGGGCGATATTATTTGATTTTCGAAGTACATGAAGTAGACGATGGGGTTTTGTGGTTGTCGACATTAGAGGATTTCATAGATACGGGGATATATGCAGATGGGTTTAAATGACTTTTGGATTAAAACAAGTCAGATTCCATCTTTAGATTATTGTAAATATATGATATAGATATAAATCTATAGAAAGTTTTTTCTAGATTTAATTGGTGATAATCATTCATATTGATTTTAGATATGGTTTTAATATATGATTGATAAGGTTTTTAGGTTTTCAGATTTGGGTTAACTCATAATTTGAGTTAATTTGTTTCTGGATTGGAATTCTTATCTTTGATTATTTTTTGTTAAGATTTATCATGAGATTGTTATTGTTGTTGCTGTTGTTGATGATGGTTCGAACAGAGACAAACATATATCTATTTTAAATTTTAGAAAAATGTATTATTATGAAAATTACACTTTTGGTCCTATAACAAAGTAAATGACAAATATACCCTCAGTGTGCTTGTCACGTGACCACCAACTTAACGTCCGTTTGGGTCATGGACCAAACTTGATAACGGAATTCCATACTCAGGGATGAAACACGTAATTTCGTGTACTCAGGGATGATACCTGAAAGTTGGTGCAAACCACAGGGACGAAAAATGTAATTAACTCTAATAATTATTAAAATAATAAAACAAACGTATATAATATTCAACTATTTATGCATTTAACAACGAATTTTTAACCTATTAAAGTTCCCCTAAAGTGATAAATATTTAATTGAAATGATAAAACATAACTGTATAAATAGTCAAACAATAGAAAGTTAATGGACCTCTATATATATAAACAAAGAGGAATGATTAATCCTCCTAATTTATAAGTTTAAAAATCCTCTTAATTCATAGAAAATGGACATATGGAAATTTAAGAGGTAAGATTAGAAAAGAGATTAAGTGGAATCCACTTATCACATGTATATAATTTTAGGAGGAGTTTTAGGCTAAAGTTTAGGAGAATTAATCATTTTCCATAAACAAAATGGAATCTTCCAATCTTCGTTAATGCCAATACCAATTGAAAGTCACACAATGCTCTATTCTCTCAGATAACATATATAGGATTTAGGTAAAATAAAACAAGTATTAAAGTAAAACAAATAAAACAATATGTATTTCTTCACTGAAAATTACAGTGCATCATGAAAATCATCGTGCATCAATTGTTTCATTAATCTTCGTGCATTAATTTAAATAACTATGATCTAAAGTTCAAGATTTTGTCTTATTTGTTTTACTTTAATACTTGTTTTATAATACCCGACCCCCATAGGTATTATAAAAACAATCTGGGCCCTTAAAAAAGAGTAGGCCTGACTCACTTACATCCCATGAGCCCTCTCATGGGCTCATGGTCGGCTCTGGACTTCACTAAAAACAAAAACGCATGGAGAGACATCAATCCGCATGTTCATTGTACCCAAATTTTGCAACCATTATTGTCCATCCAAAACTACAAACATGTTCATATAGTACCCAAATTTTGCAAACCATTTTTCTCTGCTGTCATTATATATATGGATTTAATAGTTACGTAATGACAGGAGAGAAAGGCCTAATAAATTGACCCTCTCAATCTTCTTCAAGATAATGGTGCTAGGCTTCTTAGAGTATGCATTTAATCCACTTGACCTAAGTAAATGTGCCTTAAAGTACGGATCTAAAAATGTTTCATGTTTTTATACAGGCACATTGCCGATCAGAATTTGTATTATGAGGAAACGAAGTATAAAACTGCAACCTTTGCAATAGCAATGTGCAAAATAAAATCCCTGCCATGACGTTTCACATGGCTTGGATATGCAGGTAGCGTTTCTATCTTCTAAATGTTAACGTAAAATTTTGGTGCACACATTTCTTTGTAAAAATTGGCCCAGATTAGAGAAGGTGAATATTAAGAAACTACGTAGCATATTGGGAAGGTAGTTGGGACACTGGTGACAATGGAAGGTGCAATGATAATGGCGTTGGTTGTTGGGCCTAAAATTGGTTTGTCGTGGACAAAGGGCTCAACCACAGAGCATTATACCTAATCTATTGCCCCTATATATCCTAGAGACCATATCAAGGACAAGAATTGAATGATGATCATAGCTGTTTGTTTCTCATGAAGTAATTTGTTCATGAGAGTAATTTGTTCATGATTGTATTACTATCGTTCGAGTATGATAATGAAGCAAAAAGGGCCAGTTTCCATGACTTCTTCTAATCCTCTAAGCATAGTTACTGTTGCAGTTCTAGTCACTTTTATTTTGTCAGAAGAAATGAACTTATCAAGGTATACCATCAGTGGCATAACCATGTAGGAGGGCATGCATTTGCATAAAATAATTGTTGATTTAAAAAGAAACTCAAGGAAAAGAAAGGAATTGTATATAGTTAATTACATTCTCAACTTAGAAGGAATGAAAACAAAAAAAACGGAATATTATACTTTTACAATTATGTCCTTAATGATCATGAATATAATTAGGTTCATGAATAGATAAGTAGTTTATTAAAAACCTTGAAAGTTTTCCTTACCACTTGACCCATATTTGAAAAGGAAAACTTTTTACAATCTCGATTTAGTAGCATGAAAATAAAGTGAAAAAAATTAAAGATAACAAACAATGTTATATCAAGTTAAAGAAAGTAAAAGAAAAAAAAACTGATATGGGAAAGGATTAAACTCATATAAATTTATAGTTATATCCTTATTATTAAATGTATTGAGTTACAATGACAGAATAATAAATATCCCTATTTATTCTACCTTAATCCCTATATATTTAGAAGGAAAATTTTAAGATTAAAAATCACTACTTTCCCTCTCTTTTTCATTCTTTTCCTTTATATAGAACTCAAGAATGTCTTTCGATGTTTTTTTTTCCTTTCCTTTCCATTCATTTTTTTTTTTTTTTTTTTTTTTTTTTTTTTTTTTTTTTTTTTTTTTTTTTTTTTTTTTTTTTTTTTTTTTTTTTTTTTTTTTTTTTTTTTTTTTTTTTTTTTTTTTTTTTTTTTTTTTTTTTTTTTTTTTTTTTTTTTTTTTTTTTTTTTTTTTTTTTTTTTTTTTTTTTTTTTTTTTTTTTTTTTTTTTTTTTTTTTTTTTTTTTTTTTTTTTTTTTTTTTTTTTTTTTTTTTTTTTTTTTTTTTTTTTTTTTTTTTTTTTTTTTTTTTTTTTTTTTTTTTTTTTTTTTTTTTTTTTTTTTTTTTTTTTTTTTTTTTTTTTTTTTTTTTTTTTTTTTTTTTTTTTTTTTTTTTTTTTTTTTTTTTTTTTTTTTTTTTTTTTTTTTTTTTTTTTTTTTTTTTTTTTTTTTTTTTTTTTTTTTTTTTTTTTTTTTTTTTTTTTTTTTTTTTTTTTTTTTTTTTTTTTTTTTTTTTTTTTTTTTTTTTTTTTTTTTTTTTTTTTTTTTTTTTTTTTTTTTTTTTTTTTTTTTTTTTTTTTTTTTTTTTTTTTTTTTTTTTTTTTTTTTTTTTTTTTTTTTTTTTTTTTTTTTTTTTTTTTTTTTTTTTTTTTTTTTTTTTTTTTTTTTTTTTTTTTTTTTTTTTTTTTTTTTTTTTTTTTTTTTTTTTTTTTTTTTTTTTTTTTTTTTTTTTTTTTTTTTTTTTTTTTTTTTTTTTTTTTTTTTTTTTTGAGTATGAGTTACTTTTAGAAGTTCAATAGTTAGATATGAGGGAATGCTGATCTTATTTATTTGACAAACAACTTTTTAATAAAGATAGCATTACAAAGATTACAAGTCTTCTTAATCCCATTGCGACTCTTGCTTGGCCTCTATGAAAGCTTTGTCTTGTTGTCTTTCAGGCTTCAACAGCTCTTGATCAATCAGCTTTATGAACTTGGGATCATTGGAAGACTGAACACAATACTTTCTTATCTTCAAAAGAAAGGCAGAGGGAGCAATTCCAATCTCATTGGTCCTGAAGAAGAGTTCATGACCATGGATATTGCAGAAACAGAATCCTCCCAGCTTGTCATCATAGGCTCCATCTATAAAAAGGGTCCTAGAAGGCATTCTTAGATTCAGCAGTGGCTCAGTATCTATATCAGTATTTGGAACAGCTCTGAGAACAAATGGGCGCTGAGAAGCCACTTGACCAGAAGCTGTTCTTTTTACACCACTTCTTGGTTGCTGAGGAGGAGGAGGAGGAGGAGGATATGGATGTCTGGCAGCGCTGAGCAAGGAGTCCTTAATTTTGTATTTCTTCTCCATTTGATGTATATGCCTTATTTGCTCACCTGCCATTTTGATCAAGGGTTCAAACCCCACAGCCTTCTTATCCTTGACCAATTTGTAAACTTCAATCCATTCAGTTGGCCCAAGTGTATTTGATTTGACATTTTTCAAGGTATATAGCTTGGGCACTCCTTTCCTTTGCAAGCTTAAATTCATTCCTTGTTGTGTGAGAGTGACCTGCTTGACTGACAGGATCTCCTCTTTCCTTTGCAAGCTTAAATTCATTCCTTGTTGTGTGAGAGTGACCTGCTTGACTGACAGGATCTCCTCTTTCCTTTGCCTAACCTCTCTCGATTCGAGATAGGTTGCCTGACCTTCTTCAAACGTTTTAATTCGCTTGGCAAAGAATTGTTCTTCATTCTTTTTCAATGCTGCCAAACCACCAGATTGCTGAGCTAGTCTTTTCGTTTCATCATCAGCATCTTTTAATTCTTCATTTACAATCTGCTCACTTATGAATTTTTGAGATAGCTCCTCTTCTTTCTTCTTGCTTAACCTTTCATGTTGACGAACAACTTCTTCAGGAGACTGTTCAGTAGTAGCAGTTGTAGATTTTGGAAAGGCTCCAGCCATAAGCTTTTCTTGTTGTTCCCTTGCTGAAGTGGGAACCTTTGGTGGTTTGCTTGGAGTAACCAATGCTGCTTTACCCTTATCAGCGTATTTCTTTTCCAGGGCAGCATGGAACTCAGCAGTTGGCTTGAAAATAGAAACATTGATAGGCCTTGCTGATGCACTTTCAGCAGCGACCACCTTTTCTTTCACTTGCTCCCCCTCAACACTTGCTGCCGGTTCAACAACCTTCTCAGCTAGCTCATCAGTCATCAAGTCTTTTCCAGCTATCAATTCTTGAAAGTTTTCATGGGCCTCAATATGAATTTGAGCCATTTGATCTACTAGCCAAGCATACAAGTATCCATGTCTATTGCCTTGGCTCTGGCAAATTTGCACCCTTGTTAGCAGTTCTTGCAGCTGTCGAGTTTCCACATAATCAAGACCAGGTACTTTCACAGCAGTACAAGCTGTGACAAGTTCTTCATCAGCAGAAGGAACTTGTAGATCTTTAAGAGACACTGGATACTTAGAGCAAGGAACTCTAAAGAAGTCTGGATGGTGCAATGGGGGCACCTCCATGATTATTTCTTCATCAACTTTTTCAACTTCAACATATACACCTGGCCTTATTCTCTGAAGGTGACACAATTCTATCCTTCTTTGAAGCTCACCATCATTCACCTCAGGCACATAATCCCCATAAAAGCCATCCTGCTCATGAGAAGTTGTGGGTCTATAAGAGTAGCAAGGTGGAGAAGGCATATCACCCAACATTTTTGGGATATCCTCAAATTCGGTGGGAGGAGAGGCGATCAGCATAAAACCCAAATCATCATCTAAGAAACCACTAACAAACACTTCATCTTCACTTTCTTCTGCAGCAGCGAGTCTAATTTCAGCATCATGATCTTGGAGATCAAACTCGCTGCCCAGATCTTCATCATCAACCTCCATTTCAGTGAACAAAAGATTTGTCTCGGTCCCTGCACTAACAGTTTCCGAGACATGTACAGCAATATTTTGGGTAAGGGAACCTGGTGCCTCAATCTCAGTGTGTTGTGCCACCAAGATATCATCGGCCGTAGAATGGGTTGACTCTAGCATCACCTGTGATCTGGCTGCTGTCAACGACTCAGAGGGTAATAAAGAAGAAGGGGAATTATTTGGGGGTGGAGTTGGACTTTGACCTCTAGTGGGCTGGGGTGACCCAATAACTTCACCAACCTCTCCTACAGAAATTTGAGGTGGCTGCCTGCTGCTCCCGTTTAACTCGTCAACAGCCTGTTGGGAGGCTGCTGATGGGGTGGCTTGGGTACTATCGTCCTTGGGCAGTGAGGATTTCCTAACCTTTGGTTTGCCCTTTGATACACTCCGCTTACGTTTTGGGACGTCAGCGGAGGGTGAAGATTGAGAAGTTTGATTTGAGGACGCTGCCTTTGATTTATCTTTGGTCTTTTTGGAGGCTTTGGAGGTCGCTGGGGGGTTTACCAGCGAGCCAGCCTCAGAAGGCATTTCAGCGTCCACAGCGACTTGGAAGGGAGTGCGAGAGAAGACTTGATTTTTTAGGGAAGAAATTTCATTAGTGAGAGTTGTATGGAAATTGTTTTGTTGTTTGGAGAAGGAAGAGACAGTGTGATCGAGTTTGCGAAGTTGAGCAGTGAATAGAATATTTGATTGGGAGAGTTCAGAGAGTGCTGGTACAATTTCTTTAAGAGCTGAAGAAGAAACTTCATTTTTCAGCTTGTCCAAGGAGGCAGCCATGATAGAATTAGAGACGCTGACCTTCTTCATGCTTGCATTCAGCAAGGCTTGATTTCTTCTAAACAGATTCTCATTTGACTTGGTTTGAGTGACTTGATTTTTGGTGATCCCAAACACCATGCCTTTGAGCTCAGCTAGCTCATCAGTCATCAAGTCTTTTCCAGCTATCAATTCTTGAAAGTTTTCATGGGCCTCAATATGAATTTGAGCCATTTGATCTACTAGCCAAGCATACAAGTATCCATGTCTATTGCCTTGGCTCTGGCAAATTTGCACCCTTGTTAGCAGTTCTTGCAGCTGTCGAGTTTCCACATAATCAAGACCAGGTACTTTCACAGCAGTACAAGCTGTGACAAGTTCTTCATCAGCAGAAGGAACTTGTAGATCTTTAAGAGACACTGGATACTTAGAGCAAGGAACTCTAAAGAAGTCTGGATGGTGCAATGGGGGCACCTCCATGATTATTTCTTCATCAACTTTTTCAACTTCAACATATACACCTGGCCTTATTCTCTGAAGGTGACACAATTCTATCCTTCTTTGAAGCTCACCATCATTCACCTCAGGCACATAATCCCCATAAAAGCCATCCTGCTCATGAGAAGTTGTGGGTCTATAAGAGTAGCAAGGTGGAGAAGGCATATCACCCAACATTTTTGGGATATCCTCAAATTCGGTGGGAGGAGAGGCGATCAGCATAAAACCCAAATCATCATCTAAGAAACCACTAACAAACACTTCATCTTCACTTTCTTCTGCAGCAGCGAGTCTAATTTCAGCATCATGATCTTGGAGATCAAACTCGCTGCCCAGATCTTCATCATCAACCTCCATTTCAGTGAACAAAAGATTTGTCTCGGTCCCTGCACTAACAGTTTCCGAGACATGTACAGCAATATTTTGGGTAAGGGAACCTGGTGCCTCAATCTCAGTGTGTTGTGCCACCAAGATATCATCGGCCGTAGAATGGGTTGACTCTAGCATCACCTGTGATCTGGCTGCTGTCAACGACTCAGAGGGTAATAAAGAAGAAGGGGAATTATTTGGGGGTGGAGTTGGACTTTGACCTCTAGTGGGCTGGGGTGACCCAATAACTTCACCAACCTCTCCTACAGAAATTTGAGGTGGCTGCCTGCTGCTCCCGTTTAACTCGTCAACAGCCTGTTGGGAGGCTGCTGATGGGGTGGCTTGGGTACTATCGTCCTTGGGCAGTGAGGATTTCCTAACCTTTGGTTTGCCCTTTGATACACTCCGCTTACGTTTTGGGACGTCAGCGGAGGGTGAAGATTGAGAAGTTTGATTTGAGGACGCTGCCTTTGATTTATCTTTGGTCTTTTTGGAGGCTTTGGAGGTCGCTGGGGGGTTTACCAGCGAGCCAGCCTCAGAAGGCATTTCAGCGTCCACAGCGACTGTATCAGCCACTTCATCAGAAAGAAGTGCTGCCTCCCAGTCGCTGTCTTTCGGGTATAAAGAAGGATTAAGAGAGAAGAGTACCTCTTTTATATGAGTAGAGAGGCGTGCAACCAAGAGATCAGTTGGTTGCTTGTAGATGTTGTTACCCACCCTCGCTATTGGAATCGTTGAGGCCTTGGGCAGCTCATATTCATTTCCCAGTGCCTCCTTGAAGATGAGAGAAAATATTCTAACAAAGGGCACAGTGTGTGACCTATTGTTCATGCTGACCTTATTCTTCATGTCGTTGAAGATCAGTTGGTTGCTTGTAGATGTTGTTACCCACCCTCGCTATTGGAATCGTTGAGGCCTTGGGCAGCTCATATTCATTTCCCAGTGCCTCCTTGAAGATGAGAGAAAATATTCTAACAAAGGGCACAGTGTGTGACCTATTGTTCATGCTGACCTTATTCTTCATGTCGTTGAAGATCAGCTGGGCGTAATCAACAAACCGTCCCTCAGCAAGTGCATGGATCATGGGCATCGATGTTGTTGATGCTTGATTGTATGATCCTGAATTTCCACCCATACACTGTATCACATGGGTGAATAGAACTCTCCAGACCCCAGGGAGATTTTGTTTTAGAGGATTGCTTGGGATTGCTGGGGGGTTCTTCAAATTATAATTGTACCCAATGGAAGGCAGCCAATCCTTCCATTCAACATCACTTGCTGCTTCCACAAATGCATTTTCCTCAGTAGCTTGTGGAAATCGAAGAGTTTGGCGAAGAGACGCCGGAGTAATGGTAATCGTCTTTGCCCCCTGACGAACAGTACCAGTGATGGACTTAGATTCATCATCATACTCACAAGTCCACCAAAACTCACGGAGAAGATGAACAAATATCTTTCCCGGATCTGCCATGATGCAATATTTGGCAGGAGAAGCATGGATAAAGTCCAGCATGGGCTTGTATCCTTCAGAATCTTTTGGCAACTCAGAGGTGCCAACATGATTGTTGGGTTTCACAACAATCTGGGAAGCAGAGAAATTTACCTTGGAAGATTTTGTGATGTTTGAAGGAGTGAAAACAGGTGAATTAAGATATGTGGTAGAGGAAGATGGAGGAATATCTGAGGAAGAAGCCATAGATTTTTGTAAGGATGAAGATGAAATGCGTATAAGGTGTTTGAAAAAAAAAATGCCTGTGAGAGAAAATATTCTAACAAAGGGCACAGTGTGTGACCTATTGTTCATGCTGACCTTATTCTTCATGTCGTTGAAGATCAGCTGGGCGTAATCAACAAACCGTCCCTCAGCAAGTGCATGGATCATGGGCATCGATGTTGTTGATGCTTGATTGTATGATCCTGAATTTCCACCCATACACTGTATCACATGGGTGAATAGAACTCTCCAGACCCCAGGGAGATTTTGTTTTAGAGGATTGCTTGGGATTGCTGGGGGGTTCTTCAAATTATAATTGTACCCAATGGAAGGCAGCCAATCCTTCCATTCAACATCACTTGCTGCTTCCACAAATGCATTTTCCTCAGTAGCTTGTGGAAATCGAAGAGTTTGGCGAAGAGACGCCGGAGTAATGGTAATCGTCTTTGCCCCCTGACGAACAGTACCAGTGATGGACTTAGATTCATCATCATACTCACAAGTCCACCAAAACTCACGGAGAAGATGAACAAATATCTTTCCCGGATCTGCCATGATGCAATATTTGGCAGGAGAAGCATGGATAAAGTCCAGCATGGGCTTGTATCCTTCAGAATCTTTTGGCAACTCAGAGGTGCCAACATGATTGTTGGGTTTCACAACAATCTGGGAAGCAGAGAAATTTACCTTGGAAGATTTTGTGATGTTTGAAGGAGTGAAAACAGGTGAATTAAGATATGTGGTAGAGGAAGATGGAGGAATATCTGAGGAAGAAGCCATAGATTTTTGTAAGGATGAAGATGAAATGCGTATAAGGTGTTTGAAAAAAAAAATGCCTGTGAGAGAAAATGAACAGATGGAGAGAGAGATAAAAAAAAAAAAAAAAAAAAAAAAAAAAAAAAAAAAAAAAAAAAAAAAAAAAAAAAAAAAAAAAAAAAAAAAAAAAAAAAAAAAAAAAAAAAAAAAAAAAAAAAAAAAAAAAAAAAAAAAAAAAAAAAAAAAAAAAAAAAAAAAAAAAAAAAAAAAAAAAAAAAAAAAAAAAAAAAAAAAAAAAAAAAAAAAAAAAAAAAAAAAAAAAAAAAAAAAAAAAAAAAAAAAAAAAAAAAAAAAAAAAAAAAAAAAAAAAAAAAAAAAAAAAAAAAAAAAAAAAAAAAAAAAAAAAAAAAAAAAAAAAAAAAAAAAAAAAAAAAAAAAAAAAAAAAAAAAAAAAAAAAAAAAAAAAAAAAAAAAAAAAAAAAAAAAAAAAAAAAAAAAAAAAAAAAAAAAAAAAAAAAAAAAAAAAAAAAAAAAAAAAAAAAAAAAAAAAAAAAAAAAAAAAAAAAAAAAAAAAAAAAAAAAAAAAAAAAAAAAAAAAAAAAAAAAAAAAAAAAAAAAAAAAAAAAAAAAAAAAAAAAAAAAAAAAAAAAAAAAAAAAAAAAAAAAAAAAAAAAAAAAAAAAAAAAAAAAAAAAAAAAAAAAAAAAAAAAAAAAAAAAAAAAAAAAAAAAAAAAAAAAAAAAAAAAAAAAAAAAAAAAAAAAAAAAAAAAAAAAAAAAAAAAAAAAAAAAAAAAAAAAAAAAAAAAAAAAAAAAAAAAAAAAAAAAAAAAAAAAAAAAAAAAAAAAAAAAAAAAAAAAAAAAAAAAAAAAAAAAAAAAAAAAAAAAAAAAAAAAAAAAAAAAAAAAAAAAAAAAAAAAAAAAAAAAAAAAAAAAAAAAAAAAAAAAAAAAAAAAAAAAAAAAAAAAAAAAAAAAAAAAAAAAAAAAAAAAAAAAAAAAAAAAAAAAAAAAAAAAAAAAAAAAAAAAAAAAAAAAAAAAAAAAAAAAAAAAAAAAAAAAAAAAAAAAAAAAAAAAAAAAAAAAAAAAAAAAAAAAAAAAAAAAAAAAAAAAAAAAAAAAAAAAAAAAAAAAAAAAAAAAAAAAAAAAAAAAAAAAAAAAAAAAAAAAAAAAAAAAAAAAAAAAAAAAAAAAAAAAAAAAAAAAAAAAAAAAAAAAAAAAAAAAAAAAAAAAAAAAAAAAAAAAAAAAAAAAAAAAAAAAAAAAAAAAAAAAAAAAAAAAAAAAAAAAAAAAAAAAAAAAAAAAAAAAAAAAAAAAAAAAAAAAAAAAAAAAAAAAAAAAAAAAAAAAAAAAAAAAAAAAAAAAAAAAAAAAAAAAAAAAAAAAAAAAAAAAAAAAAAAAAAAAAAAAAAAAAAAAAAAAAAAAAAAAAAAAAAAAAAAAAAAAAAAAAAAAAAAAAAAAAAAAAAAAAAAAAAAAAAAAAAAAAAAAAAAAAAAAAAAAAAAAAAAAAAAAAAAAAAAAAAAAAAAAAAAAAAAAAAAAAAAAAAAAAAAAAAAAAAAAAAAAAAAAAAAAAAAAAAAAAAAAAAAAAAAAAAAAAAAAAAAAAAAAAAAAAAAAAAAAAAAAAAAAAAAAAAAAAAAAAAAAAAAAAAAAAAAAAAAAAAAAAAAAAAAAAAAAAAAAAAAAAAAAAAAAAAAAAAAAAAAAAAAAAAAAAAAAAAAAAAAAAAAAAAAAAAAAAAAAAAAAAAAAAAAAAAAAAAAAAAAAAAAAAAAAAAAAAAAAAAAAAAAAAAAATTGGACTAGATGAAGACTTTTAGCTCTTCATTGCTATTGTTTGCTTTTTCCCAAAGCAACAGGGATCAACGGATTTGATTTGTCTTTACCAATAACCGTTTGCTATTGGACTAGATGAAGACTTTTAGCTCTTCATTGCTATTGTTTGCTTTTTCCCAAAGCAACAGGGATCAACGGATTTGATTTGTCTTTACCAATAACCGTTTGCTATTGGACTAGATGAAGACTTTTAGCTCTTCATTGCTATTGTTTGCTTTTTCCCAAAGCAACAGGGATCAACGGATTTGATTTGTCTTTACCAATAACCGTTTGCTATTGGACTAGATGAAGACTTTTAGCTCTTCATTGCTATTGTTTGCTTTTTCCCAAAGCAACAGGGATCAACGGATTTGATTTGTCTTTACCAATAACCGTTTGCTATTGGACTAGATGAAGACTTTTAGCTCTTCATTGCTATTGTTTGCTTTTTCCCAAAGCAACAGGGATCAACGGATTTGATTTGTCTTTACCAATAACCGTTTGCTATTGGACTAGATGAAGACTTTTAGCTCTTCATTGCTATTGTTTGCTTTTTCCCAAAGCAACAGGGATCAACGGATTTGATTTGTCTTTACCAATAACCGTTTGCTATTGGACTAGATGAAGACTTTTAGCTCTTCATTGCTATTGTTTGCTTTTTCCCAAAGCAACAGGGATCAACGGATTTGATTTGTCTTTACCAATAACCGTTTGCTATTGGACTAGATGAAGACTTTTAGCTCTTCATTGCTATTGTTTGCTTTTTCCCAAAGCAACAGGGATCAACGGATTTGATTTGTCTTTACCAATAACCGTTTGCTATTGGACTAGATGAAGACTTTTAGCTCTTCATTGCTATTGTTTGCTTTTTCCCAAAGCAACAGGGATCAACGGATTTGATTTGTCTTTACCAATAACCGTTTGCTATTGGACTAGATGAAGACTTTTAGCTCTTCATTGCTATTGTTTGCTTTTTCCCAAAGCAACAGGGATCAACGGATTTGATTTGTCTTTACCAATAACCGTTTGCTATTGGACTAGATGAAGACTTTTAGCTCTTCATTGCTATTGTTTGCTTTTTCCCAAAGCAACAGGGATCAACGGATTTGATTTGTCTTTACCAATAACCGTTTGCTATTGGACTAGATGAAGACTTTTAGCTCTTCATTGCTATTGTTTGCTTTTTCCCAAAGCAACAGGGATCAACGGATTTGATTTGTCTTTACCAATAACCGTTTGCTATTGGACTAGATGAAGACTTTTAGCTCTTCATTGCTATTGTTTGCTTTTTCCCAAAGCAACAGGGATCAACGGATTTGATTTGTCTTTACCAATAACCGTTTGCTATTGGACTAGATGAAGACTTTTAGCTCTTCATTGCTATTGTTTGCTTTTTCCCAAAGCAACAGGGATCAACGGATTTGATTTGTCTTTACCAATAACCGTTTGCTATTGGACTAGATGAAGACTTTTAGCTCTTCATTGCTATTGTTTGCTTTTTCCCAAAGCAACAGGGATCAACGGATTTGATTTGTCTTTACCAATAACCGTTTGCTATTGGACTAGATGAAGACTTTTAGCTCTTCATTGCTATTGTTTGCTTTTTCCCAAAGCAACAGGGATCAACGGATTTGATTTGTCTTTACCAATAACCGTTTGCTATTGGACTAGATGAAGACTTTTAGCTCTTCATTGCTATTGTTTGCTTTTTCCCAAAGCAACAGGGATCAACGGATTTGATTTGTCTTTACCAATAACCGTTTGCTATTGGACTAGATGAAGACTTTTAGCTCTTCATTGCTATTGTTTGCTTTTTCCCAAAGCAACAGGGATCAACGGATTTGATTTGTCTTTACCAATAACCGTTTGCTATTGGACTAGATGAAGACTTTTAGCTCTTCATTGCTATTGTTTGCTTTTTCCCAAAGCAACAGGGATCAACGGATTTGATTTGTCTTTACCAATAACCGTTTGCTATTGGACTAGATGAAGACTTTTAGCTCTTCATTGCTATTGTTTGCTTTTTCCCAAAGCAACAGGGATCAACGGATTTGATTTGTCTTTACCAATAACCGTTTGCTATTGGACTAGATGAAGACTTTTAGCTCTTCATTGCTATTGTTTGCTTTTTCCCAAAGCAACAGGGATCAACGGATTTGATTTGTCTTTACCAATAACCGTTTGCTATTGGACTAGATGAAGACTTTTAGCTCTTCATTGCTATTGTTTGCTTTTTCCCAAAGCAACAGGGATCAACGGATTTGATTTGTCTTTACCAATAACCGTTTGCTATTGGACTAGATGAAGACTTTTAGCTCTTCATTGCTATTGTTTGCTTTTTCCCAAAGCAACAGGGATCAACGGATTTGATTTGTCTTTACCAATAACCGTTTGCTATTGGACTAGATGAAGACTTTTAGCTCTTCATTGCTATTGTTTGCTTTTTCCCAAAGCAACAGGGATCAACGGATTTGATTTGTCTTTACCAATAACCGTTTGCTATTGGACTAGATGAAGACTTTTAGCTCTTCATTGCTATTGTTTGCTTTTTCCCAAAGCAACAGGGATCAACGGATTTGATTTGTCTTTACCAATAACCGTTTGCTATTGGACTAGATGAAGACTTTTAGCTCTTCATTGCTATTGTTTGCTTTTTCCCAAAGCAACAGGGATCAACGGATTTGATTTGTCTTTACCAATAACCGTTTGCTATTGGACTAGATGAAGACTTTTAGCTCTTCATTGCTATTGTTTGCTTTTTCCCAAAGCAACAGGGATCAACGGATTTGATTTGTCTTTACCAATAACCGTTTGCTATTGGACTAGATGAAGACTTTTAGCTCTTCATTGCTATTGTTTGCTTTTTCCCAAAGCAACAGGGATCAACGGATTTGATTTGTCTTTACCAATAACCGTTTGCTATTGGACTAGATGAAGACTTTTAGCTCTTCATTGCTATTGTTTGCTTTTTCCCAAAGCAACAGGGATCAACGGATTTGATTTGTCTTTACCAATAACCGTTTGCTATTGGACTAGATGAAGACTTTTAGCTCTTCATTGCTATTGTTTGCTTTTTCCCAAAGCAACAGGGATCAACGGATTTGATTTGTCTTTACCAATAACCGTTTGCTATTGGACTAGATGAAGACTTTTAGCTCTTCATTGCTATTGTTTGCTTTTTCCCAAAGCAACAGGGATCAACGGATTTGATTTGTCTTTACCAATAACCGTTTGCTATTGGACTAGATGAAGACTTTTAGCTCTTCATTGCTATTGTTTGCTTTTTCCCAAAGCAACAGGGATCAACGGATTTGATTTGTCTTTACCAATAACCGTTTGCTATTGGACTAGTAAGTAGGATTCACATACTTACCATCAGGGTCAGCGTGAAGATTATTAGGAGGGGACATTGGAGTTCGTTTTGGAGTGACGTGGGTGAAGTCAAACTTATGCAACATATCCCGAATATATTTTTCTTGATTGATAAATATTCCAGAGGGAAGCTGCTTGATTTGTAACCCCAAAAAGAAGGTTAGTTCACCCATCATACTCATTTCGAAAGTGCTAGACATAAGAGAACTGAACTTTCGACAGAGTTTAGTGGATAAGGAACCAAAGATAATGTCATCGACATAAATCTGCACATACAGAACATCACCCTTATGCTTGTAGATAAATAGGGTGCTGTCAATGGTTCCCCTACGAAAACCATGGTCAATAAGGAAGGTAGACAAAGTGTCATACCAAGCTCTAGGAGCCTGTTTAAGGCCATATAAAGCTTTATTAAGCTTGTAGACATAGTGAGGATGCTTTGGATCCTCAAAGCCAGGAGGCTGCTTAACATAGACTTCTTCATCAAGAGCACCATTTAAGAAGGCACTTTTGACGTCCATCTGATAGACAATGAAGCCTTTGTAAGCAGCATGAGCGAGAAAGAGACGAATGGCTTCAAGGCGAGCGACTGGAGCAAAGGTCTCATCATAATCAATGCCTTCAGCTTGAGTGTAACCTTGAGCAACCAGTCTTGCCTTGTTTCTGATGACCACACCAGCTTCATCCATCTTATTCCTATAAACCCATCGAGTGCCAATGGGTTCTTTATAGGGAGGAGGAACAATGGAACCAAACGTGTTGTCTTTTAAATTGTGTCAGTTCTTCTTGCATGGCTTCAACCCATGAGGGATCAGCCATGGCTTCACCAATATTGGCAGGCACAATTTGAGAAAGAAAATTAACATAGAGACAAGTATTACTTGTCGCTGAACGAGTTTGGACACCATTGTGTGGATTACCAATCACATGGTCAAGAGGGTGATCAGCAGTCCATTTGAGTGCTGGTGTGTGAATAGAGGAATGATTCACAGCGGATACAGTGGTGGTAGAAGGAGTATAAGACGAGAGATCGATGGTTAGCAAGGGTTCAGAGTTGCTGACAGGAGGGTCACTGAGAACAGTGGGTACCTCTTGCTGAGGAGTGTCATCCTCAGCGTCTCCTAAAAGAGGATTCGCTGAGGCATCATGAAATGTTTCCTCAGCGACACATTCAGCATCTTGAGCTTCAGTTGAGAGAGGAACATTAATGGAAGTGGCATTAACTGTTCGAAGAAGAGGCTCAACTGGATCTATAGAATAAATGTGAGCAGCGATGTACTCATCATTTGGTGAAGAACTTGAAGACTCAACGATAGGTTGTTCAGCGACATCATGATGTGTCGCTGATACTTCAGACAAGTCAGATAGATCGCTGAGGATTACTTCAGCGGATGACTCATTTGAAAGATCACCTAAAGCAGAACAGCTTTCATCAAAAGTAACATGAATTGATTCATCTACCTTTTGAGTGCGAGTATTGTAAACTCTGAAAGCTTTGCTTATAGAAGAATATCCCAGAAAGTAGCCATCATCAGCTTTGGGATCAAACTTTCCTAAATGATCCTTGTCATTTAGGATGAAAACTGGGCAACCAAAAACATGGAAATATCCAATTTGAGGTTTCTTGCCCTTGAGAATTTCATAGGCGGTCTTATCATGTCGTTTGACAATAAGACACCTATTTTGAGTATGGCACGCAGTACTAACTGCTTCAGCCCAGAATTTACTAGGAAGAGAGGACTCACTGAGCATGGTTCTTGCAGCTTCAATGAGAGTTCTATTTCTCCTTTCAGCTACCCCATTTTGCTCAGGAGTGCGAACAGAAGAGAAATTTTGTCTAATCCCTTGATCAGCACAAAAAGTCTCAAGAGTGTGGTTTCTGAACTCAGTGCCATGATCGCTTCTGAGTTCTTTAACACGTATACTGTTGAGGTTTTCCATCTTTTTAATGAAATTGATTATTTCCTCAGCAGCATCACTCTTAGAATGAAGAAAGATTGTCCAAGTATATCGTGAATATTCATCCACAATAACTAAGGTGTATCTGCTACCCCTTAGACTTTGGACATTCACTGGACCAAAAAGGTCCATGTGAAGGAGATGGAAACAGCCACTGATAGAGTTGGCCTGTTTGGTCTTGAAGGTGGCTCGGTGGCTTTTACCTTTTTCACAAGCACCACAAAGCCGATCCTTCTCATAAGTGAGAGGAGGAAGGCCTCGAACTAGATTTTTCTTGGCCAAAGAATTTATGGTTTTGAAATTCACATGCGACATACGCTTGTGCCATAACCAGTTGATTTGAGAAGCAGATTTTGAGAAGAAGCAGGTCTCGCTGTCAGTCTTGACAGGAGTGAAGTCTACTAAGTAGATATCTCTTTTTCTTGGAGCGACCAAGACCACTTCTTTATTGACATCAATCACTGTGCCTTGATGCTTATCAAGGATAACCTTGTAGTCAGCATCGCACAATTGACTGATGCTGATCAGATTGTGTTTCAATCCATTCACGTAAGCAACCTTAGTGAATTTGATCAGCCCATTTGAGAGAGACCCATATCCTTCAGTTTGGCCAGTAGAGTTGTCACCAAACACCACTGTGGGACCATCGGTCTCCACGAAGTTATCCAGCAGGTCCTTGGATCCAGTCATGTGTTTTGAACAGCCGCTGTCCAAATACCACACTTCTTTTCCTAGCGAGGCCTTCTTGATTGTGGCATTGACCCACTGACTGGAGCACACTTGGTCCTTTGTCAGCGCCTGGTCATCAGCGAGTGCCATAAAGCAGATGGCATCAACAAGTCCTCGCTGTCAGAGACGTCGGAGTCAGCCCAGTCATGTTCTTCAGCAACAAGACTTTGGCGGGAGTTTTGGCTTCTTCAACATCGGCCATCTTGGCACGAAGCTCATAATACTTCTTTTTGTATTCATCAGCAGGCTTAACTGAAGAGGGCCTCGCTGATGATGAAGAAGCTTCGCTGCCTGCAAAGAAGGAATAGAAACTTTGCAATCTTTTTGGTAGTGGCCTTTTCGACCACACCTCCAACATTCTTCCTGAGACTTGTCTACCACTGGTTTTTGGAAATTAGTCGACCTACGACCATTCCATTTTTTTGAGTAACGTTTACCAGCGATGAGAGCAAAGTTCATGAAGTCCGAGAACATCTCTTGTCTCTCCTCGAAATCGAGGTCATTGACAAGATCTTGGACGTTAGAGGGAGTAGAATTGCTGATGTCCATGTCAAGATGGACAGGACTGACCTCAGCAGAGACCAGGGCAAGAGGGTCATGAACATTTGAGACATTAGATAAAGAAGAAGAAGAAGTTGAAGCATATGAACCAGCATGCCTCCTAGACTCAGCCTCAGCTCTCAGAGTTTGAGCGAGGGCTCTCTCTTCAAATTGAAGAGTGCCATATAGTGACTCTAAGTCATGCTCTTTCAATTGCTTAGTGGTTCGAAGAATTTGCCTTAAACCTTGCCATTTGATAGGCAAGATGTCAATGAACTTGTAGCATATTTCAAGAGTATTATGCTCTATGCCCACATTAGTCATATCATTCAACAGGCACTTGAACCGATTATACGTGCCATCCAGACTCTCATTTGGAAGAGAGAAGAATCCTTCATAGGCACGTTTGAGATCTATTTTCTTGGTAGCAAGAACATCTGCCGTACCATCGAATCTGGTACATAGATGATCCCATACCAATTTAGAAGAAGAAAGTTTGATGACAGACTTCATTATGTCATCAGGAAGGGTAGTAATGATAAGATTCCTCAACCGAACATCCAGATTGACAAGCCTACGCTCGTCATCTGTCCATTGTACTTCTGGTTTTATGAGCTCAGTGACAACTTCAGGAGCATCAGCAGTGGCTCCTGGTGTCTTGGTAACCAGAACCGGTACATATGGCCCTCTGGTTAGGATGGTCATAAGGTAGGGTTCAACTCTTACGATGTGTAGGAGCATTCTCTCCTTCCAAGATCCTAAATCATGTGAATCGAATCTTGGTGGGATGGAGACATACCCAAAATCTCTGGTATTTACCAGAGAAGGAACAGAAGACATAATAAAAAGAAAGGAAAGATAAACAGAAGTTTAAAGAAAAGATTTTAGATGCAGAAAGAAAGAAAGATAATCTTGCAAACTTTTACTCAGATCAGATTCGGTGTGTCGAACCACCGCTCTGATACCAACTGAAAGTCCCAAGTTTGCAACGATTATATAATTTAACAACTAATGTAAATTACACTAATAAAGAAAGATAAGAAAGTAAACACGTTTAATCATAAGTAGTATTAATTAAACGGTGAATACATGGTTGGTTTTCAAAGAAAGAAGAAAGGAACTATTGTTAAGTTTTTGCACACACGAAAAACTTAACAATGATACAATTCTACAATGAGAGAAAAACACACTAAGTGACTATTGTAGAATCAACCAACAGAATTGCGGCTAGGTCAAGTGATGTATTATATAGGAGAGAAGAGACATCACATGACAGCCCAATAGATGTTGACACATGAAGGTTGTCAACTATCTATTGGTGTGTAAGACTGGTCTGCCGAGTTCTCTTTTCTTCATCTTGTTTGTTTCCCAAAACGGCATGAAAGAGAAACACCTTAGTACCAAAATGGTTCAAGGTCACATGGCTCTATCTTGATCTTGCAACACGTGTCCTTGGGACCAGTCTTCTTATCTTCATTTTCCCGCCCATATTTGACTTACAAAGCATGGTGGTGAGTCATTGAACTTATCCTTTTAACTCGAAGATAATACTGATCGCTGAAGGCTCGCTGATGAAGCTTCTCGCTGAGGCTGTCAGCGACTACTTGACTCAGCAAGTAATCTTCAGCGAATCCATGACTCAACAAACATATAACACACCTTCCCATGTTTATGAGTCCGATATTATTAAACTTCTATGTTTTTCTAGATACGCCACTATGTAGCATCATAAACCGCAATTATATTAATGAATAATGACTCATGCATAAATATTGTATCCGTTATAAAAAGCTTAAAAGACTACAATTATATCCTTAGAGAGAGATAATGCTCACTTGCTTGGAAATTGCTTGGAATAATCACTTCTTTTCCTCATACAAAATTATGCTTCTACAACATGTACTATATATAAGTCTGATACTCTCATTTATACTCTCATTTGCCATTCATTTCTACGTTCACAGCAAAAAAGACATACATAAAAAACAGATACACACTCATAAAGCAATATGTCTTTTAAACAATTAAAACCTTATTTGTATGTTGTAATTATCCAATTTGTAAATGGAGGCCTGAATATCATTGCCAAGGCTGCACTTAATCATGGCATGAACCATTACACTTTTGCCACATATCGGAACCTCATTGCCACCCTTGTTATGGCCCCTTTTGCTCTCTATTCTGAAAAGTAATATATCTTTCTTTCTATAATTCCATATAATTATATATATTTCTCACGATCTATATCTTTTTTTTCTTTCTATATGCATATGGATTTAATAGTTATGTAATGACGGGAAAGGAAGACCTGAATGACCCCTTTCAATCTTTTTCAAGATAACGGTGCTAGGCTTTTTAGAGTATGTATTTAATCCTCTTGACCTAAGTTAATGTGCTATAGTATAAATTATGAAATTAAGAATGTTTCATGTTTTTATACAAGCCCATTGCCGACCAGAACTTGCACTATGGAGGAATGAAGTATACAACTGCAACTTTCTCATGGCTTGGATATGCATGTAACATTCCTATATATCTTCTAAACGTTAACGTAAACTTTGGTGCATATATTTATTTGTAAATGTTGGCCCAAATTGGAGAAGGTGAATATTAAGAAAATACATAGTATTGGGAATGTTAGAAATCAGGCCCCTAAATCTACACACAAACTCACTATATGTATTTGTATATGAAGAATAAAGATATATAGTTGAATAATAGAAGTAACAGAGAAAGATGATAAAGAAAAGTGAAAAGCTACATTGTTTTCATTCCATAGTTGGCTATATATAGCTGTAAGTCCCAACTCAATAGATGGTACTACCTGAAGACACCTCAATGTCGATGGTGGAGTTACTTTGCAATATAAGCACTGAACTGGAGACGACCAGTTGCAGTGAGTATATACCAAGTTCTTGGATAGATTACTTATTTAAGTGACAATAAGTAAAAGCAATGCAATAATATAAACTACTTGTAAAGTAAATTGGTGAGACAATATGTAATTTTCAAGTGTAATTTATTTATTAACTTTAAATAAATTACAAGGTTGTTGCGGAATCAAGATAATACAAAGTATGTAAATATCCTAACAACCTATGAACTACAATTGATCTACACTTGGAATTTCTCCAAACAATCGAAACACTTAAAGTTGTGAAATGTTCCTTTTTACGATTCAGAGAATATTGCACAAGTTCACCAAGAATATTGCAGGTTTGCAAAGTATGTATCTATCTTGTTGTGCAATGACTTGTATTTATAGGCAAAGTTGACATTGGGATGTCAACTTTGGCCGTACAAATATGGTTGAGAACATTTAAGGAATAACATTTAATTCCATAAAATGTTGTGTAAAGTTACAGTATAAAGCAACTTTTACTCAACCAGCTTTATGTACCTTTTTGTACTTTATACATAGATAAATCCTTTTATCCGTGTAATAGCACATAAAGCATAAAAGTCTTTTCCTCGTAATCAGTGTAAAGCTTTGTAAGAGCTTTCCACTGATGGTCTCCAGTTTGTAACTGACTAGAATGTCAACTGGGCTTCGCTGCCATTGTCATTCTCTATCTTCCACTTGTTGTCTTCGACTTCAACTGGAATGTTTCTTCAACTGGTCAGTTCTCAACTGGAGGAAGTCTTCAGTTGCGTTATCTGTACGATGCAACTGGACTTCAATATATTTCTGGACAAATCTTCTTGGTCTCCAGATGCAACTGGAGACTGGCCAGTTTCGCTGAACCTGGTCCTAACAAATTCCCCCTATTTGTCCTGAAATATTACCAAGTCTTTTTCTGTTCTTGTATCTGTACAAGTATGAACTGGAAAGACTTGTTCGATTAAATCTATCTAAGTTTTCCAAGGCATTTTTATAGATCAGTAAATGCCTTGGGTTTATTTTTTTTGTGTTTGTTAGACTTAATCTATTATCTATCTTGTGGTTACAAACTGGTAACTTCATTTATACAAGGAAATGAAATATACATAAGTTACAGAATGTAAACAAAAATTTCAAGCAGATAAACTGAAGAGAGAACTTAATCAGATGACCCTTCGCCAGTTCTCCTTCTCTTTGCAACTGAAGAAATAGGACGAGAGTCTTCAGGGTCAATATTCAAATTCAGCTCCAGATTCTCTTTGTGTTGAATCTTGCCCTTCAAGAAGTTAACCCAAGCTTTCTCAAACCTATTCCTTTGTGCTTTTGCTTCCAAAAAGTTTACTATTTCCACCCATTCCGAGAACCCAAATTGCATCACACCAGGATTGTCAGTTTTAACTAGTGGCCCTCTAGCATAACTGACTTCAACGTGAAAGTACTTGGTGCCTGGCTTAATTGTTACAAACACACCATTGATTGCCCCACTGTGCCTTCTGGTTGCCATGATCTGGGAATAATAGCTTCTAGCTTCAGATTCATTCGAGATTTTAATAGTCCCAGCACCAGCAGCCTGCACAGCAACCTTGATGTCATCATTTGAGATTTCGCCAGTTGGTTCAAGGAAGGTTCTAAGATCAGCATCTCTATGCAGTGGCTTTCTTGGTTGAGGGTTCCTTCTTGGTGGATTCAATACCCTTTTCACAACCTTCTTCACATTTTCAATTCTTTTCAAAATCCCACTGGCCCTATTTTCTTTTGCCTTCTCCACTGATATATTTAGATTTCTAGCATCATGCTCAGCTTCATCATCAGGATAGTGTCTGTCCAGTTCGATATCGAGCATTTCTTGCAACATGCCCACTATCCTTGCATCATCTTTTACTTTTGCATATTCCTCCTTAGTGATTCCCAAAAGAAAAGCATCACTAATATCAAGCATTTTAATCTTGGAAAGATGTTCTCTGGCTTGAGCTTGGTTTATCTGTTTCATTTTCTTTCTTTCTTTAATTTGGTCTCCAAGTCTTGCCAATCTTTTGCTGTCACTTTTTGAAACTGGAGGAAGCAAATCAAGATTGCCAGTTTCTAACAATGGTACATCAGTGGCCGGCTGGGCTACATCAGATGCTAAACCTTTACCCTTATCCACATTCCCCCTTTCAACCACATCGACATTCTCTTTAATCCTTTGCTCACCAGTTTCAGTACTAGCAGCCACAACCATTTCTCTACCAGATTGACTTCCAGATGGAGTACTTCCAGATGCAATTGGTGCAAGGACTGCACTTCTTTCCCCCTTGGCAGCATCTAGACCTGCCCTTATAACTTCCCATTCAGAAGGGTGAGATGGCAACCGGTCAAGAGGCTGCCATGTTTGCATGTCCTTGCATTCTTTGAAAATTGTGCACATCATCCTGAAAGACCTCCACAGATGGTTGGTCTCCTTAGACTGGGTCAGAACATTTGCTGTAACCTGTTGCTGACCAGTTTTCAGTTCATCCAAAATCTTGGAATCTTCATTAAGACCGGAAACCACCTGTTCCTTAACCTCTTCATCCTTTTTCTTTAGATTTTCCAATTCAGTTGTCAGCTTGTCAATAGATTGTGTATGATTGGATACCTGGGTGTTCAAAGTATCTATGCTGCCTCTCAACTGGTTGATCTCATTAGTGAGTGGGGCCAGATCAACCTGAGGAGTGGCCAGCTTGGTGATCTCAGCTATCACCTTTTCAATCAACTGTGTTTCTCTAGCACCCAGCGTATCATCAATTTTCTGACCAACTGAAACCATCAACTGCTGCCCAAGCTCAGTCACATTCAACCCAGGCTTTTCAACTAACTCTTTTACCTGTTTTTCAATCTCCCTTAAATCCACTTCAGATCTTCTAACAGTGTTACCCAGCAAGTTGGAGATTGAGGTTGTGACTTTGGTCTGAGTAAGGTCAAAGGCTTCTTTTAATGAAGTGGCCAGATTGTTGCAGCCAGTGACCAACTCATTCAGCTTGTTCAACACCAAGTCTTCATTGTTCGAAAACTTGTTAATCCCCAGATCAACCACTTTAATATTGGTCAGATGATCCTTGTGGTATCTGGAGAAGGACTTGGTGTTTTTGTCAAGTGTCTTTTGAATATCCTCCACCCTGGTAAGAAGGTTTTGGATATCGGCTTGAAAAGACACAAATTGACTGTCCAGTGACGGAGGAAGGTGTCTGATGTGACCAATTTATACCCATCGCCCACATCGTTATTGGCCTTTTTATTATATGTTTTTAGTCGATTTTGCTGGAATTTGGCGCGTTTATGGGTTTTGTTAGTGGTTTCAGGTTCTAAACAGGTGACGTGTCCGTTTGGTGCAAATTCGAGTAATTTTGAGGTCATGAAGTTGATTGGAGAGTTCGAGAGTCGTTAAGATGAAAAGAGATAGAAAAATTATGCAAGTATTCATAAGTTGATGTGTGGCCTTCGGTCAGTAATATTGTACTGCGACGCAGTGGTGGGGAACAAGTCCACTGCGCCGCAGTCATCTTTGTTGTAAGGCACTCCAGTCCAGTAATATAGCACTGCGACGCAGTGGTGGTGAACAGGCCCACTGCGCCGCAGTCAGCTAGTGGAAGGGTGCATCACGACCAGTGTATAAGCACTGCGACGCAGTGGGATGTGCATTTGCCCACTGCGCCACAGTCAGCCTTGACAAACAAGCACAAATGGGCAGTATAAAAGCACTGCGACGCAGTGGGATGTGCATTTGCCCACTGCGCCGCAGTGAGAGTGCGGGACTGAAAGGTTTTTAGCAGTTTTTGCATCAGATTAAAGGGGGGTATAAATAGTTTTTGAAACCTAATTCCCAATTTATCAAATCTTCTTTCTAAGAGCTGCACTTCAAGGAACACCTTCAAGGATCAATTCAAGATTTCAACATCTTCCGATTCATTGAAGATTCACGTGCACCCACTTAGATCGTATCTATTTTATTGTCTTGCAATTTCTATTCCTCAAACAATTGGTACATCATGTTCTTCCTTTACTTTGATTGTTATTTCAATTTAATTATGAGTGGCTAATATTTCAATCATCCACCTTGATGTAACTAGATGAATGATGTGATTGCTAGATGTTTTAATTCAAAGAGTTGATTTCAATTATCGTTGTGTCGAGATCTTGATGATTTATTCCTTTATATTTATTATTATGATATTGGTGGCATGTGTGTTCTTCGTTAGTGGTACTAGTTGGATACATATGTGATTTTCAAACGGTTGCTTGTCTATGAGCAATTATCACTAGTTCATGGTGTGATAGTGAATGTCATTTTAATAAAAGGAATAATTTTGTCAACGTGTTTAGAAGCGGTTGGTGGTACCACGTTTTAATTCACTTAGGCTCGATTGGTAATGTGATAATCAAGTAAACTAATTGTTGGTAAGGTTGTCTAGGTTGGTGGTACCGGCTTGGGTAATTAAACTAGCAACTTAGGTGTTTGGGTGTTTTGTGAGCGGTTGGTGGTACCACGCGAGCATTTTATCCTTTCACGATTATCTTGTCAACTCTTAATGAATTTGGTCTTAATTGAATGCAATCACGTTTGAAGTCTAGCGAAGTCAAGGTGGATGATCTTTACTATTATTGTTTGCAGTTTTACCTTTACCTTTACGCGTTTGTCTTTTAAGTTATTTTAAGTTAATTGTCAAAGAGAGATTCAAAGCGTTCCACCCTTTTTCCAAACTACTTTGTTAAACAATTGATTCAAACCAATCCCCGTGAACGAACCTGGACTTACTTTTTAACTATACTGCATACGATCGGGTCCACTGCCCGATAGTGCGTAGTAGTGAGTTTCAAGGTATTTCTAGTTTTCAATTTTAAACTCGATTTAGCACATCAAGTTTTTGGCGCCGCTGCCGGGGATTGTGTGCCGTTTTAGTTGTTAATTTAGTGGTTTGATCCTTCCTCACGCGTGAGGAAGTTACTTGCTTTATAGTTTAGCTTTTCTTTTCTTGTCTTATCACAGGTGCAGTTGACGTGTTTGGTTAGTTGTGTTTTACAGGTCTACTTCTTAGTTGATGAACTTGCGGTCTTCTGGTTTACCTCTAAATAGTCCCTTGAGAACACCGACAAGACGTAGATTTAACTTCGCAACACCTACACCATTCTCACCTATTGCTAGACCCACTCCTGATTCGGACGAGGAAGGGTTCTATTTAGACGAGTTTTTCAATCTAGAAGTTAAGTTAGAGGAGGAAATGGGAGACGAAGAAAGGGATCCGAATGATATTCGTTATGGTGAGAGGGTCCGCACTATTCCTACCAATCGTGGTAGTCCTATAAGACCTCCAGCCATTGGTCATGATTTCAATCTGAAAGGTAATCATCTTAAAAGCATTGAGGAGCAACATTTGATGGTAAAAGGAAATGGGATCCATACCAGCACTTAGAGAGGTTTGAGAAGTTGGCACGATTATACCAATATGGGAACAACCAAATGAATGCCGTTAAACTAGAAACATTTCCCATGTCCATTACCGGTGATGCTTTAGATTGGTTTAATGATCTCCCGAAAAATTCTATAACAACTTGGGACCAACTCAAGCAAGCTTTCATTGGTGAGTTTTACTCACTTAGAACTCAACGGAAGTTGGAAAACTTGATTAGGTCCTTTGATCAAGATGAAGATGAAGATGTGGTGGATGCATGGATTCGGTTTAAAGAAATGTTGAGGAATTGTCCGGGCCATAACATGACTAAGGAGCAATATGTTGA
>CM067167.1:135021557-135054057 GCA_034093135.1 Erigeron breviscapus
CCGGCAAAGAAGCTAGTATAAGGTTACAAGCGAGTATTGGGATCCACACGTCCACAACCTATAAATATACATCATAATACCATAATGTCAACTCTACAATCTTAAACAAGTTGGTTTAGCACGTTTAAGTCAAGTCACAAACTCCTAGACACATTTACAACTTTAACGAGTAAGAACAAGACGCATTTGACTCGACATTTTTAGATATGGAAGAAGATTCATACAAAATGAGTGTTACTACAAGAAACTAGGCTCTCTCACGATTCCAACGATAGGTCATACGACTAAAACGGACTTACGGTTCAAAAGCTATTAACGTTTGAAAACTGACGCGCGTATTTCCCAGAAGTATCTCACTGCGCCGCAGTCAAGGCATTGCCTTGCCACTGCGCCGCAGTGAGGCAAAACGGTGCAAAAGGTCAGAAAATAGCCACTGCGCCGCAGTGAGGCAAAGTCTTGCCACTGCGCCGCAGTGGGACAAATCCCTGCACCTGCAACAGCAGTTCTTAAGTGCAGAAAACGAGCCAAAAACCCCCAAACTCGACCCAAATCACCCCAAAACGATTTACAAGAGCTTTAAACTTGTTTTGAAGCATAAATAAGCACCATCAAGCATAAGTACACATAACCCAATCCACAAATCCGACCCAAAACATCAAAATCACTTCCAAATCATTCCAAAACCCTAGTTTAACCCTAATTTCGTTTTGACCCGACTTGTGACCCAAAATGACTTGGGTTTGATTAGAAACAAGTAAATAAACATAAGTAGATGAAAATGGGATGAATTTGACTTACCAAAACCTCCTTCTCGAGCTAGAACCCGAATTATGGCAAAATGGGTAAAACCTTGAACTAAGAAATGAAATCCTTTGCTTAGACGATAATGAGATGAAGACGATGATGATTCTCGAGTTAAACCAAATCTAAAACACCAAGTAATGCTAGAGAAGAGAAGAAATGAGATGGGTTGGTCTTGTCTTTACACTTAGAGAGAAAAAGATAAAGGGATAAGAAAATGAAGAATGAATGAGATAAGAGGAGGAGATGGGTCATAAAGGGGCTGGTGGGTCGTGGATGACCTACGGGCCGACCCGTTTCCTTTCTCAAGCCAAAATACAATTCGTTCTACATTTAAACACGTTTAAGTCAAACTACCGACCCGACTAACATACCACATTGTCATTCAATCACAAAACGACCCGAATTCTTCATTAACTTAAATTGTTAGTCAAATTACACGTAAAGTCAAACGGTCAAAACTCACGGATGTTACAGATGGACTTAAGTGAAAATTAGGAATTAGGGATGTTTCCTAATTACTTAAGGGGGGCCGGTTTGGGGAGGGGTTTTGTAACCCAATACAAACTTGTTCACCAAGTTTGTATACTTATATATGCTAGATTGATATTTTTGGCGACACATATTTTAGTAATTGCCCATCCTACTTCAAGTATTGTTTTAGGAAAATGATAGATCTAACTTAATTTATATGTCTAAAAATCAACCTAATTATAGGATGATAAAACGTGAATCCCAGGCATGCGTGGTTCGAGCTCCGCATACTGCCCAATTGGATGTCACTGTGGTGTCTCGAATGCTGACTACTAACTACTAATAACGCGTTCAAAAAAAAAAACGTGAAAATCAAAGGATAAAAAACATCTCAAATTGTTAAAGTTTTAAGTTGATTTTTGGGCATATGATTTAGATTGATTAATTATTTTCTATTGTTTTACAGACCAGTAGTGTCACTCTTCTTGAAAGAACAATATTTTGGTTGACATTATCACTATATTAAGTTCATCACCGATGTTCCGCCAGTATTTTGTGACGATTACTCATTTGGAATCCGGTGTATTAACCAATGGCACATGAATGCTAAAAAATGAGAGGATTACATGCTCACAAATACATCTTTATCTTATTTAAGTCGGTGTAAAAGTAAAACCAACTCAAGATTCGTTATCATACGAGAACCACTAGCTAATACACTTTCCATACATACAAACCACTTTCATTTACCCTCTTGCACTCAAATGCAACCAATCTATGTTTGATCATTCATTTAAAGTTAAAAGTGCTTCATTACCAATGTAATTGCTGTATTTCAAAACATTGGACCTTAATAGAAAGGTGCATTTAACGAAAATTAATTGTTTCCACATGTTATGCTATGTATAATATGCAACCATGAAACTTGGGATACTATCCCTACTTTGGTGCTTTGACACGTAACCTATAAGGACCAAGATTAAATCCAACTAGATCATCCTTTAAAAAGAAAAATCCAACTGGATCATAATCACATAATTGATCGCCATAATTTACTGCATTTATAACATTGATTGGCAAAATCCAAAAGTATGCATATGGAATAATAGATTGGTCATCAAATGTTAAAATTGATACTCTATAATACAAAATACTAGTTACTCGTATTTTATATGTTATTTTTCCAATATTTGTTTTTAAGTTTTACTGAACAAAATCCTAAAAACTTTTATTAAGATGCATTAAATAGTTATACACATAAAATTCAAAAGGTGAATTTTTATATGAAAATGTACATATTTTTTATGCACGTTAAGTAAATTCCTGAAAGCTTCATTTAACATTTTCGTGTATTTTTTTCGTTTTGATTTTAGTTAGATAAGAAAATACTGTGTGGAAAAAAGTATGCATATGGAATAATAGATTGGTCATCAAATGTTAAAATTGATACTCTATAATACAAAATACTAGTTACTCGTATTTTATATGTTATTTTTCCAATATTTGTTTTTAAGTTTTACTGAACAAAATCCTAAAAACTTTTATTAAGATGCATTAAATAGTTATACACATAAAATTCAAAAGGTGAATTTTTATATGAAAATGTACAATTTTTTATGCACGTTAAGTAAATTCCTGAAAGCTTCATTTAACATTTTCGTGTATTTTTTTCGTTTTGATTTTAGTTAGATAAGAAAATACTGTGTGGAAAAAAGTATGCATATGGAATAATAGATTGGTCATCAAATGTTAAAATTGATACTCTATAATACAAAATACTAGTTACTCGTATTTTATATGTTATTTTTCCAATATTTGTTTTTAAGTTTTACTGAACAAAATCCTAAAAACTTTTATTAAGATGCATTAAATAGTTATACACATAAAATTCAAAAGGTGAATTTTTATATGAAAATGTACATATTGTTTTATGCACGTTAAGTAAATTCCTGAAAGCTTCATTTAACATTTTCGTGTATTTTTTTCGTTTTGATTTTAGTTAGATAAGAAAATACTGTGTGGAAAAAAGTATGCATATGGAATAATAGATTGGTCATCAAATGTTAAAATTGATACTCTATAATACAAAATACTAGTTACTCGTATTTTATATGTTATTTTTCCAATATTTGTTTTTAAGTTTTACTGAACAAAATCCTAAAAACTTTTATTAAGATGCATTAAATAGTTATACACATAAAATTCAAAAGGTGAATTTTTATATGAAAATGTACAATTTTTTATGCACGTTAAGTAAATTCCTGAAAGCTTCATTTAACATTTTCGTGTATTTTTTTCGTTTTGATTTTAGTTAGATAAGAAAATACTGTGTGGAAAAAAGTATGCAATAACTTTGAGAAAACATCTTTTCTATTAATAAGTTTTGATCAGCCGACTTTATTTTTTTAATGGTAAAAAAATTGAACTTAACAATGCTTTTATTATGGGATAATCCTTGTCTCAAATTTTGAAAACTTTTTTTATATATTGAAATTTAAAGTCATACCTCATACTCTCATAGTGTCAAGTCCTTTATAACCCAATCCATATTAATACAAATTCGTGATGACGTAAGCACGAATATAACACAAACTCACGATAATGTCAGCGTGAACTAAACACAAACTCGTGATGATTTCAGCATGGATTTGTTCATCTTCACGAACTTCTTCACAAATTTATCCGAAAAACCTCAATTTCCAACCTCGATTAAGGACTAAATCATCCCTCGTGCTTTGACACCATTCGGGATTATTTAACTGACTGGCTTAGACTTATATATCTATATATCTATATATCTATATATCTATATATCTATATTCTATATATCTATATATCTATATTCTATATTCTATATATCTATATATCTATATTCTATATATCTATATATCTATATATCTATATATCTATATATCTATATATCTATATATCTATATATCTATATATCTATATATCTATATTCTATATATCTATATTCTATATATCTATATATCTATATATCTATATATCTATATATCTATATATCTATATTCTATATATCTATATATCTATATATCTATATATCTATATATCTATATTCTATATATCTATATTCTATATATCTATATATCTATATATCTATATATCTATATATCTATATATCTATATTCTATATATCTATATATCTATATATCTATATATCTATATATCTATATATCTATATATCTATATATCTATATATCTATATATCTATATTCTATATATCTATATTCTATATATCTATATATCTATATTCTATATATCTATATATCTATATATCTATATATCTATATTCTATATATCTATATATCTATATATCTATATATCTATATTCTATATATCTATATATCTATATATCTATATATCTATATATCTATATATCTATATATCTATATATCTATATATCTATATTCTATATATCTATATTCTATATATCTATATATCTATATATCTATATATCTATATATCTATATATCTATATTCTATATATCTATATATCTATATATCTATATATCTATATATCTATATATCTATATATCTATATATCTATATATCTATATATCTATATATCTATATATCTATATATCTATATATCTATATATCTATATATCTATATATCTATATATCTATATATCTATATATCTATATTCTATATATCTATATTCTATATATCTATATATCTATATATCTATATATCTATATATCTATATATCTATATATCTATATTCTATATATCTATATTCTATATATCTATATATCTATATATCTATATATCTATATATCTATATATCTATATATCTATATTCTATATATCTATATTCTATATATCTATATATCTATATATCTATATATCTATATATCTATATATCTATATTCTATATATCTATATATCTATATATCTATATATCTATATATCTATATTCTATATATCTATATTCTATATATCTATATATCTATATTCTATATATCTATATATCTATATATCTATATATCTATATATCTATATATCTATATATCTATATATCTATATTCTATATATCTATATATCTATATATCTATATATCTATATATCTATATATCTATATATCTATATATCTATATATCTATATATCTATATTCTATATATCTATATTCTATATATCTATATATCTATATATCTATATATCTATATATCTATATATCTATATTCTATATATCTATATATCTATATATCTATATATCTATATATCTATATTCTATATATCTATATTCTATATATCTATATATCTATATATCTATATATCTATATATCTATATATCTATATATCTATATTCTATATATCTATATTCTATATATCTATATATCTATATATCTATATATCTATATATCTATATATCTATATTCTATATATCTATATATCTATATATCTATATATCTATATATCTATATATCTATATATCTATATATCTATATATCTATATATCTATATATCTATATATCTATATATCTATATATCTATATATCTATATATCTATATATCTATATATCTATATATCTATATATCTATATTCTATATATCTATATTCTATATATCTATATATCTATATATCTATATATCTATATATCTATATATCTATATTCTATATATCTATATATCTATATATCTATATATCTATATATCTATATATCTATATATCTATATATCTATATATCTATATATCTATATTCTATATATCTATATTCTATATATCTATATATCTATATATCTATATATCTATATATCTATATATCTATATTCTATATATCTATATTCTATATATCTATATATCTATATATCTATATATCTATATATCTATATATCTATATATCTATATATCTATATATATATATATATTCTGAAAATAAAATAAAATAAATAATAATAGTAAATGAGATAAAGAGCAAAAACTTACACACAAAAGCAATTAACTGATGTTTTATTTAATTTGATTCAAGTCAGATGATAAAGATCAATAATTAATAAGTCTAGAGAATTAAATATTAATATCTAATATTTAATAAACATAGAAATGAAGCAATCAGTCGAAAGAAAAAAAGAGAGAAAAAGAAGTTGAAACAAAAAGGAAATAAGGAAATGAGAAGGGGTGGGGGAGGGCAGCAGCAAGTTGCAAAGGGAAACAGGCGGAGTCACATACATACAGACATAAAGTGTTTATACTTTATTATATCTTCACTAGTAATTTTTTATAAATAAAATAATAAAGTTAATATAATAAAAATGCGGGTTGACCCGCACCCGACCCGCACCCAACCCGCTTTGACCCGCACCCGTTTGACCCGCATTCCAAAACCCGCTTGGACCCGCACCCGTTTCGACCGCACCCGATTGACCCGTTACCCAAACCCGCCCGACCCGCCCATTTTGCCAGGCTAGGCTCTAACACGAGTTTGTAGTTCGTGTACATGTTTATCGATCAATAGTTCGTCTAGTAATTGGAAGTGTTAACCTCTGATTTCATATCAGAGATGTATTTATACTAATTGAAATAACTTCGTGAATTATGGGCTTTGCACGAAGTTTAATCTAATCTGGTCCATAACTGGAACACATATTGGTTCGTGCTGACGTCAGCACGAACTTAATACAACATGCTACTGACGTCAGCACGAGGTACTAGTTCGCATGATACTAGTCCATAACTGGAACACATATTGGTTCGTGCTGACGTCAGCACGAACTTAATACAACATGCTACTGACGTCAGCACGAGGTACTAGTTCGCATGAACTACAAGTTCGTGTTAACAGTACTCAATCACCTTTATGTGTTTCGCAACACTTTAAGACTTGACTCGACACAATCTGGACCTGTTTAACATATAAGATAGGCCAAAGTACTTTTTTCGTCCCTGTGGTTTCTCGAATAAGCATTTTTCGTCCTCGCCGTTAACTTTCGGCTAAAATCATCCCTGTGGTTTACTTTTCGTCCTTGCCTCCGTTAACCCCCCACGTGCAAATCACGTGAGGGGTACTTATGTCTTTTCCACCCGCCCTTGTGTCGTGCAAGTCACGTGGGAGTCGTATAAAATTCCAGCCACCCCCATTTTCCCCCTTTTCTATCATAATCGTCCTTGTGCTTTCACCCAAATTCCAAAAACACAAAAACATCAAAATTAGAACACCAAATTAATCCAATCAAGTGAGCAGAATGAAAAAAAAGGATCAATGGATAAAGAGAAGCAAAAATCCCAAAGATATTTCCTTTATTTTCGGTTAGTATATATTTCTATTTTAGGGCTTTATTTGATTTTATAATTTATTTGTATTTTTAATTAATGATTTTTTTTGTTGTTGTTTACAGATGATTATGAAGGTATGATGACCCTAAACGTTCATCATAATGGTAAGTTCATCTCAAACCCTAAAAAACAATACGTAGATGAAAAGGTTGATTATATTGATTTCATTGACTTGGAAGGCTTTGGTATGACTGACATGACTGAAATTATGAGGGAGTTAGGCTATGAAAATGGGTTTTTTTAAATCATTTTAGGGTACCTGAAACTGATTTAGATGATGGGCTTAGGCCATTAGTTGCTGACATGCATGTTGCCAATATGAAAAAATATGTTCCTGAGTATAAAAAAATTGATGTTTATGTGGAACATGGTTCTGGGATACCTCTTGACCACTTTGATGATGCCAAAGGTAGTGAAACAATTAGGCAGAAACCCCATGAGGAAAATGTGGTTAATTTAGAAGATTGTGAACCAGTTAGGGAGAATGTGGTTAATTTAGAAGATGGTGAACCAGTTAGGGAGAATGTGGTTAATTTAGAAGATGGTGAACCAGTTAGGGAGAATGTGGTTAATTTAGAAGATGGTGAACCAGTTAGGGAGAATGTAGTAGAAGATGGTGAAGAAGAGAGTGAAACTAGGTCAGAGGGAGATGATGGTGAAGAAGACAGTGAAAGTAGATCAGAGGGGGATGACAGTGAGGATGGTGACTTTGAACCAGATAAAGAGAATGATATTGGTGATGATGAGGACAGTATACAACTTGAGAAGGAACCACCAAATGATGTAGAGGTAAATATGAAAGACTTTGAATTTAGCTTTGAACCAGAAGGTGGAGAAGGTGTACAAGGTCAAGAAGGAGTGCAAGGTGTACAAGGTCAAGAAAATGTGCAAGGTGTACAAGGTCAAGATGATGTGCAAGGTCTACAAGATCAAGAATTTACACCACATATAGAATTGAATGAGAATGAAGAGGTTTTGGGGATTGACTTTGATGACTTTGATAGTGGGCCTGATGATGACACTTTAGAAGGAGTGAGGAAGAAGAAATTAAAGCAGTTTAGGAGAAACAACCAAGTTAAGGCATTGTCTCAAAACCAATCTGGTAAGAGCAAATTCTATGTGACTCAAGTGTTTGGGTCAAAGCATCCAGTGAAAGAAATGGTCAAAACCCATGCAATTGAGACTAGAAGGGACATCAGATTGGTAAAAGATGATAATGAGAGGGTCAGGGCAAGATGTTTTGGAACTGTGCCTACATCTAAGCCAAAGTACACAAAGTCTAAGGTTATGAATGAGAAGATGTTATTGAGTTCACCAGAAAAAGGAAAACAGACCAGTTCAGAGGGTGGAAGGAGTCTGCATGACAATGCAAAGGGTGTTAAGGGTATGCATGCAAGTGTGGAGGGTGAAAAGGGTAAAGATGCAAAAGGGAAGGGGGTTCTTGAGGAATGTGAGAAAGAATCTAGTCAAGAGGTCAAAACAGTGAAAAAAGCAGAAAAACCCACATGTCCATGGACTTTGTTAGTTTCTAGGAGAAAGGATGAACAAAGGTGGATGGTGAAGACATTAAATGAAGAGCATAAATGTCTACAACTAAGGCAATGAGGCAGTGTAATTCCACATTCATCATGAAGCAGATAATTGGCACAGTAGATGCAGATCCAAAAATCAAAGGAGCTGCAATTCAGGATATCATCTCAAAAAGGTAATTTCTTTACTTTATAATTTACTTGTTAAATTTTTAGTTGTCAATTATTTTAGTTGTTAAATTTTTAATTGTCAATTATTTTAGTTGTTAATCTGTTTAATTGCTTTATTATCAAAGGTATGAATTGGGAATAAAGAGATTGACAGCTACTAGGGCAAAAAGCAGAGCAAAGAAACTGCTTGAAGGGGATTACAACCAACAATACTCAAGGTTGAGAGATTACTGTTTAGAGTTGCAACTCAGAAACCCAAACACAACTGTCAGGATTGAAGCTAATGTGGAACCTAATCCAAATTCAGAAACAAGGCAGTTCAGAAGAATCTATGTCTGCTTGGGCCCATTGAAAGAAGGTTTCAAAGCTTGTAAGAGAGAGTTGCTAGGGTTTGATGGAGCCTTCATGAAAGGACCATATCCAGGACAAGTTCTTACTGCAGTTGGGGTAGATCCTAACAATGGAATCTATCCCCTAGCATATGCTGTAGTTGAGGCAGAAACATTTGACTCATGGAGATGGTTTCTTATTTGCTTGGGAGAAGACCTAGATTTATCTCCAAACAGCAACTTTACTTTCATGTCAGATAGGCAAAAGGGGTTGGTACCAGCAATTGCTAGAGTTTTCCCAATGGCTGAACATAGATTTTGCTTAAGACATATCTATGAGAACATGAGTAAGCTGTTTAGAGGAGAAATCATAAGGCAGATGCTATGGAAGTGTGCCACAAGAACCACTGAGCAAGAATTTGAAGCTGCAATGGAAGAGCTGAGGGTTGAAAATGATGGTGCCTACAAGTATTTGAAGGCAATACCACCCAAACACTGGAGCAGGGCTCATTTTTCTGGTAAGCATCTGTTTATCTTAATTTTGGTTTATTATAGCTTAATTTTGATTTTAATATAACTAGAAATGTAATACAGGAAGGGCACATTGTGATATTTTGTTGAATAATCTTTGTGAGACTTTCAATAGTCAATTGGTTGAGGGTAGAGAGAAACCAATAATCAGTTGCCTAGAATATATTAGAGAGTATTTAATGAAAAGGATTGTGACTGTGCAAAAGGTGATTGAGACACAGAAAGGTCCCTTGACACCTACAGCTGCAGTTTTATTTCAATCTATTATGAATGATGCCAACCATTGTACTGCTATATGGAATGGATCACACAAGTTCCAGGTTAGAGATTCATTTAGAGACCAGTGTGTAGTTGATATTAATGCGAGGACATGTAGTTGTAGAAAATGGCAGTTGACTGGGATGCCATGTAAGCATGCAGTTTGTGGTATTTGGAATGCTAAAGATAATTCTGTGCAAGTGGGGATAGTTGAGGATTGGGTTCATCCATGCTATAGGTTAGATACATGGAAAGAGGTATATGCATTTAAGGTGGAGCCTGTAACTGGATCTTCTTCATGGCCAAAGAGTACTTGTGCAACTAGGCTTCTCCCTCCTGTTCATAAGACTCAAGTAGGCAGGCCAAAGAAACAGAGAAAGAAGAGTGCCATGGAAAAAGAAGAAGCAAAGATGGTTAAAAATGGTAAGCTTACAAGGGCTGGGAAGACTGTTACTTGTTCAAAGTGTAAGAACAAAGGACACAATGCAAGGCAATGCAAGGGTCAAAATCAAAGTCAGTCTCAAGGTCAACCTAGTACAGGTCAACCTAGTCAGTCCAGGAGAGGTTTGAAGAGAAAGAATGAAGCTGCTGGTGCAAGCCAATCTGGTGCAGGTGGTAAAAGGTCAAGAAAAGCTGCTGCTGCAAGCCAATGTGGTCCAAGTCAAAGTCAAGGTGTAGGTGGTGCAAGTGAATCTGCTCCAAGTCAAGTTGGTGCAAGTCAATGTGCAAGTCAACCAGGAAGAAACAACTAATAACCATTTATTGTTGTTTCAATTAAAATGGTTGTATTATTATGCAGTTTCAGACATTATTTTAACTTATGGTATTATGTTTAAGACATTGTGTTTAGTCTTTTGCTACACTATGTTATTTGTATGTTGGCACTTTGTATTTTGGCACTTTGGTATGCAATTTCAATGGGTTATTGCACTTTGGTATTTTTGTCTTTCCTTCAGTTTGTAATGGCACTTTGGTATTTTTGTCTTTCCTTCAGTTTGTAATGGCACTTTGGTATGCAATTTCAATGTCTTTAGTCTGCACTTTGGTATGCAATTTCAAAGTGTTATTGCACTTTGGTATTTTTGTCTTTCCTTCAGTTTGTAATGGCACTTTGGTATGCAATTTCAATGTCTTTAGTCTGCACTTTGGTATGCAATTTCAAAGTGTTTAGTCTGCACTTTGGTATGCAATTTCAATGTCTTTAGTCTGCACTTTGGTATGCAATTTCAATGTCTTTAGTCTGCACTTTGGTATGCAATTTCAATGTCTTTAGTCTGCACTTTGGTATGCAATTTCAATGTCTTTAGTCTGCACTTTGGTATGCAATTTCAATGTCTTTAGTCTGCACTTTGGTATGCAATTTCAATGTCTTTAGTCTGCACTTTGGTATGCAATTTCAATGTCTTTAGTCTGCACTTTGGTATGCAATTTCAATGTCTTTAGTCTGCACTTTGGTATGCAATTTCAATGTCTTTAGTCTGCACTTTGGTATGCAATTTCAATGTCTTTAGTCTGCACTTTGGTATGCAATTTCAATGTCTTTAGTCTGCACTTTGGTATGCAATTTCAATGGGTTATTGCACTTTGGTATTTTTGTCTTTCCTTCAGTTTGTAATGGCACTTTGGTATGCAATTTCAATGTCTTTAGTCTGCACTTTGGTATGCAATTTCAAAGTGTTATTGCACTTTGGTATTTTTGTCTTTCCTTCAGTTTGTAATGGCACTTTGGTATGCAATTTCAATGTCTTTAGTCTGCACTTTGGTATGCAATTTCAAAGTGTTTAGTCTGCACCTTGCTACACAGTCATGAAGTTTGGTTACTGCACTTTGTTACTATGCATAAAACACTTAATTTTCATTCATCTTCAACATTAAATTACAAAGAACATGGTAAGATTACAAGACCAATTAACCAAAATCTAAACCATCTACCTAAACCACGCAAACTAACAGTTATACAACCAAAAACATATGAAAAATATCCAGCTAACAACCAAACACTTCTTCAATCTAATCACTTGACCATTTTTTTCCTCCAAATTTGCCTCCAAAGTGTTCTTAGCTCTTAGCAATCCAGGTATAATGTCCATGGATCTCGTACACATTGGTGGATCAACCCATCCAATAAAGCCACAATTATTTGATCCCTATTAACAAAAAGATTGGATTTTCAAGAAAATCCCAAAATCAAAAATTTACAAATTAGGGTTTTTGATTTCTTACCCGTCGTGAGCAGCAATAAAATCGACGACCTGGTTCCTTGGTGTCCATGATGTTCGAACAATCGAAGGCCTCCCACACACACAGTGAAAATCCATGAACTGATTGAATGAGAGAGAAGGAAAGATGGGAAAGAAAGGTTGGAAAGGGGGAAAACAAAAAAATGGGGGGCCTCACAAAAAAGATGGGAAAGAAAGGTTGGGTATTTATCTTCAGTATGTGTAAAGGGAAAGACAAAATTGCCCTCACGTGATTGGCACGTGGGAGGGCCTAACGGAAAAGTTATAACGGCAAGGACGAAAAGTAAACCACAGGGATGATTTTAGCCGAAAGTTAACGGCGAGGACGAAAAATGCTTATTCGAGAAACCACAGGGACGAAAAAAGTACTTTGGCCTATAAGATAACATCCAAACACATGACATGCACAATATCATCACATAACAAAGTGTTAGGACCAGTTTTGCTGAAAACTGGCAGTCTCCAGTTGCATCTGGAGACTAGAAGATTTGTCCAGAAATATATTGAAGTCCAGTTGCAACGTACAGTTAACGCAACTGAAGACTTCCTCCAGTTGAGATCTGAGCAGATGTGAAGATATTCCAATTGAAGTCAAAGACAACAAGTGGAAGACAAAGAATGACAATGGCAGCGAAGCCCAGTTGACATTCTACTCAGATAGAAACTGGAGATCATCAGTGTAAAGTACTTACAAAGCTTTACACTGATTACGAGGAAAAGACCTTTATGCTTTATGTGCTATTAACTGGACAATAGCAATTGTCTATGTTTAAAGTACAAAAGTACATAAAGCAGGTTGAATAAAGTGACTTTATGTCATACTTTATACAGTATTTAATTGGAAGTCGTATTGCTTCCTTAAATGCTCTCAACCATATTTGTACGATGAAGTTGGAATCCCAATGACAACTTTATCTATAAATAGAGGTCTTTGCACAACCAAGAAATAACTTTGCATATTCAGACATTTGCATTTCTTGGTGAACTTGTGCAATATTCTCTCAATCGCAAAAAGGAATATTTCACAACTTTAAGTGTTTCGATTGTTGAAGAGAATTTCCAAGTATTAGATCATTGTATTTCATAGGTTGTTAGGATATTTACATATTTGTATTATCTTGGTTCCGCAACAACCTTGTAATTTATTTAAAGATAATAAATAAATTACACTTGAAAAATACATATCATCTCACCAATTTACATTACTTGTATTTATATATTGCATTGTCGATTACTTATTTATTATTGTCACCTTAATAAGTAATCTAACCAAGAACTTGGTATACATTCACTGCAACTGGTCGTCTCCAGTTCAGTGTCTATATTGCAAAGTCACCCCACCATCGACATAGAGGTGTCTTCAGTTAGTACCATCTAGTGAGTTGGGACTTACACAAAGTCCAAATAAAAGACAGTCTAACGATTACATAGTAAGCTGAAATAACAAAATTGTTAACCAAATCTTCGTTGTTGTTGTCACACCGAGTTGCACTTACAAACTCCCAGTTGACATCAGTGACTAGATTTCTTTAACTCTTGGACTTTGGCCTTCAAGATCCATCAAAAAGCAACCTCTTACTATTTGCATGAATTCTCTGATGTAGACAAATCTTGAGAATCTTGCGATACCTATCAACTTCCGTTTTCCAAAACAATAATGAAGAACAATGAGTTTTAAACAACTTCCTCTGGTAACTTAATGACAAATTAACTACTTGCATCAGATCATACATCCTTAGCAACATGACCTCCTCCTTTTTGTCAACATATATTTTTGCTTCACCAGTCTTAAAGTCAATTTCCCAATAACTCATTATTGCTTCACCAGTCTCAAATTAACTACTTGTTATGTCTTGGCGGAGACACGAGAATTTGATGTAAATGAACATCCAATACCGCCAAGAGATCAGGATCCAGAACATTGCATTGATCGTTACGTTCCTAGTTGAAGAGATGAACGTCCTGGACTTCTTTTTGGTAATTATATGAAACCGTCTAAATTTTGGGAATATATCGCAGATAAAGATACTGGTTCATATGTCTCGGTGATACAAAGCTGGTTCTTCGTGGATAAGATAAACCTATTAAGATAAACCTATTTATGTTAAGTTAAAGCATCTATGAAGTTTAAGTGAATCTGATTTGTTGGATATGGGAAAGAGATGGTTGGTTAATCTTCAAAATAACCAATATGCCGATTATCTTGGAAATAAACTCCATAACGAGTACGTAAGGCATTTCAGTTTGAAAGGTTTAGACAACTCAGAGAGAGTTATTAAGCCTAGACCAAAGAAGAAGGTTATCAAACTAGATGGTATTGTTGAGTATGTTCAGAGGCCTATCAATTGTGTGTATGAAGTTCGGGCAAGAAAGTGGGAACAAGATATATTAGAGAAAATGAGTTACTAGGAAATTGACTTTAAGACTGGTGAAGCAAAAATGTATGTAGACAAAAAGAAGGAAGTCATGTTGCTAAGGATGTATGATCCGATGCAAGTAGTTAATTTGTCATGAAGTTATCAGAGGAAGTTGTTTAAAACTCATTGTTCTTCATCATTGTTTTGGAAAACGGAAGTTGATAGGTATCGCAAGATTCTTAGGATTTGTTTACATCAGAGAATTCATGCTAACAGTAAGAGATTGCTTTTTGATGGATCTTGAAGGCCAAAGTCCAAGAGTTAAAGAAATCTAGTCGCTGATGTCAAGCGGAAGTCTGTAAGTGCAACTCGGTGTGACAACAACAACAAAGATTTGATTAACAGTTTTGTTATTTCAGTTTATTATGAAATCGTTAGGCTATCTTTTATTTGGACTTATGTTTTGTTTAGATGATTACGTTTGGACTTTGTTACGTGATGAAATTGTGCATGTATGTGCTTGGATGTTATCTAATATGTTAAACAGGTCCAGATCGTGTCGAGTCAAGTCTTAAAGTGTTGCGAAACACTTAAAGGTGATTGAGTACTGTTAACACGAACTTGTAGTTCGTGCGAACTAGTACCTCGTGTTGACGTCAGCAGCATGTTGTATTAAGTTCGTGCTGACGTCAACACGAACCGATATGTGTTCAGAGTATGGACCGGATTAGACTAACTTCGTGCAAAGCCCATGATTAACGAAGTTGTTCCAAATAGTATAAATACACCTCTAATATGAAATCGAACTAATTGATCGATAAACACGTACATGAACTACAAACTCGTGTTAGAGCCTTAGGTTGATTACATACTCCGTAATTGATGAAAGGACTTAAATAATCATATAGCAAACGGTTATTTTGAGAGGATTCCGCACTCTCGACATAACTATAAACGTTCTCGTAACGATCATGTTACCGGGATTTACAGGCCATTAAATTAATAATCTAAAGATATCATTAGAAAAGTAAGCCAAAATTTGAAATTGATTCATCACTAAAACTAGAAAGATTGAAAACCCGAAAGTCAAGCTAATATATGATGAAGTCGATTGTCACGACACATAAGAAACTCGACATATCCAACAAACACAAAAGGTCTAGGTCGAACAAAATCATGTAAAGTTACCAGTTTAAGAGAGTGTAACCCCATGATTTGACTAGTAGTGCAAAGAATCATATCGACCCAGAGTTAGTCGAACTCGACCTCAACTAAGTCGAGTTCAACTTGTCAAGTTACCCATCAAACAAATGACAAGACGGTTCAGACCGAAGTCTAACCTAAATATAATGACAAGACGGTTCAGACCGAAGTCTAACCTAAATATAATGACAAGACGGTTCAGACCGAAGTCTAACCTAAATATAATGACAAGACGGTTCAGACCGAAGTCTAACCTAAATATAATGACAAGACGGTTCAGACCGAAGTCTAACCTAAATATAATGACAAGACGGTTCAGACCGAAGTCTAACCTAAATATAATGACAAGACGGTTCAGACCGAAGTCTAACCTAAATATAATGACAAGACGGTTCAGACCGAAGTCTAACCTAAATATAATGACAAGACGGTTCAGACCGAAGTCTAACCTAAATATAATGACAAGACGGTTCAGACCGAAGTCTAACCTAAATATAATGACAAGACGGTTCAGACCGAAGTCTAACCTAAATATAATGACAAGACGGTTCAGACCGAAGTCTAACCTAAATATAATGACAAGACGGTTCAGACCGAAGTCTAACCTAAATATAATGACAAGACGGTTCAGACCGAAGTCTAACCTAAATATAATGACAAGACGGTTCAGACCGAAGTCTAACCTAAATATAATGACAAGACGGTTCAGACCGAAGTCTAACCTAAATATAATGACAAGACGGTTCAGACCGAAGTCTAACCTAAATATAATGACAAGACGGTTCAGACCGAAGTCTAACCTAAATATAATGACAAGACGGTTCAGACCGAAGTCTAACCTAAATATAATGACAAGACGGTTCAGACCGAAGTCTAACCTAAATATAATGACAAGACGGTTCAGACCGAAGTCTAACCTAAATATAATGACAAGACGGTTCAGACCGAAGTCTAACCTAAATATAATGACAAGACGGTTCAGACCGAAGTCTAACCTAAATATAATGACAAGACGGTTCAGACCGAAGTCTAACCTAAATATAATGACAAGACGGTTCAGACCGAAGTCTAACCTAAATATAATGACAAGACGGTTCAGACCGAAGTCTAACCTAAATATAATGACAAGACGGTTCAGACCGAAGTCTAACCTAAATATAATGACAAGACGGTTCAGACCGAAGTCTAACCTAAATATAATGACAAGACGGTTCAGACCGAAGTCTAACCTAAATATAATGACAAGACGGTTCAGACCGAAGTCTAACCTAAATATAATGACAAGACGGTTCAGACCGAAGTCTAACCTAAATATAATGACAAGACGGTTCAGACCGAAGTCTAACCTAAATATAATGACAAGACGGTTCAGACCGAAGTCTAACCTAAATATAATGACAAGACGGTTCAGACCGAAGTCTAACCTAAATATAATGACAAGACGGTTCAGACCGAAGTCTAACCTAAATATAATGACAAGACGGTTCAGACCGAAGTCTAACCTAAATATAATGACAAGACGGTTCAGACCGAAGTCTAACCTAAATATAATGACAAGACGGTTCAGACCGAAGTCTAACCTAAATATAATGACAAGACGGTTCAGACCGAAGTCTAACCTAAATATAATGACAAGACGGTTCAGACCGAAGTCTAACCTAAATATAATGACAAGACGGTTCAGACCGAAGTCTAACCTAAATATAATGACAAGACGGTTCAGACCGAAGTCTAACCTAAATATAATGACAAGACGGTTCAGACCGAAGTCTAACCTAAATATAATGACAAGACGGTTCAGACCGAAGTCTAACCTAAATATAATGACAAGACGGTTCAGACCGAAGTCTAACCTAAATATAATGACAAGACGGTTCAGACCGAAGTCTAACCTAAATATAATGACAAGACGGTTCAGACCGAAGTCTAACCTAAATATAATGACAAGACGGTTCAGACCGAAGTCTAACCTAAATATAATGACAAGACGGTTCAGACCGAAGTCTAACCTAAATATAATGACAAGACGGTTCAGACCGAAGTCTAACCTAAATATAATGACAAGACGGTTCAGACCGAAGTCTAACCTAAATATAATGACAAGACGGTTCAGACCGAAGTCTAACCTAAATATAATGACAAGACGGTTCAGACCGAAGTCTAACCTAAATATAATGACAAGACGGTTCAGACCGAAGTCTAACCTAAATATAATGACAAGACGGTTCAGACCGAAGTCTAACCTAAATATAATGACAAGACGGTTCAGACCGAAGTCTAACCTAAATATAATGACAAGACGGTTCAGACCGAAGTCTAACCTAAATATAATGACAAGACGGTTCAGACCGAAGTCTAACCTAAATATAATGACAAGACGGTTCAGACCGAAGTCTAACCTAAATATAATGACAAGACGGTTCAGACCGAAGTCTAACCTAAATATAATGACAAGACGGTTCAGACCGAAGTCTAACCTAAATATAATGACAAGACGGTTCAGACCGAAGTCTAACCTAAATATAATGACAAGACGGTTCAGACCGAAGTCTAACCTAAATATAATGACAAGACGGTTCAGACCGAAGTCTAACCTAAATATAATGACAAGACGGTTCAGACCGAAGTCTAACCTAAATATAATGACAAGACGGTTCAGACCGAAGTCTAACCTAAATATAATGACAAGACGGTTCAGACCGAAGTCTAACCTAAATATAATGACAAGACGGTTCAGACCGAAGTCTAACCTAAATATAATGACAAGACGGTTCAGACCGAAGTCTAACCTAAATATAATGACAAGACGGTTCAGACCGAAGTCTAACCTAAATATAATGACAAGACGGTTCAGACCGAAGTCTAACCTAAATATAATGACAAGACGGTTCAGACCGAAGTCTAACCTAAATATAATGACAAGACGGTTCAGACCGAAGTCTAACCTAAATATAATGACAAGACGGTTCAGACCGAAGTCTAACCTAAATATAATGACAAGACGGTTCAGACCGAAGTCTAACCTAAATATAATGACAAGACGGTTCAGACCGAAGTCTAACCTAAATATAACTACATGAGGGGGGATCATTTTAGTTCGTCAAAACACAAGGAACAGTTTAGTCAGCCGACAACATGGCAAGTCAAGACGTATAGATCGATTTTCATAAGACATGTATACACATTTTTAGACAGCCGTCTCATGGCAAATATAAGACAAATGATTTCATTTACCACATCTCATGGCGTAGACAAAGACAAATCATTTACAAAGTAGTCGTGTATACAGTACATGCTTTCAGGCCCAAAGTAAAGGAAAAAGGGCGCCATAAACTCACCTTAGCGATAACAGAGCTAAAAGTATGAGCAGTCAGAGAAATAAGAGCAGTCTAGCCTCCACGTCTATCCAAAACCTAGGATATGAGCACGAATGGTGAGGATCAAATCTCACGACGACAAGTATCCTACGTACAACTACTTAGCTATAGACCCTAGAATGCCATAACCGAGAATGTGTTTCAAACTTTCATTTTACCAACCAAAAGTAAATATACTTATTTGGACTTTCGGATTAAAAGTTATTAATGTTTAAAAATTGATTCGCAAAAATCTTTACAGTGGGTATCCACTGCGCCGCAGTGAGCCAGAACCTTGCTCACTGCGCCGCAGTGGGCTAAATCGAACCAGGGACCAGTACAATGGCACTGCGCCGCAGTGGGCCATTGCCAAGCTCACTGCGCCGCAGTGGGCCATTGCCAAGCTCACTGCGTCGCAGTGGGCCATTGCCAATGGCACTGCGCCGCAGTGGGCTAAGGCCATGCCACTGCGCCGCAGTGGCCTCATTCTGCAGCCAGCACCAGCAGGTGCAAATATGCAGGAAAGCCCAAATCGTTTTTCAACTCAATTCCTTTCATTATAACAAGTTTAAACATGTTCAATAGACCCGGAAACATACCATTTCGCCAATCATTTGCACTTTCAACCATTTTGACCTCAAAACCTAATTCTAAGTCAAAACCTAATTAAGTTAACCAAACCAAAACTCATTTCATTTCCATGGCTATCTAATTCGAATTATATAACTGAAATAAACCCCTTTAAATGAATTTAAATCAATTCAAAAGTTTGAGAAATGGTTTACTTACCAAAATTTGATGTTCTTGAGGTAAAGATGAAGATGGTGATGATTAAGATGATGATGATGCCAAAACCCTAAATTATTGTTGAAATATGATTACCCCTTTGAATCCCCTTTGATTTTTCTCTTCCAGGTATTTGATTCGAGAGCTAAAACTTGTAGGTGTTATGTGTGGGAGTGTGGGTGTCGACAGGTAAGGAAAGAAAAGGATGATGGGGGTGTTTGGTGTTTCCCTCTCTGCCTTTCAAACATAATTAAGCCCATGTGGCTTCTTTTTGTGATATTTTTGTACCCTTAATTCGGTAAAATGCCTACGATTAAATACCGTTTGACCCAAAGGTTAAAATGTAAAGTGAAGGTATTTTCCCTCGTGTCATTTTAATTAAGACAAGTCAATAAAGTTTCGTCAAAGTGAACTTTACAATATTAAGTCTAGATAGTCTTTTTATTTCGTACAGGACATAACCTTTAAATATAATTTAAAGTTATTTTAAAGACTCGGCATTCGTCTAGATAGCTAATAGTCTACGTCATCAAGATACGTCTATTTTGACTAAGTCAAAAGTCCAAAAGTCTAATAAGTTCCACGTCAAATGACCGTCTAATTGAGATTAGGACTAACCCGATGTTAATTAATTACGAGTTGTCACAGCATCCCCGACTTCTAAGGATTTCGTCCCGAAATCAAGTCTTGCTCAGTAAAAAGATGAGGATAGTTATTCCTCATAAAGTCTTCACGTTCCCAAGTCGAGTCGGGACCATGTTTTGAGTTCCAACGAACTTTGACCAATTTGATACGACTACGTCTAAGTTGTTTGAGCTGTTGGTCTAAAATTTCAACAGGTTCTTCAACGAATTGAAGAGAGTCAGTCACTTGCAGCTCTTTGACAGGTACGACTAAAGTCTCATCAGTCAGACATTTCTTAAGATTCGAAATGTGAAATGTGTGATGAACGTGTTCTAGCTCCTTAGGTAAATCGAGCTTGTAAGCCACGGAACCAATTCTTTGAACAATTTCGAATGGTCCGATATAACGAGGACTAAGTTTCCCTCGTACGCCAAAACGTGCAGTGCCTTTCCAAGGCGACACTTTCAACATGACTTTGTCTCCCACTTGAAACTCAAGTGGTTTCCGTCTACGGTCGGCATAGCTCTTTTGACGATCTTGAGCCGCCTTCAGCCGTGCCCTAATTTCGACAATTTGATCTGTAGTCTTCTGAACTAGTCCATATTTAAATAAACGACGTTCTCCAGCATCAAGCCAACAGACAGGAGATCTACATTTTCGTCCATATAAAGCCTCATAAGGCGCGCATTTGATGCTAGTATGATAGCTGTTGTTATATGAAAATTCAGCTAACGACAAAAAGGTATCCCAACTACCTTTGAAGTCAATGACACATGCCCGAAGCATGTCCTCTAAAGTCTGGATGGTACGTTCACTTTGTCCGTCAGTCTGTGGATGGTAAGCCGTACTCAGGTGCAATTGAGTGCCTAGGGCGTCTTGAAAATATCGCCATGATTGTGAAGTGAAACGACCATCACGGTCAGAGATAATAGACAAAGGAACGCCATGAAGAGATACAATCCTTTCAATGTATATTTGAGACAATTTCCTTATCTTCCAGTTCTCCCGAATTGGAATGAAATGAGCAGACTTCGTCAATCGATCGACAATGACCCAAATAGTATCGTATCCTTTCAGGGTTCGAGGTAACTTCGTAATGAAGTCCATAGTAATCTGTTCCCATTTCCAGTCAGGAATTTTGGGTTGTTGGAGCAGCCCAGAAGGCTTTTGGTGCTCCGCCTTGACCATCGAACAATTTAGACACTTCGAGACATAAGTGGCGATATCTCTTTTCATACCAGGCCACCAATAAAAGTCCTTCAGTCCATGGTACATTTTGTCAGCGCCAGGATGGATTGAATACCTAGATCGATGACTTTCGTTCATTAAAAGTTCTCTAAGTCCATTATACTTGGGAATCCACACTCTGCCCTTAACATGTCGGATTCCATCGCCATCCAATTCAAACAAACGCTCAGCATTCCACAAGGCCTCTTTCTCGATACGTCCTGGCTGTAGGGCTTCATTTTGATCGTCTAAAACTCTATCCCTTAATGACGAGCCAAGATAAGAACTTGCTCTTGTTATGACAGATAGTGAAATTCTATCTTTTCGACTTAGCGCGTCAGCAACAACATTTGCTTTACCGGGATGATATTTGAGTTCACAGTCGTAGTCACTGAGTAATTCTACCCATCGTCGTTGTCGCATATTCAGCATTTTCTGATCGAAGATATGCTGAAGGCTTTTGTGGTCCGTGAATACAGTACACTTGGTACCATACAGATAATGTCTCCAAATTTTTAATGCAAAGACAACCGCTCCGAGTTCTAGATCGTGGGTTGTATAGTTCTTTTCGTGGATTTTGAGCTGTCTAGAAGCGTAAGCAATGACCTTACCTTCCTGCATAAGTACACATCCCATGCCCTGATGTGAGGCGTCACAGTATACCACGAAATTTTCAATGCCATTCGGTAACGCTAGGATAGGAGCATTACACAGCCTGTCCTTTAACGTCTGAAATGCCTTTTCTTGGGCATCCTGCCAAATAAACTCCTTAGTCTTCTGAGTTAATAAAGTCAGAGGTTGAGCAACCTTAGAGAAATTCTCAATGAATCTCCTGTAATAGCCAGCCAGTCCAAGAAATTGACGAATTTCTGTCGGAGTCTTAGGGGCTTCCCACTTCTTTATCGCCTCGACCTTAGATGGATCTACATGGATTCCATCTGCATTTACTACATGACCCAAGAAGTGTACTTCCCTAATCCAGAATTCACATTTTGAGAATTTCGCGTACAACTTCTGATCCTTGAGCAGTTGCAGAATGGTTCTCAGATGACCTTCATGTTCGTCTTTATTCCTTGAGTATATCAGTATGTCGTCAATGAATACAATGACAAACTTGTCAAGATACGGTCGACATACTCGATTCATTAAGTCCATAAACACAGCAGGTGCATTGGTTAAGCCAAACGGCATAACCAAAAACTCATAATGTCCGTAACGAGTTCTGAAGGCTGTTTTAGGAATGTCCGTCTCTCTGACTCTGAGTTGATGATACCCAGATCTGAGATCGATCTTGGAAAAATGTGATGCACCTTCCAATTGATCAAACAAGTCGTCAATACGAGGCAAAGGGTACCTGTTCTTGACAGTCAACTTGTTCAATTCTCTATAATCTATACACATGCGCATAGAGCCGTCCTTCTTTTTGACAAATAGAATCGGAGCTCCCCAAGGTGATGAACTTGGGCGAATTAGTCCTTTAGCTAACAACTCTTGAAGTTGTTCGGATAATTCTTGCATTTCTGACGGCGCAAGACGATAGGGTGCCTTGGCCACGGGTGCAGCTCCAGGGACTAAGTCTATTCCAAACTCAACTGGTCTGTGAGGTGGAAGTCCCGTCAAATCTTCAGGAAAAACTTCTGGAAAATCTTTAACTACTGGGATGTCTTGAATGTCTTTACCCTTCGGCTTCCTTTCAACAACTAGTGCCAAGAAGGCAGGGTATTCTTTTTGTAAATATCTATTCGCCTTTATCGCCGATACTAAAATCAATTCCTTTCCTGACTTGTCTCCTTGCACTATTAGGGTTTCGTTATTCTGAAGGGGTATTCTAACAATCTTCTCGTAACACATTATTTCGGCTCTAACCTTAGATAACCAGTCCATACCAACAATTACATCAAAACTACTGAGTTCTATGGGAATTAGATCAATTTTAAAGGTTTCGCCAGATAGTGTCAAATTGCAATCTACTAAATGATCTCTAGCAATATACTTTTGACCGTTTGCATATTCGACAATATAAGTGTCTTTCATGGGGATAGCCACTATACCAAATCGGGACTTAAATTCTAAGGATATAAAGCTTTTATCAGCACCAGAGTCGAATAACACAAAAACATAATGATTATTGAGTATGAATGTACCTATCACAACGTTGGGATCACGTCGTGCATCAGCAGCATCCAAAGCAAAAACTCGACCTCTACCTCGTCCATCTTGATTCCTTGCTTGGTTATTCCCCGCATGGTTCCTTACTGGAACTATTGCATTGTTGTTCGGGTTCAGATTGAGTCTTGGACATGCAGGTCGCAGATGGGTTTCGCTCCCACATTCGTAGCATTGAGCCTGTGTCTTGCCCTTACAAAACTTTTCCAGATGTCCCGCCCTTTTACAACGGCGACAAGTAGGACAATTTCCTCTGTGATGGAGATTACACCTATTACACCTAGGATCTGTGCCAGTGTACCTCGTGACGTCCTGAGTAACTACCGCAAAGTTTCTGGCAGTCTTAAACCTCTTGCCATTTCCACCGCCACCATATCCACTACCAGAGGCATGATCACTCCTTCTCTTGACCACTTCAGTTCCAACAGAAGAACCAGTGGTTCTTTTCAAGTCTATCACCATCCGGTTGGTTGCACTAACTGCCGCTTGAAGAGTCATAGGATTAAAGCGGCTACCAATCTTCGGACATCAGGTGACAAGCCATAACAGTATCTCTCGATCAGTTTCTCCTCCGTATCTACCATACGAGGAACTAGTCTTGTCAGCTCGTGAAAACGAGTAGTGTATTTCTCGTTGTCTAGCCCGACCATATTATGATTCCAAAATTCGCCTTCCATTTCTGTACTTCCTCCCTAGGACAGTATTTTTCCATCAACATACTTTTAAAATCAAACCAAGGTATCCTATTAGCTTGGTCTCGACCTCGGGTCCTAACCTGCTCGTTCCACCATGATAGAGCGTGCTTTTGAAGTTGAGTGAAAGCATATTCCACTTTGTGCTCTTCGGCACAACGACTAATATGAAGCACCGCCTCTATGCTTTCTAGCCAGTTGATTAGACCTACCGGACCCTCGGTACCATGAAATTCCTTTGGTTTACAATAGGTAAAGGTCTTGTAGTCACCCACTCGAAGTTGAGCTCGAGGAACAACTTGTTCAGCAGTAGGTTCAACGTTGTTACTATTATCAGTATGATGATTATTATTGGCGTTCATGCTTGCCGTGATCTGAGCAACTAAAGTAGGCATAGCAGCTAACAACTGTTGTGTCACAAATGCTGCCATATTATTATCCCCGCCAGTATTTGGGGTAGGTCCAGGACCAGTGTTCACCTGGACAGTAGCAGTTTCTGGTTCTTGCTGGATTACAGGTTCTTCCTGTTCAGCTTCATTATTCAAAGGAGTGGATCGAGTAACTCTCTTTGGTGCAGTTTTCTTGACTTGGGCCTTTTTCTGAACTTTGCTTTTCGTCTTAGGAGCCATAAGTCTAAGATATGAACAAAAATGTCATTTAGAGATTTCCTTGATAGGTTAAATAGAAAGTCGCTTTGCAAGACAGATGACAGTACAATGCAAGTCACAAATTGTTGACTTGTATGAATTCATGTACTAGACAAGACAAGAAAAAATATGGAAAATCATATTTCTAGAGCTAAGAATAAGCAGTTGACATAGTCTGAACAAGTAAGTAAGCCAAAAGACAATCGTATTTCATTGATGTTCAAAATTTTACATAGTCTGGTATGTACAGTCCAAAAACATGTGGGAAACTTCATCCACAATGATAGACTACATAGTCGGAGCAATACGATTTATAGACACGTGGGAAATACATCCACCAAAAGATAGACTACAACTCAAAGTACAGAAGTACGAGTTGTTAAAAGTTCTAGGCTTACAATATGGAAAGACTTATTACAAAATTACATCTTGCAAATAACAACGACCAGCAAAGCCACCACCAAAACCACCACAACAGATAGTATCCAGATCAACCTCCCAATAGTTTCCTTCCCCTCTCTAGCAACAGTCAACGCCTCCGCCGCCTGATGATAAGCTCCAGTCAACGCCTGAGCTTGATTCTCTATTTTCTCCCTTGTACAGATGAGGGAATTGTTCATCCTTGACAATTGTCGGCGATAATATTCCGACCTATCAGCTGCAGATGCAACTGGCATAACAGCACTTGGGTTGTAGACAGGCGCTCTGGAGGGACCCGCCGCATATGGATCTCCCTGAAAGAATGAAAGACCAAGTCCACTGTTGCCCTGAACTGGTGTAGAAGGACCAGGAGCATAAGGGTCTCTAGGAGCATAAGGCAAATGAGCTCCCTCGGTAGTCCTCCTCTGATATGGAGATACCGGTGTTACAGATGATTGAACATGGATAGACACATGTTCGCCTCCAGATTCACTGGAAGATGACACAAGATTGATAGGGCGTGATTCATTGCCCGATTCCTCCATTGGTTCCTCTTCATAAGAGTCAGGAACACAAGGAATGGAGTTTGCTATGACAGGAACTGGAGGTGTACAAGGTACAACAGCATTTGAGCTAACTCCATCCGACATGACTAGTCTGAAAAGATAGTCAAAGAATCCATATAAGTCAAATGGATAAGGCAGTACGTCTCAAATGGATGATATAGTACGCAATTTGAGTTTTAAAGAAATCTTTGTCTAGATTACACACATTTGGTTTGGGTTTCTATTACCAACATATTTGAAATGCTTATATATAGGGTCACCCGCAGCCTTCCCACCACATTTAAATATGCTGTTAATATAATCCAAACTATCACGTATATAAACCTTATGCACACACATACGATTTGAGTTTCTATTCCTAACATACCTTCAATGTTTATATATAGGGTCACCCGCAGCCTTCCCACCACATCTACAGTATGTTGTGAATATAGCTCAAACTATAACGTATATACAAAATCTAAGATATTTATTTCAAGCCTTATATTATTTTACATAATCGGGACGTAGTTGATCAGGTTAGGTCTAATTATAGACAAATAATATAACTCTCGAGATAAGTATCCTAAACCTTAAAGACTTAGATTTCCTATATGAAGCGATCATGGCTATAGATTGAGTTATTCACGAGGAATAGCTCTGTATTCACTATAACCTTGTCTCTGATACCAATTTTTGTCACACCCCGTTGTAGCGGAAATACAGGGTTAACAAAGAATTGCATACTAATCAGAAGGTTAATAGAGATTACATCCATTTATACCAATACAAGTCAAAACAAGTACAATCGTTCAAAGTGTGGACCCCAAAATACGGATACAAGTCATCCTCATTTGGAACTGGGCCCACAGAATACAAGTTCAATAAATTGGACAGTCAAATACAATTAAAGCCAAAAGCATGAGAGTCCTCAATGTCTGATGCTAATTGTACGTCCAAAGTCAAAAGATTGGCCCTATAATGCCAAAGACGATTCCAAGACTTACTGATGGTCACCTGAAAAAGCATGAAATTTGAGAGGATCAACTATCGAAATAGTTGGTGAGTTTACAGTGTGTTTGACTAAAAGATCAATCGTCGTTTGTTGTAGTTATTTAATACATGACGGTTCAGACCGAAGTCTAACCTAAATATAATGACAAGACGGTTCAGACCGAAGTCTAACCTAAATATATAGACAAGACGGTTCAGACCGAAGTCTAACCTAAATATATAGACAAGACGGTTCAGACCGAAGTCTAACCTAAATATAATGACAAGACGGTTCAGACCGAAGTCTAACCTAAATATAATGACAAGACGGTTCAGACCGAAGTCTAACCTAAATATAATGACAAGACGGTTCAGACCGAAGTCTAACCTAAATATAATGACAGACGGTTCAGACCGAAGTCTAACCTAAATATAATGACAAGACGGTTCAGACCGAAGTCTAACCTAAATATATAGACAAGACGGTTCAGACCGAAGTCTAACCTAAATATATAGACAAGACGGTTCAGACCGAAGTCTAACCTAAATATATAGACAAGACGGTTCAGACCGAAGTCTAACCTAAATATAATGACAAGACGGTTCAGACCGAAGTCTAACCTAAATATAATGACAAGACGGTTCAGACCGAAGTCTAACCTAAATATAATGACAAGACGGTTCAGACCGAAGTCTAACCTAAATATAATGACAAGACGGTTCAGACCGAAGTCTAACCTAAATATATAGACAAGACGGTTCAGACCGAAGTCTAACCTAAATATAATGACAAGACGGTTCAGACCGAAGTCTAACCTAAATATAATGACAAGACGGTTCAGACCGAAGTCTAACCTAAATATAATGACAAGACGGTTCAGACCGAAGTCTAACCTAAATATAATGACAAGACGGTTCAGACCGAAGTCTAACCTAAATATAATGACAAGACGGTTCAGACCGAAGTCTAACCTAAATATAATGACAAGACGGTTCAGACCGAAGTCTAACCTAAATATAATGACAAGACGGTTCAGACCGAAGTCTAACCTAAATATAATGACAAGACGGTTCAGACCGAAGTCTAACCTAAATATAATGACAAGACGGTTCAGACCGAAGTCTAACCTAAATATAATGACAAGACGGTTCAGACCGAAGTCTAACCTAAATATAATGACAAGACGGTTCAGACCGAAGTCTAACCTAAATATAATGACAAGACGGTTCAGACCGAAGTCTAACCTAAATATAATGACAAGACGGTTCAGACCGAAGTCTAACCTAAATATAATGACAAGACGGTTCAGACCGAAGTCTAACCTAAATATAATGACAAGACGGTTCAGACCGAAGTCTAACCTAAATATAATGACAAGACGGTTCAGACCGAAGTCTAACCTAAATATAATGACAAGACGGTTCAGACCGAAGTCTAACCTAAATATAATGACAAGACGGTTCAGACCGAAGTCTAACCTAAATATAATGACAAGACGGTTCAGACCGAAGTCTAACCTAAATATAATGACAAGACGGTTCAGACCGAAGTCTAACCTAAATATAATGACAAGACGGTTCAGACCGAAGTCTAACCTAAATATAATGACAAGACGGTTCAGACCGAAGTCTAACCTAAATATAATGACAAGACGGTTCAGACCGAAGTCTAACCTAAATATATAGACAAGACGGTTCAGACCGAAGTCTAACCTAAATATAATGACAAGACGGTTCAGACCGAAGTCTAACCTAAATATAATGACAAGACGGTTCAGACCGAAGTCTAACCTAAATATAATGACAAGACGGTTCAGACCGAAGTCTAACCTAAATATAATGACAAGACGGTTCAGACCGAAGTCTAACCTAAATATAATGACAAGACGGTTCAGACCGAAGTCTAACCTAAATATAATGACAAGACGGTTCAGACCGAAGTCTAACCTAAATATAATGACAAGACGGTTCAGACCGAAGTCTAACCTAAATATAATGACAAGACGGTTCAGACCGAAGTCTAACCTAAATATAATGACAAGACGGTTCAGACCGAAGTCTAACCTAATTTAAGTCAAAACCTAATTAAGTTAACCAAACCAAAACTCATTTCATTTCCATGGCTATCTAATTCGAATTATATAACTGAAATAAACCCCTTTAAATGAATTTAAATCAATTCAAAAGTTTGAGAAATGGTTTACTTACCAAAATTGATGTTCTTGAGGTAAAGATGAAGATGGTGATGATTAAGATGATGATGATGCCAAAACCCTAAATTATTGTTGAAATATGATTACCCCTTTGAATCCCCTTTGATTTTTCTCTTCCAGGTATTTGATTCGAGAGCTAAAACTTGTAGGTGTTATGTGTGGGAGTGTGGGTGTCGACAGGTAAGGAAAGAAAAGGATGATGGGGGTGGTTTGTTGGTTCCCTCTCTGCCTTTCAAACATAAATAAGCCCATGTGGCTTCTTTTGTGATATTTTTGTACCCTTAATTCGGTAAAATGCCTACGATTAAATACCGTTTGACCCAAAGGTTAAAATGTAAAGTGAAGGTATTTTCCCTCGTGTCATTTTAATTAAGACAAGTCAATAAAGTTTCGTCAAAGTGAACTTTACAAAAATTAAGTCTAGATAGTCTTTTTATTTCGTACAGGACATAACCTTTAAATATAAATTTAAAGTTATTTTAAAGACTCGGCATTCGTCTAGATAGCTAATAGTCTACGTCATCAAGATACGTCTATTTTGACTAAGTCAAAAGTCCAAAAGTCTAATAAATTCCACGTCAAATGACTGTCTAATTGAGATTAGGACTAACCCGATGTTAAATAAATTACGAGTTGTCACAGCATCCCCGACTTCTAAGTTGACAAATCCTTAAACCAAATCACATCAAATAATTCAAATAAGTCAAGCCGTAATTCGAATAATTCAAAGAATTCAAATAAGGCAAAGCCATAATTCAAATAATTCGAAAAATCCAAATAAGACAAGCCAGAATTTAAATCATAAGAAGTAATAAGGCATCGATCGAAGGACAGAAAGCATCTCGGTCAATGTTTTGTCCAGGTCAAACCTCGGGTCTGGTCAAACCGTGGTCAAAACTCGCGTGACACAAAGTCACAAATACATGGTCAAAAACTGGTGTGACAAAAATAAAACCCAAACCAAGCCACATTAGTTAAATACAGTAGAACCTCTGTAAATTGATACTCGATAAATTACTAACCTCGGTAAAATTAATAATTTGTCTGGTCCCAACTTCGGACCAGTACAAAATTGGACCCCAATCGATAAAATAATAAGATAATAATTTTTTTGAAATCACAATGTATTTATATTGGTACTAACGAAATTATAAATTAATAATTAATAGAATATTCCAAATTTTAGTAGAAAATGATATAAAAAGAAAAAAATATACCGGCATAATAAATCTCTACAACACAACAAGTTTTCACTACTACAACCTTATAATCTTATATAGTCACTTGTTTTTATGTAGAACTTTAAATCTATATTGAGTTTATCTATAAATCTCATAAAACTCAAGAATGCAGTGTAAGATTTTGGGTATTGTATATTCGTATTTCAACAATGAGTTGTGAAGAGTTCTATCTTTAAATCATCCTCAACTTCGTCATCAATCGGATTGAAGATTTTGGGTATTGTATATTCGTATCCGTCACAAATTCTTCAATGTTTTGAACATCATAACATTTATTATTTTCACTAGCATAATCTAGCAAGTGATTCACATCTATTTTATGTTGATAATATATAGTGTCTGTAATCAAGGTCTCATACTCACGAATGTCTTCTTCAAAATTTACATCATAAAACCTCTTTAAATTAATAAATTATTAATTTATCGATATAATAATATCTCGCTAAATTGATAAAATTGTGTTGGTCCCAACATTATTAATCTATAGATTTCACTGTACACAATTCAATTTCAAAATCAAAACATATAAAATTTGTGTAAGTAAAGTTCTCCTATCCGATTTTAACACATAAAAACGAATTTAAAAACATTGGATTTAAATATCACTAATAAGTATTCGATATGAAATTGGGTAGAGAATCACTTACTTGAAAAGATTACAGTAAATCAAAGATGTGTCTTGATGTTAACCAGTAATCACAAACTCGACGTGATGTGAACAAAAAAACTTCGTCGTATGTAGTAAAAAGTCGGCTGATGCAAGGAAGAATGGGAACCAATAATATATACTGAATGTAAAACTCGTCCGGTTATGAAACCCAGCCGAATTTTTTAATAAAATTTGGCCCAAGTGATACTTAAAATTTGGCCCACATATTCATTAAACAAAAAAGTTGGCCCAGTATATAACTAAAATTTAGCGCCCCACCGCCGCCGCCATTACACACCACCGCCGCCGCCACCACCACCGCCGCCGCCACATCACCACCGCCGCCGCCATTACATCACCACCGCCGCCGCCATTACATCACCACCGCCGCCGCCATTACACACCACCGCCGCCGCCATTACATCACCACCGCCGCCGCCATTACATCACCACCGCCGCCGCCATTCATCACCACCGCCGCCGCCATTACATCACCACCGCCGCCGCCACCACCACCGCCGCCGCCATTACATCACCACCGCCGCCGCCACCACCACCGCCGCCGCCATTACATCACCACCGCCGCCGCCATTACATCACCACCGCCGCCGCCACCACCACCGCCGCCGCCATTACATCACCACCACCGCCGCCGCCATACATCACCACCGCCGCCGCCATTACATCACCACCGCCGCCGCCATTACATCACCACCGCCGCCGCCATCATCACCACCGCCGCCGCCATTAC
>CM067167.1:135059057-135073208 GCA_034093135.1 Erigeron breviscapus
TTTAGTTTGAAAAGTCGTATACTCGTATGAGTTTTAAAAAATGGCCCATCTCAAAATTGAAATGCAAAAGTAAATAAATATCGATATGGGCCTAAAAAGTTTTGTTTTTCTTAAGCTCAACATGACAACATGCTTAAACCCGAACCCAACAAAACAACCTTGGTCTTCTAAAGTCTAAACCCCTAAAATCTCTTTCAGTCTCTCTTCTTCCTCCAGCTGCTGGTTAAAATTAATTAATTGCTCAAATTGTCATCAACGTTCCTCTTTCAGCCGTTCTCTGATATCTTCAATCTCAATATACCGATTCAGGTACCTTTTTTTGTTTGTTTTTGATTTCAATCAATTCGTCTCCTGTATCCATATATATATATATATATATTGATGAATATTATAACACAAGTAATGTTTACTTGAATTGAAGTTATTTCTTCTTCTCAAACCTTTTACTTGAATCTTTGCTTCTGATTCCTTGACCTCATTATTTACTTTTAGTAAATGTTCACGCGCACCATCTGTTTGAGGAAATGCCACAATGAATAAAAAAAAGTGAAAAAAGGTGGAACAAATTTGAGTCAATTGAAAACTAGTGTGACATGGAACATGTTTTACTATATTCAAAACTGCCCGTATTGACCCGCCCGACCCTCGGCCTACATGTCTTCATTGTCAACAGGGATTATGTTCTTAAACACCTTTACAGACGACAAATTTGGCTTGCAATTTGTAACTCTGTTACACCTTCTTATTGTGTACTATGATTATGTACCTAGACTCGACGATAGTGTTTGTAAATATAACTTCAGTATTGTTTTAAACGTTGCTATTTTTGTTTTTCATTTTATTCATATGTTTTGGATAAACAAGTCATTATTTTTGGCTATATGATGTATATTTGGTTTGTTACTTATAGTAGTGCACCTGTGTAGGTTTCTCACTCCGGTCCAGCATATCAATGGCGACAATTCAACCATCATCAAAGAAGCGAAAGAGCAAAGGGTTGGGAGAAAACAATAAAAGGAAAAAGAAGCATCAGGATCTTTCTGATGTTAGAGAACTCGGTCAGCAGCTGCTCTCATCCCGAGCTCATATCAATAACCTTCCTCTGTTACTCAATTTTCTTGATCCAACGTCATCGAATCCTCCTGAATTCATCCTCGAGTCCCTTCTCTCACTGCAGTCCTTTTTCACCCCACTCCTTCCGCGACTCCCTTCTTCCTCTACTAAACCTACAGAAGATCCCGAATCCATTTACCAGACATGGGTTCGTTCTAAATTTGATGATTTTGCTCAGATTCTGATTCAGCTATCACTTTCTTCAACACTTCCTGAAGAAGCTCTCAGAGTAAGTACATTATATTTTTATTATAATTACTTTTCTTGTTTTTGGTCCTTTTATGTTTTGCTATTAGAGAATTACGTTATTGAAAAAGTATCTTATAGAAAAACTTGTGGCGTCGTTGAACTGTTGTTGAATGATGTGAAAATTTCAGGAAGTGGCGATGGATACTCTAATGGAGTGTGTCAGGGTTGGAAATGCGGGCAAATTTCATAGTTCTATATACCATAAGCTCATCAAGAGCATGGTGAGTTGCTACTGTCTTTTGCTTTGTTCGTATAAATTGAGGTTTGTATCACACACCACCCTTTTACAGCAGTAATTACTAATTAACTAGTCACTGATGTATATAGTCTCTTAGTTTGGCAAAATTAATTAAATGTTGGTGTAAGTATTATGTGTTTGTCGGTGTGCACATCTGTCTTCCAATTTTAAACAACATTCCATCGATCCTTTAATTAGACTGATTTTATTTAAGCTTGTTGATAGGCTAAAAGAGAGAATGTATACTTTATATAAACAATCTATATATGATAAACGATGCAGTTGTCCTTACTTCTCATGTAGTCTCTACCAAATGTTTAAGGTGCTACCAACTTCGATCGTTAAGAGATACCACACACCAAGTTGTAAAGCACTAAAACAAGAAAACTACTTCTTTTTTCTTTTTTTTTTTTTGGTGGAGGGGCGTTTATGTTGAATGGTTTCTTTTAGATGCTTTGCTTTGGTCAAATTTTTTGGTTTATCTAATTCAGATTTTATTTATTTGACATTTTATGATTTTCAGGTTTATTCTATTGAGGCCGACACTTTGTTAAATTTGCTTGTGTCAAAATATTTCAAGTACATTGATATCCGGTAAAAAGATCTGATCATTTTAAGAAAATTTGATCATGTTTTCTCTTCTATTATTTATTCTAGTATTCATTATAATGACCCATCAGTCCTCTTTCATATGCGCCAGGTATTTTACATACATTAGCTTGGATAAGATAATTCGGACACTCGATGTCAAAAAAGGCTCTGGTAGTTTTTGCACAAGCACTTTTGTGGTTTTCTTAATAAAGATGAATAATGTAGTCAGTTGATGTGTTTTTCCTTCTTTCATTTGATGAAATTAGCGAGTCTGATGATGTTTTTTTTCAGATGCCGGATCTGAAAGTGCCGATTCTGAAAAGCAGAGTCCGCCAAAAGCCAGGTTAGGGTTTGTCGTGGTTGATGTAGGGTTAAGGGATCTATCTTTTTCTTGAGCATCATTTTATGTGTGATTGCAATACTAGTCATACATTAATGGTTATAATGCTACCTCTGCGGTAGTTATTATTACGATGATAGACCGATAATAGAACTAAATGTCAAGAATAGATTGTCTTACAAGATCCAAAATAAGTTTGCCTTTCAAAATACCCCAGCCTTGCGATAATTTGTGTCATCTCATAAATATCTTTCATGCGTATTGTGCAATAAGTGATATGTACTTTAAGTTTGCCCCATAAATATACTTGACCTGCCTGGCAGCCTAGTAGAATTAAAAGCTTACCTAGTGATGTCCATACACTTGTTATATTAGCTACAATACACTAGCTGATATATTTTATCATGTAGATAATTGCTATTGAATTTACGCTTATTAGATGTACCATATGGGTCTATGAGTTTATATGTTGTGTGAACTATGAATATCCGGTGTTAGTGTTCTGGTCTTTCTACATGCTGCCTACAAGTGACCCCTGTGTGCTATATGTTGAGACATATAAGTGGAACATACATTGCTATCTGTTGACACTTATAACTTGATGGCCATACATATCAGTCATGTAGTCAATTACGAGCTTGATACAGTAATACATTTTTGTTCTATATATTAACCTGTTTTTATCTCTTCTTAGAACCGCATTATGTCTTCAAATTAAAATGTGAATCGTAGTTTTCTATTTCTTTGATTGGCTTTACCGTTATATGACATCAATCTAACAATTTGTGTGTTTAAATGTAGTGGGGAGTTATTAATTCGCAATATACATCGTTTAATATCTAAGATTCCTTCCCTTGAGCAAGCTGGTGAAACCTCTGAGTTTGAAATGTGGAATGCATCAGGTTGGAATTTTTATAGTATCTGGTTCATTTTATTCGACGCCCAGCTTCACATAGTTTGGAGCTAATTTTAAAGATCCTGCCACTTGCACTGTAGAGAGAGTTTTTGAAACTCTGCCATGCATTTGGGTTTGGTCAGCCGATTTTTGTCTCTTTTTATTTTAAAGATCACCATCAAGTTCTTATTAAAATTTAGTATTTTGGTGAAGTTATCCCATCATTATTTTTTTTGTTTAGTGATTTTCTATTTACGATCGACTTCTAATGTTTTCTATGTATTAGGGGTTTTCACCAAAAAAGGTAAAGCAGAGTCCAAGAAATTGATAGAAGACAAACATGGCAAGGTGAAGAAGTCTAGTAACGACGTAAGTCGTTGATTTTATTACTTGTAGATTCTTTTCTAATCTTTATCCCAAGTAAAATCCTTTCATATTATCATATTATGCCATGCATGCTTTACTTTCTTAACCAGGCGTTCTATGTAATATATGATGCATCATGCTTGTTTTGTTTATTAATTCCAGGCTCCATCTTCAACTACTATTTCCAAAAAAATGAAGAGGAAGTTCTCTAAAGCATGGATGTCATTCCTTACGTTAGCACTTCCTATTGATGTCTACAAGGAGGTAACTCCACTTATCTAGACGTCTTTGTTCATTATATTTTATGTTCAAGTTATGTAAAATAAAACAGAAGGTTAGCCCAAGCTCACAACTTTCCTTCAGTACCTGACTGACTAATATTTCACCTGAATTCTTTGTTTTGGTTGTTTAGGTTCTTGTTACCCTTCATCAGGTGGTCATCCCTTATTTGTCTGAACCGAAGTTGTTATGGTGAGTCATATCTGAAGGTGCATTATATTTGTCTACTGTAAAAATGTTATGTAATATATTGACAAATATGGGTTTACATGTGCAGTGACTTTTTGACAAAGTCTTATGACATTGGAGGCGTTATAAGTGTTATGGCTCTTAGCAGTCTGTTCATTCTTATGACAGAGCATGGTATAGAGTATCCCAAGCTTTATGAGAAGCTTTATGCACTTCTTGAACCTTCTATATTCATTGCAAAACATAGAGCCAAGTTCTTCCAGGTCAGATGCAAATCACTATGCAGTTTGTTTACAACTTGCCTTTGAATTTGATCGTTTATTAACGTAAGCTACTTGTATAGTATCTATTTGGCTATGTTGTAGGCAGCCTGATTGTACAATGGATACTTCCTCTTATCGTGTCTCGGTCCCTTTGTAGTTGGTAACTTGCAATAGCTATATCATGCTAACGCCCATAATGTATTTGCAGCTTCTTGATTCGTGCCTGAAATCACCACTTCTTCCGGCTTATCTGGCTGCTTCATTTGCTAAGAAACTAAGTAGGCTAGCTCTAACAGTCCCTCCTTCTGGAAGTCTTGTTATTATTACTCTCATCCATAATCTTTTGCGAAGACATCCTTCAATCAACTGTTTAGTGCACCAGGTTACAAATCAATATCTCTTCATTTTGTAAAATATTTAGTTTTACTTTCACAAGTTGGATATTCTCAGTTCAATAGGATTTCATATTAACCCGCTCCGATCATTGAGGGGTGGGGGTGGGGAGATTGGCATGTTGCTTTAATGATATGTATTATCTTTTGTTAGTGCTTAATATATAAATTCTGTTTTTTTTTTTGTTTTTTTTTTATTTTTTATATTGGCTCTTTCTGTTGATTGCTTGCATCTTTTAAACTTCACTTGAAATCGAGGATTTGTTTTATGTCCATGCTTAAAGAATACTATAAAGTTAGAGAAAGAAAGTTGTGCTGGTTGGCAAAAAAAAAAAATAAAAAAATTGCGCTGGTTGGCAATTTCTGAAAGTTTTATTTCTTTATTTGACATCACCGATATTTTCCAGTAATCAATATCCTTTTTTTAATTCGTAGTAGTAGAAATCTAGAAATCCAGTTGAATGAATTTGTTTCTATATTGTAGTATCTTTTTGTTTTGGGGATTAGTCGATACTGGATAGAATTTAAGGCCTTATCACTGTTTGACCTGCCTTTAATTATTTCTTCCAAACATATTGACATCTTATATCTTTTGCAGGACGACAATGCCGAATCGGCCAAGGATGAGGCCAACATCAAATCAGGCATCGATCAGTTTAACAATGAGGAAACCGATCTTCTGAAAACTAATGCCATTAGTAAGTTTATGCGCAATATCGCTGTTGCATTTCAGTTCATAACTGATTGTTAAGTTCACATAGATCATATAATGACTCCCCTCGTATTAGTTTTAGTATAGGCGTAGCGTTGGTCTTTTACTTATCTGATACATATAGTGTGCTTTTAGAATCAGCAAAAAAAGACACCCATTTCCGTATTAATGTGGAATTATTATCACCTCTGTACTTGAAGTCATCTATCCTTATCAGGGCACTCGGCCTTTAACATCTAATCGAACTTTCTTACAATACAAATATAAGAACTTTTTGCATATCGTACACCTTGTCAGGGAAATGTGAGTTTCCCCATCTGTCAATTCATATCACCATCATAAGCCCCCTATTTCAACTTTAAAACTCTTCAAAGTTCAATCATTTAGTATTCAACCAATGTGTCTTGGTGTTTTTCATTTGGTTTGCATCTCTGGTGCTCAAATCAAATCAAAAGTGAAATATAAGTCATTCATCGTTAACTGGTAATATGAATTACATATGTTTCTTCTAAGTTTTGATTGTGGGGGCTCAATTGCTTAGACTGTTAGATGATCAAGTTTCACCTATGCGATTAGGCTTTGGAGGTCACTCATGGTGCATGTGTGTTGCAACCTTATTGTTGAAGTTAATTTTTGCAGGGAGTTCTCTGTGGGAAATTGATACCCTGCGCCATCACTACTGCCCTCCGGTGTCTAGGTATGGTATGCTTTTTTATGTGTATATCATTGGGTTGGGTTTCTGTCTGAATGTCTATGTATTTTCATATTGGTGTAGGTTTGTTTTGTCACTGGAGAATGATTTGACAGTCAGATCCAAGACGATGGAAGTAGCCGTAAAAGATTTCAGTTCTGGTTCATATGCAACAATATTCAGAGAGGAGGTATCAAATATTTCTATTGGAAATCCGACTTGATAAATGAATTATTGCACGTCATAATCTTTGGAATTGTGAATGCAGATCCGACGGAGAGTTAAACAAGTTCCGTTGGCTTTCTACAAGGCCGTACCTACTTCATTATTTCCAGACGGTGATTTTGGCGGCTGGTCTTTCCAAACAGACGATAACAAAAGAAGCAGTGAATAAACCACCTTTTCTGCATAAGACAACGACAAGAGACCTCACTCGCTTCTCCATGATTTTTTTATGTTCAAGTGCTCTTTTGTTCCTAGGGATTGCTGGACTGGTGAGGAAACGAGGATGGTTGGCCGAGCAAAGAGGGCTTGGCTTGCAGAAAAATTGTTTACTTGTGTACTAACTCTACATTTCAATTGTTTAGAAGACTTTTTACCAATATCATACTTTCATGTATCTTTCGCTAAACGGAAATTAAATATATATATCTGCTGTTGTTTCCCTTTCTGAGGATATGTGACTGTATAGAATGGTGCTTGATTTATGTTATCATATATTTGATTGGAGATCTTTGATCAAAAGCACAAAAGGTGCACATGCTTGCTCAGATATTTTTCTTCTATTATTGTTATTATTATATTTTTTAAGAAAATGCTAAATGAAGCTCTTAAGGCTTCACTTAACATGCATATAAAATTTGTATCATTTCAAATCAAAAGCCCACCCTAGTAACTCTACAACTATTTAATGCACCTTAACGAAAGCCCTTATGGCTTCGTTTAGCAAAACCTTATTTTTTAACGGCAAATCTATTCTACACCTAAATTACCGACTTCACCCAAGAAGCAAGAGCATCTAATAAGTAGGTTAAACCAACACTTGCTATATGTGGTCTCGATATATTTTTATGTTTCTCTTATATTATTTGCATGCTAACTATCAAGCCTTTTCTACAAGGTCGTACCAATTACGGAAAAATCTGTCGGTCTACAACTTCTATACTGATGTGTTCAGGGAGATTTGCTATAGGCAGACCGCAGACTTAAATTCAGAGATGGTGGAGATATGATTGATTGCACTGAAATTGGGTTTGAAGGTAAAGCCTTCTCCTTGTATAGATTGAGTATGCGATATGTCAAGTGATACATTAATTTTTGTGGAAAATTGTGATATTTATAGGAGAGTGTCTGAGAATTGTTTTTACAATTGATTTCGTTGTTTTTATTTTGACTGCAAAAGGGAAACTTGATAATGCTACCAGGTTATTCTTGAGGAGCTGCAATTGGAATTGAAATTGCCTGTGTTGGCGATAGTTTTAAGAAGAGGTTGATATGAATTTGACTAAACAGGATATTAGGCCTCGCGATTTGCATGTCTCGACACATTTAAAATGTATATGTCCCCGATGGCAAATCAAGATCGTAAAACTTGTACATATTTGTTAAAATGGAGGATGCCGTCATGATCGTCAATGATTGGTCTACAGAGTTTGGTTTCATGCTGCAAATGAATGGTAAGGTACGTAGACTCTGAGACGCTGTGAACCTTATTCAATAAAAGGTGTTCAGATTTCTATGTGATGCCTATCTGCCAGGGAATTCATGGAACAGCAGTAGCATATCTGAGGCATTTCCTTCTTTTTCCCTTCGACGTTTTTTATACCTTGTCTTGGACCTATGAAGATCACCAAGTTTACATGTTTGCTAGCTTTTAAGCACTTAATATTTATATGGTTGTTGGCTGGTATAAAGTATTATGTCTTCATCTCTGTTCTTTAAAACCAGGGATTAGTGACTATATCATAAAAAAAATTAACTTTTTAATTGTTCAACATTACTATAGATTTAAATGTTTCATATAGTATAGATATCATGGATTCAAATGTGACTATTAGTCTTTCTTGGACAGAAAAGCTCGCGATGTTGGTGGCCTTTTTTCTTATAGGCTATGTTGGGTATTCAAGTTGATTTACAAGATTTAAACACATTGATTCTTAATCCTCTCCTGAAGGTTACTGTCGTTGTAAACTTTACTATGTCGTTCCCTAGATATTGAATCTCAACTTTTTCTTTTTCGTTTACCACATTTTTGGGCGGAGCTACATACCCTCGATGTCACACCCCGTTGTAGCGGAAATAGCAGGTGAACAAATATTATCTCCATTACTCTAGTGTAATTTAGTTTAAGTTTCATAAAAACTTGTATTTGAACCCCTGATTTTCCATAAGAGTTAATAATTTTGATTATCCACAACATGATTCATGCATTCTTTTAATAATGAGAAATTCTTCCTTTTTCCTAGTGGTGGGGCAATATGTTATTGTAATAGAAAAGATGAGAGAATGAAGGATGTACACCAAAGGAGGCAAAAGCATTATCCTCCCAACCAAATTTAAGTTGTGAAAAGCAAAAGAGAAAAGCACAATATAGTGGAAGAGAGGCTTTTTACTATTATGTACTGTAGTATATGTTTGTTTGATTCCTTGCAGATTTGAGAGGTTCTACATGATTTTCAATTTCTATCAATCAATTCATATTCATACAGTGACGTCAGTTCGATTCTGAGAAAAGGCTGATGTCGCGTTCACTGAAACAATTTAACGATTTAGTGCTGTTTTTGTTGTTATGTGTTTCTTTGATTCTTGACGCTTCGTTAGTAGTAACTTCAAAACGTGATATCGTAAATATTGGTTCCATCGTTTCAATGCAAACCATCCTCGGAAAAGTCTCCACCATTGCCATGAAGGCTGCTGTTGATGATATCAATTCAGACCCAAAAATTCTACCAGGAAGAGAATTGAGACTTTCTATTTTTAATGCAAACTTTAGTGGTTTCACAAGCATTGCTGGTGGTGAGATTAACTTTGACTATTCGAGTTAAAAGCAATATTTAGATGAGGAGTTTATATTATACTGCTAGAAGGATTTTTAAGCTATTCTTTTAGGATAATTTATCATTTTCTTATACATTTATGTGCCCTGTATTGTATTCACTCAGTTCCTTATGTGTTTGTATTTGATATTTTCAGCATTGAAGTACATGGAGATCAATAATGTAGCTATTATCGGTCCACAAACAGCCCCAAATGATCTTTACCAGATGAAAGCAGTTGCTGCTATAGTAAATTACTTTGGTTACAGAGAGGTAACCGCAATCTTCAATGATGATGACCAGTTTCGTAATAGTATAGGCGTATTGGGTTATGAACTTACAAAGAAACATTGCAGGCTCTCAAGAAAAGTACCACTTCCACCTTACTTGAATAATGTAAGTGGAGACATTATTAAAGATGAATTGATTAAGGTCATGTCTATGGAATCTCGTGTCATTCTTCTACACACTTACTTCGACGTGGGCTTAACCATCTTTGAGGTTGTGAAGAGTCTTGGCATGATGAGGAAAGGATATGTATGGATTGCGACTACATGGCTATCGATGTTGTGGACTCTATTGGCATTACTTCTGCGAATGCTGCTTCTTTACACAGTGTTCTAACTCTTCGACCCCATATCCCATATTCATACAAGAAAAGAGATTTCACAAGACGGTGGAAGATTTGGTAAGTTAAACTTGTCCCAATATTACCATTTTATGTTTTTAAGCATAATTCTAATCATACCCAAGTGTTCTTGAGTAAATTTCCAAGAAAAATCGGTTTTGGGTCAAAAACTAGGGTTTGGTTATGTAATTGGGTCAAGAGCGAAATTGAGGCTTGTTGGGATGAAATAAAACGAATTTATGAGATGGGTTATGTTTAATTATGTCCAAAAATTAGTTACTTACACTTGTAACCCTCATGATTCCGCCTTATTGGGTGTTACCTGTATTCACTAAGTTCCTTACGTATTCCGCATTTAATATTTTCAGCATTGAAGTACATGGAGATCAATAATTAATGTAGCTATTATCGGTCCACAAACAGCCCCAAATGATCTTTATCAGATGAAAGCAGTTGCTGCTATAGTAAATTACTTTGGTTACAGAGAATTAATCGCAATCTTCAATGATGATGACCAGTTTCGTAATAGTATAGGCGTATTGGGTTATGAACTTACAAAGAAACATTGCAGGCTCTCAAGAAAAGTACCACTTCCACCGTACTTAAATGTAAGTAGAGAGCTTATTAAAGATGAATTGCTTAAGGTCATGTCTATGGAATCTCGTGTCATTCTTCTACACACTTACTTCGACGTGGGCTTAACCATCTTTGAGGTTGTGAAGAGTCTTGGCATGATGAGGAAAGGATATGTATGGATTGCGACTACATGGCTATCGATGTTGTGGACTCTATTGGCATTACTTCTGCGAATGCTGCTTCTTTACACAGTGTTCTAACTCTTCGACCCCATATCCCATATTCATACAAGAAAAGAGATTTCACAAGACGGTGGAAGAATTTAGTAACGGGTCTATTAGACTAAACCCCTATGGTTTATATGCATATGATACTGTCTGGGTAATTGCTTATGCAATCGACAAGCATCTTAAACAAGGTGGCCAGATTTCTTTCTCCAACTATCGGATTCTAAATAAGATAACGGGAAACACAAAAGATAAACCCCGTGGATGGGAGTTTTCCAACAACGGGAAACCGTTGAGGATTGGAGTTCCGTTAAGAGCTAGTTTTTTTTTTTTTTTTTTTTTTTTTTTTTTTTTTTTTTTTTTTTTTTTTTTTTTTTTTTTTTTTTTTTTTTTTTTTTTTTTTTTTTTTTTTTTTTTTTTTTTTTTTTTTTTTTTTTTTTTTTTTTTTTTTTTTTTTTTTTTTTTTTTTTTTTTTTTTTTTTTTTTTTTTTTTTTTTTTTTTTTTTTTTTTTTTTTTTTTTTTTTTTTTTTTTTTTTTTTTTTTTTTTTTTTTTTTTTTTTTTTTTTTTTTTTTTTTTTTTTTTTTTTTTTTTTTTTTTTTTTTTTTTTTTTTTTTTTTTTTTTTTTTTTTTTTTTTTTTTTTTTTTTTTTTTTTTTTTTTTTTTTTTTTTTTTTTTTTTTTTTTTTTTTTTTTTTTTTTTTTTTTTTTTTTTTTTTTTTTTTTTTTTTTTTTTTTTTTTTTTTTTTTTTTTTTTTTTTTTTTTTTTTTTTTTTTTTTTTTTTTTTTTTTTTTTTTTTTTTTTTTTTTTTTTTTTTTTTTTTTTTTTTTTTTTTTTTTTTTTTTTTTTTTTTTTTTTTTTTTTTTTTTTTTTTTTTTTTTTTTTTTTTTTTTTTTTTTTTTTTTTTTTTTTTTTTTGCATTTACACTACCTTATTCCTCTCTTTAATTTTTAAGATTGGGTAATGACCTTTTAAGATTGTTTTTTTTTTAACAGGTTTCCCTACTCAACTATGTTTTATGTGCACAGGGAGTATCAAACTTCTGAACCCGTTTAAATACATTCTATCAAGCGGGTCAATCTAGCTAGGTCACTTAACGATTGTGTTGAATGTATCAGGAGAAAACACGGTGAGCACCCTTGGTCGTGTGGTCGTAGTCATTTGGCTTTTCATAGTTTATTTTGTTAACTCAAACTACACGGCAAGCCTGACATCAATCCTAACCGTGCAAAAACTACAAACTCCCATCAACGGAATTGAATCATTGATCACACAAAATGAGCTTATTGGATATCCCAAGGAATCCTTTATTGGTGATTATCTGGCAAAAGAACTTGACATTCCAAAATCAAGACTCTCTGCCCTTGGTTCCTCGGAAGAATATGCTGAGAAAATATTAACTAATCGTACAAAGACAGTGGATTTTACAGAGCCATATATGGAGTCGGCTTTGGTCGTAGTTGTCCACGTACATAAACCACATTCGAGTTCTTGGGCTTACTTGCAAGCATTTAGTCTGCCCTTATGGGGCATCTTTGTTCTTCTCTTCTTCTTTTTGGAGCAGTCGTGTGGATACTGGAACACAGATACAACGACGAATTTAGGGGTACGCCTAAGAAACAAATTGGTACTGGTCTAACTATTCCGGGCTATCAGTTCAGACTCCAAAGAGTTCTTTTGACTTGATACCACCGAACATTTCTTCTGCAAACCAACAATTGGGAATTGTGATATGGCCCGGAAACACAAAAGATAAACCCCGTGGATGGGAGTTTTCCAACAACGGGAAACCGTTGAGGATTGGAGTTCCGTTAAGAGCTAGTTTTAAAGAAATGGCAATGCAAGTCAATGGTTCAGAACGAGTTGGTGGTTTTAGCATAGATGTCTTTCTAGCTGCCATAAATTTGCTCAAGTATCGGCTTCCTTATGAGTTTCTCATGTTTGGGGATGGTCATGAGAACCCAAGCTACTCGGAGCTTGTAAATCAGGTTGCATCTAATGTGAGTAAAGATTTTTATACGTATTTTTAGTTTTTAACAATATACAGAACTCCACAGACTGTCACTCCAAAAAGTTGAACCCAAGGCATATGGGGTGAAAACCTAAAAAAGCCTCCTCAAAATTTCCAGGCATTAGTTGATTTGTGCCTCATTGGCTTATATGTATTATTTCTATTATCTGCAAGTTGGTCACCAATTTATATTTTTTTGCAGATGATTGATGCTGCGGTGGGTGATATTACAATATTAACTAATCGTACAAAGACAGTGGATTTTACAGAGCCATATATGGAGTCGGCTTTGGTCGTAGTTGTCCACGTACATAAACCACATTCGAGTTCTTGGGCTTACTTGCAAGCATTTAGTCTGCCCTTATGGGGCATCTTTGTTCTTCTCTTCTTCTTTTTGGAGCAGTCGTGTGGATACTGGAACACAGATACAACGACGAATTTAGGGGTACGCCTAAGAAACAAATTTGGGTACTGGTCTAACTATTCCGGGCTATCAGTTCAGACTCCAAAGAGTTCTTTTGACTTGATACCACCGAACATTTCTTCTGCAAACCAACAATTGGGAAGTGTGATATGGCCCGGAAACACAAAAGATAAACCCCGTGGATGGGAGTTTTCCAACAACGGGAAACCGTTGAGGATTGGAGTTCCGTTAAGAGCTAGTTTTAAAGAAATGGCAATGCAAGTCAATGGTTCAGAACGAGTTGGTGGTTTTAGCATAGATGTCTTTCTAGCTGCCATAAATTTGCTCAAGTATCGGCTTCCTTATGAGTTTCTCATGTTTGGGGATGGTCATGAGAACCCAAGCTACTCGGAGCTTGTAAATCAGGTTGCATCTAATGTGAGTAAAGATTTTTATACGTATTTTTAGTTTTTAACAATATACAGAACTCCACAGACTGTCACTCCAAAAAGTTGAAAATAACAGGTGTCGTTTGTGATACATTTTTCAGCCATTTCTGAAGGACTCCCTTTTGGCTGTTGATATATCGACTGCCACACTGAAATTGGCAGAAAACGGAGAGCTTCAAAAGATTTACAACCATTGGCTTAACAAAACAGCTTGTGGCCCGCAGAGCATATCAGTGGCATCTGGCCAGCTTAATATAGGAACCTTCTGGGGACTGATTCCCATGTTTGGACTAGTTTGTAGTGTTGCGCTTTTTGCACACCTATGTATGACACTTTACAAGTTCAGAAGACATCATCCCGATGTAACATCCGCTATTTTGACTCGGTTGACTTTATGTGTAAATTGAATAACATTCTTAATTAATGACATAATCGAGTTCATCTTGAGTTATAATGACTAGATAATGTGTTTGACGGGTTGATTGGCCAAATTATTCTACGACTC
>CM067167.1:135074208-135126708 GCA_034093135.1 Erigeron breviscapus
GCTAAACCAACTTGTTTAAGATTGTAGAGTTGACATTATGGTATTATGATGTATATTTATAGGTTGTGGACGTGTGGATCCCAATACTCGCTTGTAACCTTATACTAGCTTCTTTGCCGGACAAGGTGAGTTCCGTAGCTCCCTACTCAATTGAGATTCGGGCTGAAAAGTGTACACATACGTGTTTGTTTGATTGTTTGGTTGATTATTGATGGCTTAATGATTGTTTTATTGATTGTTGATTGATGGATGGTTTTTATTGATTCCACGATTGTTTGATGGATTTACGCATATGATTGTGACATTGTGATTATTTAGGATAGACGTACTCCGGAACTGTGCACTTTTGATGATTGTTGAGAGACACATGATATACACTCATGCATTGCTTGATCATGCCGCATGCACATATACTTTATGCATCCTTATTGCTTCACATACTCATTGATGTTGGTATTACTTATGCATAATCGTGACACGCATCCCTCATTCTCGTTGATACACTATTGGCTTGTTATGTGACGAGGTTTACTATCGGTTTACCTATTTGCTTGACTTTGTGCCTTATAAAGGCTACTTGTAAGACATTACTTACTCTTCCTTATACATATTGTGATTGCTGGCGATGGTTCCTTGTGATCCATTACTACGAACTCACCAACCTTGTGTTGACTATGCTTAGTACACTTTTCAGGTAACCAGGTTAATCCAGGGCGTGGAGTTTGATTGTTAGCTTGCTGTTGAACCCGGACTTGGACTATATGGATCAAGGATCCATTTGCCTTCTTTTGCATTGTACTTAGAACCGTTAGCCATCTTATGATGTTCTGTTGTAATCTTTGATGATGACATGCTCTTTATGTATTTTGATGATTGTTTATCTTACTGTATGGATTCACTGAATCCTTTATTTGCATTTAGTTCATGTTCTACATTAATCTCACCCTGTGCTATATGATTTCCGTGATATTCTGAGCCTTGGCTTGGGGTTTTACACCATCTCTTTCAAAACCTTTAATTAATAAACGTATATTTTAACATTTAACAAACGTTTATTTAATTATTTCGTGAACATATTAATTAATATACTACATTAACATATTAATTAATTACATAGTGCATTTGTGTCAAAACGTGTGACCCCGTAGGCTTAAACATTTCCGGACATGCGTTTATTTAACATGATCATATTCCAACAGAAGTGTTAGAGTAAATATATATACTTGAGAAAAGTGAGTATGTAGCTGTTAGACATTTAAGTTTGAGTGTAGAACCAATCACATGCTAATTTTTTAATATTTATTCTATAATATATAAATGATTGGTCCCCAATGTCTTTTATAGATTAAAAAATCATTATGTGAAAGTATATACACCCAAGCTTGCTAATGGGTTGGTGGCTCATTGATAAGGTCTTAGACATTGGGGATATCCACCAGGGTGCGAATCTCACTTCCTACATTTAGAGTGGATTATTAGGGGGGTTTTCGAGAGTCCTGAGTTTCATCCTAGACATGCGTGGTTCGAGCTCCACATAATGCCCAATTGGATGTCATTGTGGTGTCTCGAATGTTAATTGCTAACAACTAACTCGTTGTTCAAAAAATAGATAAACAACTAGTTACTATAACATATTATTGTACCTTTTGTAAGAATAAATATATATTTTATATATATATGTGGCCCTTATAATCATTTATCTAATTATAATGATCAATGGACCTTAATACTCCTACATAATCAATACCTACATAATCAATAGATAATTATTTATTTTCTACAGATACTGGATGATTATATACGCATCTCTGATCAACAAGAAGTATAATCTATATTGAATAAACAAATTAAGCATAACGTACACCCTCTCACACTCTTGAGATTACATTCATCAAAGAACTGAAGAATTGTTGTCTATCATTTGTACTTTTGACATTGCTTGATGTCACTACATAAAATTCAATTAGACGTTCAACCTCACAATATATATCGAGATAAGAAGCAAAGAGGCATCGAGAGAATTCAGACATACTTTTTTTGTTAGGAGTATTTTATTTTCAAATCCACAAAACATATTTATTTTCAATGACTCGCAATTCATTAGAATTTTGCCATATTATCTATTCAATTTTGCCATATAATCTATTTGATATGGGTTCATAATTAGATTAAAATGTGGTTCTACTAATAGGAAAACGTTAAACTGCACTTAACGTGCATAAAAAGTTGTATTTTTTATATCAAAAGTTCACTCCTGAATTTTATAGTAAGTGTACCACTATTTAATGGACCTAAACTACAATCTTTAGGGCTTTGTTTAGCAAAATTCATATTATTATACAACATTTTATTACGCTTGTTGATGACGTACACTTACAATATCAGTTATTTTTCTCAAACAAGTAAATGTATACTAAAACCGATGTTAAACAGATTAACGAAGGAAAATTAACGTAGATCGTTTATGAAATATGTGATTTAGTCTTCCAAAAGTAAAGGCCTTTCATAATTTTAGTAGATCTCGACTACTGCGGCCCTGTACTTTCTATCTCACATAAACCATTTACTGAGTATGTAATTAACTCTAAAGTCTAAATAGAAAGTTTAAACATCATTACATTTTGTTAAGTTATTTCATTTTTGAATAAAATTTAGGGATTATTACTTATGGATATGGATGTAACTAACTATATACCAAATGTCTATGTTATGTAAAAATATTGTAAAATGTCTATGTAATGTAATGAACTTTCAAATCCTGGTTATTGGATATATCCGGATACATGTGGTAACCATATAAGCTACCACGTGTAAGTTTTTTATTGGTCAGGTACATCCAATAATCGGGATTTGAAAGTTCGTTACATGACATAGACATTTTACAAGATCTTTACATAATATAAACATTTGGTTATAGTTAGTTACATTCGTATATAATAATCCCTAAAATTTAAAGTATGGTGACTGACTGGTCAGATAGTACATTCGATTTAAAGGCAGTTTGCCAATTTGCATTGATCGTTGATGACTCAATCCCGTGAGTGACTGCAATTGATTTTAGGGTCCACATTGTGAGCTGTTTTCACCTAAAGTTGGGCTACTTGACTCTTTTGCTCTATTGTGCACAAAATGTTTGTAAAAAAATTGAGCATAATATGGTTTATACATGTCAAAGGACAACCTCCACTATGAAACTTGTTGCATTGCAATGAGTGAAAAGGGTTAGGGCCGACATCATGATAATTGTGGTACCATTTATGAAGCACAATATACATACTGAATTTTCGATAAAGACAAAAAGTATTGTCAAGTATGATGTTTCATTTGTATAACGAGATTATATAAAGAATTCCAAGGTATTGGAGGGAAAATTACACCTAAAATGTAGGATTTCAATATTATGGCGACTAGTCATATGAATTGATTTTACCAATTATAATAATCAAATTGTTAAAAAATCTATTAGATTGATTTATAAATTAGATATATCATATTTTTAGTTTTATTTTGAGTAAATGAATGAATATATCTCCATATATCATAATGTCTCAGTATGTGCATAATTGTCCTATTTCGAAAATAAAGGTCCAATTCCAAATATGCTTTAGGTAACACATCAAAGGTAAATCATGTCTTTTCATTTCGATAGGCCTAACTTTATGTTTTGCGAAAGATTACTTTTTGTTTCAATTTATTGATATTATTATCATGGAAAATGATAAATATTAGTTAATTATTTAGTTTAGATGGTGTATACTGTGCAATTTCTTCTTTTTCTAAACTAAAAAAAAAAAAACCCAATATCACGAGCCTAATTATCACGAGTCTAATGCATACATTAATAAAACCGAATAATAAATATTAGTTCTTCACTTCTTCTATATAAGTTACTCAACTGGGTCGTGCACAGTTGAATTTGAATATATAATTTGCTTCCTTAACTCACTTTAAATATTATTAAAAATATTTGTTTAAGTTTACCCGTTTGACTTACTCTTGCCATGTTCACATTTCACATGCTTAATTTTAAGTCAAAGTGAAAGGAAGAAAAAGTGTTAACTTTCATAAATATCTTGGTGAAAAGTAATACTCAATTTTTTCTTTTTATTTACATTTTATTTTTACTCCCTTACAAAACAAATTACTTCTTTCTCTTTTTCAATTTTTTATCTTTAAAAACCTAAAGGGGTGTTTAGTACGATAGAACAGAAAGGAAAAAAAAAAGAATGAGAAAAATTTCTCTTGTTTGGTTGCACCGGAGACTGGAATCGAGAATGGATATGTGGGAATGATTTCCGTTCTCTCATTCTCTACAAATTGTAGAGAATAAATTTGTAGAGAATGAGTGAGAATGGAAAAAAAATTTGTTTTTGTTTTGATGTTGTTATGTGTTAATTTTAATTATTAATTAAAATTTTATATTTTTTTATATTCATTCTTTGTTTGTACCAAACGACATAATCCATTCTCTTTCCAAATTCATCTCTTTCTCACTATTTTCATTCTCTGTTACATTTTTCATTCTTTATAATTCCTTCCTACCAAACACCCCCAAAATAAGTTTAACTTTCAACGCATTCTCAACCCACACACTACATCCACCTAAAATATCCTTAGAGCATTCCCAATGGTCATGGTGAATACACCCCAATACACTCCCACATCAGCAAAACTTCTTTCTAATATATTCCCCCAATTCACCCCCAATACCCAATACATCCAATACACTCCAACATATTTATTTTCAAACTTTTAATAAATAAAACCACAAATATAATTTATAAAATAAATACATAATATTATATAAAATCCTAAAAACACCATTTTATTAATAAAAAAAAAAACATAAACAACACATTAAAATGCATTTAAAAAAAACAATCCTAAAAATGAATTAAAGGCAATAAGCTTACGGAAGATGTCAAATCTGCTCGACAAGATCATGACGTAGAGAATGGTGGACGTGTCGGTCTCGAAGTTCTTTGGTGGTCCGCTCATGCACCGCTAGCCTCTCCTCAAAAGTTCGTTGTGGTAAGTTACGTGGTTCATTAATGAAATCCTCTTCGAAAGAGGTTATGGCATTTACCGAGTCCTCGACAATCATGTTATGCAATATAACACACGCACACATGGTTCGACGAATCTTATTAATGCTCATGGCTTTTGCCGGTGCCTGAAGTATCTCCAAACGACCTTGAAGAACTCCGAATGCCTGCTCAACATCTTTCCGAGAACTTTCTTGGTACTTCTTAAACTTTTTCCTTTTCCCGTCTTGTGGGCATGTGAGCGACTTCACAAACATAGACCACTTTGTATATCGCCAACTATGCGCATGAACAAGTTTTTCATCATTCGAAAACGCCGCATAAAATGGTGTGGCACATACGTTGAGTCTTCAATGAAATAATCTAACATGAGTCGGTCACCAGAACCATACCGATCTCGATGAACCGGTTCACGAGTTAAAATTTGTGAGGTTTCGGCACCATCATTGAGCTCGATACAATCTTTCATGATACCCATGAGCTCCTCATCACTAAGCAACTCACCCGAGTATGTATTGATGCTCGACAAAAACGATATGGTAATTGATTTTGAAGTAGAATTTGTATTGGAAAGTATGTGTTTGAGATTTGGTTTAATGAATAAAATTAGTGGGTTAAATAAGTGAATAAATGTTGGAAAATGTTGGATTTTTTAAAAAAACGAGGTCTTAAGACCCGTGCGTTGCACGTCCGGGATGAATTATATTTGTTTCTGCGTTGTAGTTGTATTTAAAAAATATTATTTTCAGTGTTAACGTGTGGTTTAAAAATGATCTATATCAGAATAACGTTGAGTTGTGTGTAAGAGTATAGTTATAATATGGACAGAATTGTGAAGATAGAATGTAAGGAAGTAATCGACAATATAATATATAATTGTCTTGGTTAAAAATTACATGTTGTTGAACGTTGATTAAAAAATGTGTATGAATACATCTATATCACTACAATTAAGTTTAGTAATAATTTTTTTAAAAATATTTGTATGTAGGATAAAAAGTTACGCACCGTTGAGTTGATGTTGTATATGATGAGTTTATTTACTTATTTTTTCACATGTCACAATCTAATAGTTTTAGGATAATTTTTTAAGTTAATTTATAGGTGGATAAATCATTTTCCTTTATATAATGATATGTACAATATGTTGTTACTAATAATTAATTTAAGTTAATTAGTCTTTATTATGTGTTACTCTAAACATGCAATTTCAATGATTAGAATTAAACTTATTTTGTTTTAAAAAAGTAGGGGGATCTCTAGCGCGGACCCGATTAAGACAACGTAAGCTAGATCTCCTGTTGCGAGCAAATGATCCACGCCTTTCAAAAAAATGTTAGTTGGGGTATCCATTTACAAAATTATTTTTTTTGTAACAGAGGGTCGGGAGAAACGCTGTATTTATTAACACATGTATTAGAATATTAGAAATTAGGTTTTGTAACATTTAGTTGCATGACTCCAACAATCTTCGACGTCTTTTATGTTGTCAAGTACGTACTATAGTATATTAGTATGTCACAGTGTCAAACTTCGTATCCATGTTATTATATTTTTTAAAAAGTCAAATAATGATAAACATGTCAAGGTAAACACATTTGGTAATGCAATTTTATTTTTGCAACCAAATATTATTAGTATGTGACAGTGTCGAAGTTCGTACATATATAAACGAACAGTCATACCAATATAATCATAAAAACATATATACGTTTACATATACATATATATATAATTATAGGAAAATAAAGTAACCATAACAATTGTGAATTAATTAGGTCACGTTTGGTTCACAGAATTTGATGGAATCTGATGGAATTGGAATTGAATTTCATTCCTTAGTGTGTTTGGTTGCTCAAAGATGGAGGAATTTCATTCCATTGGAATGTAAACATTCCATCATTTGATGGAATCTCCATTTCTTGGGGATAGAGGAAGGAATTTCATTCCTTCCATCACTTGAATTTTCAAAAAATCAAAAACATTCCGTCAAATTTCATTCCTTCAAATTCCAATTCATTTGAAAGATTTCATTCCTTCCAAAGACATTTTGTGAACCAAACGCGCCCTTTAGTCTCTTTCACATTCCAATCTTTCAGCTTCCAAATCATCATCAATAGTAAGCCCAATGGAATTCCAAAACTTCTCATTCACACTTACATGGATAATCAATTACTAACTCTTCCAATTATGCACATACCCACTAATAAATCACATAACAAATCCATAATTTACTACCCATCCTACATCCATTTGTAAACCATGCAATTAGAGTTATAACAACATTTATGAGGAGAGATTATATTAGTTTTAGAGTTGATTCATGACTCAGCTTTTATATTATTTCTCCTACCAACGCAAATATATAATTACATTAAAAACTGGAAAAATATATCTTTTACAAACATCTATATAGAAAACAATCCTGGCTACAAATCTTTTCATCAGAGATGATGAAGTCGGTACTCATGTACTTGTTCTTCACGCTGATCACATAGCAACGTCTACAAATCATGACAACAATCGGGCCAGAAGACTCTTTGTGAAGTTGATCCAAAAAAATAGCATCCCTTTCCTTAGGTTGTTTTGCAACAATATCATTACTCTTCCCCATTTGAACATGTATTTTTTTGGCTTTAGAGAGACTTACGAAAACTAAATGCTTTCAGGAGGGAAGAATGCAAAGTGGGAAGTGAATGATGGATTCCTCATATATATAGACCCTTGAGGAACCAAACAAATTCTATAACCCCCAACTCAATAAACTCTCATTAAACATCTATCTATTTATCACAAACCTCACGTTTATTTACATATACATATACATCACTTAGTCTCTTTCACATTCCACCCTTTTACATTACTTAGTCTCTTTCACATTCCACCCTTTTACATTACTTAGTCTCTTTCACATTCCACCCTTTCAACTTCCTAATCATCATCAATATAATCAATTACTACTCTTCCAATATCTCTTTCACATTTCACCCTTTCAACTTCCTAATCATCATCAATATAATCAATTACTATTCTTCCAATAATGCACATATTACTAATAAACCACATAACAAATGAAGAATTTAATACCCATGCTATATACATTTGTAAACTATGCAATTAGAGCTATAACAACAATTATGAAGAGAGATTATTTAAGTTTTAGAGTTGATTCATGACTTATATTTTTATATTATATAAGGATATCAAACTAGCCGTTTGTATGTTTAAGGGGGAGAAAATTCATTTTTTTTTGAATAAAACTAGCCGTTTAGAATTAAAAAAAAACAAAACAAAACTCGATTACGATCCGTAGTAGCCACCACATTTCTCACCCAATAAGACCCAATACGGCGGAATACGGCCCACACCCGATGGTGTGGACCGTATTGGAAGGGCAATACGGAGCAATACGCCCCCCATTGGGGGTGCTCTTTAAATATTTTTCAACCCTATATATATCTATACTATATTATAAAGCAAATAAGGTTTTAAGTTTCAACTTTCAACAATGTACACCTACTAATGCATAATGTACAATACATCTATATACCCCAAAATACCCTTAGAAGAAATATCAACCACTCATTTTTCTCTCTCCTCCATAAATCATTTTATTCCTCTAATTCATTCAAAATCTTTTATCTCAAAAACTTATATCGATAAATTATAAAAATTATATGGGTGTTCTTAAAATTTCATGCTCTTTTATTAGAGATGTCATTCGATATACTTTCGAAGAATTTTTAAATCCGAGGGCGGAGCCCGTACGGCTAAGAATGGCTATCACAGGTATGTGTAACATCCGCTATTTTGACCCGTTTGACTTTATGTGTAATATGACTAACATTCTATTTAATAACATGATTTGGTTCAATTTGTGGCTAAACGACTAGATAATGTGTTTGACGGGTCGATTGACCGATTAATTATGTGATTCGACACTCGACGAATAGTTATTTTGGCTAGTTAGTGTGATGGGTCGACCCGTGGATAGGATCCAAGACCCATTTACCCAACCCACCAACCACCTTATCCTTTCCCTTTCATTCATTTCATCTATCTATCTTTCTCTTGAACTCCTAGCAAGAACACACACACATGCAATCACCTCTCTTTAAGTCTCCTTCATCAAATCATTGTTGTTAACTTGATCAAGAGCAAGAATCATCATCATCTTCATCTCATCTCCATTATATCAAAGAATTGAAGTCTCAAGTGCAAGAAATCCTTTCCATTCGCTCACTTTCGGATTTGAACCTTAGGTGGAACTTTTGGTAAGTCAAACTCATTCCATAATTATCATTTCATGTTTGTTTATCTATTTCTAGTTGGTGTCCAGCCATTTCGAGCCACGAATCGAGTCGAAACTCGTTTTAGGTCAAGTTAGGGTTTTGGTTAGGGTTTTGAACGACTTTGGGCGATTTTGGTATTATGAATGGGTTTTGTGGAATGGGTTAAGTGTTATTAGGTGTAATAATGTGTATTCATACTTCAAAATAAGTTTCAAGTTCATACAAATCGATTTGGAGGTCGTTGGATCGTTTTCGGGTGTGTTTGGGTCGTTTTTGCTGCACTTGCAGCTGCTGGTTCTGAATCTGCAGGTTGTCCCACTGCGGCGCAGTGGGAGGGCATAGTCCCCACTGCGGCGCAGTGGATTCTCTCGGCCATTCTTGCTCCTTAGCCCACTGCGGCGCAGTGGGCATGGTTTTGGCTCACTGCGGCGCAGTGGATACTTTCGGGGAAATTTTGCGCGTCAGTTTTAAAACGTTAATAACTTTTGATCCGTAAGTCCAAATAAGTTGTATGACCTATCGTTGGAATCGTAAGAGAGTCTAGTTTCTAGTAGTAACACTCTTTTTGTATGAATCTTTTGTCATTTCTAAAAAGGTCGAATCGAATGCGTCTTGTTCCTACTCGTTTAAGTTGTAAAGGCGTTTAGGGTTTGTGACTTGACCTAATTGTGCTAAACCAACTTGTTTATGATTGTAGAGTTGACATTATGGTATTATGATGTATAATTATAGGTTGTGGACGTGTGGACCCTGTTACTCGTTTGTAATCTTATTCTAGCTTCTTTGCCGGGCAAGGTGAGTTTCGTATCTCCCTACTCGCTTGAGATTCGGGCTGAAAAGTGTAAACCTGGCGTGTTTACTTGTATTTATTGATGTATTGATTGTTTGACTTTATTGTTGGATTGATGTGACGTATCTTTTCGTTTGATTGACTTGGGTTGTGTTTTCGTTAAGTATTACTTATACATTAGGATAGACGTACATACATGGAAGTCGGTTATGCCTTCATTGGGTTTTAGATGTGGTGGGAAGGCTGCGGGTGACCCTATATATAAGCATCTGGGACTTCAAGAAAGTAGAATCCTCTGAAGTATATGTACGTATAGTTGGTTTATATTGTGACTAGTGGTTCACTTTGTTGATTATTGATCGTTGGCTTATGGTTGTCGTATTTTGATTGTTGGGTTATGTTTGAGGAATATTGATTGGTGGCACAGGTTCATTGTACATTGATTGTTGGTTCATGAGCATGCATTTACATTTGATTGTAAGCATTGCATACATTGTTGATGAGCCCTCGGCAGGGGATTGCCGACATCCTGGTGCATAGATGTATGCACCCGTTAGGGATGTAGATCCTGACCCCGAGTATATAGACATATATATCTCGATGATTTTGAGATACAGCCTTGTTCATTGTTATGACAGAAGGGTATCGTTGCATTGGTGACTGCGTTCACGCATAGGATAGGCATGTTGGCTTATTCATGCATTTGGCACTTACATTGATTCATACATCATTCGTGCATTCTCATTTCACTCTTATTTGTCTTGTGTAATCCTGTTGTTGGACGATATTGTGTTGCTTAGAGGCTCGCTGTAAGTCATGCCTAGCCTCTACTCGTATATTGTGATTATTGTTGATGGTTCTTTATGGACCATTACTACGAACTCACCAACCTTGTGTTGACTATGCTTAGTACACTTTTCAGGTAATCAGATTCTCCCCGGACGTGGTGTTTAGTTGCTTGCTTGCTGTCTAACCCGGACTTGGACCTCATGGATCAAGGATTCATTGACCCTCCTTTTGCATTATACTTAGGATCGTTTGCCATCTTTGGATGTATTATGTTAACTTTGATGGCTATTTGCTCCTGTTGTATTTTGTTACTTGTTTTGCTATGTTTTGGATTCACCGAATCGTTAATTGCATTTAGTTTGTTCTATTGTAATTCCACCGGGTGCTGTATGATTTCCGTGACATTTCGAGCTCCGGCTTGGGGTGTTACAGAATGGTGGCCCATGCGTGGTCGTAGAGAATTAGGCGGTTTGACCTAGACTACGGCTTAAGTTGAAACTCTTCATATAGCATGCATGGTTAGGAAATTCGTGTGCAATGTGAATTATGTGAATCCCCGTGTGAGTTCGTAGTTAAGACCACTTGTGTGATAGCTTAAATTCAATGTGATGAATGTGGATATTATGATTTGTTGTTGTTATTTGTTGAAGCTAATGTGATGATTTAGGGCAAAATGAAGGGATGCCATTAACTTAGTATAATATTGTGGCAACCCTAAAAGAACCCGATCAACTCTTTTATGGTTACCCGATACTATAGCAAGTTCATGACATCGTGGATTGCGCACGTGTAGCTTAAGGTATAGTAAGGAACCGATATGCTTAATGGAAGTTGATTAGGTGGAAGGTTAGCCGTTGGTACACCTTGTATACATACCCGGTCAACAACTAGAGGGCATATCGAATTCGGATTATACTTTGAATCATTCGTGTTAGTTGTTTAATGGCATGACGAAATGAACATGATTACTTAAATTAATAATGAGGTATTGTAATAAATTCAACATGGTGTTATGATACGTAAAAATCCCTTATGATTCTAACACTGTTGCCTTAGCATAATGTTATGAAATGAGTGTGTGGTATCAGTATGAGAGAATTGACTACTTGTGTGACTAACATGCGAGCATTTGAGACTAACTCTCGGGTCAACGTGTCACTTGTTTTATAGAAATGGAAAGACCAAGAAGAGTCCGAACAAATTATAGGGCTGAAGAAGAAGAGCCTCAACCGGAAGCTCAACCGGAAGTACAAGGTGGTAGAGGCCGTGGTAGAGGCCGTGGTAGGGGTCGTGGTGGAGCTCCTGAGCCAAACTTGGCTGAGGTAATTGCTCAAACGGTTGCTGGCATCATGCCCACCATCATTGCTCAAGTCACAGCAAGTCTTGGGCAAAATAATGGGCCTCAAAATAACGAAGCCCCAGAAAACGTAAACAATGAAAATGATCAACCTCAAGCCGAAGAATATGAGGAAGAGGAACCAATGGGAGTTAATATCGGGATGCCCATGAATAACCAATATGGGGGATACCGTCAAGGGTGTATCTTTAAGGATTTTAAAAGTTGTGGGGCACCGGAGTTTGATGGGAAAGGTGGTCCCACGGAATGCATAAGATGGTTTGAGGCGATAGAAGCGGTGATTGAGAGGAGTCATTGCACCTATGATGACCGGATTTCCTACGCATCCGGCATGTTTAGGCATGACGCCTTGAGTTGGTGGAACCAGGAAATAACATTGGGGCGGACCCAGAATTTGGAATGGATTGACTTCAAAGACAAAGTGAAAGCCAAGTTTTGTCCTCCATATGAACTCCAAAACTTAACCATCGAATTCGCAAACCTCAACATGGAGGGAGCCGATTATAAGGGCTATGTGAGACGATTTCAAGAGTTGTCTACCCTCATTCCTCACTTGGTGGGTACTGAGTTACAAGCCATCCAGAAGTTTGTATTGGGCTTGAATCCTCAGGTCCGATCTTATGTTAACTCAAACATGCCTACTTCCTTGGCTAATGCGGTCAACCAAGCCGGGAGTGTGACCGAAGATCTTTTGAGGTGTGGTGTTTTGAGCAAATCCTCGTCAAACAAGAGGAAGGAAGTGGGTGAGTCTAGCGGAGTAAGGAAAATGGGGAAGTTTGACCCCAGGAATGTAAATAGGGGTAGGATAATGGCGGCGGTGGAACCGGCTAGGAGGGCTTATACCGGGCCTCATCCTTTCTGTGGGAAATGCAACAAGCATCATCCCGCCCATAACCAATGTGGTGCATGCTTTAATTGCAATCAAGTCGGGCACCTCTCCCGAGATTGTAGAGTTCCAAGAGCGGGCCCAATGAATGTGGCCCCTATTCGGGCCGTTCCTCCTCAAGGAAATCAAAGAAGGGGTGAGTGTTTTGAATGTGGTAGCCGTGACCACTATCGTAATAATTGTCCTCGATGGGTGGGACAACAAGTTCAAGTAGCCGTTCATCCAAATCAAGTCCAAATGGTCGGGCCTAATCAAAACCGGGGACAACAAGGCCACCAAGTGCAACCACGCGGCCGAGCCTTTGCGGCTAATGTAAATGAAGCCCGCAATGATCCTAACGTAGTCGCAGGTACCTTTCTTATTAATGGTCTCTATGCAACCGTCCTATTTGATTCTGGGGCCGATTATAGCCTCGTGTCTTCTAATTTTGTTCCTTTGATTGATGTGCATCCTTGTGCTCTAAACTATGTGCTTGACATTGAAATGGTAAACGGGTCACTAACTAGAATTAGCCAAATACTCCGTGATTGTGTTTTGACCTTGGAAGACGTTGACTTCTTCATTGACCTTATGCCTCTTGACATTGGTAGTTTTGATATTATAGTGGGTATGGATTGGTTGACGGCGGTAAATGCAACCATTGATTGTGGCGAGAGAGTCGTTAAGATACCTTTGGCTAACGGTAAAATTCTTAGGGTTCAAGGTGAAATCTCCGATTCCTCAAATTCTAAAGTCTTTAGTGCTACCATCTCAAGGGTAGAATTGAAGACCGTTCCTATTGTTTGTGATTTCCCCGATGTTTTTCCGGATGACTTACCGGGATTACCTCCAACTCGTGCGCTTGATTTTCGTATTAGTCTTATCCCCGAAGCCGCGCCCGTAGCAAAAGCTCCTTATAGACTAGCTCTAACCGAAATGCAAGAGCTACAAACTCAACTCAAGGAACTCCAAGAGAAGGGTTTCATTCGCCCTAGTCAATCTCCTTGGGGTGCTCCTGTCCTCTTCGTCAAAAAGAAAGACGGATCCTTCCGAATGTGTATTGATTACCGGGAATTGAACAAGCTCACCGTGAAGAACCGATATCCTCTCCCTAGAATTGATGACTTGTTTGATCAACTTCAAGGAGCTAAGCACTTCTCAAAAATCGATCTTCGCTCGGGTTATCATCAACTCCGGGTACATGAAGATGACATCCCCAAAACGGCTTTTCGCACAAGGTATGGCCATTTTGAATTCACTGTAATGCCTTTTGGGTTGACTAATGCACCGGCGGTGTTCATGGACTTGATGAACCGGGTGTGTCAACCATACTTAGAAAAGTCTGTCATTGTGTTCATTGATGACATACTTGTATACTCGAAGACAAAGGAGGAGCATGTTAAGCACTTGCGTGAAGTGCTTGAATTACTAAGGAAGGAGAAGTTGTATGCAAAATTCTCCAAGTGTGAGTTTTGGTTGGAAGAGGTCCACTTCCTTGGCCATGTAGTGAGCAAGGATGGTATTCATGTGGACCCAAGCAAGATTGAAGCGGTTAAGAATTGGAGAAGACCCGAAACGCCATCCGAGATCCGCCAATTCCTTGGATTGGCGGGTTACTATAGAAGATTCATTGAAAACTTCTCCCGTATTGCACAACCACTCACCCTTTTGACTCAAAAAGATAGAAACTTTGAATGGGGCGAAAGACAAGAGAACGCCTTCCAAACGCTTAAGGATATGCTATGTGATGCTCCTATTTTGACATTACCGGATGGAATAGAAGATTTTGTGGTTTATTGTGATGCTTCGGGGCAAGGGTTGGGTTGCGTTCTTATGCAAAGGGGTAAAGTCATTGCTTATGCCTCTCGTCAATTGAAGGTGCATGAGAAGAACTACCCAACACATGATTTGGAATTGGGAGCGGTTGTGTTTGCTTTGAAGTGTTGGAGACATTATCTCTATGGCACCAAATGTGTGATTTATACCGATCACAAAAGTCTTCAACACATCTTTACTCAAAGCGAATTGAATATGAGGCAAAGGCGTTGGTTAGAACTATTTAGTGATTATGATTGTGACATCCGTTATCACCCGGGCAAGGCAAATGTAGTAGCCGATGCCTTGAGCCGAAAAGAGAGAGTGAAACCAAGACGGGCTAGAGCTATGAGCCTCACGGTAGGGCCAAACATTCGCGATCGAATCATTGAAGCCCAAATTCAAGCCACCCTACCGGAAAACTTTGGAAACGAAAACCTAGATGGCATGGAACAACTATTTGACCGAAAGAATGATAATGGGCTATACATGGTTGAAAGACTTTGGGTTCCTATTTTCGGCGGCTTAAGAACACTTATTATGAATGAAGCTCACCTATCGCCTTATTCGGTCCATCCCGGGTCGGATAAGATGTACTTTGACTTGAAGGAATTGTATTGGTGGCCGGGCATGAAGCGTGATGTGGCAAGGTATGTGAGTGAGTGCCTTACTTGCTTACAAGTCAAAGCCGATCACAAGAAGCCACCCGGATTGTTGGTACAACCGGTGATGCCCGAATGGAAGTGGGAACATATCTCAATGGACTTCATCACTAAACTACCGAAGACGAGAAGCGGCCGAGACACAATTTGGGTGATAGTAGATCGGTTAACGAAATCGGCTCACTTTTTAGCCATTCGTGAAACCGATAAATTTGACACTTTAGCTCGTTTGTACATCAAAGAAATAATATCTAAGCATGGAGTGCCGATTTCTATCATTTCCGATAGAGATGCCCGTTTCAAATCAAAATTTTGGGAAGCCTTTCAAAAAGCCATGGGTACTCGACTTGACATGAGCACGGCGTTTCACCCTCAAACGGATGGGCAAACCGAGAGAACCATTCAAACACTTGAAGACATGTTGAGGGCATGTGCAATTGATTTTGGTGGAAGTTGGGAAGACCACTTGCCGCTAGTCGAGTTTTCATATAACAATAGTTATCATGCTACCATTCAAATGGCGCCCTTTAAGGCATTGTATGGTAGGATATGCCGTTCTCCTCTAGCTTGGGCGGAAATTGGGGAGAGTCAACTCCTCGGGCCGGAAGTTGTAATTGAAACGACAAAAGTGATTTCTCAAATCAAGGAGAAGTTGCAATTGGCCCGGGAACGTCAAAAGAAGTATGCCGATGTGAGGCGGAGACCATTGGAGTTTGAAGTTGGTGACTTTGTACTTTTGAAAGTGTCGCCTTGGAAGGGGGTTGTACGTTTTGTGAAGAGAGGTAAACTTGGGCCAAGGTATATTGGTCCTTTCAAGATTCTTGAACGGGTTGGGAAAGTTGCTTATCGGTTAGAACTGCCTCAAGAGCTTAGCGGTGTGCATGATGTGTTTCATATCTGTAACTTGCGAAAGTGTTTGGCGGATCCTACTCATCATGTGCCAATGAATGAAATTCGGGTTGATTCGAAGCTTAATTTCGAGGAAGAACCGGTGGAGATCTTGGATCGCCAAGAAAAGAAACTCAAGAACAAACGCTACACAATTGTCAAGGTTAGATGGAATGCTAGACGTGGAGCCGAGTTCACTTGGGAACGAGAAGATCATATGAAGTCCAAGTACCCACATTTGTTTAACGATTAGTGTCTTGTCGAATTTCGGGACGAAATTCTTTTAACGGGGGGATAATGTAACATCCGCTATTTTGACCCGTTTGACTTTATGGGTAATATGACTAACATTCTATTTAATAACATGATTTGGTTCAATTTGTGGCTAAACGACTAGATAATGTGTTTGACGGGTCGATTGACCGATTAATTATGTGATTCGACACTCGACGAATAGTTATTTTGGCTAGTTAGTGTGATGGGTCGACCCGTGGATAGGATCCAAGACCCATTTACCCAACCCACCAACCACCTTATCCTTTCCCTTTCATTCATTTCATCTATCTATCTTTCTCTTGAACTCCTAGCAAGAACACACACACATGCAATCACCTCTCTTTAAGTCTCCTTCATCAAATCATTGTTGTTAACTTGATCAAGAGCAAGAATCATCATCATCTTCATCTCATCTCCATTATATCAAAGAATTGAAGTCTCAAGTGCAAGAAATCCTTTCCATTCGCTCACTTTCGGATTTGAACCTTAGGTGGAACTTTTGGTAAGTCAAACTCATTCCATAATCATCATTTCATGTTTGTTTATCTATTTCTAGTTGGTGTCCAGCCATTTCGAGCCACGAATCGAGTCGAAACTCATTTTAGGTCAAGTTAGGGTTTTGGTTAGGGTTTTGAACGACTTTGGGCGATTTTGGTATTATGAATGGGTTTTGTGGAATGGGTTAAGTGTTATTAGGTGTAATAATGTGTATTCATACTTCAAAATAAGTTTCAAGTTCATACAAATCGATTTGGAGGTCGTTGGATCGTTTTCGGGTGTGTTTGGGTCGTTTTTGCTGCACTTGCAGCTGCTGGTTCTGAATCTGCAGGTTGTCCCACTGCGGCGCAGTGGGCATGGTTTTGGCTCACTGCGGCGCAGTGGATTCTCTCGGCCATTCTTGCTCCTTAGCCCACTGCGGCGCAGTGGGCATGGTTTTGGCTCACTGCGGCGCAGTGGATACTTTCGGGGAAATTTTGCGCGTCAGTTTTAAAACGTTAATAACTTTTGATCCGTAAGTCCAAATAAGTTGTATGACCTATCGTTGGAATCGTAAGAGAGTCTAGTTTCTAGTAGTAACACTCTTTTTGTATGAATCTTTTGTCATTTCTAAAAGGTCGAATCGAATGCGTCTTGTTCCTACTCGTTTAAGTTGTAAAGGCGTTTAGGGTTTGTGACTTGACCTAATTGTGCTAAACCAACTTGTTTATGATTGTAGAGTTGACATTATGGTATTATGATGTATAATTATAGGTTGTGGACGTGTGGACCCTGTTACTCGTTTGTAATCTTATTCTAGCTTCTTTGCCGGGCAAGGTGAGTTTCGTATCTCCCTACTCGCTTGAGATTCGGGCTGAAAAGTGTAAACCTGGCGTGTTTACTTGTATTTATTGATGTATTGATTGTTTGACTTTATTGTTGGATTGATGTGACGTATCTTTTCGTTTGATTGACTTGGGTTGTGTTTTCGTTAAGTATTACTTATACATTAGGATAGACGTACATACATGGAAGTCGGTTATGCCTTCATTGGGTTTTAGATGTGGTGGGAAGGCTGCGGGTGACCCTATATATAAGCATCTGGGACTTCAAGAAAGTAGAATCCTCTGAAGTATATGTACGTATAGTTGGTTTATATTGTGACTAGTGGTTCACTTTGTTGATTATTGATCGTTGGCTTATGGTTGTCGTATTTTGATTGTTGGGTTATGTTTGAGGAATATTGATTGGTGGCACAGGTTCATTGTACATTGATTGTTGGTTCATGAGCATGCATTTACATTTGATTGTAAGCATTGCATACATTGTTGATGAGCCCTCGGCAGGGGATTGCCGACATCCTGGTGCATAGATGTATGCACCCGTTAGGGATGTAGATCCTGACCCCGAGTATATAGACATATATATCTCGATGATTTTGAGATACAACCTTGTTCATTGTTATGACAGAAGGGTATCGTTGCATTGGTGACTGCGTTCACGCATAGGATAGGCATGTTGGCTTATTCATGCATTTGGCACTTACATTGATTCATACATCATTCGTGCATTCTCATTTCACTCTTATTTGTCTTGTGTAATCCTGTTGTTGGACGATATTGTGTTGCTTAGAGGCTCGCTGTAAGTCATGCCTAGCCTCTACTCGTATATTGTGATTATTGTTGATGGTTCTTTATGGACCATTACTACGAACTCACCAACCTTGTGTTGACTATGCTTAGTACACTTTTCAGGTAATCAGATTCTCCCCGGACGTGGTGTTTAGTTGCTTGCTTGCTGTCTAACCCGGACTTGGACCTCATGGATCAAGGATTCATTGACCCTCCTTTTGCATTATACTTAGGATCGTTTGCCATCTTTGGATGTATTATGTTAACTTTGATGGCTATTTGCTCCTGTTGTATTTTGTTACTTGTTTTGCTATGTTTTGGATTCACCGAATCGTTATTTGCATTTAGTTTGTTCTATTGTAATTCCACCGGGTGCTGTATGATTTCCGTGACATTTCGAGCTCCGGCTTGGGGTGTTACACTATACATATCACCTCCTATGACCTATCACACTTTATGGCCTATCACCCCCACCATCTCACCGCCGCAACGCGCTGATACTTTCTCTCGTTGATCTAAACTAGTATCTCTCTCATTTATTCACTAATTTAAATAGTTTCACATAATATACCTATACTACTCTTAATGAAATTATTTACAACATACAACCTTAATATTAAAATAACTACAATATCCATTTTACATCAATTACTTTTAAGTTAATAACCACACCGTTACTGCCACCAGCGCTGCCACCACTACCCGTTATCGTCACCGTTGCTGCATTGCGTGAATACCCCACTTCGATTTATAAATTTGATTCACTTGCAATATTAAGTGAACTAGATTTTTTATCCGGGCGTTGCCCCGAACCGCCGCGGCTTCATGCAAACATACATCTAGCATTACCCAAAAGTTTGGACACTTAAACGAAGAGTTTGATAGTAAAAGTTAAATACCTTAAAATAAGAGATTGAAAGTAAAAAATTTTTTTTTGATGATTAAAGTTAAAAACCCAAAAGTATACTATAGAGTAAAAAAGAAAAAAAATTTAGGAAGAAGACAAAATTGCTGACGTTATGCAAAAACTCAAAGTTAATTGATAAAAATTAAGAACTTTAAAAGTAAACTATATTTAAGTTTGTATAAAAAAGTTAGACTAAAGTTAAAAGACCTAAAAGTTAAGTGGTAAGAATTAGGAATTCCTCTTCCAACTCGTTCCAAAATGGGCGTACAAAAGACAAAGAACATCATACATAAAAACAAACTACTTTGCGTCTAAAGCAAAGGAAAAAAAACATATTCGTGCCGATTTTGGGCTCTGCACCTTAGAATAGATTTGATTGGAAGGAGGGTGAGGGCGTTGCCCCGGACCGCCGCGGCTTCATGCAAACATACATCTAGCATTACCCAAAAGTTTGGACACTTAAACGAAGAGTTTGATAGTAAAAGTTAAATACCTTAAAATAAGAGATTGAAAGTAAAATTTTTTTTTTGATGATTAAAGTTAAAAACCCAAAAGTATACTATAGAGTAAAAAAGAAAAAAAAAAGAAAAAAAAATTAGGAAGAAGACAAAATTGCTGACGTTATGCAAAAACTTAAAGTTAATTGATAAAAATTAAGAACTTTAAAAGTAAACTATATTTAAGTTTGTATAAAAAAGTTAGACTAAAGTTAAAAGACCTAAAAGTTAAGTGGTAGAAATAAAAAAATTTAAAAGTATACTATAGTGTAAAAATAAATAAAAATAAATAGGAAGAAGACAAAAGTGCTGACATTAGCATGATGTCAGCATGATACTGTAGATAAGGAGTCCCTTCTTTATTATATATATATAAGGGTTGGATATTGTAAAACAAGTATTAAAGTAAAACAAATAGGACAAGATCTTAACCCTTAAGACATGTTTGGTAAGGGGAAATGAAGGGAGAGAAATGGAAATGGATGTATTTCTATTGTTTGGTAGGGTGAAATGGGGTTGAGAAATATGAACACGGAGATTTGATTTTCTCAGAGAAATCTAGTTACATACAACTTGATTTCCTTATCTTTTGTGAAGAAAAGCAATTCTCAACTTTTACAGTGCAAAATTGACAACACGGAGAAATCAAACTCCCCACCACTTTAGCATTGAAACATGGTATAAATTTAAAACCCAGGTGACCAACACATGACACAAACAAAAATGAATCTAACCTACGCCATTTCACTAGTGATTGAACCGATTAAATCGATATCGCCTACTGTTACTGTTGATTTCACACGATCCCTAGAGTGATTCTCCTCCCCTTTTTGAGTTGTCAAGTTAGAACCGAAGATCGGATCTTTTAAACAAGTATCTATAAAAACCACAAATTGTTGGTCGGAAAAGTACAAACTTACCGGAAATTGGGCTTTATAGATCTAAGAATATAGAGATGAGAAAGAGTGATTTTGTAAAGTGATTGTGTTGATTGGAAGTTTAGAAAGGGAAAAGCTTGTTGTTCTTCTTCTCTATTTGATTGAAAGAAACATACTCCGTAACATCAGAAAATCGCAATACTTACTTTGAAAGTTGGCATCATCAGTACCTTTGCGGCGAGTTTCTTTTTGCTTTTATTACAAATGTTTATGATGATGCTAAGCATTGACAAATAAAGCTGATTATTTTGTTATAATATTTCATTTATATATTTTTGTCTATTTAATTTCTCTAGATTTTTATCAAACACAAAAAATAATTTCTCAGGTTAATTTCCCTGTCGTTACCAAATAAGGGAATTTATTAAATTTCTCGGTCAATTTCATTTCTCTACATTTCATTTCTCTGGTTCATTTCATTTCCCTTAATTTCTCCCAACCAAACGTGCCCTTAGATCATGGTTAAATTGATGCACGAAGATTCACGAAGTAATTGATGCACAATGATTTTCATGATGCACAATGATTTTCAGTAAAGAAAAACCTATTGTTTTATTTGTTTTTACTTTAATACTTGTTTTATTTTACCTAAAACTTATATATATAATGGTTAAAGATAGGTATGATAATAACAAATATAGTTATCTCATAAGTTATCAGAGTTTATGACAACTTTTGATGAATATAAAATGTCGGTATACATACTCTACAGTGAAACATTCGAATATTAGTGTACTTAAGCTATTTTTAATTTATATTTTCGTTTATTAACTAAAAAATAAGGTTAGAAAAGAACATCATTTTTTCATAATCACATTAAATCTCCATCCTCTTACCTCGTAAAGATTATGATGTTGCTAAATTCCTTCAGTTAATACCCACATTGTTTTGAGTATCTACACAAATCGAACTCGCATTTCTCAACTTCATATATAGGTCTAAATAACGAGTATCACTCAATCTATTGATGGATTGGTTTTTATTTTAATTTTTAACTTCTTAAAAAATAGAAATAAAGTATTTATGAGTCTTAAGTTATGTTGTCAAGTTGTCAAAAACTAGAGAAAAAATCTTTGAACACTTATGGGAGAAGGTGATCACTGTTATTAAACAGTCGGTTGAATCAATCGGATCAATAAGAAAAAAGTACCAATTCGATAACTACTGATTGGTTCATTGTGACTGAACCGTATTGAGTTGCTTGAATTAGTATGGTCGGACCTAACTAGATTGGGTTAAAACATTATAAACAACAGTCAAAGATTTCTTTTGGTTAAAATTTTTTGTGCTACAATTGGTACTATATTTGTACCATATCAATTTAACTCATACTCGTATTATGTTTCATTTAAAATTCTTTTGTTTTATTTCATTCTCTGATTTCATACTTGTATTTTGAATTTTTTCTGTCTTTCTTTTTAAACTTTTTCTTTAAATATTTTTATTTGTGTAATGTAATACTTAATAAAAATTATATGAATTGATTGAGTTTAAATGTGTTTTCTTTGATATAAATTTAAGCAAGTATTATCTATACTATATTACGAGTATAAAGCAAATAGGGTTTTCAACTTTCAACATTCAACTTTCAACAATGTACGCATGCTAATAATATAAAGCAAATAGGGTTTTCAACTTTCAACTTCAACTTTCAAAATTCAACTTTCAACAATGTACACATGCTAATGCATGATGTACAATACATCTAAACCACATTACATCAATAACTTACACTACTCGCCACCACCGCCGCCGCTCTCCCCACCACCACCCGTCACCGCCACCGTCTCCGCCGCCATCACATCACCACCACCGGTGCCACCTCCACCATCGTCGCAACGCGCGGGTACCATTCTCGTATAACATAAAAAAATATATCTACGGTCAAAGTCAAAAAGAAAAATTTTAAAAATTCAAAACAAGACATTTTTAATAAGACAGAATGAGTATTTATTTTGGTAACCCCCTTTCTTTTTATCATTTTCTCGTCATTTCATTGAGAACACCATTGGTAAAACAACTTTCACATAGCATTTTTTTTTTTTTTTGGGAAAGCACATAAGTTTTTCTATTGAGAAAAAAAAAACAATTTTAATGGCCATGTTCCAATTCTCAACCAATAAACATTTTATAAAACGATTTCTTTTATTTTGAAGTTATAATATTTGAAAAAAAAATATATATATATGGTTGGTAGTAACATAATTTTGAATATAAAATAAGAAAAATATGATGTGTTGTTGATGTGGCAGTAAAAAACAAATGAGAAAGCAATAAAGGTTGGAAAAGGCATTAGGTTTTAGGAGGAAGATCACCTCAACTCCTAGTTAAAAATAACTTGAAAGGTAAAACTATAAAATTTTTAGATTTTGGATTAAAATTAAGGGCTAAGATTTAAAAATTATCTTTTAATCTTGACTTTTGATTTTTATTCAACGACCAAAACCTCTCTAACTTTATCCCTCAAGTTGGATAATCTGAGAAATTTCCATCCTAAATTTTCTGTAACTTTTTTTGTTTTGAACATTAAACTTTTTTCTAGGGGTGTTCATTGAACCGTTCAATCCGGACCAATCCGGTCAAATCGGGGTATTTGGTTTGGTCGGATTCAGTTGTTAATGTCTGGTCCATCAGTTTAAGTTTTGAAAAACCGAGTTACTTGGTCCGGTTATGATTTGAGCAAAGTACAAACCGTCAAAAACCGGACCGGACCGGATCAAAATATATTAGTAAACATGTGCAATATATATAAACTACAAGGGTATGTTTATAGTTTATAATATTAGTGTTCTTTTGGACTTTTAGTATTAAGTATGGTTTTGAAAAATCTCAGTAGTAATAGACTAATAGATGTGTAAATATTTCATTTTTACCTTGTTTATTTTTAGAGAAAGTTAAACTTATCTTGACACAAACTTTGACAAACATATATTGTGTTCTAATCATGTGATATGGAAAATATAATATGATGGATGTCTTTTGATAGTTGGCTACAACATATATTGTGTTTTAATCACGTGATAGATGTTTTAATTTTGAGTGTTCGTTATAGTTCTTGACACAAACTTTAACAAACATATAGAAAATTATATGGAAATAAAATAAAGGAAAAAAACAAATACAAAACCGTCAAACCGTCCAAACCGGACCGGCTTACATGGTCTGGTCTGGTTTGGTTTAATCACATACTTGGTCTCATTTGGTTTGATATATGATAAAACCGGAAATGCCGGTTTGGTTTGAGATTTAGCCAAACCAAACCAAACCGGACCATAAACACTCTTACTTTTTTCAACTATTTAAATTTTAAATATTATCTGTACCGATCCAACTTTCAATGCAAAAGATATTTTCCAACACAGTTTTGTTGTGATAATAAATTCATTAGTTTATTCTATAAATTTTTGAAGAATTGTATAGCAAAATGTTGTTTTTCCTATATCGATGACCTTTTTTTAGTAAAATCTTATACTCGTGTAATGTGTATATATTAATAATAAAAAAAAGGATGGTCAATGATCAACATTAGCGTAAAACTATAACTGTTTTGTTTGTTATCTACATAAAGAGACTAGTGAATAAAAAACCACAAGATGTGATTATATAAAATCCCATGCCCTTCCTTTTTACATACAAAAAATTATTAAATCTAAAAAATAAACTCTATGAATAAATTAAAGAAAATAAAAATTGTCCCCTGGTCCTCCAACTCTCATCAATTCCGTTGATGCCCCTTAACTTTTATGCTTGTCTTCAACAAACCATCTCAATCAACATCACTTTATGTACCAATTTTGAAGCACATAGTACAACACTAATGCAGAAACCATTTAATCAATCTTTAGCATTTGGGCCAGCACATGCTTTCAATACGGGGCTCCATATCCATTGTACTAAAAACTTTCTACCTCTTCTACCATTCATATTAAAAGTCCGACCCGACCCATCTTTCATAACTTCACCAATATACCCACCACCACCACCCGACCCATATAAACCTTCACACAAATCGCCGATCTCCGTGGGCGCGGTTGGGTCCTCGCCCGCGTACCACGCGTTAACCAACGGGTTCGACGAAAGCTCCGCGAGCTCGTGCCCAATCACACTAATCATCCCATCAATACCAACATCGCCATTTGGTGGTTTAAGTGGACCCGGCCCACCACCACGCATATAACTCGGAACAGCAAATGGGTAAGCGCAAACTTCGGGGCATTGTTGGCCCGAATTTCCAACCCATGCGTACGGTAAAGTGTAGCCCACTTTTGATGGAAAAGTAAAATAGTGGAACCCACAAACAGCTCTACAGAAATCCTCTACTGTCACGTCTACAGAAGTTAATATAAGATAAATTCCATTTTTATGATCCACTGGAAATGGTGCTGATTGGACTGCTGACCCAATTACTTCTTGGATCGTTAACCGGGTCAAGTGGGTCCCATGGGAATATTTTTGATCATGGTATTCCCCAGAAATAACCATGGACCGCGAAATGTTCGCATTTGTTTGGTCCGTGTAAAGCGAGACCGTCTCCCACCAGTCTGATACAGACGGGTGGCGGGCGGCACGAAGATTGGTAGTGGAAATAGATAATAAAAAATCTTTGATAATCAAAGTTTGGGTTGGCTTCCATTTTCCATACCAAATAATGTAAATGTTAATTGGTGACGAAAGAACCGGGCCCATATGGTACTTAAGGTTGACAAGTTCGGATGAACCTTCATATTTTTTAGATGATGTCAATGTTTTTGGTGGAAGTAAATTTGGGTTAACAAATGTGTAACCTAAATTCAGGGTTTGTACATTGGAGGATGCATAACAAACAATTGTACTAAAAAAACATAAGTAAAAAATGAATGTCATGAAATATAATTGTGACATTTTTGCAATGTACTTATGGTTTTTGTGTAAGTAAGGATTTGTAAGAGAGGGGTGTAAGGAAAGAACCAAAATGGATGGATATATAAAGGGAGTGAGCGAGTGAGTGTGAAGTGTTGTTTTGAAAGGGGAATGGGCTGGAGACAGCTTTCAATAATGTTATTGTAGAGAGTATGTTGTGACCACTCTTTTTCTTTCTTTTAAGAATCATGTGTATTCAATGCAATACATACAACATAGTCCTTTTGAAATGATTTTTACTGTTTGAAGATATTTTTCAAATTTAGATTTTTTTACTGTTGAAAAATATCTTTGAAATCAGTCACATGCACAATTTAATGTTATATTTACTTTGTACTTAATTCTAAAGAACCTAACATGCATGTATATAAGTCAAAATTGTAGATAATAAACAATGATAATCAAAGTTTGGGTTGGCTTCCATTTTCCATAGCACAATTTAATGTTATATTTACTTTGTACTTAATTCTAAAGAACCTAACATGCATGTATATAAGTCAAAATTGTAGATAATAAACATGATAAATCCATTGTTTATTATGATAATAATAGTAATAGTACACATAGTAAACCTACATTATTATTAGGCACAGGGTAACACGACCAGAAAAAGGTCAACCCCACCAGAGCATTAGCGGCGACGTCGCCGCTAATGCTCCCACCGACATGCCACCGACATTGCTGCAATAATGACTGACAACGTTCGATCCCTAGATGCCACGTCGCAGGCATTAGCGGCGACGTCGCCGCTAATGCTCCGACATGGATACTGTTCCCTTTACGTCGGATCATATAATTGGAGTAAATGCCATGATCCTTATATATCGCAATCTGCATGAATTTGCATCAATAGAGTTTCATTTTCAAACGCTGCTTCTTTCATTTTCATTTGTTGCATTCTCTTTGCATCAATATAACAGGTATATATTTTATGTATATATATATATATATATATATTATGAATATAGATATTATACTTATGTGTAATTATATATATAGTTATTGTACTAACTATATATATAGTATGGATACCATCGATAGTTACTGAACTAGATGTTGACTTGTTTACTTTAATTGTTTCAGATGGATAGTTTGGAGGATATTTGGGCAGACCCAGAAAACGTACGTATCGAAGTGCCGGATGATGAGTTTGAGACACCTGATGCAGACGGTGTTTTTGACTGCGAAGCTGGAGACTTAGAAACCGAGGAGGTGTTCGCTTCCTTCGAAGAATTGACAGAGTGGGCTCAAAGAACAGCACTGAAGTTGGGTTATGTTCTAGTCAGACGGCGAACGAACACCAACTCGTTAAAGGTGGTCAATAAAGTGACACTAATATGTCAGCACAGTGGAAAACGCGATAAAAGGTTAACTGGGGCCGTTAAACGGTCCACCAAGATAGGCTGCCCCTTTACTCTGGTAGGCCCCCCGGGTATGATGGTGGTTGGAGGGTCACTGTCAAGGACTGGAAACACAATCATGATCCAGCTACCGATCTGCAGGGGTATGCATACGCGAGACGGATGACGGAAGAAGAAAAGGAATTTGTGGGAAACCAATCGGATCGCGGTTTGTACCCACGCCAGATCCTGGTAAACCTCAAAAGAGAATTTACAGGAAACCGGACTCGAAGAGGAGACATTACCAACTTTCTGAAATCGAGACGGAAGGCGGGCCAAGCAGGGCATACTCCAATGCAGGTACAAACATCATATTAGTGATTATGTACTACGTTGTTGGAAGTGACTTATTTACTATATTTTGTTCACCTGTCGCAGGTTATGTTCTCACTGCTGCAGGAGAAAAATTACATTTACCAGTTTACTACAAATAGTAAAAATGGACGGTTGGAGAACCTTTTTTTCATGCATCCAACATCAATGACCCTATGGCGCGGGTTATTGAAATAGACGCCACGTACAAAACCAACGTGTACAACATGCCGCTTGTTGAGATTGTCGGTGTGACTTCAACGGGCAGGACCTTCAGTTTAGCCTATGCTTTTATCGTAAACGAGCAAGAGGTGAATTATGAATGGGTGTTACAATCTCTCAAGTCCACCCTTGTTGAAGGCTTTGCCGTTCATGTCGTTCTAACTGACAGGGAGCAGGCCCTGATGAGAGCCTTGAAGGTTGTTATGCCGGAAGCGAAACACCTGTTATGTAGGTTCCACATATGGCAAAACATAATCAAACACTGCGAACCGGCATTGCGGCTGAAAGATGTGAACATTGAAAAGCTTCGCTTCTACTGGAGAACAGTCTATGAATCTGGGACAATTGACGAGTTTAAAGACAACGAGAAATGGTTAAAGAAAAAATTGGCAGATTTTCCAGGTGTCTACAGGTACCTGAACGAGAATTGGTTGTCCCCGTACCGAGAACAGTTTGTGTCATGTTGGGTCGATGAACATCTCAACTATCATAACCACACCACAAACAGAGTCGAGGCCGAGCACCACCTGCTGAAGGAAGAGCTGAAGGGGAAATGTACATTTACTAGAATCTTGCATATTGTTGATTCTGTCATGATCGGTCAAGAGACAGAAATAAGGGGGCAACTGGGGTATAGCAAGGGAACCCTGTTGGGTAAACACAACTACAACTGTATGAAGGCCCTGCTTGGAAAGGTTTCACATAAAGCTTTGGACATCATGGCTGATGAAATCGTTCGCTTAGACCAAAAACTTAAAAAACAGGTGAAAAAGTGCGGGTGCAAGGTTCGGTTTAGTTGTGGGCTACCATGTGCCTGCAAGATTGCCGAGTACATGCAGCGCGGTAAGTATGTTTTAATACCTTTTTTTTCATCATAAAGACATAATGTCGTATACTTATTGATATCCAAAAATGCAGGGACTCGTATTCAGCCGGAAGTGATAGACCCGTTTTGGAGAAAGCTTGATTTAACACCGTCGACATGCCTACCAGGAAACGACCACTTAAAAGACGGAGACGATGTAGAAGCTATCCATGAAGTCGTAGGTGACCTTACGAGTTTCTTGGTTGAGCAACCCAAGGCCCAACGGAAACATTGGTTGTCGAAGATAAAGGACATGTTTAAGCCGGGCAACACACAAGTGAAAGATCCTCTCGTTCAGAAGAGCACACGCGGAAGACCAGTCGGGTCGAAACAAAAGGCGCCAAAGGTAGACCAAATACATCAACTTCTATATTGCTGATTAAAGAAAAAATATATAACTACCTGATTTTAAGTAACTGTTTTTTATTAATTGTGTAGGTGCCCGATCTGAACAAAAACCCACCTGGGCTTCGGAAATCCAAGTCCAGTCGACCAAGGGCTGAAGAGGTCCCCATGACTCCTCCCTTCACCGACCCTTCCTCCGGAGCCTCCACATACGGAGAGGCGCAGCCCGCCAGACGCAGTGAGTACGCGCACACCAAATCACGGTTCGCGAACATACCTGACTTTTTTGATGAGCCGCAAGGTGCGCGACACAGTATGTACGACCCAACCCAGAACTTCTTCAGGGAGCCGTCCCAATCCTATGGGGTCAACGACACACAAAACTTCTTCGGGGAGCCGTCCCAATCCTTTGGGGAAAATATATATACATTCGGGGAGCCGTCCCAATCCTATGGGGTCCAAAATTTATACGGCTTCGGGGAAACGTCCAAATCCTATGGGGTCCAAAATTTATACGGCTTCGGGGAAACGTCCAAATCCTATGGGGTCCAGTCTGACCAGCCATATTACAGCTTTGTTGATGACTTGTTCCGGGCACCACCGACACAACCTACGTATGCACCCATATATGAAACAATGGATAGGCCGGTGTCTTAGGAGATGGTAGTTGTGGATTTTGAGCTACCGCTGTTGCTTTGGGGCTAGATGAGAACCACGGTTCAGAGTGGGTTCGTATGCAGATGCTCGAGGAGTTTGAATCTGACCTCGAGGGGTACATGCGAATGTATGGGGATGAGGCCCACACATATTGGAGTCGCTGCGAACCTCTTATTATAAAAAATGGCGAGACAAAAAACATTGGATGAGTAAAGTGTGGTTCCATATCCTCCTGGCCAATAAGCTGGGTATAATAATCAACTGCATAAGCCTACGTGACCCCCACACAGTATTCCCGATGCAACATGGCTTGGATCAATTAAAGTTGGCTCAACCGATATCTATTGCTCTCGTAAATCACGAAGGCCATTTTATTGCTGTGGAATTAGCAGGTGATTACTCAATGCCTTACAAGAATCCAGAATGGACTCACTACGCAACCCCGCCTGCACGTGCAGTGGCATCAATGTACGAACATCGAGAACAAGCGTTTCAAGAATGGCTGTATGCACACTGCCCAATAATACCACCTGGGCCTCCTATTGTTATAAATGATTAAATTGATTACATGTTGTATATATTTTGGGTATAATAAACATTTTATGTTGTATTATGAATGGTGATTCATTTTATGAATGGTCAAAGATAGATTGTATTATGTTTTTTTTGTATGTTTTTTTTTAATAAATATTTGTTTTCCAATAAGATAAATATTATCTTTTTATATTATCTTATTTAATCGATATTTTTTAACAAAAATCATAATAAAATATAAACTTACATTACAATAATACATAGAAAACTTACATAAAAATTATACATATTCAAAATAACGATATAAAACTTAAATAAAAAAACTACATATTCAAAATATTACATAATTTTTCTAACGGAAACCGTCTTCAGCTAGCTCTTTATAATATGTCGCAAAGTCGATTTTTTTTTCAACCAACTTTACCAGTTTCTCAAGTTCAGAAGTTATTTCGTCGATACTTGGTAATGTCGTTTCAAGATTTCCTTATTTCTTTTATTTTCTTCTTATGTTCCAGCTTCCTTTGTTCCATAAGAAGCTTACAATCATTAATTTTGTGGTAAAGTTCATACCCGTCGTCTATATCCTCTTTACATTGCGCTTTCAATGCATGAAATGTTACCGTAGGAGGTGATGATGGGTTAGATGACGATGAAGAAGCCATTGTAACACCCCGACTAAGGCGGAACACGAGATGTCACAGAACGACATGGTACAAAAGATTTAAATATAAAACATCACCATAAAGTTTCAAGTGCCATTCAAATTCAAAAGATTACAAGTTCAAGTTGACGTTTAATAAACATTACATAACCAAATTCATTATCAAAAGATCAAATGTTCGCATTACTAGTCCAACATGCAACAAATAAACACATCATCAATGAGGCGGTCCATAGTGCTAACTTACTGCCCTAGACCTGAAAAGCATGAAGAAAAAGTGTCAACTACGAGAGTTGAGTGAGTTCATAGGTTTATTCTACCAAATATACGTACAACCAATTCAAATTATGAAGTAGTAAATCATATAGTTTCCAAGAATATCTTTCATAATATCCGTACCCAAACCGTATGTTCAATCAATAATTTCCATCCATAATAATAATAATTTCCATTCTTCCAAAGGCATAATTCGATGAGTATATGCTCGAGCCACTACTAAGACCATTTTCATGTCCCAAACAACATAATATTTCATTTCATAGCACAAGCTGTCAATCAAGTGCTTTAATCACAATTGGGGTCGTGTCATGGAGACGACCATTTAAATTTAAAGTAGATTAGAGCACCGCTCGGGTCGGACTGGCAATGAAGGTGGCCACAAAGACAGACCAAACATTCCACCGTTACCTATTTAGTGGGTGAGTGGACGACTCCTAGTTGCGCAACCCTCTAACTACAGGCCTCCCCTTTCGGAGTTAATAGTAGTGTACCGGAATGATACAGTTTGACAGAACTCAAGCTCATCGTATAACTTATAACACATTGAACATACAATATAACCCATTTCATAATCATTCTTTCGAGAATCATTTCATAAGAGAAAGTCATTTTAATTAATCATGCTTTTCACCCCGTAAGTAAAACATATAAAAGAGTTGAAAGGGGCTATGACTCACCTGATTTGAGAGTGTTAGGGGCTGATCAAATGCGAGATCTTCGTCTAGTCGTGTTGCTCCCCAAGCAAGCCTAAACCATGGTATTTATAAATACACAACGTAAGAGTGTGTAGCATGAACTAGTGTGCTAGATCATGAGATGTTTACTAGTAGACTTTCCCATCTTTGGTTGTTACTTAATTGTGGAATTCAGGTGCATTATGATGCTCTCATTATTTGGTTAAAAGAGATTTGGTGGTAGGAGTCGTTTTCTCATTATACGTTTTTGTACGTTTATTGGAATTTCGGTAGTTTGGCTTTGATTTACATGATCTCCATTGTACACTTTGATTAGTAATAATATTTGACATTAGTGGTCTTATAATATTGGTGTTTATGAATATCTTCTGATTTATAAGTTTTTATTTAATTTAATATTATTTAATTAATTATTTATTCATTTTATTGATTTATTAATTAAATAATTCCTTAAAAATACTTTTAAGTGTCATAATTGTCTTTATAATTTATGAATGATTTTAGTTGGGTTATATTCTGATATATATGCTTCATAATTTATAATTTATGAATGATTTTAGTTGGGTTATATTCTGATATATATGCTTCTTAATTTATAATTTCATGTTTTATACTTTTATTTGTGTATTTTCCATTAATTTTAATAATAATATTTAATTAGTTATTTTTACTTAATTATTTATCTTTAAATTATGTAACACATGTTTCTTGACTCTTAACTATTTTTCTCCAGTAGGTTTTAGTTATTTTTATCAATGTTTAAGAAGATTTAGCCAAATTCATGATTTACATAATTTATTTATTGATTTATTTGCCTTTTAATTACCATTTAAATTCCATAATTCACGGAAATTCTTAGAAATCACCACTAAACATTTTAGCCAAAAATCCCAGGCCTTTTAGGCAACCTTTATCAATACAAATTCATATCAATTCAACCTCTCTTGTGTCTTGCTCATTTTGAGGACTTTATGATTAAAAATCGTTTACCGAAATAGTGATTTTAGCCTCATTTCTTAAGCAATTAAAGTGCTTCAAAAGGGGTTTTCATTCTTGTTTCATTATTTCCAGAAAGTTCATCATATTTTGGTGTCCAAAGTCGTGATGGTGGTGGTGGTGCGATATGTGCAATTTAGTGCTTTCGGTTAGTGATTATTTGACCCGAAAAGGTGATTTTTGAGCTTATTGTTGTCATGAACCAAGTGAGTTGAGTTTTATACTTTTGAAATAGCTTATTTCCAGTAGCTTTAATATATTTTTCTTGTCCTTTGATTATGGTGTAAGTGTGTGCTCAAAATAGCTTTTTGCATGTTTTCGGTTTGTGATTTCAAGCTTATTTTTACTAGTTTTGGTCCAAGCTTTGTCTCTTTGTTATTTCATAAATTTTTCCAGAATATTAACATCAAGATTAACATATTTTTCACTTATAACAAGTCCATATCCATCTCATAATCCAACAAAAGATCCAACTTTCTTAAATCTAGCATACATGCATTCAAGTCAACAATTTTTAATATCAACTTTTATAGATCTAACATTCAACAACATAAAAACATCTTTTTAATGAAAAATCTCAGAATATATTCTTCAAAAATATACCAAAAACATATAGATCTATCAAAAGGAAAATCACTTTAAAAGCTACTAATCTATAACAACGCTTTTGGGTCTTAAACTTGTTGAATCCTTGAATTTTTCTTCTTAGATTCGACATGCATGAGCATGCAAAGAAATATCCTATCAACTTTGCCCTCATTAAGTGTATATTACAAAGAAAACAAGAAGAAAGTATGAGTTTTTGATAAAACCTTTGAATATAAACAAGAACAAGATTAGATCTAACAAAAAGGATGAAGATTATACCCTTAAAGAACACGATTTTTAGGATGAAAAGATGCAGATTTTTCGTGACCCTTGAAGCTTCTTATAACCCTTAATCTAAGCCTAAAACAACCCTTGAACTTTGCTTGGATTAACCCTTTATTAATCTAACTTAAAACCCTTATTATTAATATAAGTTTAGATGAGATTTAGCCTTGTTTTTGCCTTGTTTTTGGCTTGGCCGAATTGAAGAAGAAAAGAAGAGGGAGGGAGTGTTTTTGAGAGAAAAGATGTTGTGTGTGTGAAATGAGTGAAGAGTGTGTGTTGGAGTGGTGAGTTCCAAGAGTGTAAGTATAATTTGAAATGAATGTGTGTGGTGTGAAGGGGGGGTCGGCCTCAAAGGGGGGTAATGAAGGGTTTTGTGTCTTTTTTTTATTTATAATTTGTGTATATAATGTATATGTATGTGTTAGATGTAAGTATATGTATTTTGTAAGGATAATGGTATTTGTTTGTAGTGTAACTTAATTTATTTATTTTTATTATAGTATGTGTATATATATATGTCGTGTATATATGTATGTATGTATATATTTTTGTGTTTTTAATTTGTTACATAAGCCTTTATTTATAAACTTGTATTTATTTTAAGCATATATATATATAGTTATCGTTATTTAAACACTTTTATGTACATATTAATGTATGACTATACTTTGAGATAGAAATCTTTATTCTCATGTCATATTTACTTAAATTGGTTTGGTGATTGATTTGTTGAACATTTATAAGAATTTTGATTGATATCTCAACTTGTGAGGCTCACTTTATCATTTATTACTTGATTAACCATCAATAAAATTTTTGTTCAATGGCATTTTATAAATTGGATTTAGAACTGAACAATAGCTTTAGATTGCTAATTTAGGGGCATTATCTACTAGCTTCAAGTATAACTATGGCTTGCGGGATCATAGACAACATAACTAGAACATATATAAAAAGTCGACCCCACCTAAAAAGAGACGACCCAACTGATTTTGTCCGTTAACTGATAAGGCACAAAGTGACGAGCAACTAATGAGGCAGTGCAATTGTGCAAAACAACGGGGTTATTGGAGCCTCCTAAGCAAATAAGCCAAAATGATATACAAAGTTTTGGCATAGTTGTGCATTAATATATAAAGTTTTAAATCTAAAATGCTCTTTTTTAAAATTTGGTTTTAGGCTCTCAATAAGTTTAAAACACTCATGGATAGATAAGTTTAATGATGATATTACATGAGGAATGCCTACTTTTTGATGTACTGTATTCTCTGAAGCTTTTTAACTCATGGTATGGAGTTAAAAAAAAAAAACAAGATTCATAGACTATAAATGATTCTTGTATAAAACCTGTTTGTTAAACTTAGAAAAAAAACTTGGTCTATCTTTAGTCTATTGTTTTTGATACAAGTGGTAAGAACACTTCTAATGATGACCTACATCATTGTTCGTCAATTTTATCATATCAGTTTCATCTCATCATTTTTAAATTGATACAACGCTACCAAGTAATACCACATCGCTTTCTTCATCACTTTATTTTAAACACACATACATATATATTTAAATATAAAAAGTCGACCCCACCTAAAAAGAGACGACCCAACTGATTTTGTCCGTTAACTGATAAGGCACAAAGTGACGAGCAACTAATGAGGCAGTGCAATTGTGCAAAACAACGGGGTTATTGGAGCCTCCTAAGCAAATAAGCCAAAATGATATACAAAGTTTTGGCATAGTTGTGCATTAATATATAAAGTTTTAAATCTAAAATGCTCTTTTTTAAAATTTGGTTTTAGGCTCTCAATAAGTTTAAAACACTCATGGATAGATAAGTTTAATGATGATATTACATGAGGAATGCCTACTTTTTGATGTACTGTATTCTCTGAAGCTTTTTAACTCATGGTATGGAGTTAAAAAAAAAAGTGGTTGATTCGCGAATAGAGAGTGGGGAAACAGGGAATCGGCTTTTAGCGAGTTAAGTTACTTGTAGCCCCATCCCTTCTTTTGGATACTGCTGCCAACCTATAGCATTGAGACACGTTGTTTCTTTCTAATGTATTTGATTTATTGATATATAAACAAATACAAGGATTGTTGCGGAACAAAGATAAACACCCAAGTGTAAGTATCTAAACAATCCTGAAAAACAAGTGATCTAAATAACTTGGAAATACTCGTAAGTTTACTTAGAGTATATCTCACAAATTGCAATGCTAAAGTTTCAAGCTCTTTGCAAGTTGTGAGAAGACTTCACATTTATAGACCAAGTTCATGATGACATGGACAAGATCGTATAAAAGTGGTTGTGAGCATTTAAGGAATTAAACCTAATTCCTTACATGCTTGTACTAGGAAGAGTATATAAGTCAGTTGATGTGACTTATAGTACTATGTTCCAAACCTATACTTTTACCTTGTACCTTTTATTAATAGATAAGTCTATTAACTGGGTAAAGGTATGTAAAGTAAAAAGTCTTCCTCGTAATCAGTGTAAAGTGTTGTAAATACTTTACACTGAGATGCTTCAGTCTTCGATCTGGTAGAATCACTCTTTGCTCGCTTCTGAGATGATTCTCTTCTTCATACTTCAGTCTTTGACTTCAGAATGAATGCTTCAGATTTATCTTGATCTGAACTGAAGTGAAGCTTCAGTGAAGTAATTCTGATACGTCTCAGAATTCTGTACAAACGTTTTCACTGAACTTCAATCTATTTCTGAACAAATTATACTTGGTCGATTTCCGACCTAACATGTAAACATTCGCCGCTAATGCTTGGGCCCGACATGCTGCAAGTGCAATGATGACTGACAATGTCGGATCCCCACGTCACAGGCATTAGCGGCGACGTCGCCGCTAATGCTCCCTGGTGGGGTTACCCCTTTTGCCCTGGTCGTTCTACGCTCCTCATATTATTATTGTCATCTAATCTGATTTGTAATATAATCTTTTGTAAAACTGTTTGAGAAGACAATTCTCCAATACTATGCTACAAAATAGAAACAATGGACAATGGTATTGGTCTATCAAAATCTTTGAAAATGGTTTATATATGGATCTCATAGATTATTGGTATGCTACGTTGAGCTGTTAGATTTAAGGTTTTGTTCTTCCAGTTTCATAGACTATAAATGATTCTTGTATAAAACCTGTTTGTTAAACTTAGAAAAAAAACTTGGTCTATCTTTAGTCTATTGTTTTTGATACAAGTGGTAAGAACACTTCTAATGATGACCTACATCATTGTTCGTCAATTTTATCATATCAGTTTCATCTCATCATTTTTAAATTGATACAACGCTACCAAGTAATACCACATCGCTTTCTTCATCACTTTATTTTAAACACACATACATATATATTTAAATATAAAAAGTCGACCCCACCTAAAAAGAGACGACCCAACTGATTTTGTCCGTTAACTGATAAGGCACAAAGTGACGAGCAACTAATGAGGCAGTGCAATTGTGCAAAACAACGGGGTTATTGGAGCCTCCTAAGCAAATAAGCCAAAATGATATACAAAGTTTTGGCATAGTTGTGCATTAATATATAAAGTTTTAAATCTAAAATGCTCTTTTTTAAAATTTGGTTTTAGGCTCTCAATAAGTTTAAAACACTCATGGATAGATAAGTTTAATGATGATATTACATGAGGAATGCCTACTTTTTGATGTACTGTATTCTCTGAAGCTTTTTAACTCATGGTATGGAGTTAAAAAAAAAAGTGGTTGATTCGCGAATAGAGAGTGGGGAAACAGGGAATCGGCTTTTAGCGAGTTAAGTTACTTGTAGCCCCATCCCTTCTTTTGGATACTGCTGCCACACCATCCCACAACCTACAAACTTTTTAGAGTAATTTACAATTTTGGTCCTTGTTGTGGGTCAAGAATTACGGTTTTCATCCATAGGTTTTATTAATTACCGTTTTAGTCCAGCTAAGTTTGACCCGTCAACGATTTTGGTCCAAAATGAAAACGGACGTTAACTTACCCATCACATGACATGCACTTGATGGGTATTTTAATATTTCATTCACAAGGGCCAAAAGCGTAAATAACTATGTAACAATAAACTTTTCTATAAATAATATTATAGAATAGTCTATTACAATCATCATTAACATCATATGCTCAATCTTCAATACTATATCTATTTATACATCCATAAATACAACATAGTAAAAAGTTAAAATGAAAACCAATTATTTGTCGATAACTACGAGAACTCTTATGTATAGGGATGATATTGTAATTTACATAATTAATTTAGATATATGTTAATTTAAATTGAAAATGCTCCTTAAATGTCTCGGTTCGTTACATGTAAAATGTGGAGTTACAATAACTTGAAATGGATTCCAGTGCATGTGTACGTAACAAAATGAAAGGTATACTTTCTCATAGAAGCATTTCGTTTTTTAATTTCAACGGGAGAAAGTACTCGCGCGTTGCGGCGGTGAGATAGGGGTGATAGGTCATAGAGTGTGATAGGTCATAGGAGGTGATATGTGTCATAGCCAAATGCCTTAGCCGTACGGGCTCCGCCCTCGGATTTAAAAATTCATCGAAAGTATATCGAATGACATCTCTAATGAAAGAGCATGAAATTTTAAGAACACCCATATAATTTTTATAATTTATGTTTTTGAGATAAAATTTTTTGAATGAATTAGAGGAATAAAATGATTTATGGAGGATAGAGAAAAATGAGTGGTTGAGATTTAAGGAGAGAGAAAAATGAGTGGTTGAGATTTCTTCTAATGGTATTTTGGGGTATATAGATGTATTGTACATTATGCATTAGTAGGTGTACATTGTTGAAAGTTGAAAGTTGAAACTTAAAACTCTATTTGCTTTATAATATAGTATAGATAACTGATGCTTCGAAATTAAAATATAAATAAAATTCTCAGAATTAAAAATTATGTACCATGAGGTAATGTAAGTCGATATTTTGTAAGCTTCTTATTTAATACATTTTTACAAACTTTAATTATGTGCTAATTATTTTATTTTTGATTTGTGTTGTTTTATGTAATTGACAAAAATAAGATTATAAGATATTAGATTTTTTGTAAAGTTTATAAGATATTAGATGAGTAAAAAAACTATGAGTATAGATTGCACATGTATTTTAGAAAGAAAATGATATGTTTTTATATGTGTATACAATACGTGCAAAAACGTTAAGTGTCGTCATATGTAAATAATTACAATAGACGTCATGAAATGTTACTTTTGATTAATTAGATATACCAAGAATTTCGTAAAGTACAATATTATTGGTTCACATGTGAACGCAATTGGTACATGAATATTTTTAAATATACTTGTTAACTTTGTAAAAAAAAATATTTATACATTTGTGAATATGGTTATTCACATATGAACACACTTTATATATAAATGTTTTTATATACACATGTGAACTTTGTTATAAAAAATATCTATACACTTGTGAACTATAAAAGATATATATATCTTATACTACATATAAATTATATATATATATATATATATATATATATGAATGTTAGGACCAGTTTACTGATAAACTGGTCAGTCTCCAGTTGCATCTGGAGACCTGAAGAAATTGTCCAGAAATATATGAAGTCCAGTTGCAACGTACAGTTAACGCAACTGAAGACTTCCTCCAGTTGAGATCTGACCAGATATGAAGACATTCCAAATTGAAGTCGAAGACAACAAATGGAAGATAGAGAATGACAATGGCAGCGAAGCCCAATTGACATTCTATTCAGATAGAAACTGGAGAACATCAGTTTAAAGCCTTTACAAAGCTTTACACTGATTACGAGGAAGACCTTTATGCTTTATGTGCTATTAACCGGACAATAACAATTGTCTATGTTTAAAGTACAAAAGTACATAAAGCAGGTTGAATAAAGTGACTTTATGTCATACTTTATACAGCATTTAATTGGAAGTCGTATTGCTTCCTTAAATGCTCTCAACCATATTTGTACGATAAAGTTGGAATCCTAATGACAACTTTATCTATAAATAGAGGTCTTTGCACAACCAAGAAATAACTTTGCATATTCAGACATTTGCATTTCTTGGTGAACTTGTGCAATATTCTCTCAATCGCAAAAAGGAACATTTCACAACTTTAAGTGTTTCGATTGTTGAAGAGAATTTCCAAGTATTAGATCATTGTATTTCATAGGTTGTTAGGATATTTACATATTTGTATTATCTTGGTTCCGCAACAACTTGTAATTTATTTAACTATAATAAATAAATTACACTTGAAAAATTACATATCGATCTCACCAGATTTACTTTACAAGTATTTATTTACTGCATTGTCTTTACTTATTACACTTTATCACCTTAATAAGTAATCTAACCATTAACCTGGTATATACATACTGCAACTGGTCGTCTCCAGATCAGTGTGTATATTGCAAAGTAACCTCACCATCAACATAGAAGTGTCTTCAGGTAGTACCATCTATTGAGTTGGGACTTACAAGTGGTATCAGAGCAGAAGGCTAATATATTTGCCTAGATCTGCTTAGATGACTACTACTGAAGGTGAGGATGGTTCTGGTCAAGGTGAAAACCCCAATGTTAATAATCCACCTATTCAAAATGTTAATACTAATCCTCATCCTCCTCCTACTCCCCCTAACCATGTCCGTGTACATTATTCCAATACTCCTTTTCCCAAATTCGATGGAAACAGCGAGACCTTTGATACATGGAAGGCCAGAATGCTCTTGCATTTTGGTGGGATAGAGAGATACATGTTGAGAATCCTTAAGGATGGCCCACATGTACCCATGTCTCAAGGGGTGAGTCATTTTCTTGATCCTACTGGATCTAGAAGAGGCTCTAGAGAAAAGCCTGAAGACCATTGGTCTGATAAGGATCGCAGACTGGTGGACTTGGACACCAGACTGAAAAACATGATCCTTGGGGCTGTTCCTGAAGACCTTATTCCAACACTTGTGTTGTTCCCCAGTGCCAAGGCAATGTGGGATGTATTGGTCCTTCAGTTTGAAGGAGGTGATGACACCATTGTCACCAGGAAAGTTGCTTTAAACAAGAAGTATGAATCCTTCTTTGTTTTGCCCAATGAGAGCCTGACTGGTACTTATACCAGATTCACCAGTGTGATTAATCAACTGAGAGGGCTGGGTGTAGAGAAGGATAAGGATATTCTTCTTGAGAAGTTTTGTGATATTCTTCCTTCCAAATGAGAAAACATGATTCTTGTCCTAAGACAAGGTAAGACCCTGCACAACCACACTCTTGCATCTCTTTATGGAGCCTTCAGATTCACTGAAGATAACAATGCACATAGACTGGTGGCTGAGCAGGATGCTTTAAATCATGCCCAGAGTTCAAAGGTTTCTAGTATAACTGAGAAACCTTGTGCTGCTTTAATATCTACTGAGAATGTCCAGTCACATTCTATGAAGGAGATGTTGAACAGTTTTCTGAACTCAGGTCTGACCACTGAAATCAGTGATGATTGTGATGAAACTGAAAATGATGATCTGGTAGCCATGATTGCTAAAACCTTTAATAGGTTTAAGCATAAATCTAATAGATTTAATGGTTCCAACAATGCTTCCAGCTCCAACTCTCTGGACAAGACCAATCTTACATGCTATAAGTGTGGCAAGAAAGGTCATTTCATGAAGGAATGCAGATCTAGTCAGTTGAACAATCAAACTGGTCCCCCTGTCCCTAACAACAATCGGGCTGATGATGGCTATAAAGCTAAGTACAAGAAGCTTAAAGCCCAGATTGCCTTACTGTCCATGGAAAAAGAGAAAAATCAGTGCATGATTGCACAAACTGAAGGAAAGTGGGAATACTCTGATGATGATGAAGAGATTAGGGACATGTGTTTCATGGCTTTGGAAGACCAGCAACATGTGGTGAAAGATGATGTCATTTCTGGTAGATGGGTGGACATCATTTTGAAAAAGGTTTGTGAGTATGATATTCAACTTGACCCATAACTGAAACTGGACCTTGCTGAATCACTTAATAGTGATTTGATTTTTGTTGAAACTGTTAGAACTGACAGTGAAAGATATTTAGAAACAGTTCTGACAGAATTAAATAATTTAAAACCACAAATTTCAAATTTGCAAAGTGTCCAGTTGGCTCTCAAGGAGTCAGTTTTGAAAAATGAGGCATTGGAGTTTGAAAATCAAAAGTTACAATCTGATCTTGAAAAGAACAGAAGATTGTCAAATCCTGGATAAGGGCATTTGGATTAAATTATGATGCTTTTTCAAACACCATTGATGCACAGAAAAATGCTTATAAATCTGGAGATGTGCACATGGCCAGTATCATTCCAGATATCCATACTATGTCTCCCATTCTTAGGCCAGTTACCCCATATGACCAGCCTACAGATATCAAAACTGAACCCATTGAGACCACCCCCTCTGAGGTTAAACCTGGAGCTAAACAGGCTAAAGCTCCAGTTAAAAAGGCTGCTGGTGATAAGCCTTTACCTCAAAAGTCCAAGGAGCCCAAGAATCCTAAGACTAAAACTCCAGCTGAACCTAGGTCCAAGGTTCAGTAGCCTACTGAAAATGATGTTTTGTCAAGACTGGAAAGTCAACTCCAACTTTTGTCCAGGCAGGTTCAGAGTTGCACTGCCAGAATTAAAAATCTAGAAGGAGCCTCGTCTCCTCCAGTTGAAAAACAAAATATCAAAACCCCTTTGAAACAAAAACAAAAACTTGCTCAATCTGGAGCTAAAAATGAAAAGAAAAAGGGGAACAAATATCAAGTGCCAATCGTTTTTACTCCTGCACCTGGAGCTGATAAAAAGCTCGAGATACAGCATCCAGTTCAACACCACAACAATCAACTGAGACTTCTGAAGTGAGGTCCAGTGAACCCATCAAGAAAAGATGGGTTCAAAAAAATAACTAATGATTTTTGTGGGTGTGCAGGGCGATCGTAAAAAGAACACCTGGTATCTGGACAACGCAGCTGGCCGGACTATGACCGGATGTAAGCCTCTGCTGGAAGAGTTCACTGTCCATGATGAGAATGGAAAGACTGAAGGATATGGTGTGCTCAATAACGGATAGGTCGAATTCAAAGAGTTGCATTTGTGAATGGTTTGAAATACAACCTGATCAATGTAAGCCAACTTTGTGATGATGGCTACAGAGTTTTGTTCGATATTGCTCAAGGCACCATATTTAACAAGGATTGGAAAGTGGTGATGGTTGCACCAAGGAAGGGAAATGTGTACATCATGGATATGGAACCAGCTCCAAAAGAGCAGTGTTTCTATAACAAGGCTGATGAGGACATTAACTGGTTATGGCATAACAGATTATCCCATCTTAATTTTAAAAATATTAACAAATTGTCTCGAAAACAATTGGTGGATGAGATACCTCAGATTTCTTTCAATAAAGAAAAGCCATGTCCAGGGTGTGAGATGGGCAAGCAGAAAAGGGCCAGTTTCAAGACAAGGCAAAACTTTAGCATCACTGAACCTCTTCACATGCTTCATATGGATCTCTTTGGTCCAGTGAATGTTCAAACTAGGGCTGGAAAGAAGTACACTCTAGTTGTGGTTGATGAATTCTCCAGATATTGCTGGGTGGTATTCCTCAGATCCAAAAGTGATGCACCTGCTGAAATCATCTCTCTCGTCAAAAGAATTGAGCTCAAGTACACTCGAAAAGTTTGTCAGTTACGAAGTGATAATGGCACTGAATTTCAGAACAAAGTGCTTGAAACATTTTGTAATGACACTGGCATCTCTCAAAACTTCTCATCAGCACACTCTCCAAAGCAAAATGGAGTGGTGGAAAGAAAGAATCGCACACTGATAGAAGCTGCCAGAAGTATGCTATCTGAATCAGGTCTTCCCACCAGTTTTTGGGCAGAAGCAGTGGCAACAACTTGCCATACCCAAAACAGGTCAGTCTACATCAAGAGACACAAGAAGACTGCCTATGAAGTACTCAGGAATCGAAAACCAAATATTGGATATTTCCATGTATTTGGTTGTCCAGTTTTTATTTTAAATGATTCCAGTCAGCTTGGAAAGTTTGATGCAAAAGCTGATGAAGGTGTATTTCTAGGCTATTCAGATATTCGAAAGGCTTTTAGAGTTTATAATTATAGATTCCAAAAGGTTCATGAGAAAATTCATGTCACATTCGACGAATCAAATGATGTAATCAATAAGAGACCGAACCTTGATATCTCTCCAGTCGTTCCAATAAATTTTGGTGAAACTGACCAAGTTCATCAGTCAGTTGTTTCACCAGATAATGTTTCCACTTACACTCAACTGGAACCAGCTCAAAAGAAGAAAACCACCAGTGATACATCATTTTATCCCTCCATCAGTTTCAACTTACCACAGAAACTGGTGATTGGATCAGATGTACGTGTCACTCCAATATCAGCACCAGTTCAAACTCCAACTTCTCCAGTTCTTCAAGAAATGCCTTCAACTGAAGAATTTCATGATGCAAATCGTGACCTCATTGACTCTGATGAGGATATAGAAGTAGTTTGGGTTGATCCTCCTCCAGTTGTAACACCTGAAGAGGATCACCAGGTGACTTGCACTGATATTGTTGTTCACCAGCCTAGTCAATACACTAAATGGACTCGAGTACATCCAATTGAACAGATTGTTAGAGATCCAAGTGGTGGGGTTCAGACTAGAAGAGCCACAAGTGAGCAATGCTTGAACGTCACCTTCTTATCACTAATTGAACCGAAGAAGATTGACGAGGCTATGGCAGATCCAAGCTGGGTAGAAGCTATGCAAGAAGAGCTTATCCAGTTCGAAAGGAACAATGTATGGGAACTTGTTCCTTGTCCACCAGGGTTAAAGAAAGAACCCATTGGTACAAGATGGGTCTACCGAAACAAGATGGATGAAGATGGCAATGTTGTAAGAAACAAATCCAGATTAGTTGCCAAGGGTTATTGTCAAGCAGAGGGCGTTGACTTTGATGAGACTTTTGCTCCAGTTGCAAGACTTGAAGCCATCAGAATATTCTTGGCTTATGCAGCCCATCTGCAGTTCAAAGTATTCCAGATGGATGTCAAAAGTGTGTTCCTTAATGGAACACTGGAAGAAGAAGTGTATGTTAAACAGACTCCAGGCTTCATTGATGAGAAGCATCCTCACTGGGTATATAGACTGAACAAAGCTTTGTATGGTCTAAGACAAGCCCCAAGAGCCTGGTATGACACTTTAACTAAACATCTTCTCAAAAATGGCTTTCAAAGAGGTGCAATAAATAATACCTTATTTATCTTGAAAGAAAAAGGTAATATCTTACTGGTACAAATTTATGTTGATGATATTATATTTGGTTCAACTGATGATGCAATGTGTAAAAGGTTTTCTAAAATCATGTCATCTGAGTATGAAATGAGTTTAATGGGTGAATTAACATTTTTCTTAGGTCTTCAGATTAAGCAAACTGAAAATGACATTTTTATAAACCAAGAAAAATATGTCAGAGATTTGTTAAGAAAATACAAATATGATTCAATCCCATCTAAAAACACACCTATTGCAGCACCTTTAAATTTGGACTCTGACCCAACTGGCAAACCAGTGAACACCACTGAATATCGTGGTATGGTTGGTTCACTGATGTATTTAACTGCCAGTCGACCAGATATAATGTTTGCAACATGTCTATGTGCCAGATTTCAGGCTAACCCAAAAGAATCACATTTGCATGCTGTTAAGCGCATCTTCAGATACCTGAAAGGGTGTCCTAGCCTTGGTCTTTGGTATCCCAAAGGCTCAAGGTTAGATCTAATGGGTTATTCAGATTCAGATCATGCAGGTTGTAAGATAGATAGAAAGTCAACAACTGGAGGTTGTCATTTCCTTGGAGGAAAATTGGTGAGTTGGACCAGCAAGAAGCAGACGTCAGTCTCTATGTCCACTGCTGAGGCAGAGTACATTTCTGCGGCCAGTTGTTGTGCCCAGATTCTCTGGATCAAGAACCAATTACTAGATTATGGTCAGAAGTATACAAGGACCCTAATCTTTTGTGACAACACCAGTGCAATTGCTATATCTCACAACCCAGTGATGCATTCAAAGACAAAGCATATTGACATCAGGTATCATTTTATTCATGATCATGTTATGAAAGGAGACATTGAAATTCATTTCATCCCCACTGACAAACAGCTCGCTGATGTTTTTACAAAACCTCTTGATGAGAAAACTTTTAAACATCTCATCAGCGAACTGGGAATGTTAAATCCTTAAAACTGGAGATTTTGTTATGAACGCGTCAGTGACACTGATGAAGTTCTACAGTTGAGGAGGTCCAGATAATCTTTGCTCGCCAGGCTATCGAACGCCTTTGTGATACTATCCTGGCACTAATCGATTTCTAGATCATCATTTTAGGGGGAAAGACTCAAAATAATTTTCTTACTAAAATTCTTTTTGTTTGAAAATGGCAACTAAATCATCCAGATCAAGAGATATAAATCTCCTCACTGTCCCATATGTTCCCCCACCAGGTGTCAGACAGGCACCTGGTGCTCCTGGCAATACTACGCTCATCAAATTAAACCCAAATAATCCGATGGCTAGTTTGCAAGGGGTTCAGACTGCCGATACTCTCATTGGACGAATCCAACGCTTTCTTCGTGATTCTCCAATCGGCGAGTCTTTCTCTCTTAACCCACGCAAGTTATATCATGATTACTTGTGTGAGTTTTGGTACACTGCACAACTCTCCGAGGACTGTTCATCCATCTCCTTCACTCTTAAAAATGGAACAGTCGCTTGTACAATAACGGAAGAAACATTGAGGAATGCTTTACACCTCAATTACTGGAGACAAGGAGAATCTCCAGTTGTCATCTCCCCCAACCAAAATTTTAGACAAGTTCTCCTTGACATGGGACACAAGGATTGCTTGGAAAATGGGGTGTTGAAGACAAAGGGACCTATGACCATGAAAGGTCTCTCTCCATCTTGGAAGTACTTCTTCATCCATCTGGTGGAGAGCATGGGTGGGAGTTCTGGTGGATTAGACCAGATAAACTCCACACAAGCAGAAATGGCCTACTGCTTGTGGTACGGACTCAGAGTGGATTTTGCTGATATCCTGTTCAGGGCCTTGTTCAAAAGCTGAAGGGACAAGGAGAATCTCCAGTTGTCATCTCCCCCAACCAAAATTTTAGACAAGTTCTCCTTGACATGGGACACAAGGATTGCTTGGAAAATGGGGTGTTGAAGACAAAGGGACCCATGACCATGAAAGGTCTCTCTCCATCTTGGAAGTACTTCTTCATCCCCACTGACAAACAGCTCGCTGATGTTTTTACAAAACCTCTTGATGAGAAAACTTTTAAACATCTCATCAGCGAACTGGGAATGTTAAATCCTTAAAACTGGAGATTTTGTTATGAACGCGTCAGTGACACTGATGAAGTTCTACAGTTGAGGAGGTCCAGATAATCTTTGCTCGCCAGGCTATCGAACGCCTTTGTGATACTATCCTGGCACTAATCGATTTCTAGATCATCATTTTAGGGGGAAAGACTCAAAATAATTTTCTTACTAAAATTCTTTTTGTTTGAAAATGGCAACTGGAGAACTCTCCAGTTGGAAACTGGCACTGGACTAATCCTCCAGTGTACATGTTCAGTCTTGTCTTAAAACTGGTGGTCAACCAGATTTCATAACGTTGGAAAAATACTTGGTCAATATTTGTGACACGTGATGGTACTCAAGTGTATTTTCCCACTTGCAACCGTCGTATGACGTGTGAAAGACATTTTTGTAAAAAGATGAACCTTTTATGGGGATTGTAAAAGATAGTGGGCGCGTGGGAATACCAGCCGTCGTAGCATTTAATGCTGACTTGATGGTATTAAATATTTTTGAAATTCAAATTTTCAATAAATCAAAATATCTTTTGTTTTAGAAAATTTGGGGATTAAAATAATATTTTCTTATTTATATTGGGATTTTGTACCCTTATAAATACCCCCACATTTACTCCGGTTACCATTTACTTCCTTTCACATTCCTTCATTTACTTCCCAATCATCAAAATTGCTTCTTTTCTCTCTCTGCTCAATAAATCAAGAACCCTAATTCCAAAATTCTCAATTTCACTTTCAATGGCACCTAAATCATCCAGATCAAGAGATATAAATCTCCTCACTGTCCCATATGTTCCCCCACCAGGTGTCAGACAGGCACCTGGTGCTCCTGGCAATACTACGCTCATCAAATTAAACCCAAATAATCCGATGGCTAGTTTGCAAGGGGTTCAGACTGCCGATACTCTCATTGGACGAATCCAACGCTTTCTTCGTGATTCTCCAATCGGCGAGTCTTTCTCTCTTAACCCACGCAAGTTATATCATGATTACTTGTGTGAGTTTTGGTACACTGCACAACTCTCCGAGGACTGTTCATCCATCTCCTTCACTCTTAAAAATGGAACAGTCGCTTGTACAATAACGGAAGAAACATTGAGGAATGCTTTACACCTCAATTACTGGAGACAAGGAGAATCTCCAGTTGTCATCTCCCCCAACCAAAATTTTAGACAAGTTCTCCTTGACATGGGACACAAGGATTGCTTGGAAAATGGGGTGTTGAAGACAAAGGGACCCATGACCATGAAAGGTCTCTCTCCATCTTGGAAGTACTTCTTCATCCATCTGGTGGAGAGCATGGGTGGGAGTTCTGGTGGATTAGACCAGATAAACTCCACACAAGCAGAAATGGCCTACTGCTTGTGGTACGGACTCAGAGTGGATTTTGCTGATATCCTGTTCAGGGGCCTTGTTCAAAAGCTTAAGGGCACCAGGAGACTGTGCATCCCCTTCTCCAGGTATTTATCCCTCTGTTTCCTTGAAATTCTGGGGAGTGTTGAATATCATAACACTCTATCTTTGTACACTGCCCCAGATATGTTAAGGAATCTTGACTCCCTAGCATCAACAAGTGGGGAGGTTGATATTCCTGAAAGAATGCGGCTGGCATTCGCTAAAACTGATGCACCAGTCCAAGGTGAGTCAGAAAGGCAACTGGGCGGGCCTCAAAATAATGAGGGACCCACCAGTTCGTCTGCTGGATTAGTGACGGTTGTTGGGCCTGAACAACTGTCTAACCCTTCCAGCTCCAGCTTGTCAGTTCCCTCCACTGTCACTGGAGACCTCCCAACAGGTTGCTGGAGATAGTCAAATGGGTGAACCGCAAGCAACCACTCTCGAATTTTCTGTAGGAGAGAGTGGTGAAGATAATACTGGGCTACCCTAACCCAGAGTAGAGTCCGTGTCTGCACAATTTGAGTCTGGCCAAATTTCTGACACTTCTTTTCTTGCACGAGCTGACGATGTCTTCAGCCAGTCACAACTGGAGACTGAAGCTCCAAACTCTACGGCCAGTGATGTTATGACTGTGGATATAGCAGTTATAACTGAGGCAATCCCAGTGACCTCTATCCCTGGTGAAGTTGCTACGGCAACTGCACCACCAACTGATGAAACCTTCCAGGAAACTGGAGAAGGTCATCAGGAGACTGATCAATCTGATCAGCCATCTCTATCATTCATGAATCTGGGCATGAATGTTGATGAGTTCCAGCTAGAGTCTTCAGATTCTGAAGGAACAGCTTCTGATCAAGAGATAGTTGATGCTTTTATACAAGATCAACTCCCTTCGTTTCTTGATCCGCCCCCAGAACAAACAGTTTCAGTTTCCTCCACTCAAATTCCTCAAGTAAGACCACGATCCCTCGTATCTTCACTCTTTGTGCCTAGAAATAGACACATGCCACCACCGCCGCCGGCTAATGTACCTGAGAATACTCAGTACATTCAGCCACTTGTTTTTCCTACCTCTTCTTCTTTAACCCCTTCTGTTTCTACTCCATCGACTACTGGTCAGTTACCAGGCGAGGTTTCCCTTCAGGTGCCTCCTCCAGTTACTCCAGTAGTCCCTGCTGCTGGTCCAGTGACACTTCCCCCTCCGTCACTGGACACTCAATTTCTCTCTTTCTCAACCGACATCCAAGACCTGATCAAACGGGTGGAGGATGTTCATAAGACAATTGAGAAAAATGCCAAGTCAATCTCCAGGTACAACAAAGACAGTCTGACCAATCAAAAAGTGGTGGACCTGGGGATTAATAGGTTTGCACAGAATGAAGACTTGGTATTTCACAAGCTCAATGAGTTGGTCACTGGCTGTAACAATCTGGCCACTTCTCTAAAGGAAGCCTTTGACCTAACTCAAACAAAAGTCACCTCATCAATCTCTAGTTTACTTGGCACAACTATCAGATCATCTGAAACTGAACTGAAGGAGATTGAAAGACAGGTCAAGGAATTAGTTGATCGGCCTGCTCTTAATGTGACTGAGCTTGGGCAGCAGTTGGCAACTTCAGTTGGTCAGATCATTAAGGATACCTTGGCAGAGAGGGAAGAAGTATTGATTCAAAGGGTGATGTCTGAGATCACCAAGATTACCCCTTCACCAGTTGACCTGACCCCAATCACTACACAGGTTGATTTGTTGAAGGGTAGTCTCGATAACCTGGCTGCCAAAGTGTCTGAACATTCAACAGCTTTAGAAAAACTGATAACTGAAGTTGGAAAAGAAAAAGAGAAGGAAAGAGAATTGGTTGCAGCTGGGTTTTCTACAGATGATCTTACACTTTTAAATGCTATCAAGACTAGTCAGGAACAAACATTTGCCAATGTTCTGACTCAGTCTAATGAAGTAAATCATTTGTGGATGACAGTTCGCATGATTTGTGGAGTGTTCAAGGAGTGCTAGGACTTACAATCATGGCAGCCTCTAGGTCGCTTGCCATCTAGCCAGCTTGACTTTGAGGTTATTCGTCAAGGACTAGATGCTGCCAAGGGGGAAAGATCAGTCCATGCACCAAGTACAACTGTTGAAGCTCCAGGTGATGGTGGGCAAGTTATTGAAAAATTTGAAGATGTGGTTGATAGGGGGAATATAGACAAGGGAAAGAGTATTGAGCTGGCCACTGATACACAAACAAAAGCAACTGGTACTGATGCCAGTGTGCTTGAAACTGGTAATCCTGATCAACTTCCTCCAGTGTCTGAATCTGAAAGCAGGAAACTGGCAGCTGTTGGCAATGCTATCAAAGAAAGAAAGAAACAAAGAAAAGCCAATCTGCTAGCTTCAAGGGTTCAACAGCAAGGTTTGGGTTTGCTGGATATAAATGATGCCAATCTGTTGGGCATCACACTGGAGCAATACAAGGGCATAAAGAATGACCCAAGAATAGTTTGAATGGTCAGTGAAATGGTTGATATTCAACTGGAAAGAGACTATCCAGATGATGAAGTTAATCTTGATGCCAAATCAATAAATGTGTTAGTGGAGAAGGCTAGAGAGTTGAGGGCATCTGGAATTGAAAGAAGAATTCAGAATGTCCAGAAAGTTGTTAAAAGAGTACTTAACCCACCTAAGTCCAAAGGAAAGTTAAAACCACTGCCAAGAGATGCAGACTTGAGGACTTGGGTGCAACCAAATGAGCCCACAACTGAAGATATCCGAGCTGCAGTATAAAAACTGAGCATTGGCCAGATCAAACTGGCAAATGAATCTGAGGCAAGGTCATATCTATGTGAAGTGCTACAGCGGAGATATCACCCTGGCAAGATCATTGATGTAAAGATTTCGATCAAGCCAGGAACAAAATGTTTCTATGTTGGTGTTAAGTATTCCAATGGACCATTCTGCTATACTGAAGATCCAGATGTCCAGGTATGGTCATTCTGAGCATGTGGAGATGCTGAATGTGTTGGAGGCTAGGCAGCAGAAGAACAAGTTGGAAAGAGGTTGGATTCATGTGCTTCAAAGTCTTATCAAGTTCAAGGAAAGTGTTGAAGAAAAACTGAACTTTGATCCTGAAGACAACCAACCCATCTCTACAGCTGCCAAGAGAAGGAAAACTGGCGAAGGGCCATCTGTATAAGTTTTCCTTCCAGTTATCATCTTGTAATTTTATCTTACTTTCTTGTAACTGATGTAAATTTCATTTTCCTGTATAAAATGAAGTTACCAGATTGTAACAACATGATAGATAACAGATTAAATCTAACAAACTTAAAAGAAATACCCAAGGCATTTAATGATCTATAAAAATGCCTTGGAAAATTTAAATAGATTTAGTCAAGCAAGTCTTTCCAGTTCATACTTGTATAGATACAAGAACTAGAAAAGACTTGGCAATATTTCAGGACAATTAGGGGGAATTTCTTAGGACCAGTTTACTGATAAACTGGCCAGTCTCCAGTTGCATCTGGAAACCTGAATTAATTGTCCAGAAATATATGAAGTCCAGTTGCAACGTACAGTTAACGCAACTGAAGACTTCCTCCAGTTGAGATCTGACCAGATATGAAGACATTCCAATTGAAGTCGAAGACAACAAATGGAAGATAGAGAATGACAATGGCAGCGAAGCCTAGTTGACATTCTATTCAGATAGAAACTAGAGAA
>CM067167.1:135134208-135202976 GCA_034093135.1 Erigeron breviscapus
TAGAAATGGGCATCGCCAAAACATGCCTAGCCACTTTAGAGAGTATGGGAAACTTCACTGAATTAACTTTCCACCAGTTTAAAACATCAAGCTTATCATCCCTTTTTTCCATACCATCACTCAAATAAATATCGACTTCGTTTTTATTCGTTCCTTGCCCTTTCTCTTCCAAATACTTTTCATAATCATCCTCTCCATCAGAATCCACACCACTTTCACACATATAAGAAGTAGAGGACAAACCAGCCTTCGCGGTTTTAGCATTTAGTCCATCCTCTTTCATCTTATAGTCATCATACAGATTATCTAATGTGGCTGTCACCTGCTTTGTAACTTCAGCAACTTTGGAGGAATCCTTACCATAGATTTTTTCCAAATTATACTCAAGATAAATTTTCTTGTTTCGTGGATCTAACACCAGTGCAACATACAACAGAAAGTTGGTGTTATCCACATTATCCCAATATTTGTCATATTTAGCTTTCATCGACAAGGCCATTTTCTTTTTTTTCTCATCCTTACTTAAACACATTTTTGAAATAGATCTATGCATTGCGACAAGCTCACTAAAGAAAACATTTGATGTCACATATTTTGACCCTGAAACCCTTTTTGTAACATCATAGAAAAGTTTTAAATAATCTATAAAATACCGAGCATTTTGCCAGTCCTCTGCTTTAGGAGCCCCAACAACTCTGTCACTCCTCTTCCTTTTCCTGGTACTTTCCTCACAGTCACCATCATCCTCAACACCATCTCGAAAATATGATCTATAATTGTAATCTATTGCATAAAGCCTGTCAAATAACAAAACAAAACCGTGTCAAATTAATGTAATTTAACAAACCACTAGCTTATAAAATGGAGAATATAAGGCATAAAGCATAAATATAAATGTACCTATCAAACACAGCCTCATACTTCTCAGCTGTTTCCAACATAAGATAGGTAGAGTTCCATCTTGTCTCAACATCAAGGCATGGTTTGCTATGATAAGTAATTTTTAGATTCTGAGCACATTCTAAGAAGCTTTCATACCTAGCACCAGAAGATCTTATACACTTCACAGCTCTACGAATCCTAGAAATTGATTGAAACTGCTCATCTAAACCATCCCTAACAACAAGATTGATTATATGTGCACAACATCTTAAATGCAAATACTTGCAATCTAAGATAGAATGAGGCCCGTTGAGCATGGTGGCTAAATATCTGATGGCCCCGTCGTTTGATGAAGCATTATCGACTGTTACCGTTAGAACTCGATCAATGCCCCAATTTTTTAAGCAGCCATAAACTACCTTTCCAATTGTCCTTCCCTTATGATTTGAAATTTTTCGAAAGTTTAGAATTTTCTTTCTTAGCACCCAATCATCATCGACCCAATGAGCTGTAAGACACATATAGTTATAGTTTTGGACCGAAGTCCAAGTGTCCGTAGTGAGAGACACGGTTTGGTTTTTCAAAAGATCTTTGAGGTTGCTAGCTTCTTCTTTGTATATAGAAATACAATCTTTAGCAACAGTCCATCTAGATGGAAGTTTAAATTTAGGATTGACTTCCCACATTAGTTCTCTGAACCCCTCATCATCAACAACGCTAAATGGCTGATTATCTTTAATACACATACGAGCTAACAGTTTCCTGCATTTCTCTTGGTTAAAAGCATGATTAACCAAACCTGCTCCAGTTTTGAAGTTCAAAGTAGCTTGCTTCTTTGAATCTTGCTTTTTGTAAACCGGTGATGCTTTACATACATTTCTTAAATGATTTATCAAGGACCCTGTACCATTTTTTTTTGAATTACCAGCAAGCATATGCTTGCAATATGGACATTGCACTTCACTCGCCCCCTTTTCATATGTAAAGTGTCCCCACACCCATGACCTCGGACCCCGACTACCTTTCTTCTCGTCAACAGTTCCTTCATCAGCCACCCCTTCGTTAACACTTTCATCCTCAACATTAATCACTGGTGTCTCTTCATTAACATTTTGGCTAGCCATTGCTTCCATCTATTGAAAAAATAAGCACTTACAAAAAATAAAATTATATATAATCAATACTCTACAGTGAAACAATGGAACATCTATAACAATAAAATATTTAGCAAAACATAATATATCTTTACAGTATAAGCAAGAATCAAGAATCAAATCTGATTTATAGAAGAGGAAGGGAGGTGAACTCGTGCAGAAGCCTGAAGATTTCATCCTTGAAAACTAAAAAGACTTATGGGGAAATGGGAATGGAAGAATTAGTAAAGTCAATTGATAATATCTAAACCTGATATGCAATCCGTTCATATTACCTAAAAATTAATTATAGAATATCTATTAATTTAAATTATAAAATGGAATATCTATTATTTTGAATGATTATAGAAGTTCGGTTCGGTTTATTTACACGGTTCGGTTCGGGTTTTATCTTACGGTTCGGTTCGGTTATTTCGGTGCGGTTTTGACCCTAAAACCAAACCGAACCGAAAAAATTCGGTTTTTAAGAAACTGAAACCGTTGGGTCTCGGTTTTTCAATGGTTCGGTTCTTTTGGTTCGGTTCTTTTGGTTTTTTCGGATTTTTCGGTTTTTTTTTTTTTTTTTTTTTTTTTTTTTTTTTTTTTTTTTTTTTTTTTTTTTTTTTTTTTTTTTTTTTTTTTCAAAAGATCTTTGAGGTTGCTAGCTTCTTCTTTGTATATAGAAATACAATCTTTAGCAACAGTCCATCTAGATGGAAGTTTAAATTTAGGATTGACTTCCCACATTAGTTCTCTGAACCCCTCATCATCAACAACGCTAAATGGCTGATTATCTTTAATACACATACGAGCTAACAGTTTCCTGCATTTCTCTTGGTTAAAAGCATGATTAACCAAACCTGCTCCAGTTTTGTCTCAAAGAATAGAATCAAAGAGCTAGAAGTGGGAAACTCTTCCATTCTCATCATTCTTTTCAAAATAGTGAGAAATGATGAAAATAAAAATCTTTTTTTTTTTTTTTTTCTTTTTCATTTTCATTATTACATAAATATATTAACTAAAAACATTTCATTAAAAATTAAAATAAATATTACATAACACCTAAAAAAAAGAAACAATACATAACAATTAAAACACATACGATTAAAAACACTAATTTTTTTAAAAAAATCTGATCATCGAGATGTGACAAGTCTTGAGTACGTGTAAGATCATATTGAAAACGGTAATGAACATCTTCGTTTAATAACTCCGCTCACACCCTAACTGTTCATTACTATATTTGTCTATGATAACGAAGTTAACTTATTGGCTGCTGGAAATGAGAACAGGGTATTAGATTTTCTTCACCTACGTGATAACTTTAGCTTTAGCATAAGTCATAAGTCATAAGTCATAACTAATCAATAATATTTAATGTTATAAGCATAAGACATAAGTCATAAGTCATTAGATTTTCTTCACCTACGTGATAACTTTAGCTTTAGCATAAGTCATAAGTCATAAGTCATAACTAATCAATAATATTTAATGTTATTTAAAAGCTAAAAACGAGACAAAGATTCCATTAGAAAACACGATTACGTACACAAAGCCGTTTAATATAGGAACAAGAAATGAAAGCATACACAATATACATTGGAATTGAAGTAAAAGTAGAGAGAAAAGAAAAAGTTCAACATCAACTATGAATGCCTCCAAAAAATGAGACTAATCAATAGAAAAGGTATTAGGGGGTAAATAGAAAAGGTGAAAAAAGAATGATAAACATTTTTTTTGTTTGGTTGCATCAAGGAATTAAATCAAATAACTAGAAGTTGGAATCACTTCCATTCTCATCATTCTTTTCAAAATAGTGAGAAATGATGAGAATAAATCAAGTTTTTTTTTTTTTTTTTTTTATTCTTTTTTTTTTGTATTTTTTTTTTTTTTTTTTTTTTTTTTTTTTTTTTTTTTTTTCTTTCATTTTTCTTTTTCATCTTTATTATTACATAAATATATTAACTAAAAACATTTCATTAAAAATTAAAATAAATATTACATAACACCTAAAAAAAAGAAACAATACATAACAATTAAAAAAAAAAAAAAAAAAAAAAAAACACTAGTTATTTAAAAAAAAACTAAAAAAACATTTCATTAAAAATTAAAATAAATATTACATAACACTTAAAAAAAAGAAACAATACATAACAATTAAAACACATACGATTAAAAACACTAATTTTTTTAAAAAAATCTGATCATCGAGATGTGACAAGTCTTGAGTACGTGTAAGATCATATTGAAAACGGTAATGAACATCTTCGTTTAATAACTCCGCTCACACCCTAACTGTTCATTACTATATTTGTCTATGATAACGAAGTTAACTTATTGGCTGCTGGAAATGAGAACAGGGTATTAGATTTTCTTCACCTACGTGATAACTTTAGCTTTAGCATAAGTCATAAGTCATAAGTCATAACTAATCAATAATATTTAATGTTATTTAAAAGCTAAAAACGAGACAAAGATTCCATTAGAAAACACGATTACGTACACAAAGCCGTTTAATATAGGAACAAGAAATGAAAGCATACACAATATACATTGGAATTGAAGTAAAAGTAGAGAGAAAAGAAAAAGTTCAACATCAACTATGAATGCCTCCAAAAAATGAGACTAATCAATAGAAAAGGTATTAGGGGGTAAATAGAAAAGGTGAAAAAAGAATGATAAACATTTTTTTTGTTTGGTTGCATCAAGGAATTAAATCAAATAACTAGAAGTTGGAATCACTTCCATTCTCATCATTCCTTTCAAAATGGTAGAAATGTGAGAATAAATCAAGTTTTTTTTTTTTTTTTTTTTCTCATGGATTTTCTTTTAATTAATTTTAATTATTTATGTTATGATAGAATAAATATAATTTGTTAAATTATTTTTTCATATTAATTTGTTTATTTTTTATGTTTCTCATATATTCATTCTCTGTTTGTACCAGACAATGAAATCTTTTCTTTTTCCAAATACTCAATCTCTTTCCTACCGTTTATATTCTTCATTTCATTTCCATTCTCTATAATTCCTTCCTAGCAAATATCCCTTTAGTATAAAGAGTTTTATATCTACTTTTCTTTTTTATACGGCAATATATTATCAATTAGGAAATTTTCGCCCCGCGTTGCGGGGCATTAATTGTCGTGTTGAAACGATTGTGTTATTTAGTATACTTGCGTTGAATTAACAAACATTCTGTCATGATAGGTTTGTTTAAAAGTTTATCATATCAAATATATATTTAATTAAAGCCAAAACCACAATAGTTTCCGTCTGCGCGTTGCGCGTTTCAATTAGTTCGATTACTTTTTGTTATTGATGATTTATGTTTGCTGAAAACTTTGACATATAAAATATATACTTATTCAAAGACAATACCACAAAAAAAAAAAGTTTTTTAATATATTGTTTGGAAACATGGAAACGATTATGTTTTGTTATTGATGATGTGTCGCTATATATGTTTGTTAAAATCTTTGACATATAAAATAGATATATATTTAAAGTCAATACCACAAAAAAATAGTTTTGATATACTATTTGAAAACCCAAAAGAAAAAAATATGTAAGAAACCAAGTTGTAATCCGTAATTTTAAACCTGAAAGGGATCCAATGTGGTAAAATATGAATATTGTTAAAAAAAAAAGAATAGACGTTTTCAATATAATTATTTGAAAACCCAAAAGGAAAAACATATGGAAAAACCAAGAAGTAACTTGTATTAGAAAACCCAAACGGGATGCGATTTGGCAAAATCCGAATAATGGTGCGGATTATAGCATGGACGAATAGTAACTCGCCACGCAGGCGAGTTACTATTCACAAGCTATTGAATTAGTATAGTATATAATAATAAACACAAGATACTAGTGATAAAAGTATAAAGGACAAAATCTAAACATGAAAAAATACATAAAGAGAACTGCAAAAGTTGTAAAAGCATTGGAAAAAACTTATGTAAATAACAACTCAACAAAGACATAAGAAATAACTCAATCAACAAAGACCGATCCATAAGTTTTCACTCCATGATGTATTTTTATTACAACCCCATACAAGTTCCAAAGAAAAACAAATCGCATAATACTCATTCAACCAACCAACCACAGGGTTCACGTTCCATCCATCCCATGACAAACAACTTTTATTACCCCAATAATGAATTCATAAGACAATGACACAATCAAGTTTTATCTCTACCTAAAAAATAAAAATAGAGAGTTTGTTTGTGATTATTAACCTTCTCTTTCTAAAATCAAAGGGTTTTTTAGTGTATCCAATCCTACTTGTCATGCGTGGTTCGAGCACCGCAGACTGCCCAATTGGATGTCACTGTGGTGTCTCGAATGCTAACTGCTAACTACTAACTCGCTGTTCAAAAAAAAATAATCATAAATTTATTTAATTTTGTATGATTATTAAACTACTTATTTATGTTAATAGATACTCAATATTCTTAACTTGCAATGTCACCTTTTTATTTAACTAGCGTCATATTTAATTTAATTTTTTTTAAAAGTATGTGTATGGTGAACCGTCTTGAATGTCGAATATTGTTAGACAGTTAAAAAAAGAAATAATCCAATCAATATTAATTTGATAAGAAAATCACATCATATAACTCCCATGAAAATTGTCATTTGATAAATCTTGACATCGATCAACAAATTAAATCTCTTTTTTGCATCCAATCAAAGATTTCGTGTCCCAAGTTTGAACTTTTGGAATATACTGTATGTAAAATGTGAGGTTGGTAGTTTGTTCTTCTATAAAAGTTGGACAAGTGACGCAGACGGAAATTTGGGATAACAAATCGAACATGTTGATTCAAAGAATACCAGGAACAATTCTTCAAATTATCGATGATTCAGATTGAATACCGGTAATCTGGGTTCACACACTAAACACACACTGTGAATAGGGGAAAAAATGTTTTTTTGTATTTCATAAAACTGATCATCTCCCAAGGTTCCAGTACATATTAATAGATAAGAGAATTTCGAACGGGCCTAAAAACATTAGTGGGCCGAAAGTTATAATCAAAAGAAAATAAAAAAAAACCCGAAAAAAACATAAAAATGTCCAAAAGTCATAGAAAAAGGCCGTTTCGGGGCTCGAAGGTCGACCCAAACCGCCGTATCATCTATGTAGACCTCCATCGTATCCCCCAGTTGGTCTTTGAACATCATGTTGACTAGCCTTTGGTACATTGCACCTGCGTTTTTATGACCAAATGTCATAGCGATATAACAATAAATACCTGTCAGGGTCATAAAGGCAGTAGCTTCTTGATCTTCAGGCTCCATCTGAATTTGCTGAAATCCGGAAGAAGCATCCATAAATGTGAGCATCTCGTGACCAGAAGTTGCATCTACCATGGCATCGATATGTGACAGCGGGAATGGATCTTTTGGGCAAGCTTTGTTAAGATCTGTGAAATCCACACAGACTCTCCATTTCCCATTTTTCTTCTGGACTACCACCACATTCGCTAGCCATTCAGGAAATTTGACCTCCCTGATCATCTTCGCTTTTAATAATCGTTCTACATCTTCTTGGATAATTGCGTTTCTTTCTGGAGCAAATTTCCTTCTTTTTTGTTGAATTGGCTTGAAACTTTTATCTATTCCAAGCTTGTGTGTAATGACATCTTTAGAAATCCCTGTCATATCTTCTTGCTTCCAAGCAAAAGTCTTCATTCTAGCTTTTAAAAAGTCAACAAGTTTGACTACCAATTCTTTAGAGATTTTTGCCCCTACTAGTACTTTGATGTTAGGATCTTCAGGAACCAGATTGATTTCTTTAACATCTTGCTCCTCTGGCTCAATCACATCAAAGACCTTTTTCTGTAATTGCTATTGTGAAGATGGCTTAGCAGCTGACTTCATAGTGGAGGTATAACATTCTTTAGCCTCCTGTTGATCTCCTTTCACAGTGACCACTCCCCATGGTGTCGGTAATTTAACATACTGGTGATAAGTGGATGGCACTGCCTTCATTTCGTGAATCCAAGGTCTGCCCAAGATAATATTGCACCCTGGGAGAGAGTCAACAACACAAAATTTCTGCATGGAATTGATTCCTCCAACATACACTGGCAGCTTAATTTCACCAACAGTGTATTTTGTCTCGCCACTGAACCCAATCAACGGTGTCGCCTTGCCAGCAATATCTTCTTCTGAAATGTCCATCCTCTTCAATGTTTCCAGCTTGATGATATTTACTGAGCTTCCATTGTCAATTAAAATCCTGTGAACATAATGGTTAGCAATAAATAAAGTGACAAGCAAACCGTCATGATGAGGCTCCAGTATGTCATCAAAGTCGTCTTCTTCAAAAGACACAAAATCTGAATCCGAGATTGAAGTCTTCTTCACGCTTCTTTCTCCTTTTTCTGACTTGCTTTGCTTAGCATATATTTTTGCTACTGAATATGTTGTCCCGCATACTTCTGATCCTCCAGTAATTGTATTAATTACTCTTGCATTTGGTGGTGGAGAATCAGCCTTTTGAGTTGCCTTTGGTTTTGAAAAATCCATGCCTTCAACATCCTTAGCCTTCTTTCTTCCAAGGAGTTCTGTGAGATACCCTTTAGCTAGAAGAGTAGAGATCTCTCTTCTCAACATCTTGCAGTCTTCAGTCAGATGATAGAATTATGTAAACCTGCACCCATGGACGCAGATGTCCCAGCAGCATGAGTATTTTGTGGAATATTGCTCCCAAAATTCGAGGTCGCAGTTGGGAATGGCATGCTTGGTGGTGCAGATCCAGGGGCTGCAGATGGTCCTGGGGTTGAAAAGAGGTTTCTTGGAGTGAATGGTGGTCCATTCTCTGAGATTCTGGACTCCAAGATTTTAAATTGCGCTTGATTATAATCCTGATTTGCTTTAATGGTGTCGTTAAGATTCTGCAAAATAGTAAATAGGTTAGGAATAGTATCAGAATCATTATTTTGAGCAGAATTTCCAAGCCCAATATTGTTTGGTCTGGGTTGCCATCGGCATCATAAAAGCTATTTCGTCCTGTTTGGCCAGATCCAGTGTTGAATTGGGATGAATTTCCGATAGGGATATCTCCAGTTGCATTGTAATCTGCATTCTGATCAGCAGGTCCCTTGTCCTTGCTTTGATTCGGGATTCGAATCGTATTGTTCCTAGTCCTTCGATTCGAATTGTTTCCTGCAGAGTGACTCATCATAGAAGAAGAAATAGCAGGAGCAGTTTGCGAAGAGTTAGTTGGTTGAGTCGACATTTTCGGAATTAATTTCGGAAAATTGGTTTTCTTTGATAAAAATTGAAAATCTTAATCGATTGAAAGCACCTTTTGCCCCACGGTGGGCGCCAAATTGTTTTGGTCAAAAATTACCCAAGATAATCACCCTTGAAGACTTAGATCAATTATGTAACCAAACTTTCGTTCGTGAGGTTAAGGGCTTGTTTAATATTGAGTTTCAAAGATGCGTTTTAAATAAAAGACTTGTAAAAGATTTATGTCGACTAAACAAGGAATTAAAGGACAAATATAATGATAACTTAAGGATCTAAATACGAAGAAATAATGCAAAGAACAAGAGATAATGCAAATTATAGTAAAGATCTAATAAAAATAAGATAAAAGTAAAGATAAAGGAACAAGAACACCGAGATTTGTTATCGAGGAAAAGCCCTTAATCCTTTTGGATCGCCGGCATAAAAACCCCGGGAGGAAGCATGTAACACCCCAAGCCAAGGCTCAGAATATCACGGAAATCATATAGCACAAGGTGGAATTAATGTAGAACATGAACTAAATGCAAATAAAAGATTCAGTGAATCCATACAGTAAGTTAAACAAGAATCAAAATACATAAAGAACAAGTCATCATCAAAGATTACAACAGAACATCAAAAGATGGCTAACGGTTCTAAGTATAATGCAAAAGAGAAGGTCGATGAATCCTTGATTCATAAAGTCCAAAGCCCGGGTTTAACAGCAAGCAAACAACTAAGCTCCATGTCCGGGGATAACCTGATTTCCTGAAAAGTGTACTAAGCATAGTCAACATAAGGTTGGTGAGTTCGTAGTAATGGTCCATAAGGAACCATCGTCAATAATCATAATATACGAGTAGAGGCAAAACATGACTTACAGTGAGCCTCTAAGAACAACACAACAACATCCACCACAAGATTACACACAACAAATAAAACGCGTAATAAACATTATACCCAAGTAACGTACATAACATCAATTCAAAACAGGTATCATATCCTCTTCAGTGGGATAGATACACAACAATAAGTCATATCCTCTTCAGTGGGATAGATACACAACAATAAGTCATATCCTCTTCAGTGGGCCAACCCGTTTCTCTTCTCAAGCCAAAATACAATCGTTAGACATTTAAACACCGATCAAAACATATCATCGACTCGAATATAACACATTGTCATTCAATTCATAAAACGACCTAAATAATTCGTTAACTTAAATTGTTAGTCATATTACACGTAAAGTCAATGGGTCAAGATTCACGGATGTTACATTATTCCCCCGTCAAAAGAATTTCGTCCCGAAATTCAACAAATCACCAATAGTTAGACAAATGTGGGTACTTAGGTCTCCATCACACATCGACCCACTTCCTTCGTAGCATGCAAGCTAGTTGCTATCTTCTTAGTTTGAGAAGTTGTTCTTGTCATTCCAATTACTATTCTAGGCCCGCTGCATTGGAGTTAAGCGACTTTCTTTATCTGAAATGATAGAAATCGAATCTCTGTGCACCTACACCATTTCTTCTACATACTAATGTGCCAAGTTGTCAGATTTTACTGGTTTCGTCGTATCGTGACCACTTCTTGTCGTCGGCGACTTCATGGTGAAATCCATTACAATTTGTTTTCCTTCGAATCTCTCTCCCGGTCTTTCACTACGAGCTTATTCGCATCTCAGAAGTCTATAAGGGTTTTGACTACGCGTGCGATGTTAGGAAGTTAAGCATATACGAAATTTAAGTTATCGAGGTGGGACAAGCCCGGTAAGTCACCCGGAAAATCGTTCGGAAGACTCAAGATTAAAAGAGACGACGTTAGTTTTCAGATTCTTGAGATGGTAGTTCTAAGGACCTTTAAGTTGGAAGATGTACATGGGACACTAAGAACCTTACAGTTATATATATATTTTATTTTTTATTTTTTATTTTTTACCCTAGCAAACCCTACTACACAAATAAGAGCCGTATTAACCGCTGGTATTCAGATTGTACTTACTTTATCGTCAAGAACCTTAATATCATAGAGCACCAAGTACGTGAAGAGTTTGGCGTCTTCTAGAGTCAAGATACATGCACGGGGTATTTGGCCGAATTTAGTTAGAGAGTCGCTAAACATCCAAAAATTTTAAACATATAATTCCAAACACACGAACGAAGGTAACCCAAAGGAGTAACGTTAGGATAAACGAGATCATATTCTGTTCCAATATCGAATAGCGCCATAATATAATGACCGTTAAGAGAAAGGTACCTTAACCAACGTTTGGATCATTTTGGCCTCCATTGCCGATTCCCGTAAAAGCTCGGCCACGAGGATGAACTTGATGGCCTTGTTGGCCACGGTTTTGATTCGGCCCGGTAATTTGGAGTTGATTCGGATGGACCGCCACTTCAACTTGTTGTCCAATCCATTGCGGACAATTATTCCGGTAGTGATCAGGGCTTCCACATTTAAAGCACGTACCCCATGGAAAGTTGCCTTGAGGATGAATGGTTTGAAGGGGTACTACATTCAACGGCGCCGCTTTCGGTGCTCTACAATTCTTGGACATGTGCCCAACTTGGTTGCAATTAAAACACGCCCTGCATTGAACGTTGGTGGGGTGGTGACTGTTGCATCTTTCACATAACGGATGAGGTCCTGCATAAGCTTTCTTCACCGGTCCCGTCGCCGCCATCACTCTACCCCTATTAGCATCTTTGGGATTAAACCTTCCCATTTTCTTTACCCCACTTGATTCTCCCACTTCCTTTCTCTTGTTTGTTGAGGAGTTACTTAAAACACCGCCTCTCAACAAGTCTTCAGTCACACTCCCGGCTTGGTTAACAGCATCGGCCAAAGTAGTAGGCATGTTGGAATTCACATAAGATCGGACTTGAGGATTCAAGCCCAACACAAACTTTTCGGTGGCTTGGGTCTCGGAACCCACCAAATGAGGAATGAGGGTAGACAGCTCCTGAAATCGTCTAACATAGTTCTTGTAATCGGCTCCCTCCATGTTGAGATTAACAAACTCAATGGTCAAGTTTTGTAGTTCATAGGGAGGACAAAACTTTGCCTTCACTTGTTCTTGAAATCGATCCATTCCAAGTTATGAGTCCGCCCCAAAGTTATCTCTTGGTTCCACCAACTCAAGGCGTCATTTTTAAACATGCCGGATGCATAAGAAATCCGGTCGTCATATGTGCAATGACTTCTTTCAATCACTGCCTCGATCTCCTCAAACCACCTTATACACTCTGTGGGACCGCCTCTTCCATTGAACTCCGGCGCCCCACAGCTTTTGAAGTCTTTAAATATACACCCCTGTCGGTATCCTCCATGTTGATTATACATGGGTATACGGTTATCAACTCTCACTGGTTCTTCTTCTTCGTTTTCTACGTCCTGAGGTTGAGCATTTTCATTATTCACATTTTCTGGGGCTTCATTGTTTTGAGCCACATTGTTCTGCCCAAGACTTGCCGTGACTTGAGCAATAATGGTTGGCATGATATTGGCGATCGTTTGAGCGATCACCTCAGCCATGTTTGGCTCAGGAACTTCACCACGACCTCTTCCTTGGCCTCTACCACGACCTCTACCACGGCCCCTACCACGGCCCCTACCTCTACCTCCTTGTACCTCCGGTTGAGCTTCCGGTTGAGGTTCTTCCGGTTCAGCCCTATAGTTCGTTCCAGCTCTTCTTGGTCTCACCATTTCTATAAAGCAAGTGACACGTTGACCCGAGAGTTAGTCTCAAATGCTCACATGTTAGTCACACAAGTAGTCAATGCTCTCATACCGATACCACATACTCATTTCATATCAGTAAGCTAAGGCAAGAGTGCTAGAATCCTATGAGATTGTTACTTAGCATATCATTATGTCAATTTCATTACAATCGTTCATTATTAACTCAAGTAATCATGCTCAATACGTCATAAGATCAAACAATTAACACAAATGGGTTAAGTATAATCTGAATTCGATATGCTCTCTAGTCATTGACCAGGTATGTATACAGGGTGTACCAACGGCTAACCCTCCACCCAATCAACTACCATTAAGCATATCGGTTCCCTATTATACACTAAGCCAAGCAACTAACACGAATGATTCAAAGTATAATCCGAATTCGATATGCTCTCTAGTTATTGACCAGGTATGTATACAGGGTGTACCAACGGCTAACCCTCCACCCAATCAACTACCATTAAGCATATCGGTTCCCTATTATACACTAAGCCAAGCAACTAACACGAATGATTCAAAGTATAATCCGAATTCGATATGCTCTCTAGTCATTGACCAGGTATGTATACAGGGTGTACCAACGGCTAACCCTCCACCCAATCAACTACCATTAAGCATATCGGTTCCCTATTATACACTAAGCCAAGCAACTAACACGAATGATTCAAAGTATAATCCGAATTCGATATGCTCTCTAGTTATTGACCAGGTATGTATACAGGGTGTACCAACGGCTAACCCTCCACCCAATCAACTACCATTAAGCATATCGGTTCCCTATTATACACTAAGCCAAGCAACTAACACGAATGATTCAAAGTATAATCCGAATTCGATATGCTCTCTAGTCATTGACCAGGTATGTATACAGGGTGTACCAACGGCTAACCCTCCACCCAATCAACTACCATTAAGCATATCGGTTCCCTATTATACACTAAGCCAAGCAACTAACACGAATGATTCAAAGTATAATCCGAATTCGATATGCTCTCTAGTTATTGACCAGGTATGTATACAGGGTGTACCAACGGCTAACCCTCCACCCAATCAACTACCATTAAGCATATCGGTTCCCTATTATACACTAAGCCAAGCAACTAACACGAATGATTCAAAGTATAATCCGAATTCGATATGCTCTCTAGTCATTGACCAGGTATGTATACAGGGTGTACCAACGGCTAACCCTCCACCCAATCAACTACCATTAAGCATATCGGTTCCCTATTATACACTAAGCCAAGCAACTAACACGAATGATTCAAAGTATAATCCGAATTCGATATGCTCTCTAGTTATTGACCAGGTATGTATACAGGGTGTACCAACGGCTAACCCTCCACCCAATCAACTACCATTAAGCATATCGGTTCCCTATTATACACTAAGCCAAGCAACTAACACGAATGATTCAAAGTATAATCCGAATTCGATATGCTCTCTAGTCATTGACCAGGTATGTATACAGGGTGTACCAACGGCTAACCCTCCACCCAATCAACTACCATTAAGCATATCGGTTCCCTATTATACACTAAGCCAAGCAACTAACACGAATGATTCAAAGTATAATCCGAATTCGATATGCTCTCTAGTTATTGACCAGGTATGTATACAGGGTGTACCAACGGCTAACCCTCCACCCAATCAACTACCATTAAGCATATCGGTTCCCTATTATACACTAAGCCAAGCAACTAACACGAATGATTCAAAGTATAATCCGAATTCGATATGCTCTCTAGTTATTGACCAGGTATGTATACAGGGTGTACCAACGGCTAACCCTCCACCCAATCAACTACCATTAAGCATATCGGTTCCCTATTATACACTAAGCCAAGCAACTAACACGAATGATTCAAAGTATAATCCGAATTCGATATGCTCTCTAGTCATTGACCAGGTATGTATACAGGGTGTACCAACGGCTAACCCTCCACCCAATCAACTACCATTAAGCATATCGGTTCCCTATTATACACTAAGCTAAGGCAAGAGTGCTAGAATCCTATGAGATTGTTACTTAGCATATCATTATGTCAATTTCATTACAATCGTTCATTATTAACTCAAATAATCATGCTCAATACGTCATAAGATCAAACAATTAATCAGAAATTAACTAGACAGTCAATCAAATCAACCAAACAATCCAACAAACACGTATATGTACACTTTTCAGCCTGAATCTCTATTGAGTAGGGAGCTACGAAACTCACCTTGATCGGCAAAGAAGCTTAAGTCGAGTAAATGAAAGATTAATAGCGAGTATTGGGCCCCACGTGTTCACAACCTATCAAAGCATGCCATATATCATACTGTCAACTTTATAATCATAAACAAGTTGGTTCCTTAGGTTTAAGTTGAGTCACGAACCCACAATTACTTTCTTAACATTACCGAGTGTGAAACATAACACTTTGACTAGACATTTTTAGAAATGCACGAAGATTCATACAAAATGAAGGTTACTACATGAAACTAGACTCTCTTACGATTCCAACGATAGGTCATAAGACTTATTTGGACTTACGGATCAAAAGTTATTAACGTTCTTTTAGGGTTGCCACAATATTATACTAAGTTAATACCATAACTTCATTTTGCTCTAAAGCATCCAACTAGCATCAATTAGTAACAACAATCCATATCAATGACAGTCAAATTCAATCAATGCACACCTTAACCATATTGTACCCATTCCACATTCATCATGTTGAATTCAAGCCATCACATAAGTGGTCTTAACTACGAACTCACAATATACACTTTCTAGGGTTCACAGAATTCACGTTGCACACAAATTTCCTAACCATGCATGCTATATGAAGAGTTTTAACTTAAGCCGTAGTCTAGGTCAAACCGCCTAATTCTCTACGACCACGCATGGGCCACCATTCTGTAACACCCCAAGCCAAGGCTCAGAATATCACGGAAATCATATAGCACAAGGTGGAATTAATGTAGAACATGAACTAAATGCAAATAAAGGATTCAGTGAATCCATACAGTAAGTTAAACAAGAATCAAAATACATAAAGAACAAGTCATCATCAAAGATTACAACAGAACATCAAAAGATGGCTAACGGTTCTAAGTATAATGCAAAAGAGAAGGTCGATGAATCCTTGATTCATAAAGTCCAAAGCCCGGGTTTAACAGCAAGCAAACAACTAAGCTCCACGTCCGGGGATAACCTGATTTCCTGAAAAGTGTACTAAGCATAGTCAACACAAGGTTGGTGAGTTCGTAGTAATGGTCCATAAGGAACCATCGTCAATAATCATAATATACGAGTAGAGGCAAAACATGACTTACAGTGAGCCTCTAAGAACAACACAACAACATCCACCACAAGATTACACACAACAAATAAAACACGTAATAAACATTATACCCAAGTAACGTACATAACATCAATTCAAAACAGGTATCATATCCTCTTCAGTGGGATTGATACACAACATAAGTCATATCCTCTTCAGTGGGATAGATACACAACAATAAGTCATATCCTCTTCAGTGGGATAGATACACATCATCCATACATCACAAGTCCATCAATCATCAAACATCAAACTAAAGTAAACTATACGTACATACACTTAGGAGGATTCTACTTTCTTCGAATCCTAGATGCTTATATATAGGGTCACCCGCAGCCTTCCCACCACATCTAGAACCCAATGAAGGCATAACCGACTTCCATGTATGCACGTCTATCCTAGCAGTAATAATAATAATAACAATAACCATAATAATAATATATCACAATCCCTTACTAAGATCAATTAAACGTAACCAATAACCCATTATTTCATCGCTCAATCAATCATTCAATCGTCAAACATTAATTCATAAGTTCGTCAATACAACGATAAAGGTATGCTTGAGTGCATATCACACAAATCAAGTATAACGAGACGTACATGTTCATTCCAACCATAATTCCTGAATTTATCGCTTTCTCTAAACAACGCGTACATATACTTTGGAGGATTTTACTTTCATCAAGTTCTAGATGCTTATGTATAGGGTCACCCGCAGCCTTCCCACCACATCTAAGACTCTTTGAAAGTAAAACCGACCTCCATATATGTACTTCTATCCTAATACCTTACAATAACACAGTCACATTCGTAAATCATCACACAATCAATCAAAACTATCTGTCAATCAACAATTAATCAGAAATTAACTAGACAGTCAATCAAATCAACCAAACAATCCAACAAACACGTATATGTACACTTTTCAGCCTGAATCTCTATTGAGTAGGGAGCTACGAAACTCACCTTGATCGGCAAAGAAGCTTAAGTCGAGTAAATGAAAGATTAATAGCGAGTATTGGGCCCCACGTGTTCACAACCTATCAAAGCATGCCATATATCATACTGTCAACTTTATAATCATAAACAAGTTGGTTCCTTAGGTTTAAGTTGAGTCACGAACCCACAATTACTTTCTTAACATTACCGAGTGTGAAACATAACACTTTGACTAGACATTTTTAGAAATGCACGAAGATTCATACAAAATGAAGGTTACTACATGAAACTAGACTCTCTTACGATTCCAACGATAGGTCATAAGACTTATTTGGACTTACGGATCAAAAGTTATTAACGTTTGAAAACTGACGCGCGCGAATGCCCAGAATGAATCCACTGCGCCGCAGTGGGCCAAAACAAAGCAGAATGGGCAGTGGTAATCCACTGCGCCGCAGTGGGCCAAAACAAAGCAGAATGGGCAGTGGTAATCCACTGCGCCGCAGTGGGACTAGGCCCCTCCACTGCGCCGCAGTGGGACAATTCCCAGCACCAGCACCAGCAGCCCTAAGTGCAGAAAACGAACCAAAACCCCCAAAATTCGACCCAAAGCATACCAAAACGATTTGTAAGAGCTTGAAACTCATTTTGAAGCTTAACTAAGTGCCATTAAACATAAATACACATAACCCATTACAAATTTCCATTCCAAAACATCAATAACACTTCCAAATCATTCAACCCAAACCGAAACCCTAATTTAACCCTAATTCCATTTCGACCCGATTTAAGACTTGTAAATATACGAGATGACTAGAAATGAGTAAACTAACATAAATAGAAGTAAATGGGATGAATTAGACTCACCAAAACTTCCTTCTTGAGCTTCAACCCGAAATTAGGTCAAAAGGGTAAAATGCAAGAACTTCCACCTTTGATTCTTCAATAAGACGATAATGTGGTATAGATGGCGATGATTCTAGTGTTATATCCTTTCTAAACACTAAGTAGATGATAGATAGAAGAAGAATGAAATGGTCTTGCCTTTTTAATTGAGAGAAATGAGAAAGATAGATAGATAAGAGAATGAAAGGCAAGGGAAAGGATAAGGGGGGGGGGAGAAATGGGTCAAAGGGGCTGATGGGTCGTGGGTGACCCACGGGCCGACCCGTTTCTCTTCTCAAGCCAAAATACAATCGTTAGACATTTAAACACCGATCAAAACATATCATCGACCCGAATATAACACATTGTCATTCAATTCATAAAACGACCTAAATAATTCGTTAACTTAAATTGTTAGTCATATTACACGTAAAGTCAATGGGTCAAGATTCACGGATGTTACAAAGCAATCGTCCCTGCCTTTGTTCTCTTATTAATGATTGTTAAAATGATTACAATGGTGGAACTTTAGTTGATCGATTATTGCTAAGTGATAAAAATAAGAAAGCAGAATGTGTGTGTGAATACAAGTGAGCAGATGTGTTGCAAGATGAGATCAGATCAGATGTCCTATATTGATCAACCTTGTTCGTTTATATAGACCTAGTAGCTAACTAACTATCCGAAATTCTAGGGATCTTCCGGGTCTTCATAATTGAGACGTTGGAGTGAATCTTGACTGGTTAAGTGTACGTTGAAGTCTTTTTCCCTCATGTTGAATTCAACTAGAAGTCCGATTATGTAGCAAGACTAAGTCTTCTTTACGTGTTGATGAATAATCTCATGTGTGAATTCCTTTTCGCACCGTTAGAGATATTTTCCATAACCAAATATCGATTATTCTAGAATCTGCACAAATAACTCATGTGAAAATAATAATAACAAGTAATTTGTAACGTTAGTAACATATCAGTAAGTCATAAGAATATTCATCAATATCAAGATCTTAACATTCAAAGATCTTAGCTGTTCAAGATATTGGTACGTGAAATTTCACCCATAACACCTTTCATTTTATTTCAAAGATTAAGATGCCTTCAACTTTACTACTAAAGTTGGAAAAAAATTTAGAGGATTTTCATCCGTTTCTTACACCACTCTTACTAATTGCTGTAAAAATCTGCAAATATCATAAGAACATATGAACAATCATATATCATTGGAAAAACTATTTATAAAGAAAATTACTATTTATTTAATTTGGTCACATTGCACGTATACTATGTGATGTGTGTTTTGTTTAACAAAAATAAAAATTGATTTTTAAAATGAAAAAAAAACACTGGTTTTAAATTTATAAAAAGAGTTGTATAAGTAATTACCTCAAACTAAAAACAAACTAACAAGCAGAGAACCATGTCGTGTGTAGTATAGTAAGTAATAAGTACATGATCGTTCGCAAGAACGCTTGCAATACCTAGTCTAGTAATATGTGTAACTCTAGTGGTTGTGGGTTGTCACGATTTTCTATTTAAACTACTAAAAACAATAAAGTAAAGGAAAGCTAGCGAGAAGCCTCTTTTAGTCTATAAACTAAGAAATGAAAAGCAGTAACAGTAATTTATAACAAATACTTGTTTGGCATCTCCGATCACATGTAATATGACAATTATTATCCTATCTATCGCGAGTCTGTTGGAAAACTTATTACGGTTCAGATTCTCCTTAGATTCACCAAACCTAAGTAGTAGGGCTGTCGCTAGACTCACACCTACCCTATAGACAGATTCTCGTTAGATTCACTGCCTAAGCATTACAATCTAAGTTTGTGTTTATGATTTACCTTTAACTATACTCAGTTCTTAAGCCATGACTATGTATTAATCATCTCCGGTGGTTATAGTGCACGTTTCCATGTCACTAGATCGCGTCTGACATTGTTAAGCATCATGTTCAACTAGTTCTAACTGTTTTGGTTCTGGATCTGTCCGCTAGAACTGAACCACCTTTTAAAACTAATTATAGACCCCGATTAGTGTTTTCCATCCTAATAATATTAGTCCTAGTTAATGATTATAGACCGATCATCGGAATTAAACTAATATATCAAGCTATAGAACCAAGAACAATATGAAGAATTCATTAATCATGGATCTACGATAAATAGTAAACACAATCCAACAGATTTAACAATAAAATAAGATAAATAAAAGTTACATGATCACATAAATCTAAACAAGTATCCAGCCTGCTAGGTAGACATCATTAAAAGAATCACAAAGTCTGAAAAGATTAAAGACATTGTTTACCAACAATAAAAGTAAAGAAAGATTGAAGATCTAGGTTGATGATGAAGATTAAGAGGTGTTAGAAGCTCCAAGTCCTCTTAGATGGCAACTGCCAAAATCGACATAGGGTTTATGTGTGACGTCTGGTGGCTGTAAAATTGCTCTCTCTTGAGTCTGAGGGTTAATTTATTCTTCTATTTATAGGGCTGAAAGTCGGTTCTGGTCGTGGGCCGCCCAACGGCGCTGGCTAGCTACTGCTTGGTGCCAGCGGCGCTGGTCAGGGTGACCAGCGGCGCTGGATGCTCCGCAACTTCCAGATATTCTTCGTTTGACTTCATGTTTTGCCTTATTGTGTCTTATAAAGTCAATTGGCCTATAAGTTGAGTTGATAGATGTCGTTTACCTTATTCGCATCTTCCGTGAACCTGCGTTAATATTTGATCTCATTAAGTACCAAAAGTTCACATTTATAAACTCATTTAGACATTGAAATGTGGCCAAATGGTCGGGGAAATAATCACAAAATAGACGCTCATCACTATGCTAGTCGTATACTATGATACTAATAAAGTAATTATAGAATTTATATGAGCCTTCTTCTTTCTCTTTTCAAATCCTCAACTTGACTATTCTGTTGGATCAATCGTATGGCTGCTGTTCAAGCTGTTGTATGGCTGTAAAACATAATTGCACTTTTCAAGTCATACCATTAAATTCATGACAATTAAAGTATTAAACTCAAAAGTAGTGGTGTGCTTTGTTGTGATAGTTTCTTAAAAAGCAGCATGTACATTATTTGGACCACATGTTCTTGAAATACTACACCTTGATCGACTTGTTTATTCATTTCATACATACCACATATATATTTGTTGATGGTGCTAATCTATCAGTAATTCAGTATTTCAGTATATATCTGACCTCATAAAAACCAATTTTTTTTATAACTTGACAATGAGATCGATCACTATATATAATTGTAACTGCATGCATACAGGATGCATAATGAGCTGTTAATGTTAAGTAAATAGCTAATACGCCAAACAACAACTAGCTAGTTTGACACCCAACTAATTAAAAGCCACGGATAACGACAGGTAAAATCTATATATATCTATATATGGTTTATAGGTAAATGTTCATTTGAATCCTTAATTTTTCATGAAACCTAAGGACCAAATCCTAGCCATTTGATCATCTCCATCAATGGCTAGGATTGAAACTTATGCCTTAATTAAAAAAAACACAGAGGGACATTTATGTAAATTTGCTTAACAAAAAAAAAACTCTCTTTTCCCCTTTCCTCCTCCTGATGGAAACACACACACACACACACACACACACACACACACACACACTCCCTCTCTCTCTCATCAACTCCGGCGACGGTAACCACCACCACCACCATATCCGACCGCCGCCACCACCACCACTACAATCTGGATCTTCATCTCAAACCACTAGCAACAACAACAAATGGAAGATGATGTTTTAGATATTATTAGAGTGATATTTTATGTAGTTTATGTTTTTTATATAAAAAATGGATAAACAAACCATTTTTATCCATGATTTGTAGTTTTTTTCTCTTATTTCATATGATTTGTTGTATCTTTGGTTGTTGTTTAAAATTTTTATAATGAGTTTTTGCCCACAAAGTGTTTGATGAAATGTCTAAACCAAAGTTTATGTACTAAATCAAATATGATTATATACGTATTTACTGTGTACAACCAATCATTTCCATCGGCGATTAGGTTTTTTTATCATGGCTGACAAGTCGAAATCATCAAATAGAAAACGAAAAAGTGTTGATGATGATTCCGGCAACTGTAATTTTGTTTCCGGCAACTGTAAAAATTTATTCAAAATCATATATGATTTTACGTATAAAATTGAGACAAGGAAAATGAGTTCAATACAAATAAACCTATTTAAAATCAATTTTGATTTTACGCATACAGTGTGAAAAACTTATAGAAAATCATATATGATTTTACGCATACATTGTCTAGAAAATGTACAAAATCATTTATGATTTTGTGTAGCACATTGAGTCAAACCAAATGGCTTCCATAAAAAGAAATTTATTTAAAATCATTTTTGATTTTACTCATAAAGTATGAAACCTATTCAAAATCAACTATTCAAAATGAAAAATGATTTTACGCTTACATTGGGGAAAAGCTATACAAAATCATATATGATTTTTTATAGCACATTGAGACAAACCAAATGGCTTCCATACAAAGAAAACCATTTAAAATCAAAAATGATTTTAAGAATAGAGTGTGAAAAAGCTATACAAAATCATATATGATTTTATTCATACATCTAGACAAAAAAAGTGAGTTCGGTATCATTAAACCCATTCAAAATCATATATGATTTTGTATAGGCTTCCATACAAATAAACTTATTCAAAATCAAAATTGATTTTAAGAATACACTGTGAAAAATTTATTTAAAATCATATATGATTTTACGTATAAAATTGAGACAAGGAAAATGAGTTCAATACAAATAAACCTATTTAAAATCAATTTTGATTTTACGCATACAGTGTGAAAAACTTATAGAAAATCATATATGATTTTACGCATACATTGTCTAGAAAATGTACAAAATCATTTATGATTTTGTGTAGCACATTGAGTCAAACCAAATGGCTTCCATAAAAAGAAATTTATTCAAAATCATTTTTGATTTTACTCATAAAGTATGAAAACCTATTCAAAATCAACTATTCAAAATCCAAAATCAAAAATGATTTTGCATTGAAACATTATACATCAAATCAATGATTTTACGCATACATTGGGGAAAAGCTATACAAAATCATTGTATAGCACATTGAGACAAAACAAAATGAGTTACATACCAAGAAACCCATTTAAAATCAAAAATGATTTTAAGCATACATTGTGAAATACCCATACGAAATCATATTTGATTTTACCCATACATCTAGACAAAAAAATGAGTTCGGTATCATTAAACCTATTCAAAATTATAAATGATTTTACGCATACATTGGGGAAAAGCTATACAAAATCATATATGATTTTGTATAGGTTCCATACAAAGAAACATATTCAAAATCAAAAATGATTTTACGCATATAGTGTGAAAAACTCATTCAAAATCATATTTGATTTTGTATTACTGAAGGCCCCCGTGATAAAGCTTTAGTTTAGGGTTTGAAGTTGTAGGGTTAGCCGGCTAACCCTACGACTTCAAACCCTAAACTAAAGCGCGGGCCGCAGGCCCCCGTAATCACACTTCCCCCTCGGATTAGCTTTTAGCCCCCAAGGGTTTAGATTTTAGGGTTTTAGAATGCAACTTTTCTAAAATGTATGCATAAAATCAAAAATGATTTTGCATTGATTTTTAACATTATACATGCGAAATCAATTTTGATTAGCAATTAAGCTTTAGTTTAGGGTTTGAAGTCGTAGGGTTAGCCGTTAGGCTAACCCTACGACTTCAAACCCTAAACTAAAGCGCGAGCCGCAGGCCCCCGTAATCACACTTCCCCCTCGGATTAGCTTTTAGCCCCCAAGGGTTTAGATTTTAGGGTTTTAGAATGCAACTTTTCTAAAATGTATGCATAAAATCAAAAATGATTTTGCATTGATTTTTAACATTATACATGCGAAATCAATTTTGATTAGCAATTAAGCTTTAGTTTAGGGTTTGAAGTCGTAGGTTAGGGGGGGGGGGGGGGGGGGGGGGGGGGGGGGGGGGGGGGGGGGGGGGGGGGTGAAGTCGTAGGGTTAGCCGACTTCAAACCCTAAACTAAAGTGCGGGCCGCAGGCCCCCGTAATCACACTTCCCCCTCGGATTAGCTTTTAGCCCCCAAGGGTTTAGATTTTAGGGTTTTAGAATGCAACTTTTCTAAAATGTATGCATAAAATCAAAAATGATTTTGCATTGATTTTTAACATTATATGTTGAGTCCCAATGTTAATTGTAAATTTAATAATGACAAATCTGACCTATAAACACTTAGTAATCTTTTGGTTCTTGTAATCTGATCTGGGTCAGACTAAGCTGACACAGCTTACGATCTGTCTCTGACCCAGATCACACTTCATACTTGTAATTGTAATATCTTATTGAAGCAAGTGTTATTCAAGCTGCATCAACAATGTATTAGCATTCAGTCCAAGTCGAAGAGGAGGATTGAAGATAGAAGACCAAGTTGCTAGTGGAAGACAGCTTGAGATTAGCAGTCAGCTTGGAAACACTTAGGCAGATTGGTGCCTTGACAAACGGCCCAATCTGTGTCTGACAATCAAGTGAAGATAACAAGCTGGATTGAAGATAAGGACAAATGACGTGACTAGGAATATTCCTAGTATCCAGGTTGGTGGTTGTTTACATATGCGTGTCCATACTCCTATTGGTAGATGAAAGAATGTGCGTCAGTACGTGGGGGACCACAAGTACCATGAAAGGCACGATTGATTATTCCTTCATCAACCACTGAACGAATTACACGTAGCTGCAACGGACACCTAATGAATGAGCGCTTGTGCCTATAAAAGCCTCATTCATGGATTGCATATGTGTGGTATTTCCTGAGAATCTTTCTTCACACAAGTTTCTCTGCTCTTACACACAACTTAGTCTGTACGAGATCAGCTTGGGCTGATTCTCTTGAGCTAAAATTAATTGATTGTTGTTTGTCACTTCATAGGGTTGTTTAGATATCTATAGGCTATCTTTATTCCGTAACAACCCTGTAATTCTTTGTATAGATTATTTCTTAATAAAGGATTACATTTGAAAATAACAATCTGTGTTTAAGAATGTTTTATTTCTTTACTGCTTTACTGTTTTAATGATTCCTGCACTTTACTAACTTGCTTGATATTCTTTATCTGAATCTTAAAACGTTTTGTGTTTAAAAGTTTGTAAAGATTGTGGAAAGTTGTATTCACCCCCCTCTACAACTGTTCTGTGTTCAATATACTTTGGTATATTGATACACCGTGGGACGTATCAATTGGTATCAGAGCGGTGGTTGAGAATTAACTTGACTTGATCCTTGCATATTTTCATTTATAGTAAAGCAATGTCATCTTATATTGATAATGGTTCTTCAACCCAACCACCCATGTTTGACAAAGATGATTTCAGTGGGTGGACAGGTAGAATGTCTTTGTTCCTTGAATCCATCGATAACAATATGCCTGACATCCTTACGGATGGTCCTTATGTTCCTACACAAACCATTGTGGTAGAAGCTGTGGTCAGGGAAGGTCAACCAACTATTCCTGCCACAGTCAAATCTATAGTTAAGGATAAGGCAGATTGGGGGGATGAGGATAGGAGGTTGGCAAACTTGGATGTGAAGGCTAGAAATTTCATTGTCCAAGCTGTGCCCAAAGACCTTTACCATTCAATTAAAATGTGTTCAACAGCAAAGAAAATGTGGGGTACATTGACTGTTATGTTTGAGGGTTGCTCTACCTCCATGGAATCCACAATTACTACATTGACCAAGAGGTATGAGAGATTTTTCTCTTTGAGAAATGAATCCTTGACTGACACTCATACCCGCTTTAATGCTTTGGTTAATGATTTAGCTGCTGTTGGAATTAATAAGAAAAATGAGGTTTTAAAGAGCAAATTTCTTGATTCATTACCACCCAAATGGAACAACTATATTTCATCTGTTAAATTAAGTTCTGTTTATCATGATCTTGATCTCCCTGGACTTTTTGGTTTGCTTCATAACCAAGAATGTTCAGAGGCTGAAAAACTAATTGCTATGGGTGATTCTTATAGTCAGCCTGCTGCTTGCACTTGTTGCTTCTATGACTGAACACCCTAGTTCAATTAGTAATGAGATCATTCCTTATGTTAATGATGATATTCATGTGATGTCAAATCCTAACTCTGTTTGTGCTGAATCTGAATGTGATAAATTAGCTAATGAAGTAGCTATGTTGGCTGAAAGGATCAGAAGGAGATCCTTTAACAAGTTTAAAGGAAAAGGAAGAGGTGGCCAAGCTGATAAAGCCAAGAAGCCATTTGATATGTCCAAGGTTACTTGTTACAAGTGTGGCAAGACTGGACATATGGCTAGTGATTGTAGATCCAAAGAAGCTGCTCAAGCTGTGCCAACCAAAGGTGGAAGAGGTGAAAAATACTCTAAGCTCAAGACTAAGTACAAAGCCTTGAAAGCACAAGTAGCTGAGCTGACTGAGAAGGTGAACAGAAATGAGAAGAGTCTGGTAGCCAAAGACTGGGCTGAAAGTGCCACATCATCTGATGATGAGCTTTACAAGGATGCCAAGTGTTTCATGGCTAAAGAAGCTACTCAAAGATTTGCTGAAAATCTGGTGAAAATACAACAGCAATCTGAGTCAGCTCACCAGGCATCCACCAGTCAGACTGCTCCACCTGAGGTAACATCTTTTTCCAATCTGTCTGATAATGAGAAGCTGTCCAGACTGAACAAACTTAGTGATGAGGTTTTGTTACAAAAACATTTTAATCAAGAACTTAAGAAGGAAATACATCTTTTGAAACTTGATAACAGCTCTAAGAGTCACATCATTGAAAAACTAGAATCTGAAGTTAAAGCTCAAAAGCAATTAAACTCCATTTTGATTAAGGAAGCTAAAACTGCAGAAGAAAGGTTTTTAAAGGTCAAACAGATCACTGAAACATGGTGTGTCAGTTCTAAAAGAGTTGAAAAATGTGTAAATGAACAAATACCTCATCAGATCCAAGCTATTTTTGATGGTGATTATGATAGGGCCATAGCCATAATTGAAGTATGTGCTATGGAGCCTTGTTATCAGCCTCCTTCACCACCCAAAGTCCAAACCAAAGAGACTATTTCTAAACCAATTAAGTTGGTTCAGAAATCTGGTATTGGGTTTAAAGATCCTGAAACCATTGGTCAGACCATTGCTGAAGCTGTGTCTGAAGCTGATCAGGTTGTTGAGTTAAAACCTGAGGAAAGTCTTGACTTGTCCAAGCTGACTATCACCCATTCTGTGTCAGATTCAAAGAATAAAACTATGAATAGTTCAAAGAGAAACAAAAGAAAGGATAGAGATCACAATGTTCCAAAGGAGAAAATTAAGCTTTTAAAGAGTAAGAAGTCTGGTTCTCTAGGAAATGAGTCACTAGCAAAATCTGAGTCTGTTTCAAGTAACACCAAATCTGACTCTGAAAAAATGATCTTAAACTATGTTGAGTCCAGAACTGATAAGGTGTCTATGAAAACCAATTTTCTTAAGGATGTGTCTGATCCAAAAATTGTTGATCAAAGAAAATTGAGAGCTGAATCTAAGAAAGCTGGAATAGGCAAAGGTTTTGTTAAGAAGGAAACTTTAAATGTTGCTAAAAAGAACTTTGAATCTGGTAAAGGACAGACCAAGCAACAATGGGTTTCGAAAAGTGATAAGAGTCTGTGTTTAGTTCCCCAATCTGAGTCAGACCAGAAGGTCAGCTCTGGTGAACCCATCCTTGGATGGGTTCCCAAAATGAACTAATCTCTTATCATAATTGCAGGGCGGTCACGATGATAATACCTGGCACTTGGACAGTGGATGTTCCAAGCATATGACCGGATGTAAGTCCCTGCTATGTAGCTTTAGGATTCGCGCTGGTCCTAATGTTACTTTTGGAGATGATTCTCAAGGAAAGACTGAAGGTTTTGGTGTTCTTTCAAATGGTCCTCTTACTTTCAGAAGAGTCTCATATGTAAATGGTTTGAAGCACAATCTGATCAGTGTGAGTCAGTTGTGTGATGCTGGTTATGAAGTGAGATTCAGGTCTGATAAGGGAATTGTTCTTGATTTGGAAGGCAATGTGGTTCTTATTGCAAAGAGGGATGAGTCTTTGTATTCTTTTGACTTGAGAAATCCAACTGTCACAAGAGAAGTCTGCTTCATGTCAAAGTCTCAAGATGAGCTGAATTGGTTGTTGCATAAAAGGCTGTCTCATATGAATTTCAAAGACATCAACAAGCTGTGTAAGAAAGAGTTGGTGTCTGGTCTTCCAGTGATCAATTATGAGAAGGACAAGCTGTGTGGTGCTTGTGAGAAAGGCAAGCAACATAAAGCTACTTTTAAGTCTAAGACATGCTCAACCATTGAAAATTGTTTGGATCTGCTTCATATGGACTTATTTGGACCAATCAGTACTCCATCATTCACTGGAATGAGGTACTCTTTGGTAATTGTTGATGAGTATTAAAGATACACCTGGGTTTCCTTTCTAAGACACAAGAGTGAAGCTGCTGACAGCATTATTCATTTCATCAAGCAAGCTGAAATTCTCTACAAAAGGCCTGTTAGGCAATTAAGAAGTGATAATGGCACTGAATTCAAGAACATCACTCTTAATTCATTCTGCAGTGAAAAGGGAATTTCACAAGTCTACTCAGCTGCCAGAACTCCTCAACAGAATGGTGTTGCAGAAAGAAGAAACAGAACTCTTATTGAAGCTGCCAGATCCATGATGGCTCAAAACAATGTCAAGTCTCATTTCTGGGCTGAAGCAGTACACACAACTTGCTTTACCCAGAACAGATCCCTCATTGTAAAAAGACACCAGAAGACTGCATATGAACTTCTTAGGGTGAGAAAACCTGAAATTGGTTTCCTAAGAATGTTTGGAAGTCCTTGCTATATTCTGAATCAGAAAGACCATCTTGGAAAGTTTGATGAGAAATCAGATGAAGGTATCCTACTTGGATATGCAACAATGATGAAGGCCTACAGAGTGTACAACAAGAGAACTAAAACAATTGAGAACTCTGTAAATGTAAGCATTGATGAAGGTTGTTCTAAGCCAGACTGCTCTCCTCCTAAAGATGAAGACTTCAATTTTGAAGAACTGGCTGTACCTGAGAATGAGCCTCCAACTAATCCTCCAGTTGGAACTAATAATGCTCAAACTCAGGGGGAGCAACTCATTGAAGAAGAAGAAGAAGTTCCAATCTTTGAAGATGCACAAGCTGATCCTACTCCTACTGAAGTTATTGTTCAGAATCCATTAAATGACTCTCCAACTGGTTCAGACTCCTCCATTCCTGTCCAGCTGATCAGCCTCTTCCTCAAGCTGATCATGCTGAACCATCTAATCTGAATCAGTCCATTGTCCCAGTCACAAGATGGACAAAGAGTCATCCAATCAACCAAATCATTGGTGATCCACTCTCTGGTGTGAAAACAAGAAGAAAGGCAACAGGAAACTTCTGCATGTTTGTCAATTTTGTAAGCAAGATGGAACCAACTGAGGTTGATGAAGCACTGGAAGATCCCTTTGGGTTAATGCAATGCAAGATGAGCTAACAAAGTTTGAAAGAAATAAGGTTTGGGAACTTGTTCCAAGACCTCATCACAAGACTGTGATTGGAACCAAGTGGGTCTACAGAAACAAAATGGATGAAAGGGGAGTTGTGACCAGAAACAAAGCAAGGTTGGTAGCTCTTGGTTACAGACAAGAGGATGGAATTGATTATGATGAGACCTTTGCACCAGTGGCAAGATTAAAGGCAATCAGAATGTTCTTGGCCTTCTCTGCTCACAAGGGTTTCAAGGTTTATCAAATGGATGTGAAGAGTGCATTTCTTAATGGAAAGCTGGAAGAAGAAGTCTATGTTGAACAGCCTCCAGGTTTTGAAAATTCAAAGTTTCCTGACCATGTGTTCAAGCTTGACAAGGCTCTTTATGGGTTGAAGCAAGCTCCAAGGGCATGGTATGATACTTTGTCTAAATTCTTATTGGCTAATAACTTCAAAAGAGGTAATGTTGACAAGACTTTATTTGTGAGAAAGTATAATGGTGATATTCTGCTTGTACAAATATATGTATATGATATAATATTTGGGTCTAGCAGTGAAAGACTTTGCAAAAAGTTTTCTGAATTAATGTCTAAAAAGTATGAAATAAGTATGATGGGAGAACTAAACTATTTTCTGGGTTTACAAGTTAAACAGACTAAAAATGGAATTTTCATAAACCAAGGAAAGTATGTTAAAGATCTCTTAAACAAATTTGGTTTTACTGATTGCTCACCTATGAAAACTCCTATGGGAACTGGTGATAAGCTGGATGAGGATAAAAATGGGAAATCTGTTGACATCACAGCTTATAGGGGTATGATAGGATCATTACTTTACGTGACTGCTAGCAGACCAGATATTATGTTTGCTACATGTCTTTGTGCAAGATATCAAGCTAGTCCTAAGGAATCTCATCTTAAAGCTGTTAAGAGAATCTTTAGATACCTTAAAGGTAGTCCCAATCTGGGTCTTCGGTATCCCAAAGACTCAGGATTTGATCTAATTGGCTATTCAGATTCTGACTTTGCAGGCTGTAAGATTGACAGAAAAAGTACTTCAGGAGCTTGTCAATTGCTTGGCAATAGACTTGTAAGCTGGTCCAGCAAGAAGCAACATTCAGTTTCTATCTCCACTGCAGAAGCTGAATATGTTGCTGCAGGAAGTTGTTGCTCCCAAATTCTTTGGATGCAATATCAGCTTCAAGACTATGGTGTCACTGCAACAAAAACTCCAATCTTTTGTGATAGTACCAGTGCCATAGCAATCTCAAACAATCCTGTACTTCATTCAAGGACCAAGCACATTGATATAAGATATCATTTCATCAGGGATCATGTGATGAAAGAAGATGTTGAACTCCATTTCATTCCAACTGACAATCAGCTTGCTGACTTGTTCACAAAGCCATTGGATGAATCAAGGTTCAACTACCTCATAAGTAAGCTAGGTATGCTTAATTTGTAAAATGTAGTGAGCTAAGTAATAGCAATTCTGACCCCTTAGAGTGTTACTAAAATTTTGAGGGTAAGCTGTGCCAGACCCAGACTACCCTTTCACACTTGGTGCTTTACTAATGAAAGAGGGTAAGCTGAGTCTGACCCAGCTTCGTGGTTATTTTTGTTATTAAATATCTCAGTGCGTTTTATTACTTTCATTATTTTATTTAGTTTACTTGTTGATCCTTTTGGAGCGTGACACGTGTAGTGGTCCATACCAGTTACTGAAAAAGTACCACCACTACTGGTTGATCGTCCAATCAAAAGCGTTCTCTCTCCAACTTTTTCAAATAAGATATTTTGGGTTTGAATAAAACATCAATTTAACCTAAATCCCAAATCACTTGTTCTTATTTTCCTAAAATCAATTTTTCTCTCTAATCTGATTACTGTTTTATTAAAATTAATTTCTTCTAAAATTTGTTTTCAAAATGGCATCATCATCTAATGATTCTCAATCCAGTTCTGAATCTGAAAGTCTATACCCAGCTCCTATAAGCGCAAACAAACTTGCTCCTTATGTGGTTGGAGATAAGGTAGTAGTGGTTCCTGCTGATCTTGATACTGGTAAAATCAAGATTGGTAGTCTGGTATATGCCAATATCTATCCTCCTTCTTGGGCAAAAGGATACGATGAGATCGTGGCGTTCTTATGGCATCATCCTTTTGGTAAAGTGATGATTGAGAAGCCAGCCTGGGTGTTTCAAGATCTCTTATGTGAATTTTGGGCGAGTTGTGTTGTAAAACCGAATAAGAAAGGAGATGCTGCAATCTATGGCTCAATCCTCAACGGTAAGAAAAAGGTATACATTTCTTATGAGAGGCTTAGGTCTGCTTTTGAGGTGTCATATATGCCTGATGATGAATATGATGATGTTGTGTCTCACACTGAAGCCAAAAATGTTTTGCAAGAAGTTGGATATACTGCTCCACTGGCTTCAGTTGTTAAAATGAAACATTTAACTTGCATTTGGAACTACTTATTGAGCACAATTTTGAAAACCTTACAAGTAAAGGCAGGCAGCTTTGATCAGCCTAATGTCCTAGAATTGCAGATTTTTCATGCAATGGTCACCATGACCAGAATAGATTTTGCTGCTTTAATCTTTAAGGACCTTGTTGATCGCGTTCATAAGAAGAGTCTTACCATACCTTATGGTAGGATTCTTGCTCTTATCATTGAAGCCATTCTTGACAATGATTTCAGTCTGGCAACTGGTCAGACTATTGAATGCAAATCTATCAATAACAACATCTTCAATAGTCCAAAGGTATCTGTGCAGGGTCTGACCCGAGCAATGCAGATCTACCTTGATTTTTGCAGGAAAAGAGAGGAGGAGTAAGAAGCACTAAGGGAAGCTGTCCCTACTTCGACGCGATCTAGGTCTGACACTCAATCTGCTAATCAGGGGGACCCAGGTACACATGCTTCTGAACCCTCAAACTCTTCTGAATCTATTCACAATTCTACTCCTACAAAAGAGGGTGAAGGGTTGGCCAAAACATCAGCCTCCCTAGCCACACCTTCGTCCATTCGCTCAAAATCCGACTCTAAAAGACCCCTTGTTGAGGACTTAGTACCTCTCAAGGCCAAAAAGAAAAGATCTTCAAAGAAATCTGTGTCAGCTTCTGGGGTTGATATTGCAACATCATCTCTTGAGATCCCCCAAGGTGCAGTGGAAGCTAAGGAACGTTCCAAAGCTGTCCCTGCCACCCAAGCTGACAAGCCGAAAATACCACGCCCATCTGCACTCTCCCAAAAGAGTGTAGACGAGTTAAAGGGAACACCCATTGCTACCCAACCCTCCAAACAGGGTGAAGGTATTGAAAGAAAGACCTCCTCCCAAGGTCATACTGTGTCAAAACCAAATTCACCGTCATCAGCCTCCCAAAAGGTTGATGATATCATTAAAGGGGTAACAGAGGATCTAGCCCAGATCCAAAGTGAGTCAGAGTCAATGCACATCATTCCTGAGAATGGTCAGCCAAATGTGGGAAGTATCGAACGCATTGGTGACATTGCTTCTCCTCCCCAAGTTGATCAGACTCCTTCTATCTTACACTCTGAGTCTGCACAGGCTGCCAATGCCCCTTCTATGTCACAAGGAGGGGTACAGGCCTCAATTCTCCCTGAGGATACTTTGGTGCAACAACACACCTCTGTTGAAGGGCAATCAACTACACAAAACATTACACCTGCAGAGTCTGTGTCTGCATCTGTCCTTGGACAGAGGGATTCTGTAGGTTACTTGGCTGTCTTTAAGGCAGTCATGTCAGCCCCTTGTGCAGCAAAGGGAACCATTGATGGTCCTCTCGATGTCAATGAGAATATGATCACTATCTCCGGAAGTGATTCTTCATTCGATGATGAGTTTGCCCATCCATCCTCAAGGGATGCTCTGATGGAAGATGCCAGTGGAGGAGTTGATCAAAATCTAGATCAACACATTCCCACTGGCCCTCAGCCTGAACTAAACGTCAATCTTTCTCAGGCTGACCAACTCATCATCAATTCTGAAAGATCCACTCATGACTCTCACTCTCATGAGAAAATGTTTCAAGACTTCTTAAACCTCCACCCCCTTCTAAATATTCCTAATGACCCTGAAATTAAGGATTGCAGGCTGCTCTTTCCAGAGTCAGTGGCTTTTAAGCCAACTGCAAGTTCTTCCCAAGCTGCCACTATCTCATTTTTAGATGTGGTAGGTCAGCTCACTGAGTTCATTTCAACCTCTAAGGTTGAAAGCTCAAAGCTGACCGAATGCTTGGAAACGATCCAAAAGGATCAGGATTTGACGGTTAAGAAGGTGGACAAGCTGTGTCTTGATCAGACTGCATTGGAAGATTATGTTAAGAAAGCAGTTGATGTGATGCAGCCGAACCAGAGCAAGCTAACACGGTCTCTTGACAAACTTACAAAGGCAGTTAATGAAGAAAATGAAAGAAACAAGAGTACTCTGGGTCAGATTGAAAATGCTGCAACCAAATTCAAAAGGGAAGTCACCATAGAACTTCGATCTTCAAACAAGTCACAAGCTGACTTCAAGAATGATTTGATTGAAGCTTCTAAGGGTGTTAAATCACAGATAAAACTCCTCCATGAAGATTATGTTGAGCTAAGAAGATCTTGTGGTCTTACAAATATCAAAATTTACTTGATCAACAATACACTCCAAGGTTTTCTTGTAACTCCAGTGAGCTCTTCCCCTGCTGATGATGACAAAAAGGGGGAGAAGAATGCTAAGAAGATGAGTGCTATGAGTGAAGCTGAAATAGAAAGGCAAAAAGCTCAAGTTGATAGATATATTGAAGATTATCTTAAAAGGTTGAAAGTGAGACAGGATAAGGCTAGAGCTGAGGAGGCTCGAAAAGATAGAAGAGTGGTTGTGTATGGTTCTAGGGTGGAAAGTGAGAAGGAGGATGTGGAAGAGATAAAAAGACCAGAATATGAGTCTGGTGCTGTTGGAAAATTGAATGAAGAGACTGGAAAGGAGAGTGATACAACCAAGGGGGAGACTGTTAATGTAATGGGAGATATAAGCAAGGATGTTGGTGTTGAAAAAGATATAAGGAAGGTTGTTGTAGTTGAAAAAGAAAAAGTAGTTGAAAAAGAAAAGAAGGTTGAAAAGAAAAGAAAGTTCTCCCAAGCTGACCCTGTACAATCTGTGCCAACTCAATCTGACCCAACTCCCAATGTACAAATTGATGAATCTTCATCTAGTGAAGACACAGCCACTCTGTCCCAGTTCATAATCAAGAAAAGAACAACTGAAGCTGGGTCAAGTGGTGTGAAGGTCTTAACTGAGAAAGAGAAGGATTGGGAGACTGCAACTGAAACTGCTCCACAGCTTGGGGTATCAGTTGAAGTGGCATATAAGATGATTAAGGAGGTCAGACTAGAAAGAGAAAGAATTGCTGCAACTAAGTCTGATTCTGAAATTGCCAAGGCTGTTCAAGAACAATTGAATAAAGAAGATGAAAAAGATCTTGCAGCCATTGGTTCTAAAAAGAAAGCTGTGAGCAAAGGAAAAGGAAAGAAGAAAATGGTGGTTCATTCTACACCATCTCAGAAGGTTAAAGATGTGGTGCAGAGTGTAAAAGCCCATAATTGGTTTGATGCTTTGGAGAAAAGACAAGTCACTGAAAATATCCATTATAGAAAGCATCCAGAACCAATCCTCCAAGTTCTACTAAAGAGGCGAAAAGGAAAGAACATTCCCAGCATAAGGATTACAAGGAGAGGTTATGAAACCAACTGGGAAACCCATGATCTTGACAAACTGCTTGATCTAGGATACACAGAGTGGGTAGAACTACATGATATCATTACTGGTATGTCTGGAGTTCACAAAGAGACAGTCTTGGAAGCCATTGAGAAGAAGTTAGCTGCTGTTGTAAAGTACAAGATTGATATCTCTGGCCTTCCAAGACCAATTGCATATGATATGGATTATGAAGATGAGTCAGCTGAGCCATTGAAGAAGAAAAGAAGAAGGTATGAAAGGATTGATGCTCCTGGAGGTGACCATTCAGTTTTTCTCCAAAACTTGTCTCCTACAGAGTTGCCCCCCCCCGACACAACACACCCAAGGAAAAAAAGCATCCAAATCTCCTACAGAGTTGCTAGCACAATTATCTTCTGGTGCAATTGACAAGATTCTTGATAATCTTAATCTGTCTCTACCTGCTGGTGTTAAAGATGCAAGATGTGGGAAGTTCATAACTGAACCTGAGCATGGAATGTACTTTGTAGATGCTAGAGGGAATTTGGTGTTTCAAAGGACTGCTGAACTAAAACAGGTACCATCTATGCACCTATTTACCTTATACAGATTCTGCAGAAACTTAGTGAAGAAGGTAATGGGTATGAGCAGTTCCTTATAGATGAAGGGTTAGATAGGCAACTAGATGTGAAAGTTGCTCCATCATTTGAGGTTAAGCAAGAAGCAATTGAAATGCATGGAGAATAGTGATGTAGATTGTAATATTTTTGGTTTATTCTCTATATATATACAAAGTTAGTTGTACAAACTTAGCTTCTTGGTAAATATCTCATATCAGATTGAAAAGAACCCAAAAGATTCAAAGGGTCACAAGTTGTTAGTCATATTTTCATTTGATTCTTTGTAAGCTGATAATTAGAAGTGTAGTTGGGTTTTGTCATCATCAAATAGGGGGAGATTGTTGAGTCCCAATATTAATTGTAAATTTAATGATGACAAATCTGACCTATAAACACTTAGTAATCTTTTGGTTCTTGTAATCTGATCTGGGTCAGACTAAGCTGACACAGCTTACGATCTGTCTCTGACCCAGATCATGCTTCATACTTGTAATTGTAATATCTTATGGAAGCAAGTGTTATTCAAGCTGCATCAACAATGTATTAGCATTCAGTCCAAGTCGAAGAGGAGGATTGAAGATAGAAGACCAAGTTGCTAGTGGAAGACAGCTTGGGATTAGCAGTCAGCTTGGAAACACTTAGGCAGATTGGTGCCTTGACAAACGGCCCAATCTGTGTCTGACAATCAAGTGAAGATAACAACCTGGATTGAAGATAAGGACAAATGACGTGACTAGGAATATTCCTAGTATCCAGGTTGGTGGTTGTTTACATATGCGTGTCCATACTCCTATTGGTAGATGAAAGAATGTGCGTCAGTACGTGGGGGACCACAAGTACCATGAAAGGCACGATTGATTATTCCTTCATCAACCACTGAATGAATTACACATAGCTGCAACGGACACCTAATGAATGAGCGCTTATGCTTATAAAAGCCTCATTCATGGATTGCATATGTGTGGCATTTCCTGATAATCATTCTTCACACAAGTTTCTCTGCTCTTACACACAGCTTAGTCTGTACGAGATCAGCTTGGGTTGATTCTCTTGAGCTGAAACTAATTGATTGTTGTTTGTCACTTCATAGGGTTGTTTAGATATCTATAGGCTATCTTTATTCCGCAACAACCCTGTAATTCTTTGTATAGATTATTTCTTAATAAAGGATTACATTTGAAAATAACAATCTGTGTTCAAGAATGTTTTATTTCTTTACTGTTTTAATGATTCCTGCACTTTACTAACTTGCTTGATATTCTTTATCTGAATCTTAAAACGTTTTGTGTTTAAAAGTTTGTAAAGATTGTGGAAAGTTGTATTCACCCCCCTCTACAACTGTTCCGTGTTCAATATACTTTGGTATATTGATACACCGTGGGACGTATCATTATACATGCGAAATCAATTTTGATTTTACACAGATAGTCTTAAAAAGACACTTATACCTTAAAACGTACAAACCTAAACAAAATCATATATGTAGCTTTTTCACACTCTATTCTTAAAATCAATTTTGATTTTGAATGGTTTTCTTTGTATGGAACTCATTTGGTTTTGTCTCAATGTGCTATAAAAAATCATATATGATTTTGTATAGGTTTTCCCCAATGTATGCGTAAAATCATTTTTGATTTTGAATAGTTGATTTTGTATATGTTTTTCACAATGTATGCGTAAAATCATTTTTGATTCTAGGCATAAGAACACAGGTAACTAAAACCTCAATACAAAATCAAATTTGATTGTAGAAACAAAGTTATAACACACAAATCTATAGAATCTATATACAAAATCATATATGATTTTACATATACAGTTACAAAAACAGAAATCAATAAAATGTCAATACATAATCAAATATGATTCTGAACATAAAGTAAACAATAACAAAGTTGATTAATTCATATTATCAAACTTTGGTTTAGACATTTCATTAAAAACCTTATATGCAATACTCAATCAAATGTGATTTGATTCTAAATCATATATAAGAAACTTTGGTTTAGACATTTTATCAAACACCTTGTAGGCAATATTGTACCAAACAACAAAATTAATCAAATAATTGATAAAATTTAACAAATTCAAGATGTTAGAATAGATCTAATCACATGTTATCTAATTACATTGGATTATCACCTGATAAATTTCGAATTTACATAAAAAAAAGTCATATATTCGTATTCAAAAGATCTTCCATTGTTTATTAATATCTTCAAGATCAATTGATGATGACTGATGGAGATGATGACGACGACAAAGACAACGATGACTGTGCCATTTCGATTGAAACGTGTGGTGGTGCTAATGGTGTTGATGTTGCTACTGATCAATTTCAAGAGGGGGGAGAGAAAGAGATCTGTGTGTGTTTGGAGCTAAGAAAAGTAGGGATTGGAATAACATGCCAAATGACGAAACTACCCCTCTGTGTTTTTTTTCTTTTTTTAAGCTAACCGTTGATCTCTTTTGATCCAAGGGCTGAGATGCAGCCCTTAGATTTCACCAAAATATCAAGATGCGCCTTCACAACTCATGGTTTATATATATTTGCTAGTATCATTTATGTCCAAAACTAGAATAATGCATCAGTCCCTCCAAAAATGGCCGAAAATTATTTGAAATTAGCACTTTCTCTACCTTAAAATAAGAGTAAGACTATTTATGCGCGTCTCATCTATCTACAGACTTATTGAAAGATGGGATAGTGTATGAGTTTGTCAATGCACGAGTGTATGCGTTCGCGTTCACATTCACATAATTGTAGCATATGCAATGTCACATTTTGAAAATCGATTATTTAGAAAAGTAAATTATGGGAAGAAAAAAAAAAAGAAAAGAGAAAAAAAAAAAGAGAAATTGAAGGTGCACCGACAAATTATGCGTTCGCATTTATATTTACAACTCTAATTAAAAAGGTTACACATTTTTTGGAAAACCCATTGAGAGCATCAACTCATTTGGTGGCTTAATAATATCTGACATGATTAAGAGCATATTAATACTTGATTATATTAAACTTTAGACACTGATGATGTCTTAGTTTAAGAAGAAAAAACAAAAATGATTTTTAATTAGAAAAATATCAATGGTTTTAAATTTATAAAAATGTTGTACAAGTAAATACCTCAAACTAAACACACAATTACGGGCAGAGAACCCGGTCAAGTGTAGTATAGTAAGTGATAAGTACATGATCGTTCGCAGGGACGCTTGCACTACCTAGTCTAATAAAATGTGTAATTCTAGCGGTTGTGGGTTGTCACGATTTCCTATTTAAACTACTAAAAACAATTAAAAGCAAAATAAAAGGCCGTAACCGCTTGGTCTAGCGAGAAACCTCTTTTAGCCTAGTAACTAAAATTGAAAAGCAGTAACAGTAATTAAAATCATATACTTGTTTGGCATCTCCGATCACATGCATATGACAATTATTATCCTATTTATTGCTAGTCTGTTGGAAAACTTATTCACGGCTCAGATTCTCCCTAGATTCACTTCACCTATGTAAGTAGTGTTGTCGCTAGACTCACACTACCCTTTAAACAAATTCTCGTTAGATTCATTGTTTAAGCTTTATTACCTAAGTTTGTGTTACTGATTCATCTTTAGCTATACTCGGCTCTTAAGTCATGACCAGATAATAATTCCCTCCGGTGACCATAATGCACGTTTCTATGTCACTAGATCGCGTCTGACATTGTTAAGCTTAATGTTCAATTTGTTCTAATTACTATGGTTCTGGATCCGTCCGTTAGAACTGAATCACCTTTTACATCTAATTAAAGACCGATTAGTGTTTTCCATCTTTATATATTAGTCATGGTGTGTGTTTATAGACCGATCATCAGAATTAAACTAATATATTCAGATATAGAACCTATAATAATATGAAGAACTCATTAACCATGGATCTACGACAAACAATAATCACAATCCAACAGATCTAACTAATAAAATAAGATAAATAAAAGTCTACATGATCACATCAATCCAAACAAGTATTCAGCCTACTAGCCGTACATTATTAAAGGAATAACAAAGTCTGAAAAGATGAAAGACATTGTTTACCAACTAGAAAGTAAAAGAAAGTAATAGATCTAGGTTGAAGATGAAGATCAAGAGGTGTTAGAAGCTCCAAATCCTCCTGGAAATCTGCAAAATTCGACTTAGGGTTCTTGGGTGTCGACTTGGTGGCTTATTGTTCTATTTATAAGGCAAACGTCGAATCTGGACCTGGGCCGCCCAGCGGCGCTGGGGTCTTCAGTGGTGGTGCCAGCGGCGCTGGCTACTCCTGCGTCTTCAAGATATTCTTCGTTTGACTCCTGTTTTGCCTCCTTGTGTCTTGTAACTTCATCGGCCTTCATGTTGAATTGATAGATGTTATTCACCTTCGTTCGCATCTTCCGTGAACCTGCATTTATATAGAATCCATTAAGTACCAACAGTTCACGAATATTAACTCATTTAGACATTGAAATACGGCTTAATGATTGGGGAAAATTATCACAAAATGAACGCTTATCAGACAAAATTTCTATTTGTTTACTTATATCTCGCCTTCAAAATAATGAAAAGATTATCAGATGTGGATACAAACCTTTTTTGAGAAGACTAAAAATTTAGTGTCTATATACATATATTAAAATTATAGCTTTAACGACTTTATCCTTAAGTACGTGTGTAACGTTTGTAGTGCCATGACATGTTGTCCACATGTCAAGCTCTTCGATAATGCCACGACATGTCCACATGTCAAGCTCTCTAGTACCTAAATTCGCCACCTTGCTACTACTTTACTTACAGATAGATATAGGCATAGATGTATGCATATAGTGAAATGAAATTGAAGTGAAATATTGAATAGAAAGAATTAAAGCAAGAAAAGAAAAATAGTTAAGAAAAATAAGAATATAATAGTAATAATCGAAAAGGGATGGCGACATGAGAGGAAGTGGTGTTATATGTGATGAGAGGTGTGGTTGTCCTTCGCCTTGCCCTGGCGGAGTTCAATGCAGGTACATCTTTCTTTCTTTTTATCTCTCGATTGATCCATTTATGTTAATTTCATAATAACATGTAATTTAGTACTATAATTAAGAAATTAGTAATTTGGTTCGAAGGTGGATCAACTACCTTATACGGGTGGCATTCAGTTTTATCTCAATGGTAAGAGTTTTTGCCATCTAGGAAGAAGACAAAGTGTAGTCTTTAACATTAATGGTAAAATGGCAATGAGTCGGATAATAGGAAACTCAAAACCCAAACCCGAACCTAATAACCAAACTACTATTGAACCCAACCCGATACACATTGAATACCTTATCGGGGATAAAATATTACACAAACCCAACCCAATATTTGATCCCCATTAATAAATCCAAACCCCGACCCGATATGATCCCCATTAAACAGTTGATATTTATATACCAACCTCTATTGTAAAACAAGTATTAAAGTAAAATAAATAGGACAAGATCTTGACCCTTGTGGCCTTGTATCATGATAAAATTGATGCACGAAGATTCACGAGTCACAAGTATATTGTAACATCCTAAACTTTTATTTAACAGTTGACTAATGTCGTTAAGTCAACATAGGGTGTCGTTAAGTCTATTTTAGATTTAATGCTTATATGTAGTTATTGTGTGTTATGTGTGAGGCTTGAAAGCCTAAACTTATAATGAAGTATATATGTGTGTAAAATGTAGCTAAATGCCTATGTAGTGGTATTTAAATAAGTAATCATGTTATATATGGTCCATATGGTAGTTTTTGACTAGTAATGAAGGATTAGGAAGCTTAGGGACTAGTTTTGACATAGGAGCAAAGTCAAAAACGGGTTAAGGAGTTTAGGGAGTGTCATTAGGTCATTAGTTGCAGATTTCCTTCCTCCTAAACAAGCCCTAACCGCCCCACATAGTTCCTCCATCAAATTGCAAGCCGAAAAGCTTCCTTACGTGTGATTCGAGTGTGTATTGTCAAGAGTTTTGCATCCTAATTGATATCTACAAGTAGAGCAGGTATAATTTCATTGTTTTCAGGTCCTTTTGATATTACGAGTCATTAGGATTAATTATTGGATTATGGGGGAATCGTTTAACGAAGATTAATGGTGGTTTTGTTGGATTAAAGTGATATATGGTGTAAGTAATGGTTGAAATGCTTTATAATGATTTGAATATGAAGGATTTTGATGTGTGAAAGTCATGTAATTGATGTAGAGTCATTTGGACCTGGTTTCCAGAAAGATAAGTTGCGGCGCAATTGGACGCATTGCGGCGCAACGATAGGTGTGAGTTGCGGCGCAACTCAACTGTTTTCAGAAAATGTATACTTTTGAACCGTAACGACGTTTGACATGTAGATTAGACCTGAAACTAAAGTGAGTCGTTAATGTGTGTGGGTCTAGCTATTGACCTTAATGACGTGAGTATGTAGTTGTCTAATGATCGTTTACTAATTATAGGTAGACAGGCATAGTTGCTTTATACAGTGACTAGTTGTTGATTGTTGTGAACTACGCCGAGGTAAGATACACTACTTTGACACGCTGGGGGATTCAACGAAAAGCTGGTTTCAAATCATAAATACTTCCATTTGGTATCTTTATATTGCATGTGGGCATATGGGGTTACACGGGAGGTATTATGGGTTATGTAGTTGACCATGAGACCTGAAATGCAGTCCCTAATGTAGTGAAATGAAGTATTGCTTAATGTAGTGTATTGTTATGCAGTTTATGTAGTATTACGAAGTATCTCATTATGCATGAAATGTAGAAATGAAGTTGATGTGTGATATATGCATGCTTACATGGCTTGTACACCTAGCTCACTAGACTTGTTAGGTTGCCATGTCACTTGCACGTTTAAGGATCCAAACGTAATGAAGATAAAGTGTGTGAATGTCTAGGAATGTGTGTTACCTAGACTATATGTGTGTGACGGTTTAGGAATGTGTGTTACCTAGACTATATGTGTGTGACGGTTTAGGAATGTGTGTTACCTAGACTATATGTGTGTGACGGTTTAGGAATGTGTGTTACCTAGACTATATGTGTGTGACGGTTTAGGAATGTGTGTTACCTAAACCATATGTGTGAAACCGAGCTCGTAAATATAATGCAGGGAAAGTGTTAAGCTTAACCCGTACTGGTCTTAGCCGGACGAGTGCGTTGACGTAGTTGTTGCTTGGGTGGCTCCTTGCAACATGGTCATTATAATGCAGGGCGAGTAATACGAGGGGTTTGACCAACCTCCACATACGGATTACTCTTGGATTGGCTTGCCATTCCTTAACGACGAAGTATGACTCGTCTTTTGGTGAAGCATCTAGTCGGGTGTGACTTATGTTACACTTATATGCAGCTAACGAAGATATGTGTGATAATGTGTGGATAAAAATGAAGGATAGGCACATTTAGGGGGGATTCACCCTAATTGATATGAAGTTGATATGCAGTTATGTGTGAACGTGTGATGTGTGTTGTGCCTAAATAAACTTGTCTAATAATGAAGATTGTTTTAATTGGACGAATGTCTTAATAACATAGTGTTATCTTACTTAGCTAATTCGTTAGCTAACACTTGTTTTTTAAATGTGGTTGTTCCCTCAGGTTTAGCTTGAAGGACTAGTTGATGCAGGAAGAGTGAGAGTTGGGTAGATGCATGCAGGAGAACTTAGTTACCCATAGACGATTGTCTCTTTAGACATTTATTTACATTTCGTACTTGATGTCGAATTTATGTAGTATTGTTGAACGGTTGTTTTGTGTTGGGCAACCGTTGGGTTTTCATTTAGACTTATTTTATGGTATGGCATGTAACACCAATAAATGCAGAAACCGAACAGTTTTTATCGGTTTTGAACTTTTAAAGATTTCTTTCGCAATTTTGACACCGTTAGGTGAAAGTTTTTTTTGAAAAACCATATTTTTAAATGTCGGGTGTCATAAGTTGGTATCAGAGAAATGGTTTAAGTGAACCAAGAATCGACTTTGACCGTAGGATTTTGGACTTAAACCGATGTAGGATAAGTTAGGCTTATGTAGGTGTGCCTAGCTTTGAGATGAAGTACTATAGGACGGGTTGGGGAGTGAGTGAGAGTGTAAATTTAAGGCTTGAATATTATGTGTGATTATGTAGCTAAATGAAGTATGGCCTTGATAAATGTAGTCTCACTTTAACTCTTGCTAACCGTCGTCGTTGCCTTGTAGAGATAATGGCAAACACTAGAGCTAGTAGCCAGAGAGGAGGAGGAAATGGTGGTGGTGTTCCTCCTAATGGGAATGGGGCTGGAGATGGAGTTAACCAAAGCCCTCCACGAAGGCCACTCCCGGGTGAACAGCCCACAAGGTCGGAAATTGATAGGGCAAACCCGGTGATTGAACAATTTCCCAATCAAGCAGAATTACATGAAGAATTGAGAGCTATTCAAGCTCTTTTGATGAGGAACGAAGAGGAGTTAGCACAATTGAGGGCAGAAAGAGATGCTGAAAGGAATGGGAGTGAACAAAGGGGTGAGCGTTCGGATGGGAATTACTCTAATCCCTCCCAAAGTGCTGCACCATCAATGGCGAGATCACAACATGCTCAAGAGAATGTTGTTGCAGCAGTAGGTGTTAATGGAGTGAATGGTGGTGGACCTAGAGTTGTGAATGCGTCTCGCATTAGCAACTTTAAATATGAGAGCTTTCAGAAATGTGGTGCCAAGGAGTTTGACGGTACCCAAAATGCAGTGGGTGCTATGGAGTGGATTGAAGATATTGAGGTAGTATTTGCATCTTGTTACTGTCCGGATGATATGAAGGTATTGTGTGCTAGTAGGATGTTGAAGAAGAATACCCGTAACTGGTGGAGGGCTACTACAGTCTCCATGGCCCCTGAGGTACTTGCTGTGATGCCTTGGGATACATTTAAGGAAAAGTTTCTAGAGGAGTATGTGGGAACTCGTGAGTTAAGACTGATTGAAAAGGAGTTTAGATCGTTGGTTGCGAAACCTGGTGCAATTTCTGAATATGCACATTCATTTATGGAGAAGTTGAAGTTTGTTGGACACTTGGTTCGAAGGCAGGAGGACCAAATTGAGGCTTATTGTGATGGTCTCCCCGCTAGTTATCGTGGATTATGTAGACAGCATGTGACTTTGTCGGCGGCTATTAAGGAGTCAAAGAGGTTGGATGATGACTTCAAAAGCGAGAAAGTTGTGTAGAAAGTTGATGACAAGAAAGTGTGAAGTCCCTCACACGATGCTTTTTGTATTTCAACTTATAGCTATCATCAGGCTTGTTATAAGAAGCAGTTGGACCAGACTGAGAGACAAACTGACTGGACTTGCACTCTTTCATGAAATGACCTTTTCTGCCACACTTAAAGCATGTCAGATTGGTCTTGTTAGTGGAAGAATTGGGTGCATGTTGTCCAGTGGGCCTATTTGCTCTGGCCTTAAAACGGTTAAACGTTTTGGCCATCATTGCAACCAGGTCATCACTGTCAGTTTCATCATAGTCTGGAGAGATATCATTACAGACTCCAGAATCCATTAGTTCAGACATCATCTTCTTCATAGAAAATACAATTCTCAGAAGATATTAATGCCGCACAAGGTGGTACAGTATTAGTGACCACTGTGGAACTACTGGAAGCATGATTAAAAGAATCTTTTTCTGCCTCAATCCTTTGGGCTTGATTTTCTTCAGTGAATCTGAAGGCTCCATACAATGTTGACAAAGTATGGGAATGCAAGGTTTTACCTTGCCTCAAGACCAGAATCATGTGAGACCATTTTGTTGGAAGAATATCACAAAATTTCTCCAAAAGTATATCCTTGTCTTTATCAACCCCTAGTCCTCTTAACTGGTTAATAATACTCATAAATCTGGTGTAAGTACCAGTAAGAGACTCATTGGGGAGAGCAAAAAATGACTCATACTTTTTGTTTAAGGAGACTTTTCTGGTAACAACAGTATCATCACCTCCCTCATGCTGGTTCACCAGTTCATCCCACATGCTTTTGGAACTGGGATAGAGAACTAATGTGGGAATAAGAGTTTCTGGAACAGCCCCGAGGATCATATTTTTAAGAAGTGTATCAAGATTTACCAATCTTTTCTCCTCTTCGGACCAGTGTTCCTCTCTCTTTTCCCTTCCACTTCTTGATCCAGTAGGGTCAAGAAGTGCATTGATAGGAAGTCTTGGCACATAGGGTTCTTCATTTAAGATTTTCATCATATTCCTTTCAATACCAGTAACATGCAATATTATCCTAGCTTTCCACGTACCAAATTCATCACTGCTCCCATTGAATTTAGGAACAGGATTATTTGAATAATGCACATGCACATGTGGAGAAGCAGGAGGAGGAGGAGGTGGTGGATTGTTATTTCCAGTGGGTGGGTCATTAAGATTAGTTTCATGAGTTTCTTGAGTATTTTCTGGGATTGCCATCGCGAAACAGACCTAGGTAAGTATATTAACCTTCTGCTTTGATACCAAATGTGAAGTCCCTCACACGATGGTTTAACTCACGAGTGTAAAATAACAAGTCAAGTATGAACTAGAATCGGACTAGTATTACTTTAAATATAAATGCAAGAATATAAATAAAGCAATAAACGACTTAAGCAATATTTAAACAAGTAAATAAATGATGGAACACGAATGTAATTTTCAATTGTATTTTCTTTATTGATTATAAACAAAATACAAGATTGTTGCAGAACCTAGATATTACAAGTATGTAACTATCTAAACAATCTTTGAATTACAAGTGATCTATACTTGCTAAATAATCTCCTTAGATCGATATACTTAGAGTTGTGAAGTATAACTGTTTAGATCGAGAGTATTTAAGCAAGTTCACCAAATTGCTAAAAAGTGATTTGAACGAGAAATATGACTTTGTATTTATAGGCAGATAAATTCAACAATGAATTTATTTGCCGTACAAATATGGTTGCATGCATTTAATGAACAGACAAGGTTATTAAATGCATTGGTTAAGGTACAAGAATAAAGTCCTTTTAACCAACCACTTTTACACACGTATGTACTTTTATCAATAGACAATTGGGATGTCCGGGTAAAAGTGTGTAAAGGCATAAAGTCAATTCCTCGATATCAGTGTTCAGACTTGTAAGGTCTAGAACACTAATAAAGGCTTCAGTCGGGAGATCTGGTTAGACTGTCAGTGGGCTCCACCGTTTGTCAGTCTTCTTTCTTCAGACTTCAGTCTTTGACTTCAGTGAAAATGTTTTCAGTAGAATAGATCTGGACTGGGGTGAAGTCTAGTGAGCTAATCTGGAGAATACTCCAGATTTCCTATACAAGTATTTGCTCACTGGTCTTCCATTATTTCTGAACAAATCTTCAGAGGGACTCCAGTTTCCAAGTCTGGAGTAGGTTCAGTAATTATCATTTCTGGACAGATCGTCAGTAAGGCTCCAGTAGTCGAGTCTGGAGCGAGTCCAGTAATCTGGACCTAACAAATTCCCCCTATTTGTTTAGAAATAATGCAAGTGTTTTCAAGCTTATATCTATACAACTTTGTATGCTTGGAAAACACAAGTTTTGACTTAGTCTAAAAATTTATTGTTACTGGGAAACACTTTATTGATCATCAGTGTTCCAGTTTCATCTTTTAATACTGACTTAGACTAAATCTGATCATTTACTTTATGAATCAAAATATGCAACTATATTTACAGCCATCAACATAAAATAAGTTACAAATTTTGACAACTTTAAATACAAACAACAAGTAAATGATATAAGAGTTAGGCCCTTCTCTTCGATGTCTGTCCTGGAGCATCTTCAGAAGCCTTTCTCTTTGGTGATGGAGAGGATGGAACAGACACTGGTGGTCTCATACCTAGAACAGCTTCCATCTGTTGAATTCTTATCCAAACCTTTTCAATTCTCTTCATAAATGCCTTTACATCAGGAGACAAATCAGTTTTACCTTTGAAAGTTAATCCTATCTCCTTCAGTTCAGTCCATCCAAAAGCTTGGACTGATGCATTTTTCCTTTCATCTGTAAAGTTACCCTCCCTGGTCAACTTTATATTAAATCTGGTCATGCCTTGATGATTTACAACGAGTTTGATTTCAGCACCTATGATTCTTCTGGCATCAGCCCTGAATTTCAATATATCATCATACTTGGCTTTCTGCTTAGCCATCTGGACCATATGTTCAGTTTCCTTGGATATTCTCTGCTGTTCCATGGCAGACTGGAGTTGATCACGATTGATTTTGAGAGAAGTATCCAGAGGAATGAATGTGCTTATATTTGCATCTTTTATTGCTTTGAGCTGTTTGGCAGTAAGTTTTGGTAAGCCTGTCAATTTCTTCCTGTACTCTAACTCCAGAGCACCAGCATTTTTCCTTATCTTCTTCTGGAGGTTCACCAGTTCCTCCTTCCTCTGCCTGATAAGTTCTGGTACACTAACACCATAAATTATTGAATCATAAATCTGTTCTTCTTCAGCGTAAAAGGAGTGTACATGAACATCATTCAATGCATTCAGACATTGATGAACTCTGGGGTCTTCCTTCATCTTTTTGTACACATCAATGTTTATGCCCAACCTGCCAGCATTATAAGAATCCAGAGTCCCCATAGTTGCCATCTCCCTATGATGGGCCAGCAGTTCATCTTTTTGATTTCTCTTAAAGATCTCTATCATAATACATTCTTGTTCCAGTTTCTTAAAGGTTTCATCATCAGCAGTGGGAAACTCTGATGAACCTTCAACAGTTTGTTCTTCTTCACCAGATACCATTTGTTCTTTTCCTTTTAAAGACTTCAGAGTTGTTGGGATATATGGGAAAGATTCAAACTGGGGCTCACTGGCTTCAGTACCAGCAGCCTCTTCAACCTGCATAACGGCTTCAGTGCCAAATGCTCTCTGTGCTAATCATGCACTGGCATCAGTACCAGTCACTTGTTTTTGTTGCACAATGCTTTCAGTAGCAAAGGCCTTTTCAACAGCAGTGACCACAACTTCTTTCTTCTTTCTAATCAAACCTTCTTGGACACCAGACGACTTTTCCCCCTTGGAATGATCACCAGTTCTTGACTTGAGATCATTCCATAATTGTTCAAGCATGTGTCTGTCCAGTTCACCAAACGTTCTTCCAGCCACTGGAGTTGTATCATTCACAATTTTTTTAAGTGCCTGCACTTCCTTTTTAACAAATTCAACTTCTTGAGGCAAGTGCTTTGGCAGCTCAGTATTAACATTTCTCACAACTTCTGGCAACAGTCCATCTTGAATTGTTCGAAGAACAGACCCAGAAATCTCTTCAGTGATTTCTTTCAGCATACTGTGTCTGAACTTCTTAGCAACCTCATCACTGATGGTGCTAACAACTGCATTCTGATCAAGTGATGGCCTACTCTCCAATGAACTCACCCTGGTAACCATTTTCTTAACCTCATCTATCAGACCTGCCAGTGGTTGTACAATTTTACTTTCCACTGCAGTCTGAACAGAACTGACTAGCCTTTCTTCTAATCCCTGGACTGCCACTTTTATATTTTCAGAAATGTTATTTGTGGCCAGTACCAGTTCATCCAGCTTCTCAAAGACAAGCTTCTCATTCCCAGCAAACACATTCATTCCTGAAGCTAGATTATTTGATAATAAAGACTTGAAGTCAGAAATAACCTGGGATGAAGATTGCAGTGATCTCTCTAGGTCCGCCACCTTACTTAAAAGGCCTTGGACCTCGGCTGAAGACGAAGAGGAGGGACCACTGGGAGGATCAAGATTGGAAGTCATTCTAGTCATGAAAGATACTTGTGTCCAGACCTCTTCAGACGTAGTTTCAGCAGTTACAACTGTTGAGTCCAGCACACGTGTTTCAGATAAGTCAACTGGAGTTTCAAGTGGTGGGGGTTGAGATTGTGAAATTTGAATTGTTGGTGGAGTGAAGTATGGAGTGGTTTGTGGAATTGAAGGTGGTGGTGATGGTGGCATATTGGATTCTGGTGGAGGTGGTGGCATTTGTGATTCTGGTGGTGGCAAATTTGTTTCTGGTGGAGGTGGTGGCATTTCTGGTAGACGCTCTATCTCTACTACATCATCTCCAAGAAAACTCATGTCAGTGTCAAAGTTATGACCTTCTGACATGGGTGAATCAGCTTCATCCCAAAAGGTTTCACCAACAGTCTGATCACCAGTCTGTTCACCAGCTTCAATATTCAAATCAATCTGAGCCTCTTGCTCACCAGTTACTTGTTCATCAGCCTGAACATCTTGTTCTACCTGCTCATCAGTCTGTACATTCTCAATCTGCTCAACAACTTGTACATTTTCAACCTGTTCAACATTCTCTTCTGGTTCAAAAATTGGAGACCCATCTAAATTCATAACATCACCAGGATGTCTTGCTGGATTCACCTGAACACCTATTTGATCTTGGTCGTCTGGAAGGTTCAACATTTGGTTGCTGACCTTCTGGAGCCACTTGTCTTATGGGTTGTACAACTTCCATAATTTGAACATCTTGGTCACCAGAGGGTCCTTCACCAACTTGACCTCTACCTGGTGCCTCTACTTCTTCCCTTTGAAAAGTCAACATGGTATGAGGAATATCTACCTCACCAGTTCTTGATTTTAGGTGACTTAACTCCCTCATATATTCACACACCGAAAAGTGATTTGTTTCATAATCATATTCAGCACCTAGGGCTCTTAAAAATACCAGTGAAAGAAAACGAATGTATGGAATGTGTGGTTTTCTACCTTTCACTTTCAGACGGTCCACCAGATCATCAAAGAAAATCTGGGCGAAATCAACCCTGTACCCAAACCACAAATAGTAGGCAATCTGGAGCTGCATTTGATTTATCTGATCTAAACCTCCAGAACTGCCACCTAAACACTCAACCAAATGAGTGAAGAAATATCTCCATGAGTCTGTTAATTTACTCATGTAAATAGTGCCTTTCCTCAACAACTGGCCATGTTCATTCATAATTTCAGTGTGCCCCATTAATCTGCACACATCCCTGAAATTTATACCAGTAGGGAGTGGAATTGCCATCTCATTCTCAGAAAAATAATTTAATTGAAGAGCTGCTCTGAGAGAATTGACAGAGAGAGTGAATGATCTGGTGCCTTGTTGCAGTGTGTAGTTGATGGTTTTAGTGGGTTCAACATACACCGCAGAATACCAAAATTCACACAGGTAATCATGATACATTTTACCTGGATTACGAGTGAGAGCACCATAGTGTGGACATGAGAGAAAAAATGTATTTAATCTCCCAATAATGGAACGGGCATTATGAGCACTAGAAAGTGAGAGCTTTGCCATCCAGTTATTCATATTTATTCTTATGGCTTTAGCCTCAAGAGTAATATGGCGTGCCTTAACAACATTTGGAACAGGAGCCTATTCGGCAGAGAGCAGATTTTTGGGTGAGTTTGATTGTCTTGGTGCCATTTGAATATGTTAGATAAATGAAGATGAAATTGGAATATTTAGGGTTTTGATGAATTAATTGATTGAAATGGAGTAAATATGAGAGATGATTATGATTGGGAAATGAATGAATTGAAGTAAATGAAGGAATTTTAAGGATTTGGGGAGTAAATGTAAGTCCCAACTCAATAGATGGTACTACTGAAGACACCTCTATGTCGATGGTGGAGTTACTTTGCAATATATGCACTGAACTGGAGACGACCAGTTGCAGTGTGTATATACCAAGTTCTAGATAGATTACTTATTTAAATGACAATAAGTAAAGAACAATGCAATAATACAAATAACTTGTAAAATAAATTGATGAGACAATATGTAATTTTCAAGTGTAATTTATTTATTGATGTTAAATAAATTACAAGGTTGTTGCAGAACCAAGATAATACAAGAATGTAAATATCCTAACAACCTATGAAATACAATTGATCTACACTCGGAATTTCTCAAGACAATCGAAACACTTAAAGTTGTGAAATGTTCCTTTTAGCGATTGAGAGAATATTGCACAAGTTCACCAAGAATATTGTAGGTTTGCAAAGTGTGAAGTGTTCAACTTCAATATTCTTGTTGTGCAATGACTTGTATTTATAGGAAAAGTTAACATTGGGATGTTAACTTTGGCCGTACAAATGTGGTTGAGATCATTTAAGGAATAGCATTTAATTCCTTAAAAAGCAGTGTAAAGTCGCATGATAAAGCAACTTTACTCAACCACCTTTATGTACCTTTTTGTAATTAAATAATAAGATAAATCTTATTATCCGGGTAAAGGTACATAAAGCATAAAAGTCAATTTCTCGTAATCAGTGTAAAGCTTTGTAAGAGCTTTCCACTGATGGTCTCCAGTTTGTAACTGACTAGAATGTCAACTGGGCTTCGCTGCCATTGCCATTCTCTATCTTCCATTTGTTGTCTTCGACTTCAACTGGAATGATTCTTTAACTTGGTCAGTTCTCAACTGGAGGAAGTCTTCAGTTGCGTTGACTGTACGGTGCAACTGGACTTCAATATATTTCTCGACAAATCATCTAGGTCTCCAGTTTCACTGGACAGTTTCACTGGGTCTCCAGGTGCAACTGGAGACTGGCCAGTTTACCAGGTGAACTGGTCCTAACAGTAAATATGTTCGAAGTAACTGCAATTGAAAGTGAAAGTGGGTATATATAGGAGAGAGAATGTGAAACTCAAACGGTTTATTTGAAATTATCAAATATAATTTTGATCGGGGTTCTGAGATCCGCATTAATTACATCACATCACACATAAATGTGTGACGGTTTACAGCCCACAAACAGTAAAAAGTTGCGCCTTTTTGTCTTCCCAAGATAAAAATACCATCATTACTTTGAAAAATTTACATGCCACGTAGGATTATAAGATAAATATCTTTAAAAAGTTTGCTTACGTGGCACGCACAATGACCAAGTATTTAAAAAATATTATGACTCATTTCAGTGCATCTGGAGGTTGACTGGACACTCTAGTATCACTGGTGGATTAGTCCAGTGAAGCATGTACTGATGGTACACTGGAGGGACACTCCAGTAAAGTACCAGTGAAAACCATTTGAAAGAGACTGGTGACCTCAAACATGCACGTCAACTAATACAGACAAATGAGAGGGACACATTTACAAGGAGACAAAAGTCACCTCAAACACGCACTTCAACCTGTCCAATTACCAGTGAGAGGGACATATTTACAAAGTACCAGTAATATTTTCTGAAGAATTTTGTCCAATGAGAAAATAAATTAATAAATTCCCCCTGAACTTAAAACATTTTTAAGAGCAAAAATATCTTTCAAGTCTTTCCCCCTGTAATGTTGATCCAGAAATCTATAAATGCAAAGATAGTACACAACGGCGTTCAATATCTGAGCAGTCATAAATTTATAAATCTTTAAATCAAAGATCCTCAGTAGTACACAATGGCGTTCAATACCAAGGTTCCAGATTTAAGGGTTTAACATTCCCAACTCACCAACAAGATATTTAAAAGTTTTGACGTCCAGAGGTTTAGTAAAAATGTCAGCGAGTTGTTTGTCCGTGGGAATAAAATGGAGTTCAATGTTGTTTTTCATAATATGATCACGATTGAAGTGATACCTGAGATCAATGTGCTTCGTCTTGGTGTACATGACTGGATTGTTCGAGATAGCGATGGCACTGGTATTATCACAAAAGATTGGGGTCTTTGAATACTTAATACCGTAATCAAGCAACTGGTTCTTCATCCAAAGTATCTGAGCACAGCAACTGGCTGCAGATACGTATTCAGCTTCAGCAGTGGACAATGAAACTGAAGTTTGCTTTTTACTGGTCCAGCTGACCAGTTTGCCACCAAGGAAATGACATCCACCAGTAGTAGATTTCCTGTCTATCTTACGACCTGCATGATCTGAATCTGAATAACCCATTAGATCCATGCCTGAGCCTTTGGGATACCAAAGACCCAAACTGGGGACACCCTTAAGGTACTTCAGTATGCGCTTTACAGCAAGCATATGAGATTCCTTTGGATTAGACTGATATCTGGCACATAAACATGTTGAAAACATAATATCTGGTCTACTGGCAGTTAAATACATCAGTGAACCAACCATGCCTCTGTAGACAGTGGTGTTCACTGGTTTACCATCTGGATCGGAGTCCAATGTCAGTGGTGCAGAAATTGGAGTTGGTTTAAATGGTGAATAGTTCATATCAAATTTCTTTAAAAGATCTCTAACATATTTTTCTTGATTAATAAAAATACCATCTCTGGTCTGTTTAATCTGGAGTCCTAGAAAAAATGTTAATTCACCCATCAAACTCATTTCATATTCAGTTGACATTATTTTAGAAAATTTCTTGCACATGTTTTCATCAGTAGACCCAAAAATAATATCATCAACATAAATTTGTACCATTAACAGATTACCATTTTCATGAAGAATAAATAAGGTATTGTCAATTGCACCTCTTTTGAAACCATTTTTCAATAAATGTTTAGTCAGAGTGTCATACCAGGCACGTGGGGCTTGTCTGAGGCCATAAAGCGCTTTGTCCAGACGATATACCCAATGTAGATGCTTTTCATCAACGAAACCTGGTGGTTGTCTGACATAAACTTCTTCTTTAAGCTTTCCATTCAAGAAAGCACTCTTTACATCCATCTGGTAGACCTTAAACTGATGATGAGCAGCGAATGCTAAAAATATTCTGATCGCTTCAAGTCTAGCCACTGGAGCAAAAGATTCATCAAAATCGACCTCTGACTGGCAGTAACCTTGTGCTACCAGTCTGGCCTCGTTTCTGATTACGTGGCCATCTTCATCTACCTTGTTCCTGAAGACCCATCTTGTTCCAATTGGTTCTTTCTTTCCAACTGGGAAAGGAACCAGGTACCAAACCTTGTTCCTTTCAAACTGGTGAAGCTCTTCTTGCATAGCAGTCACCCAGCTTGGATCTTCCATAGCCTCGTCAATCTTCTTTGGTTCATTCAGTGATAAGAAACTGACATATAAGCATTGATCACTGGAGGCTCTTCTGGTCTGAACTCCTCTACTGGAGTCACCTATGATCTGATCGATAGGATGAGATTTTGTCCATCTGGAGTACTGACCAGGATTGTTACTGACAACAATATCAGTGCAAGAATTCAGTTGAGTCTCCTCTAAAGTTGCTTCAGGAGGAGGTTCTTCATAAACTACTTCAACATCTTCATCTGATTCATTTAAATCACGATTTGCATCATGAAATTCTTCATTTGAAGGCATTTCTTGTAGTACAGGTTCAGTATAGAAATCTTCATAAGAAGGTATTTCTGGCATCGTCTCAACTGACACTGATACTGGGGGAGTAGTACGAACATCTGATCTAATATTAATTTCAGAGGGTAGTTTGAAAATAATAGAAGGATAGAATGGAGTACTACTGGAAAGCTTCTTTTTCTGAACAGGTTCCAGAACAGGATGACTGGAAACTGTGTCTTCTGGAGAATCTTTATTGTAGTTGATAGGATCAGATTCACAGAAGACAATTGGAGTTACTGGGGGAGTACCAAGGGTTGGATGTTTGTTGATTGCAGCATTTGTTTCATCAAATGTGACATGAATTGACTCATGGACCTTCTCCAGTCTCTTGTTATAGACTCTGAAGGCCTTGCGAATGGCTGAATAGCCTAAAAAATACCCTTCATCAGCTTTGGCATCGAATTTGCCTAACTGACTGGAGTCGTTCAGGATGTAAACTGGACATCCAAATACGTGAAAGTAACCAATATTTGGTTTTCTATTTCTTAAGACTTCGTAGGCTGTTTTCTTGTGTCGCTTCACATACACTGACCGGTTCTGGGTGTGGCAAGCAGTAGCAATTGCTTCAGCCCAGAAACTGGTAGACAGAACAGATTCAGCAAGCATACTCCTGGCAGCTTCTATCAGCGTTCAATTTTTTCTTTCCACAACTCCATTTTGTTCTGGAGTGCGTGCTGACGAGAAGTTCTTGGAGACGCCAGTGTCAGTACAGAATTTCTCCAGAGTTGCATTCTGGAATTCTGTTCCATTGTCACTTCTTAACTGACACACCTTTCGCTTATGCTTCAGTTCAATCTGCTTGATAAGAGAGATGATTTCAGCACCAGCTTCACTTTTAGACCTGAGAAAGACCACCCAACAATATCTGGAGAATTCATCTACGATCACCAGGGTGTATCTTTTACCAGCACGAGTCTGAACATTCACTGGACCAAAGAGGTCCATATGAAGCATGTGAAGTGGTTTAGTAATGCTGAAGTTCTGTCTGGTCTTGAAACTGGCACGTTTCTGCTTTCCCATCTCACATCCTGGACATGGCCTTTCCTTTTGAAGGAAACTGAAGGTATCCCATCTGCAAGTTGTTTTCTAGACAACTTATTAATATTTTTGAAATTTAAATGGGATAACCTTTTATGCCATAACCAGTTTGTGTCTTTATCAGCTTGAGTATAGAAACATTGCTCTGAAGAAGAGCTTTCCATATCCATCACATACACGTTCCCTTTTCTGGGAGCAATCAATACTACCTTCCAGTCCTTGTTGAATACAATGCCATGAACAATATTGAATAGAACTTGATAGCCATCATCACACAGTTGACTTACACTGATCAGGTTATATTTCAAACCATTCACATATGCAATACGTCTGAATTTGACTTGTCCATTGTTCAGAACACCATACCCCTCAGTCTTTCCACAACCATCATTTCCAAAAGTAATGGAGGGTTCATCAGAAATGATGAATTCCTCCAGCAGGGTCTTACGTCCGGTCATTGTCCTGCCAGCTGCACTGTCAAGATACCAGGTATGCTTCTTTCGATCGCCCTGCACATCCACCAGATATATCAGTTAGATTTGGGAACCCATCGACTGATGGGTTCACTGGATCCTCCCTTATGGATCCCTGGGGGTATCTGGTTGAGTTCACTTTCTTCAACAGTAGTTTTTGTTGAAAACACTACTGGAGTTGATAGTTTAGAAACCTTTTTCTTTTTCTTAATTAAAGGAATATTTCTCTCTTTCTTAGAAAAAGGTTTGGTATTTTGTATAGGGCCAGATGAAGTACCCTCAAAGTTGTTTAATCTTGCATGACAACTTTGAACCTGACGAGCCAGTAGTTGAAACTGGCTCTCCAACCTTAACAAAATAGATTCTTCAGATGAAACCTGAGCCTTTCCAGTTGACTGGACTTTTGGCTTAGGAAGGGAATAGTTCTTTTTCCTTTGAACCTGGGGTTCATTAGAAACAGTCTGAGGCAAAGGTTTATGCTTATTGACCCTTTTAACTGGAGCAGTCATCTGGGATGCTCCAGTCTTGACCTCCAAAAATTGAGCTGGTATTATACATGATTTTCGGGTAGAAGGTTCATCATATAAGGTACTAGGTTTAACCTCCTCTGGTAACCGGTCAATTACTGGTATTAATGCTGCAACATGAGTATTTCCATCCAGATATGCACATTTTTGGGATGGAAATTAGTTTACTCCAGCATCATATGGCTTTCTTGTTTCAAGCCATGATTGAATAACCTGTTTTTCTTTTTGCAAAATTATTTCCAGGTCATGTTTTTCTTGAACCAGTTGTTCAGTTACCAAAACTTGTGCTTGAAATGCCAGTTCAATATCTTGAAGTTCTTTTAATTTTGATTTTAAAGCAGCTATTTCAGAGGAATCTGTTTCTAAGCCATTTAGACTGTCAAATCTAACAGTTTCCACAAAAATTAAATCAGAATTTAGAGCTTCAGCAATGTCCAATTTAAGTTCAGGATCAGTTTCATTATCATAATCACTAACCTTTTTAATAACAATGTCTACCCATCAACCAGATGTGACATCATCCTTCAACAGATGCTCTTGATCTGCCAGAGCCATAAAACAACAGTCTCTTTTCTCTTCTTCATCGACTGATGAATCATCAGAGGGAACCCATGCTTCTTCAGTGGTTGCTATCATGCATTTATTATTATCTTCCATTTGTTTAGACAAGAGAGCAATTTGAGCCTTAAGCTTTTTGTATTTCAACTTATAGCTATCATCAGGCTTGTTATAAGAAGCAGTTGGACCAGACTGAGAGACAAACTGACTGGACTTGCACTCTTTCATGAAATGACCTTTTCTGCCACACTTAAAGCATGTCAGATTGGTCTTGTTAGTGGAAGAATTGGGTGCATGTTGTCCAGTGGGCCTATTTGCTCTGGCCTTAAAACGGTTAAACGTTTTGGCCATCATTGCAACCAGGTCATCACTGTCAGTTTCATCATAGTCTGGAGAGATATCATTACAGACTCCAGAATCCATTAGTTCAGACATCATCTTCTTCATAGAAAATACAATTCTCAGAAGATATTAATGCCGCACAAGGTGGTACAGTATTAGTGACCACTGTGGAACTACTGGAAGCATGATTAAAAGAATCTTTTTCTGCCTCAATCCTTTGGGCTTGATTTTCTTCAGTGAATCTGAAGGCTCCATACAATGTTGACAAAGTATGGGAATGCAAGGTTTTACCTTGCCTCAAGACCAGAATCATGTGAGACCATTTTGTTGGAAGAATATCACAAAATTTCTCCAAAAGTATATCCTTGTCTTTATCAACCCTTAGTCCTCTTAACTGGTTAATAATACTCATAAATCTGGTGTAAGTACCAGTAAGAGGCTCATTGGGGAGAGCAAAAAATGACTCATACTTTTTGTTTAAGGAGACTTTTCTGGTAACAACAGTATCATCAACTCCCTCATGCTGGTTCACCAGTTCATCCCACATGCTTTTGGCACTGGGATAGAGAACGAATGTGGGAATAAGAGTTTCTGGAACAGCCCCGAGGATCATATTTTTAAGAAGTGTATCAAGATTTACCAATCTTTTCTCCTCTTCGGACCAGTGTTCCTCTCTCTTTTCCCTTCCACTTCTTGATCCAGTAGGGTCAAGAAGTGCATTGATAGGAAGTCTTGGCACATAGGGTCCTTCATTTAAGATTTTCATCATATTCCTTTCAATACCAGTAACATGCAATATTATCCTAGCTTTCCACATACCAAATTCATCACTGCTCCCATTGAATTTAGGAACAGGATTATTTGAATAATGCACATGCACATGTGGAGAAGCAGGAGGAGGAGGTGGTGGTGGATTGTTATTTCCAGTGGGTGGGTCATTAAGATTAGTTTCATGAGTTTCTTGAGTATTTTCTGGGATTGCCATCGCGAAACAGATCTAGGTAAGTATATTAACCTTCTGCTTTGATACCAAATGTGAAGTCCCTCACAACGATGGTTTAACCCACGAGTGTAAAATAACAAGTCAAGTATAAACTAGAATCGGACTAGTATTACTTTAAATATAAATGCAAGAATATAAATAAAGCAATAAACGACTTAAGCAATATTTAAACAAGTAAATAAATGATGGAACACGAATGTAATTTTTAAGTGTATTTTCTTTATTGATGATAAACAAAATACAAGATTGTTGCGGAACCTAGATATTACAAGTATGTAACTATCTAAACAATCTTTGAATTACAAGTGATCTATACTTGCTAAATAATCTCCTTAGATCGATATACTTAGAGTTGTGAAGTATAACTGTTTAGATCGAGAGTATTTAAGCAAGTTCACCAAATTGCTAAAAAGTTATTTGAACGAGAAATATGACTTTGTATTTATAGGCAGATAAATTCAACAATGAATTTATTTGCCGTACAAATATGGTTGCATGCATTTAATGAACCGACAAGGTTATTAAATGCATTGGTTAGGTACAAGGATAAAGTCCTTTTAACCAACCACCTTTACACACGTATGTACTTTTATCAATAGACAATTGGGATGTCCGGGTAAAAGTGTGTAAAGGCATAAAGTCAATTCCTCGATATCAGTGTTCAGACTTGTAAGGTCTAGAACACTAATAAAGGCTTCAGTCGGGAGATCTGGTAAGACTGTCAGTGGGCTCCACCATTTGTCAGTCTTCTTTCTTCAGACTTCAGTGAGAATGTCTTCAGTAGAATAGATCTGGACTGGGGTGAAGTCCAGTGAGCTAATCTGGAGAATACTCCAGATTTCCTATACAAGTATTTGCTCACTGGTCTTCCATTATTTCTGAACAAATCTTCAGAAGGACTCCAGTTTCCAAGTCTGGAGTAGGTCCAGTAATTATCATTTTTGGACAGATCTTCAGTAAGGCTCCAGTAGTCGAGTCTGGAGCGAGTCCAGTAAATCTGGACCTAACAGAAAGCAGGGTTAAAAAGAAGGTCAAATTGGTCATCTAACAACAACAATAATAATAAGAAGTTCCGTGGGAATTCTAGCATAAGTGGTGACAAAGATAAAAAGAAGAATGGTTCTTGGTGTGCTTTTTGCAAGACTGTTCATGAAGGTCAATGTTCCGACAAGACAAGAAGGTGTCATAAGTGTGGGAAGTCGGGACATCTTGCAACAGAATGTAGGGACAAGACTCGTTGCTACAAGTGTCAAGAAACGGGTCATCTCATTGCCGATTATCCACAAATGAAGAACGACGGAAAGAGGACAGCCACGACAGCAACAAAAGTGAGAGCCTTGCAGATGACTGTTGATGATGCTAAGGACAACGACGAGGTGGTAAGTGGTACTTTCCTTGTTAATTCAAAACCTGCCTCTGTTATATTTGATTCGGGTGCAAATAGGTCGTTTGTGTCCACATTATTTGCTCCTAATCTAGAAAGAGTCACTACTCCCTTAGATTGCTCAATAGAGGTAGAGATTGCTAATGGTACGGTTAGTGATATACGTGTGGGATATGATGATTGTGACATTGAGATTGAAGGTCGTTTGTTTCCGGTCCAGTTATTGCCTACTACCTTAGCCGGTTTTGATGTAGTGATTGGTATGGATTGGTTGTCTAGAAATGAAGCTAATATTTTGTGTTCCCAAAAGATTATTCGGATTCCTATACCCGATGGTAAAGTGGTAACGGTTTATGGAGATAAGAAGAGAGGGGGGGATAAAGATCATTAGTATGATGAAGGCTATTAAATGTATAAGGAAGAATAAGAGTCATTTCTTGGCCTATGTTATTGATGCAAGAAAGGAGAAGCCTTCTATTGCTAGTGTTGATGTAGTATCCGATTTTCCCGATGTGTTTCCCGATGATCTTCCCGATATTCCTCCCGATCGTGAAGTTACTTTTCAGATAGATCTTATTCCCGGTGCTACACCTGTTGCTAAAGCACCTTACCGATTAGCTCCTACAGAAATGAAGGAGTTAATGGCTCAACTTCAGGAATTACTTGACAAAGGGTTCATACAACCTAGTTCCTCGCCTTGGGGAGCTCCGGTTCTCTTTGTTAAAAAGAAGGATGGATCTATGCGCATGTGCATAGACTACCGTGAGCTGAATAAGCGAACGGTTAAGAATAAATATCCTCTCCACGAATTGATGATCTCTTTGATCAACTACATGGTGCTTCATATTTTTCAAAGATAGATTTACGGTCCGGTTATCATCAATTGAAGGTTAAGAAGGAGGATGTAGCAAAGACAGCTTTCCGGACTAGATATGGGCATTATGAGTTCTTGGTCATGCCATTTGGGTTGACTAATGCTCAGCCGCGTTTATGGACTTAATGAATCGGGTATGCCGTCCCTTTCTAGATCATTTTGTTATTGTGTTTATTGACGATATTTTGATCTATTCTAAGTCAGAAGATGAGCACCGTGCGCACTTGAAAGCAGTTTTGGAGGTGTTGAGGGAGAAGAAGTTGTATGCCAAGTTTTCTAAATGCGAGTTTTGGCTTCGAGAAGTGCAGTTTCTTGGTCATGTCATTTCATCAGAAGGTATTAAAATAGATCCTTCAAAGATTGAAGCTGTTTCAAAGTGGGAGCAGCCAAAGACTCCTACTGAGATTAAAAGTTTTCTTGGTTTGGCTGGATTATAGAAGATTCATTCAGGATTTCTCCCGAATAGCCAAGCCTATGACTGAACTAACGAAGAAAGGAGTAAAGTTTGAGTGGACCGATAAGCAGGAGAATGCATTTCAAACATTGAAAAAGAAATTGTGTGAAGCTCCTATACTTGCCTTGCCTGAAGGTACCGATGATTTGGTTGTGTATAGTGATGCATCTATTACGGGTTTGGGTTGTGTCCTGATGCAGAGGGACAAGGTGATTGCCTATGCTTCACGCCAGTTGAAGCCACATGAGAAGAATTACCCTACCCATGATCTTGAGTTGGCAGTTGTATTTGCATTGAAATTGTGGAGACATTACCTTTATGGTACAAAATGCACTTTATTTACCGATCATAAAAGTTTGCAGTATGTCTTTAATCAAAAGGAGATGAATGTGAGACAAAGGAGGTGGATGGAATTACTTAAGGATTATGATTGTGAAATCAAATACCATCCGGGTAAAGCCAATGTAGTGGCGGATGCACTAAGTAGGAAGGTGCAAAGTCCTTCTTGTAAGTTGATGAGCATGCAAGTTCAAGCCAAGTCGGGGCTACTTGATCGAATTAAAGAAGCACAAGCGAGGGCATTAATGAAGGATAACATTGACAAAGAAAGCATTGGAAAGAAGAAACGTCTTGTGATGGAGACTAATAGCCGTGGATTCAAAACATACAAGGGTCGAATTTGGGTGCCATTGCTTGGTGGTAACTGAGAATTGATCCTTGAGGAAGCCCATAGAAGTAGATATTCGGTTCATCCCGGTGTCACCAAAATGTATACAGATTTGAAGCCGATTTATTGGTGGCCGGATATTAAAGGAGAAGTAGCTCATTTTGTAGCAAAGTGTTTGACGTGTGCACGTGTGAAAACGGACCATCAAAAGCCGTATGGTTTGTTGCATCAATTAGACATTCCCGAGTGGAAATGGGATCATATTACCATGGACTTTGTAACGAAGCTACCCAAAACGCCGAAAGGGAATGATATGATATGGGTGATTGTAGATAGATTGACGAAGAGTGCTCATTTTCTAGCTACCCGACAAGATGTGCCTCTAACGAAGATGGCAAAGATATACATTGATGAAGTAGTCTCAAAACATGGAGTTCCTTTATCTATTGTTTCAGACCGAGACTCGAGATTTGTGTCAAACTTTTGGAAGGGTCTTCAACGGGAGTTGGGTAGTAGAATAAATTTGAGTACCGCCTATCATCCTCAAACCGATGGGCAAAGTAAGAGAACTATTCAAACATTGGAGGATATGTTGAGGACGTGTGTACTAGAGTATGGTGGAGCATGGGATGATCATTTGAGGTTGATAGAGTTTGCTTACAACAATAGTCACCATGCAAGTATTGGAATGCCACCATTTGAAATGCTCTATGGTAGGAGATGTAGGACTCCAAGTTGTTGGATGGAGCCCGGTGAAAAGCAAATCACGGGTCCTGAAATTATCGAGATCTCAGCGGAGAAAGTTAATGTAGCTAAAGAAGCTTTACGTGTGGCAAGAGAAAGACAGAAAACATATGCAGATAAGAAAAGGAGACCGATTGAGTTTAATGTCGGTGATTTAGTGATGCTGAAAGTGTCACCATGGAAAGGAGTTATTAGATTTGGAAAGAAGGGAAAGTTGAGTCCACGTTTCATTGGACCTTTTAAAGTTCTGAAGCGCATTAAAGATTTAGCATATCAGTTGGAATTACCTCCAGAATTGGATGGAATTCACAACACCTTCCATGTATCCTACTTGAGGAAATGCTTAGCTGAGGAGTCAAGTGTGATTCCTATTGAAGATGTGAGTATTGACCCAATGAAGAGAATAGTAGATGAACCGGTGGCGATACTTGGAAGGAAGCAAAAGAAGTTACGCCGAAAAGTGATTGATCTTGTATTGATAAAGTGGAAGCATAATCATGGAGAAAGCTTAACGTGGGAAACCGAAGCAGTAATGAAGGAGAAGTATCCGGAGTTATTCCTTTCTGATGAGATTCCGGGGACGGAAATCCTCTTAAGGGGGAGGTAATTGTAACATCCTAAACTTTTATTTAACGGTTGACTAATGTCGTTAAGTCAACATAGGGTGTTGTTAAGTCTATTTTAGATTTAATGCTTATATGTAGTTATTGTGTGTTATGTGTGAGGCTTGAAAGCCTAAACTTATAATGAAGTATATATGTGTGTAAAATGTAGCTAAATGCCTATGTAGTGGTATTTAAAGAAGTAATCATGTTATATATGGTCCATATGGTAGTTTTTGACTAGTAATGAAGGATTAGGAAGCTTAGGGACTAGTTTTGACATAGGAGCAAAGTCAAAAACGGGTTAAGGGGTTTAGGGAGTGTCATTAGGTCATTAGTTGCAGATTTACTTCCTCCTAAACAAGCCCTAACCGCCCCACATAGTTCCTCCATCAAATTGCAAGCCGAAAAGCTTCCTTACGTGTGATTCGAGTGTGTATTGTCAAGAGTTTTGCATCCTATTTGATATCTACAAGTAGAGCAGGTATAATTTCATTGTTTTCAGGTCCTTTTGATATTACGAGTCATTAGGATTAATTATTGGATTATGGGGGAATCGTTTAACGAAGATTAATGGTGGTTTTGTTGGATTAAAGTGATATATGGTGTAAGTAATGGTTGAAATGCTTTATAATGATTTGAATATGAAGGATTTTGATGTGTGAAAGTCATGTAATTGATGTAGAGTCATTTGGACCTGGTTTGGGGTGAAATCGATCAGACTTGTGCAGAATCGGGGCCAGTTGCGGCGCAATTGGACGCATTGCGGCGCAACGATAGGTGTGAGTTGCGGCGCAACTCAACTGTTTTCAGAAAATGTATACTTTTGAACCGTAACGACGTTTGACACGTAGATTAGACCTGAAACTAAAGTAAGTCTTTAGTGGGTGTGGGTCTAGTTATTGACATTAATGACGTGAGTATGTAGTTGTCTAATAATTCGTTTACTAATTATAGGTAGACGAGCATAGTTGCTTTACACAGTGACTAGTTGTTGATTGTTGTGAACTACGCCGAGGTAAGATACACTACTTTGACACGCTGGGGGATTCAACGAAAAGCTGGTTTCAAATCATAAATACTTCCATTTGGTATCTTTATATTGCATGTGGGCATATGGGTTACACGGGAGGTATTATGGGTTATGTAGTTGACCATGAGACCTGAAATGCAGTCCCTAATGTAGTGAAATGAAGTATTGCTTAATGTGGTGTATTGTTATGCAGTTTATGTAGTATTACGAAGTATCTCATTATGCATGAAATGTAGAAATGAAGTTGATGTGTGATATATGCATGCTTACATGGCTTGTACACCTAGCTCACTAGACTTGTTAGGTTGCCATGTCACTTGCACGTTTAAGGATCCAAACGTAATGAAGATAAAGTGTGTGAATGTCTAGAAATGTGTGTTACCTAGACTATATGTGTGTGACGGTTTAGGAATGTGTGTTACCTAAACCATATGTGTGAAACCGAGCTCGTAAATATAATGCAGGGAAAGTGTTAAGCTTAACCCGTACAAGTCTTAGCCGGACGAGTACGGTGACGTAGTTGTTGCTTGGGTGGCTCCTTGCAACATGGTCTTTATAATGCAGGGCGAGTAATACGAGGGGTTTGACCAACCTCCACATACGGATTACTCTTGGATTGGCTTGCCATTCCTTAACGACGAAGTATGACTAGCCTTTTGGTGAAGCATCTAGTCGGGTGTGACTTATGTTACACTTATATGCAGTTAACGAAGATATGTGTGATAATGTGGGAACTAATGCAGGATAGGCACATTTAGGATGATTATCCTATTTGATATGAAGTTGTTATGCAGATTTGTGTGATGTGTGACGTGCCTAAAAGAACTTGTCTAATAATGAAGATTGTTTTAATTGGACAAAATGCTTTTAAATTAAGTGTTATCTTACTTAGCTAATTCGTTAGCTAACACTTGTTTCTTAAATGTGGTTGTTCCCCAGGTTTAGCTTGAAGGACTAGTTGATGCAGGAAGAGTGAGAGTAGGGTAGATGCATGCAGGAGAACTTAGTTACCCATAGACGATTATCTCTTTAGACATTTATTTACATTTCGTACTTGATGTCGAATTTATGTAGTATTGTTGAACGGTTGTTTTGTGTTGGGCAACCGTTGGGTTTTCATTTTAAACTATTTTATGGTATGGCATGTAACACCAATAAATGCAGAAACCGAACAGTTTTTATCGGTTTTGAACTTTTAAAGATTTCTTCCGCAATTTTGACACCGTTAGGTGAAAGTTTTTTTGAAAACCCATATTTTTAAATGTCGGGTGTTACATATATACATTAATGCACTATGATCCTCATGATGCACGGTAATTTTCAATAAATAAAAAACTATTGATTTATTTGTTTTACATTAATAGTTGTTTTATTTTAACTAGAACCTATATACCATATAATATAAAAATAGTAGTATTAATATGTATTACTTCGGGTTGGGTCAGGGTAAACATGCCCCCGTCGATATCCCGAACCCGATAAAAAACTCGTTAACAACACCGAAACCCAACTCATGACATGATAAGCTCGCCCTGAATTTTTCAGATATTGGGTTTTTCTATCGGCTTCAGAACTCTTGGTCATCTCTAATTAATAGATTTAGTTATATATACTAGGCCAAAGTAATTTTTTCGTCCATGTGGTTTTTCGAATAAGCACTTTTCATCCTCGCCGTTAACTTTTGGCTAAAATCATCCCTGTGGTTTGCATTCATCCTTGGATCCGTTAACCCCCTCACGTGCCTTGCACGTGAGGGGCATTTATGTCTTTTCACCAATCTTCATGGTTTGTCCTTATGGTTAAGTGCAAAATTCGTCCTTATGGTTTGTCGTTTTTTGCATTTTTCATCCTTGTATTTAACAACCTCCAAACAAGAATTAAATCAAAAACAAAAACAAACTCAAATCAAAAACCTATATATACCTACATATGAGGATCTAATTTAATACCGGCCGGTACGGCTAATTTATTTTATTTTATTTTTTAAAAAATGTTATAAAACTTACTACAATTTAACGAAAATAGTCAAAATATAATTACAATTCACTCAAAAATAATACCAAATAGGTACTTTATAACAAAATATAAGAAAGTTCACAAATTACAAAAAATAATATTAAAGTATTATAAAAATAATTTTTAAAAAAAATTCAAAAAATAAAAAATGAGAATACCGGAAATACCGGAACGGTAATACCGAAAATACCGAAAATACCGGAAATAGTTGTACCGGAGTACCCTCCGATACCGGTATTACGGGTAATACTACAACAATTTTAAACATTGTATGTACGTGTTTGCATTTGAAAGTGATTGACCAGATCCTCAAATGTAGGTATATAGGTTTTTGTTTTGTTTGGATTAAATTGTTACCGGTAATTTTTGTTTGTTTTGTTTTTTTTGAAAAGTTCTCTTGGATTTGTTAACGGCAAGGATGAAAAATGCAAAAACGACAAACCACAGGGACGATTTTTGCACTTAACTCTATAAAAAGACGAAAATGCCCCTCACGTGACTTGCATGTGAGGGGGTTAACGGCAAAGTTATAACGGCAGGGACGAAACTGCAAAGTTATAACGGCAGGGACGAAATGCAAACCACGGGATGATTTTAGCCAAAAGTTAACGGCGAGGACGAAAAGTGATAAAAAACCACAGGGACGAAAAAAGTACTTTGGCCTATATACTATTAAGGTAATTTAAGATTAAGACTATGATAGTTTAACATTCGCCCTTGAAAAAAAAAACTAACTTGTATGAGTAATTAATTGCTTAGTCTTTTCATAAATTATTTATAAACACGTTTAAACATGATGAATTGATACCTGATGATATCTGAGTTTATAACCTCTGGTAATTGTTGACGATTTTACATTGAATAATGTAACTAAATGGTAGTCCTATGGTCATAAAGACATAATTTTTAAAAAAATAAAAAACTGATTAACACTTTCAAATTTGGTGCGCCCATCTCAGGATCGAATCTTGGTTATGCCCTAAAGGGTTTGCTCTTACAGTCTTAATATGTATAGCGTAGCTAAAGCCCCCTCACTAATATCGCATTTGACAGGATTTGAACTTTCATTAATCCAAGAAGAAATCGCCGGTAGAAAACTCCCTAAATTAAAAATATTCTTTTAATTATGTCATAGAGACATAATTAGCCCTTGTTAATTTACACCTTAGTTAAAAATATTATTTTTAAAAAAGGGTAATGGGGGGAACCCTAGCCCCGGTACCAAATAATATTCATGTAATACATACATATAAGGTCGAAAATTCATTTTGGAAAATGATACCATGATTCCATGAACCAAGTATCAACTATTGATCTCCCTGAAAATTTATGGATATAGAACGAACGCAAAAATAAGGGCCCATAAGCTAAACGCAACAAATTATATTATATAAACTAATCTCTAAAAACGACAATAAATGTTATATCAATAAATAAAATCTAAAACCTAAGACATAAATGATTACTTTGGTCTCCTTTGCCATTCTCTGCAAAAGCTCGGCTACGAAGTTGAACTTGATGGTCTTGCTGGCCACGGCTTTGGTTATAAATGACTATTTGTAGTTGATTACGAGGAATTGCCACTTCAACTTGTTGTCCGATCCATTGCGGACAATTATTTCGGTAGTGATCAGGGCTTCCACATTTAAAGC
>CM067167.1:135203976-135287898 GCA_034093135.1 Erigeron breviscapus
TATGAAGGATAACATTGACAAAGAAAGCATTGGAAAGAAGAAACGTCTTGTGATGGAGACTAATAGCCGTGGGTTCAAAACATACAAGGATCGAATTTGGGTGCCATTGCTTGGTGGTAACCGAGAATTGATCCTTGAGGAAGCCCATATAAGTAGATATTCAGTTCATCCCGGTGTCACCAAAATGTATGCAGATTTGAAGCCGATTTATTGGTGGCCGGATATTAAAGGAGAAGTAGCTCATTTTGTAGCAAAGTGTTTGACGTGTGCACGTGTGAAAACGGACCTCAAAAGCCGTATGGTTTGTTGCATCAATTAGACATTCCCGAGTGGAAATGGGATCATATTACCATGGACTTTGTAACGAAGCTACCTAAAACGCCGAAAGGGAATGATATGATATGGGTGATTGTAGATAGATTGACGAAGAGTGCTCATTTTCTAGCTACCCGACAAGATGTGCCTTTAACGAAGATGGCAAAGATATACATTGATGAAGTAGTTGCGAAACATGGAGTTCCTTTATCTATTGTTTCGGATCGAGACTCGAGGTTTGTGTCAAACTTTTGGAATGGTCTTCAACGGGAGTTGGGTAGTAGAATAAATTTGAGTACCGCCTATCATCCTCAAACCGATGGGCAAAGTGAGAGAACTATTCAAACATTGGAGGATATGTTGAGGACGTGTGTACTAGAGTATGGTGGAGCATGGGATGAATCATTTGAGGTTGATAGAGTTTGCTTACAACAATAGTCACCATGCAAGTATTGGAATGCCACCATTTGAAATGCTCTATGGTAGGAGATGTAGGACTCCAAGCTGTTGGATGGAGCCCGGTGAAAAGCAAATCACGGGTCCTGAAATTATAGAGATCTCAGCGGAGAAAGTTAATGTAGCTAAAGAAGCTTTACGTGTGGCAAGAGAAAGACAGAAAACATATGCAGATAAGAAAAGGAGACCGATTGAGTTTAATGTCGGTGATTTAGTGATGCTGAAAGTGTCACCATGGAAAGGAGTTATTAGATTTGGAAAGAAGGGAAAGTTGAGTCCACGTTTCATTGGACCTTTTAAAGTTTTGAAGCGCATTAAAGATCGTGGTATATCAGTTGGAATTACCTCCAGAATTGGATGGAATTCACAACACCTTCCATGTATCCTACTTGAGGAAATGTTTAGCTGAGGAGTCAAGTGTGATTACTATTAAAGACGTGAGTATTGACCCAATGAAGAGAATAGTAGACGAACCGGTAGCGATACTTGGAAGAAAGCAAAAGAAGTTACGCCGAAAAGTGATTGACCTTGTTGATAAAGTGGAAGCATAATCATGAAGAAAGCTTAACGTGGGAAACCAAAGCAGTAATGAAGGGGAAGTATCCGGAGCTATTCTTTTCTGATGAGATTCCGGGGACGGAATCCTCTTAAGGGGGAGGTAATTGTAACATCCTAAACTTTTATTTAACGGTTGACTAATGTCGTTAAGTCAACATAGGGTGTCGTTAAGTCTATTTTAGATTTAATGCTTATATGTAGTTATTGTGTGTTATGTGTGAGGCTTGAAAGCCTAAACTTATAATGAAGTATATATGTGTGTAAAATGTAGCTAAATGCCTATGTAGTGGTATTTAAAGAAGTAATCATGTTATATATGGTCCATATGGTAGTTTTGACTAGTAATGAAGGATTAGGAAGCTTAGGGACTAGTTTTGACATAGGAGCAAAGTCAAAAACGGGTTAAGGAGTTTAGGGAGTGTCATTAGGTCATTAGTTGCAGATTTCCTTCCTCCTAAACAAGCCCTAACCGCCCCACATAGTTCCTCCATCAAATTGCAAGCCGAAAAGCTTCCTTACGTGTGATTCGAGTGTGTATTGTCAAGAGTTTTGCATCCTAATTGATATCTACAAGTAGAGCAGGTATAATTTCATTGTTTTCAGGTCCTTTTGATATTACGAGTCATTAGGATTAATTATTGGGTTATGAATGTTTGATGTGTGAAAGTCATGTAATTGATGTAGAGTCATTTGGACCTGGTTTGGGGTGAAATCGATCAGACTTGTGCAGAATCGGGGCCAGTTGCGGCGCAATTGGACGCATTGCGGCGCAACGATAGGTGTGAGTTGCGGCGCAACTCAACTGTTTTCAGAAAATGTATACTTTTGAACCGTAACGACGTTTGACATGTAGATTAGACCTGAAACTAAAGTGAGTCGTTAATGTGTGTGGGTCTAGCTATTGACCTTAATGACGTGAGTATGTAGTTGTCTAATGATCGTTTACTAATTATAGGTAGACGAGCATAGTTGCTTTACACAGTGACTAGTTGTTGATTGTTGTGGACTACGCCGAAGTAAGATACACTACTTTGACACGCTGGGGGATTCAACGAAAAGCTGGTTTCAAATCATAAATACTTCCATTTGGTATCTTTATATTGCATGTGGGCATATGGGGTTACACGGGAGGTATTGTGGGTTATGTAGTTGACCATGAGACCTGAAATGCAGTCCCTAATGTAGTGAAATGAAGTATTGCTTAATGTAGTGTATTGTTATGCAGTTTATGTAGTATTACGAAGTATCTCATTATGCATGAAATGTAGAAATGAAGTGTGATGTGTGATATATGCATGCTTACATGGCTTGTACACCTAGCTCACTAGACTTATTAGGTTGCCATGTCACTTGCACGTTTAAGGATCCAAACGTAATGAAGATAAAGTGTGTGAATGTCTAGGAATGTGTGTTACCTAGACTATATGTGTTTGACGGTTTAGGAATGTGTGTTACCTAAACCATATGTGTGAAACCGAGCTCGTAAATATAATGCAGGGAAAGTGTTAAGCTTAACCCGTACTGGTCTTAGCCGGACGAGTGCGTTGACGTAGTTGTTGCTTGGGTGGCTGCAATCGTGTCTTAACAGGTTCGGTGCGCACAAAATTCTCATCTTTCAAACATGAAAACAACTCATTTAAAACTTACCTTTGATGATTTGAGCGTGACAGTTATTCGTTTTATGTATCAAAAAAGTTAAATGTTGAAATTTAAAATATTAAAAACAATTATTTTTAAAAAAAGAAAGAGTTGCATAGTACATTTTTTGCTTAACAGTTACTTTAACAGGTCTTAACGTAGTTGTTACTTGGGTGGCTCCTTGCAACATGGTCTTATAATGCAGGGCGAGTAATACGAGGTTTGACCAACCTCCACATACGGATTACTCTTGGATTGGCTTGCCATTCCTTAACGACGAAGTATGACTCGCCTTTTGGTGAAGCATCTAGTCGGGTGTGACTTATGTTACACTTATATGCAGCTAACGAAGATATGTGTGATAATGTGTGGATAAAAATGAAGGATAGGCACATTTAGGGGGGATTCACCCTAATTGATATGAAGTTGATATGCAGTTATGTGTGAACGTGTGATGTGTGTTGTGCCTAAATAAACTTGTCTAATAATGAAGATTGTTTTAATTGGACGAATGTCTTAATAACATAGTGTTATCTTACTTAGCTAATTCGTTAGCTAACACTTGTTTTTTAAATGTGGTTGTTCCCTCAGGTTTAGCTTGAAGGACTAGTTGATGCAGGAAGAGTGAGAGTTGGGTAGATGCATGCAGGAGAACTTAGTTACCCATAGACGATTGTCTCTTTAGACATTTATTTACATTTCGTACTTGATGTCGAATTTATGTAGTATTGTTGAACGGTTGTTTTGTGTTGGGCAACCGTTGGGTTTTCATTTAGACTTATTTTATGGTATGGCATGTAACACCAATAAATGCATAAACCGAACAGTTTTTATCGGTTTTGAACTTTTAAAGATTTCTTCCGCAATTTTGACACCGTTAGGTGAAAGTTTTTTTTGAAAACCCATATTTTTAAATGTCGGGTGTTACATATATACATTAATGCACTATGATCCTCATGATGCACGGTAATTTTCAATAAATAAAAAACTATTGATTTATTTGTTTTACATTAATAGTTGTTTTATTTTAACTAGAACCTATATACCATATAATATAAAAATAGTAGTATTAATATGTATTACTTCGGGTTGGGTCAGGGTAAACATGCCCCCGTCGATATCCCGAACCCGATAAAAAACTCGTTAACAACACCGAAACCCAACTCATGACATGATAAGCTCGCCCTGAATTTTTCAGATATTGGGTTTTTCTATCGGCTTCAGAACTCTTGGTCATCTCTAATTAATAGATTTAGTTATATATACTAGGCCAAAGTAATTTTTTCGTCCATGTGGTTTTTCGAATAAGCACTTTTCATCCTCGCCGTTAACTTTTGGCTAAAATCATCCCTGTGGTTTGCATTCATCCTTGGATCCGTTAACCCCCTCACGTGCCTTGCACGTGAGGGGCATTTATGTCTTTTCACCAATCTTCATGGTTTGTCCTTATGGTTAAGTGCAAAATTCGTCCTTATGGTTTGTCGTTTTTTGCATTTTTCATCCTTGTATTTAACAAATCTCCAAACAAAAATTTAATAAAAACCAAAACAAACTCAAATCAAAAACCTATATATACCTACATATGAGGATCTAATTTAATACCGGCCGGTACGGCTAATTTAATTTATTTTATTTTTTAAAAAATGTTATAAAACTTACTACAATTTAACGAAAATAGTCAAAATATAATTACAATTCACTCAAAAATAATACCAAATAGGTACTTTATAACAAAATATAAGAAAGTTCACAAATTACAAAAAAATAACATTAAAGTATTATAAAAATATTTTTAAAAAAATTCAAAAAATAAAAAATGAGAATACCGGAAATACCGGAACGGTAATACCGAAAAATACCGAAAATACCGGAAATAGTTGTACCGGAGTACCCTCCGATACCGGTATTACGGTAATACTACATGTATTTAAAACATTGTATGTACGTGTTTGCATTTGAAAGTGATTGACCAGATCCTCAAATGTAGGTATATAGGTTTTTGTTTTGTTTAGATTAAATTGTTATTTTTATTTGTTTTGTTTAGATTAAATTGTTACCGGTAATTTTTGTTTGTTTTGTTTTTTTTGAAAAGTTCTCTTGGATTTGTTAACGGCAAGGATGAAAAATGCAAAAACGACAAACCACAGGGACGATTTTTGCACTTAACTCTATAAAAAGACGAAAATGCCCCTCACGTGACTTGCATGTGAGGGGGTTAACGGCAAGGACGAAATGCAAACCACGAGGATGATTTTAGTCAAAAGTTAACGGCGAGGATGAAAAGTGCTTATTCAAAAAACCACAGGGACGAAAAAAGTACTTTGGCCTATATACTATTAAGGTAATTTAAGATTAAGACTATGATAGTTTAACATTCGCCCTTGAAAAAAAAAACTAACTTGTATGAGTAATTAATTGCTTAGTCTTTTCATAAATTATTTATAAACACGTTTAAACATGATGAATTGATACCTGATGATATCTGAGTTTATAACCTCTGGTAATTGTTGACGATTTTACATTGAATAATGTAACTAAATGGTAGTCCTATGGTCATAAAGACATAATTTTTAAAAAAATAAAAAACTGATTAACACTTTCAAATTTGGTGCGCCCATCTCAGGATCGAATCTTGGTTATGCCCTAAAGGGTTTGCTCTTACAGTCTTAATATGTATAGCGTAGCTAAAGCCCCCTCACTAATATCGCATTTGACAGGATTTGAACTTTCATTAATCCAAGAAGAAATCGCCGGTAGAAAACTCCCTAAATTAAAAATATTCTTTTAATTATGTCATAGAGACATAATTAGCCCTTGTTAATTTACACCTTAGTTAAAAATATTATTTTTAAAAAAGGGTAATGGGGGGAACCCTAGCCCCGGTACCAAATAATATTCATGTAATACATACATATAAGGTCGAAAATTCATTTTGGAAAATGATACCATGATTCCATGAACCAAGTATCAACTATTGATCTCCCTGAAAATTTATGGATATAGAACGAACGTAAAAATAAGGGCCCATAAGCTAAACGCAACAAATTATATTATATAAACTAATCTCTAAAAACGACAATAAATGTTATATCAATAAATAAAATCTAAAACCTAAAGACATAAATAAAATTTCGATAGGTTTAAACCAACATAAAAAGACCTAAAGAAATGACAAGCAACAAACTGCTATGCTATGTTATTGTTTTTTAAATAATAATAATATTTTATATATCATTTAATAATAATATATTATTTTATACATACATAATATATTATTTACAATAAATAATAAACAAAAATAACTACTTGCCATGCCAAATAAATGAAAAGTGGAACAATGAAAGATTGAAAAAGACAGCAGGCGCCGCTTGATCAGTTCCGAGTTTCCGATAAGTGATGATAACTCTTTTTTTAATCCAATAAAAGGTATGTACGTGGGTTTTTTTATAGATTAAATTTTATATATGTTTTAGTTTTTAGATAATGGTTAGAGTTTACAATAGACTTAAATAATTACACGCGTATATACATAACAATGAAAACTAGAAAAAAACGGGCCCCTAAAAAACCGGGCCTCGGCCCGTCGGCCACTTTGGCCACCCTCTACACCGGCCATGATTGAAATCAACATATTTGTTACACAAAATTTCCACATCAATTTACGTATATGCATGTGTGTAGGCGATATGATATCAATGTATGTATGTGTTGATGCGATATAGGTGCAAAAGCGGGGGTATGCAGACCAGCGGTGGTGCAACGGAGGAGCACAAGAAATGTTCATGTGGCCAACACTGCGGATGCAACCCATGCACTTGCTCAAAAGCCACAGCATCATCCGGTGGCGTAGGGAAGGCCTTTTGCAAGTGCGATGAAGGTTGTGCATGTGTCACTTGTTCATCTTAGCGAGTTACTATATCATCATCCAAGTCATAAATTACAACCTTTGCTACACAAACCCATATCACTATTACTATATCACTACATATGTATATGTCTTTTACTATAACTATTGTATATGTCTGCAGACTGTAGAATATGCTAAATCGTGATTGAGTGTTATGTGTGTGAGAGAGAAAGCTAGAGAGAGAAAGGAAGAAAGGGATTTGTATTTTCAAGAGTTAATTACAAATGAGAGGTGAGGGGGTTTATATAGGCTTGACATTTGCATTAAACCCCCTCCCTAATTACAACTAAGTCCTTATCTAATTACAACACAAACCTTCCATACTTACTACATTAAATCAAGGACTATTCTATTACATAATTACAAAACTTGCACTAACAAAATAATTAAAGCTAACAATCTCCCCCTTTAGTGCAGTTTTGTGAAGGTTCATCGTCTAGTCCTTTTCTTCTTTCTTTGTCTTTCTGTTTCTTTTCTTGGTTGACGATTCGGGTTTGTCTTGATGAGTCCTTTCATCATTGAAGGCCCTTTTTTTTTGTATTCACTGAACTTCTCTTTCCAGAGGCGCTTGGGAATGAAATGAAATTTCGGATCAGATGGTCGGTTGGGGGTTCTATGATATGGATCTTTAAATAAACGTGATGAGCCCATTTGTTGAAAATCTTCCATGTTGAGTAGACTTTGTAGACGAAGACTTGGGTTTCTTGTAGAATGCGGAAGCTTGGTATGAAGTGGGAAGCATGTCTTGGTTCTTACTTTACAGTCTTTTATCATTTGTCTTTTGCTCCCCCTCAAACACACAATTTTCTCAACAACAAACAATTAATCCAAAAATTGAATTTTCCTTTAAGCTCCCCCTCAAATTGAGCATAATCTACGGAGCAAATAATCAAACTATGCATTGTGCTCCCCCTCAAAAAGATAATCAATCTTTAGACTCTTCTCCCCCTCATGATGAACATGAACACGGTGTTCATCATGCAACAATGATTGATGTCCCACATGGCGAATGAAAATGTTTAATTATGAAGGAACGTCTTAAATAAACAGATTTTGAACGGGTTGTACACTGTTATGTGTACAAGCCAAATCACAACCACCTACTTGGATCCAGACGTTGGAACCCATGTAAGGGTGGGTCCAACTGGATATTTGAAGAGAGAAGTAGAAGGTTGTGCATAGTGAAACACTTTTTGCACACGAGGGTGAATGACTCGTGGTGCCAACTTAAACAACTCAGAGAGAGAGTATTTAATGGGAGTGCTTTTAGGTTTTGGTTTGGGTTTAGTATGAGAGACCCAGCCATATTGATCTCTATAACGAATGATTCTGGTGGTAGAATCCTTGAATATCTGGCAATGGCTGTTTATAGGCTTGAAGGGAGACCCGGTCTTGCGAGGTGTGTAATATGGGTTCATTTGTTTGAGGGTTTGATGAGGTTTAGGTAGAAGGATTTTGGTTTTGGTGGAATGAGGGTCTTTGGAGAATTTGGGAGTGGTATGAGCTGGTTTGAAAGATGGTTGTGGGTGTTTATTGTTTTGGTGAGATGGTTTGGTGTTGTGAGGATTTGTTTTGGTTTTGAAGGAAGGGTGTTGCTTGGTATTGGTTGATAATGTTGGGTGATTGTGGTTTGGTTGGGCATTTGAAGGAATGGTTTTTGTTTTAGTTGGAGATGGAGTGGTTTGGTTGAGAAGAGGTGATTTTGAAGCACGAGTTAAATGAGGATTCACTTGATTTGACTTGGTTGCAAGTTGAGTCTCCAATGACAAAGAATGAGCTTGAAGTTGTTGGATTAACTTCAAACATGTTCGCTCATTATTCTTCGAAGAAGTGGACTTGTTTTGCAAATCACGATTGAGCTTATAAAGTTGTTGTTGCAAAACAAGTTCTTTAACTTGGGTTTCGAGGATGGTTTCAATGAGCTCTTTGTAAGAAATATCCAACTCATTGGTTAAATTGATAATCTTTGACTGCAAATGATCATTGTCTTTTTGAAGACTTTCCATAATTGGCAAAATGAGATCATTTGCAGATTTGAGCTCTTTGTTTTCAGATTGGAGCCGGTCAACTTCAGATTGAAGATATTCCATGGTAGACAAACTTAGAGCATTAACAGAGTAGAGCTTTTTGTTTTCAGATTTGAGTTGGCCAATTTCAGATTGAAGACTTTCCATGGCAGACAAATTGGGATTAATGGCAGATTTGAGCTCATTGTTCTCAGATTTGAGTTGTTTAATTTCAAGTTGAAAACTCTTGTGTTCTGTCATAATCATTTTAAATGTGTTCACATCGACTTGTTTTTCCTCAAAAATAACCACTCCACATGGAAACGAACTGGTACAACACATACAAATGTGATTATCATGACGACGTATTTCTTCCCAACTTGGCTGTTCACCCATTAACAAATCTAACACCGTCTTAACAAACTCATTCGGTATAATAGTTGACATTTTACAGGGTTTCGGAATTATAGTACTAAAACAGGTTTTCATGAAATTCTTCACTAAATCAGGTTTTCATGAAATTCTTCACTAAATCAGGTTTTCATGAAATTCTTCACTAAATCAGGTTTTCATGAAATTTTTCACTAAATCAGGTTTTCATGAAATTCTTCACTAAATCAGGTTTTCATGAAATTCTTCACTAAATCAGGTTTTCAAGAAATTCTTCACTAAATCAGGTTTTCATGAAATTCTTCACTAAATCAGGTTTTCATGAAATTCTTCACTAAATCAGGTTTTCATGAAATTCTTCACTAAATCAGGTTTTCATGAAATTCTTCACTAAATCAGGTTTTCATGAAATTCTTCACTAAATCAGGTTTTCATGAAATTCTTCACTAAATCAGGTTTTCATGAAATTCTTCACTAAATCAGGTTTTCATGAAATTCTTCACTAAATCAGGTTTTCATGAAATTCTTCACTAAATCAGGTTTTCATGAAATTCTTCACTAAATCAGGTTTTCATGAAATTCTTCACTAAATCAGGTTTTCATGAAATTCTTCACTAAATCAGGTTTTCATGAAATTCTTCACTAAATCAGGTTTTCATGAAATTCTTCACTAAATCAGGTTTTCATGAAATTCTTCACTAAATCAGGTTTTCAAGAAATTCTTCACTAAATCAGGTTTTCAAGAAATTCTTCACTAAATCAGGTTTTCAAGAAATTCTTCACTAAATCAGGTTTTCAAGAAATTCTTCACTAAATCAGGTTTTCAAGAAATTCTTCACTAAATCAGGTTTTCATGAAATTCTTCACTAAATCAGGTTTTCAAGAAATTCTTCACTAAATCAGGTTTTCATGAAATTCTTCACTAAATCAGGTTTTCAAGAAATTCTTCACTAAATCAGGTTTTCATGAAATTCTTCACTAAATCAGGTTTTCAAGAAATTCTTCACTAAATCAGGTTTTCAAGAAATTCTTCACTAAATCAGGTTTTCAAGAAATTCTTCACTAAATCAGGTTTTCAAGAAATTCTTCACTAAATCAGGTTTTCATGAAATTCTTCACTAAATCAGGTTTTCATGAAATTCTTCACTAAATCAGGTTTTCATGAAATTCTTCACTAAATCAGGTTTTCATGAAATTCTTCACTAAATCAGGTTTTCATGAAATTCTTCACTAAATCAGGTTTTCATGAAATTCTTCACTAAATCAGGTTTTCATGAAATTCTTCACTAAATCAGGTTTTCATGAAATTCTTCACTAAATCAGGTTTTCATGAAATTCTTCACTAAATCAGGTTTTCATGAAATTCTTCACTAAATCAGGTTTTCATGAAATTCTTCACTAAATCAGGTTTTCATGAAATTCTTCACTAAATCAGGTTTTCATGAAATTCTTCACTAAATCAGGTTTTCATGAAATTCTTCACTAAATCAGGTTTTCATGAAATTCTTCACTAAATCAGGTTTTCATGAAATTCTTCACTAAATCAGGTTTTCATGAAATTCTTCACTAAATCAGGTTTTCATGAAATTCTTCACTAAATCAGGTTTTCATGAAATTCTTCACTAAATCAGGTTTTCATGAAATTCTTCACTAAATCAGGTTTTCATGAAATTCTTCACTAAATCAGGTTTTCATGAAATTCTTCACTAAATCAGGTTTTCATGAAATTCTTCACTAAATCAGGTTTTCATGAAATTCTTCACTAAATCAGGTTTTCATGAAATTCTTCACTAAATCAGGTTTTCATGAAATTCTTCACTAAATCAGGTTTTCATGAAATTCTTCACTAAATCAGGTTTTCATGAAATTCTTCACTAAATCAGGTTTTCATGAAATTCTTCACTAAATCAGGTTTTCATGAAATTCTTCACTAAATCAGGTTTTCATGAAATTCTTCACTAAATCAGGTTTTCATGAAATTCTTCACTAAATCAGGTTTTCATGAAATTCTTCACTAAATCAGGTTTTCATGAAATTCTTCACTAAATCAGGTTTTCATGAAATTCTTCACTAAATCAGGTTTTCATGAAATTCTTCACTAAATCAGGTTTTCATGAAATTCTTCACTAAATCAGGTTTTCATGAAATTCTTCACTAAATCAGGTTTTCATGAAATTCTTCACTAAATCAGGTTTTCATGAAATTCTTCACTAAATCATATGTCCTATTTACCAAACTTTTAATTCATGTGTGTTGTTTGTTTTAAAAATTATGAATTAGTAGCTTTATAACAAAAAATAAATAAATCTAACAAGTAAGTTATATCACCATTTTACAAATAAAATAGATTACAGTATTATGATAATAACAAATTTTCACTAGGATATTGGAGATTTTAATTCATTGCGGAAAATTTGATTACAAGTATTAATCATTAGTTTCGAGTTACGATGATGATTTAAATGATACATCTCTCAAACCCTAATGCTAATCACCCACCAATTCATACAAATTAAGAAACTGATTACAAAACAAGACCGAACCAAAACTGATCAAAAAAACCCTAAAATAAATCATCCAAGAAATGAATCTAAAGGTTATGGTTTTCCATAGCCAAAAACATGAGTTCCGTATTTAGTTTTAGGCCAAAATCGACTCAATCTCACCTCCTAAAACTTTTGGTTAAATGCTCGTTTAATTGGATTTAAGCTTGAAAGTTGATTTCCCACATTTGTGGGATGGATTAATAGGGATTTTTCGAGAGTCATGGGTTTCATCCCAGGCATGCGTGTAATTTAGGAGTAGAAGTAGATTAGAATGCCGTTCTAAAAAAATAAAAATAAAAATAAGAACAAAGTAAAAATAAAAATAAAAATAAAATAAAATGTAGAAAAATAAAAATAAAAGTAAAATAAAATAAAAATAAAAATAAAAATAAAAATAAAAATAAAAATAAAAATAAAAATAAAAATAAAAATAAAAATAAAAATAAAAATTAAAAATAAAATAAAATAAAATAAAAATAAAAAAAAAATAAAAATAAAAATAAGAAAAAATAAAAATAAAAATAAAAATAAAATTAACTAAAATTAAAAATAAAAATAAAAAAAAAATAAAAATAAAAATAAGAACATTTCATTTTTGATAGTATCAAGTGTTGACTATGAATATACGTTTCGGCTAGTTAAACAATAAATGGTACAACTATCATCATATCTTTCGATTATACATTTTTAACTTGAAATCATATGTCCTATTTACCAAACTTTTAATTCATGTGTGTTGTTTGTTTTAAAAATTATGAATTAGTAGCTTTATAACAAAAAATAAATAAATCTAACAAGTAAGTTATATCACCATTTTACAAATAAAATAGATTACAGTATTATGATAATAACAAATTTTCACTAGGATATTGGAGATTTTAATTCATTGCGGAAAATTTGATTACAAGTATTAATCATTAGTTTCGAGTTACGATGATGATTTAAATGATACATCTCTCAAACCCTAATGCTAATCACCCACCAATTCATACAAATTAAGAAACTGATTACAAAACAAGACCGAACCAAAACTGATCAAAAAAACCCTAAAATAAATCATCCAAGAAATGAATCTAAAGGTTATGGTTTTCCATAGCCAAAAACATGAGTTCCGTATTTAGTTTTAGGCCAAAATCGACTCAATCTCACCTCCTAAAAGTTCCATTTACCACCTACATAGTATATCTATCAAAAGAAGGGATAATAATAAATCAACCTAATTAATTAGCCACAAAATCAATCTAACCATAGAAAGATAATAACCGATAGAATCAATTGATAAGATTATAAAAAATATTTAATGAAATTACGTGTTATATTTATAAAGGTTTTATATATATTTTTTATTTTTAGGTTAAATTTTAAAAGAATTTATCATTTTTAGAAGAGAGAACGACACAAATCGTCCCTGTGGTTTACCGAAAACATCACCGTTCGTCCCTGTGCTTCAATAACCTCACCGGCAGTCCTTTATAGGAGGATAAGGTTCACCTTTAGTCCTTTGGGATAACGACCGTTATGCCTCCTCCGTTACCACCCCCACGTGCGTTCCACGTGAGGGGTAATCCAGACTTTTCCCATCTCCCCTTTTGGCTGCACCCTCTTTCTTCTCTTATATAATATACTTCACTCCACCCATATATACTTCCAACCACCCATTCTTCATTGATCCCAAAAAAAATAAACGATCCATCAAAACCCTTTTCATCCACCCTTTTCAATGTTCTAAAAAACCCCTAAAACATCATGTCTTGTCCACTGTATACTATTCGAGCTCGTGGAGAAGACCACTTATGGAACCTCGACGAAATATATTGTAAGTTTTTCTCTTTTTTTTTAGGGTTTGATTTATATTAATTGTTTTTTTACGGTTCAGTTTTTATTCTTGGTTTTTTTTCTTTTTAACTGTTAAAGTAATTATTTTTTGCATCATATGTCATGTAGATTCTTATGCTGGGTTGTTCTCATTGATGATTCACCATGGAGGTTTTTTCACCGAATGGTCAGGTCTACATTGATCTTTTGGTTATGTAATCTGCTACTTATGTCCATTTTGTGTTGTTTATATTCTGCATGGTTTATATTCTGCATGTTTATATTTGTCATGTATATAGTTGTCATGTATATATTTGTCATGTATATATTTGTCATGTATATATTTGTCATGTATATATTTGTCATGTATATATTTGTCATGTTATATTTGTCATGTATATATTTGTCATGTATATATTTGTCATGTATATATTTGTCATGTATATATTTGTCATGTTATATTTGTCATGTATATATTTGTCATGTATATATTTGTCATGTTATATTTGTCATGTATATATTTGTCATGTATATATTTGTCATGTATATATTTGTCATGTTATATTTGTCATGTATATATTTGTCATGTATATATTTGTCATGTATATATTTGTCATGTTATATTTGTCATGTATATATTTGTCATGTATATATTTGTCATGTATATATTTGTCATGTTATATTTGTCATGTATATATTTGTCATGTATATATTTGTCATGTATATATTTGTCATGTTATATTTGTCATGTATATATTTGTCATGTATATATTTGTCATGTTATATTTGTCATGTTATATTTGTCATGTATATATTTGTCATGTATATATTTGTCATGTATATATTTGTCATGTTATATTTGTCATGTATATATTTGTCATGTATATATTTGTCATGTATATATTTGTCATGTTATATTTGTCATGTATATATTTGTCATGTATATATTTGTCATGTATATATTTGTCATGTATATATTTGTCATGTATATATTTGTCATGTATATATTTGTCATGTATATATTTGTCATGTATATATTTGTCATGTTATATTTGTCATGTATATATTTGTCATGTATATATTTGTCATGTATATATTTGTCATGTTATATTTGTCATGTATATATTTGTCATGTATATATTTGTCATGTTATATTTGTCATGTATATATTTGTCATGTATATATTTGTCATGTATATATTTGTCATGTTATATTTGTCATGTATATATTTGTCATGTATATATTTGTCATGTATATATTTGTCATGTATATATTTGTCATGTTATATTTGTCATGTATATATTTGTCATGTATATATTTGTCATGTTATATTTGTCATGTATATATTTGTCATGTATATATTTGTCATGTATATATTTGTCATGTTATATTTGTCATGTATATATTTGTCATGTATATATTTGTCATGTATATATTTGTCATGTATATATTTGTCATGTATATATTTGTCATGTATATATTTGTCATGTATATATTTGTCATGTATATATTTGTCATGTTATATTTGTCATGTATATATTTGTCATGTATATATTTGTCATGTTATATTTGTCATGTATATATTTGTCATGTATATATTTGTCATGTATATATTTGTCATGTATATATTTGTCATGTATATATTTGTCATGTATATATTTGTCATGTTATATTTGTCATGTATATATTTGTCATGTTATATTTGTCATGTATATATTTGTCATGTATATATTTGTCATGTATATATTTGTCATGTTATATTTGTCATGTATATATTTGTCATGTATATATTTGTCATGTTATATTTGTCATGTATATATTTGTCATGTATATATTTGTCATGTATATATTTGTCATGTTATATTTGTCATGTATATATTTGTCATGTATATATTTGTCATGTATATATTTGTCATGTTATATTTGTCATGTATATATTTGTCATGTATATATTTGTCATGTATATATTTGTCATGTTATATTTGTCATGTATATATTTGTCATGTATATATTTGTCATGTATATATTTGTCATGTTATATTTGTCATGTATATATTTGTCATGTATATATTTGTCATGTATATATTTGTCATGTTATATTTGTCATGTATATATTTGTCATGTATATATTTGTCATGTATATATTTGTCATGTTATATTTGTCATGTATATATTTGTCATGTATATATTTGTCATGTTATATTTGTCATGTTATATTTGTCATGTATATATTTGTCATGTATATATTTGTCATGTATATATTTGTCATGTATATATTTGTCATGTATATATTTGTCATGTATATATTTGTCATGTATATATTTGTCATGTTATATTTGTCATGTATATATTTGTCATGTATATATTTGTCATGTATATATTTGTCATGTTATATTTGTCATGTATATATTTGTCATGTATATATTTGTCATGTATATATTTGTCATGTTATATTTGTCATGTATATATTTGTCATGTATATATTTGTCATGTATATATTTGTCATGTATATATTTGTCATGTTATATTTGTCATGTATATATTTGTCATGTATATATTTGTCATGTATATATTTGTCATGTTATATTTGTCATGTATATATTTGTCATGTATATATTTGTCATGTTATATTTGTCATGTATATATTTGTCATGTATATATTTGTCATGTATATATTTGTCATGTTATATTTGTCATGTATATATTTGTCATGTATATATTTGTCATGTATATATTTGTCATGTATATATTTGTCATGTATATATTTGTCATGTATATATTTGTCATGTATATATTGTCATGTATATATTTGTCATGTATATATTTGTTATTGAAGCACAGGGACGAACGGTGATGTTTTGGGTAAACCACATGGACGATTTGTGTCGTTATCTCTTTTTAGAAAGAAAATAAAATACAAAAATAAAAAAACATTCACATAGTACTGGTAAAAAAAAGGGGGGCAGTATATAAACCAAGCGTTGATGATAAACCCTAGGGTTTAACACTTTCAACACAAACCCAAATCTCAAACCCTCCAAAAAACCATGAACTCCATTTTCTTGAAAGCAGCTGCTTCTTCTCCTTGCAGACTAACTGCACTTTCTTCCTTAAGAAGGCTTCTTATCCCTTCTTTATCTTCTTTTATTTCATCATCACCACCCAATATTCCATACAAATTAACAAATCCCATTTCTGGGGTTTTAAATGGGTCCAATTTTCACTCTTCTACATGGCTAGATGTGAAGGCCTCCCCTGTTTTACCACAGGCTGCTACGTCTTTTGCGGTTGCGGCCGATGTCTCGGACGATGAAGCCGTTGGTTCTTCGGATGGGCTTGAGGTGTCTAAACTTGGCATTTCTCAAGAAATTGTTACTGCCCTTGCTAAAAAGGGTATCACTAAGCTCTTTCCTATTCAGGTATATATATTGTATTGTATCTATTTGTTTTTGTATAATTTTTCCTTATTGTAGAGGTTTTTTAATATATATATTTTATATGTATATGTAACTTGTATAGATGTAGGACTTTGATAAGGGTATTAGAGATGGGATTTTGTTGGATTTATTGTTTTTTGCATAATTAAGTAATTAGAAAGGATATGTTGTAAAATAACAATATATATTTCTGGAATGTGTCACTTTGGGGACATCCAATAAAAATTGGAACCATAGAGAGAAGATTAGCATGACTCTGCGCAAGAATGATACACACAAATCGACATATGGTACAGTAATTTTTTTGAATGTCTAGAATGAAAGGGGTGATATGGTAGTGTCTGTGAAGATGCGTTGGTAATTATAACTTTATTTGACCTGTTAAAGCCTAATTTTAGCATATTAGGTGGTCACAATGGTGTAATAGACTGCGTTTCTATGTTTTGGCATATTACCGGATTAAAGTAGGAGACTTGATATCATGTATCAAAGTGTAGCTGTATTTTGGGAATGAAGAAAGTGGTATCCGATTTAAAGTTAGTACTTATTGTATTGTTGTGGTATACAGAGAGCTGTACTGGAGCCAGCGATGAAGGGGCGTGATATGATTGGTCGGGCAAGGACAGGGACAGGGAAAACGCTTGCTTTTGGTATTCCTATCATGGATAAGATTACTATATCCAATAAAAAGAATGGGTATGTTTGTATTTCACATAGGTTTTTTTCATGTTACTGAACATTTGAGTTTATTATTGATCTATTGACACTGTTTTATGAAATGGCAGAAAAGGGAGAAACCCGCTAGCTATTGTCTTGGCTCCAACAAGAGAACTTGCTCGTCAAGTTGAAAAGGAATTTTACGAGACTGCACCTAATTTGGATACACTTTGTGTTTATGGTGGTGTACCAATCCAACGTCAGATGAGTACTCTTGATCATGGGATTGACGTGCTTGTAGGCACCCCTGGTCGGGTGATTGATCTGATCAAAAGGGGTTGTTTGAAATTATCAGAAGTTCAATTTTGTGTTTTGGATGAAGCTGATCAGATGCTCAATGTGGGTTTCGCTGATGATGTTGAAACAATTTTAGAACATTTACCTCGAGAGCGTCAGAGCATGATGTTTTCTGCAACTATGCCAAGTTGGATTGTAAAGCTCACCCGCAAGTATCTAAAGAATCCATTAACGATTGATCTTGTGAGTTGAGCTTTAGACCATTTTCTTTTCATTATACTGATTTAAGCTACAAATATATGTGATGACATGTTAAGCTTTGCATATACTGATATAACTTTCTGATTGCAGGTTGGGGATTCTGACCAGAAATTGGCTGATGGAATTACATTGTATTCGATCGCATCTGATATGCACGATAAACCTTCGATTATTGCTCCACTTATAACAGTATGAGTTCATAGTGTTCTCTGGCAGCAGTTTTATTTTGTTGTCTGACCTTGGCTTTGCAGGCTGTATTGGTAATTAGATTGTCTCAAGCTAACATTAATCGTTTTATTTTTTAGGAGCATGCAAATGGGGGTAAATCTATAGTTTTCACCCAAACAAAGCGAGATGCAGATCGCTTGGCACAAGCCATGCAAAGGCACTTCAGCTGTGAAGCTCTCCATGGGGATATTTCTCAAAATCAGAGGGAGAGAACACTCTCAGGCTTTAGAGATGGCCGCTTCAATGTTTTAATAGCTACTGATGTTGCCGCTCGTGGTCTTGATGTTCCTAATGTTGATCTGGTTAGTATTTTTTTCTTTAATCAAGCACACTTGTTTCTTGTTACTGACCGAATCGCTATACTTATGAAATATGTATGTTAAAGATATTCACAAGCTCAAAGTCTATGAAACACTCTAACATGCATTAATATGCATGGGCAAAATCTATATTTTTCCATTTTGTTATTTCAATTCGTGTTTTGGTTCTAACCCTCAGGTGATACATTATGAGCTTCCTAGCTCTTCTGAAGTTTTTGTTCACCGGTCAGGGCGGACAGGTCGTGCTGGAAAGAAAGGAAGAGCAATTCTAATCCATTCGTCTTCCCAATTGCGAGATGTGAAGAGTTATGAGCGGGAAGTAGGATGCAGATTTGTGGAGGTACTGAACTCTCGAATCAAATCGTATTCTTATCATATTTCTAATCTACTTGATGAAAAGGCAATATATATCTCTTCATTTTTTTTCTTAAGAAATGATTCATTATCTCATTCTTCATTCATATTGAGATCCATATCTTGGATGAACACAAGTTGTTATACAAGAATTTATCTAATACAAATTCTATAAATTAAACCCCATGATGGTTGTTATGAAGGGTGTTACTAGTTACTACCCATTTTAATAGATTTTTAGATTTACTCATCCTCATGTTTTACTTTCAAGATTGATTCATTATTGACTAGCTCTTTTGTGATGTATTAAGCTCCCTCGAATCACGGTTGAGGCTAGTTCAAGAATTGAGCTTGGTGGTGGTTCTAGCTCTTTTGGTGGTAGATTTGGTGGATCAAATGGCTATGGTGGTGGTCGTTTTGGTTCAAGTGGTGGCAGATCATCTCGTGACTCAGGTTATGGTGGATCTAGTTATGGTGGATCAGGTGGTGGATACAGAGGATCCAGCTCTGATCGTTCAAGTGGTTATGGAAACTCACGGTCAAGTGGGTATGGGAAATCTGGTTCAGACCGCTCAAGTGGTTTTGGTAGCTTTAGTGGTGCTGGTGCAGGTCGTTCAAGTGGTTTTGGCGACCGTTTTGGTAGTTTTGGGAAGGATTAGGCAGAGCCTTCCTTCCTATCTGATAGGTGAGCACAATGCTTCTCTTTGATAACAGCTTCTAATGTAAAGCATTTATTTTGCCTAATCCAAATAAAGATATGGTTATCACTTATCAATATCAAATGTAATGTTTGAAAAAAGGCCCGTTCCGTACACAAAATTGAGATATACAAGATCGCTGTCAAATATGATTGTATATTTGTATAGATGGTTAATATTGTTAATTGACCTTTTCCATTCTTATGTTTGATGCAGTAACAGGTGGGATATGAAAGAGCATTACTAAGTTGTCTGGGGCGACAACGAAAGACTAATATAAGCAGGTCAACGACATTGATCTTGTGTGCCCCGCCAGAACACGGATGAAGATATCAAACTTACTCATTCTTGTTAAGTTATTTTTTTATTTTATTTTTTTTTTGCATATTGGAACTTTCTCAGCAATTCTTTTGAGAGGTGTGCTGGCCTCTTGGATGTCAAATCGGTTTTGTACACATTTATTAATCTTACGGTTACAGTTATTTCGGTTTCATCATAAATAGAAAGTAGAAGACGACCGGTTTCTACAAAACTGGAATTGAATACAAAGTTTTCCACACGATTTATCTGTTCAATGTTTGAAAAATAGACCTTTCACCAAATGTTTTTGTCGGATTATGGCAAGGTTGGAGAACTCGTGACTCGGACTCGACTCGGCGTGGGGAGGAGTCAGGAGTTTTTGAAGACTCGGACTTGACTCGGGGAGAACTCGGATTAGAATTTTATATACAAACATAAGTATTTTAGAAATTATATGTAATAAAACTTTAAAAATATATTCCAAACTTCAAATTTAAACATAATTATTTAAAAACAGTAACATAACAATTCAAAAGTTGAAAATTAAACGTAAGATTAGTTGATAGATTCACACTTTATCATCATTTTGTCCGTATCGAGGTTAGAGAACTCGTGACTCGGACTCGACTCGGAGAGGTGGGGAGTCAGGAGTTTATTTTGGGTACTCGGCCGACTCGGGGGAGTTTTACAACCTTAATTATGGCTGCAAGAATATTTGTCATTATGTTACGAGTGACAGTGTGGGTACATTTTAATGTGGACATGTTTCCGGAAGCCATGTCTATGTTTTTCTAGAACTTTTTTTTATGTAATTCTTGACATATAAACATGGCAATGATGTCATCCGATATGATGATTTTAACCTTTCATTACTATCACCTTTTCTTTTTCTCCTTTCACTTTAATACATCACATACCTCACCTTTCCTTCTCTAGTTTTTTCACCCATTCAATTCACCTACTAAGGGACAAAAAACAACTTATAACTTTTTTTTATTTTTATTTTTTGTAATCACTTTTACCATTTGTCAAGTTTTAATCATTTTTCACTATTATATAACAGTTCATATCTGATTCGTCACTTTCATTACACATAGATTGCTAATATGTAGGTTTTTTGAATTTTTTTTTAAATAACCACTACCATATCATAATTATGCTTGTTTCCAATTTTACATTATACTTTTATTTGTATCCTTTTGCTACTTACTTATATTGTAAAAAAATATATATATATAAAATAGAAAAATAAAGAACTTACTTTTATCGTCAAACCGTATATGTTAACTAAGTTGTACTTTTGGTTTGGTGATGATCCGACCACCGATTTTTGATTATATACCGCTAAACGTGCTTTACAGTGTTGTACAGTACAACATTATATAACATGTGGTGGTAGTGTACGGTCAAAAACTGATAATCTACTGATGTTTTCTGTCTATTTTATACATCAATATGCCTTGAACTTTTATACAAAAGTTCAACTTTTATTTATTCACTCGCAAAGTACGCACACTTGCAAAACTTAAAGGATTTGTTTTTTCAAGCCATAAAAGAAGAGTTTGTCATTTTTATTTTTGGTTACGACTTACGATGATGTTTCTAGTTAATAATCAAAAGCTAATGAGAGATTAGTCCTTATCATTGAGTACTAAGGTTTTAAACATGTTTTCACATGCAATAACATTTTAAAACCTTCACATATCAATATATCATAAAGATAAAAGATGGTCTAAAAAGTTAATTTCCTCGTGAGACGTTAAAAGCATGTAAATATACAGAATTTCCAAGTTAATTCCCACAACATATTAAATGCAAGTTTGGACTTGATTTCTTCTGAACTACATTTAAACTTGAGACACATTTAAAAATCGAGGCGCGTAACACCACCGGGGCAAAAAGGGTAGCCCCACCAGGCACTATTAGTGGCGACGTCGCCGCTAATAGTGCGGGCCCAACTGACATACAGATTTCAAAGCCTGTTTTTAGCGCATGGACCCCACACTATTAGCGGCGACGTCGCCGCTAATAGTGTACCCTATTTTCTTTTTAAACGCGGCTGCAAGCCAGACGACCCATCTTCTTCCCAAAAAAAAAAAACGCACCTCCCTTAAAAAAAAAATAAAATTCCGGCCATCTACCATTTTGTGTCCATATTCCGGCCCTCAATCCCCTCACCCTCTATATCAACAATCCGGCCACCCACCCTTTTGTTGGTGACGAAAATCCGGCCCGGTTCAATTTTCCGGCGACTTTTCAGGCGAAAATCCGGCCACCCCACTTTTCAGACGAAGTATTAGCGGCGACTAGCATTAGCGGCGACATTTCCGGCGACCCACTTTTCCGGCGACCCACTTTTCCGACGTTTTCTTTGTATGTTTACTAACACTCATTTACTTTTGTATTGTTGTTATTATTTTTAATATATGTTATTATTAGTTATAAAAATGTTATAGTATTATATTTAGAAATTTTACGTTTGTTAGTTTGATTTAAAGAAATTTGTAGGATATGATTGTTATAAATTATTGGTAGTTTATGATTATTCTTAATATGATTGTTAGTATTATGTTAGAAAAACCATTTTGTTAATATGATTGTTAGAAATTAGTGGTAGAAAGGTTATGATATTATAGTTAAAAATGATATGATTGTTAGAAATTATATGATTTTTAAGAATTATTGGTAGTTTATGATTATTCTTAATATGATTGTTAATATTATGTTAGAAAAACCATTTTGTTAATATGATTGTTAGAAATTAGTGGTAGAAAGGTTATGATATTATAGTTAAAAATGATATGATTGTTAGAAATTTTATGGTTATTGTTAATATGATTGTTAGTATTATGTTAGAAAACACTTGTTAGTATGATTGTAATTGTTAATCTAGTTGTTATTAGGTTAATATGATTGCAAGTATTATTGTTAGAAAAATGTGCTCATTTTAAATATAATAAGTTGGAAAAAAGCTTTGTGTCCAAAATATGCATATATTTCATTTGCGCCTTTTTTAACCTTGATAATTGTTTTTATTGATTTATAACTTGTATATAACTTATGTAGGTTAAAATGACTGCTGTTCATGGCGGAGATGGTGGCAATGACCCTCCAAATTGGGGGTGGAATCCCCAATGGGGCTGCAAGCGTAGCGGGGGTAAGTATATATAGATGTATGTAAAATATATATATATATATATATATATATATATATAGGGTAGGGTTAACGTGAGAACCACAAATATGGAGAGAACCGTGAGAACCACTAGTTTTCCTCCCTTTTTCTTCTTTTTTGTGTGGTTTTTTATTTTTTTAATTTTAATTTTTCATTTTTTGAAACTTTTTTTTGTTTTTTATTTTCTTTTAACAAAAACCCATTCCAAAAAAAAAAAAAAAAAAAAATTTTTTTTTGTAAAAAATCATATGGGTTACGCGTTAAGAAAACGTATGTATACGGTACGGGCCAGAGGCCCTTATCCGTTCTAAACTGGCCGTCAAGGGACGCATATGGGAATCGTATGGATTTGATGGGCGGCGATCCAAGAGATGGTGACGGTTGTATACGGTACGGGCGTAGCCCTTAACTCTAAGGGCAAAGCCCTTAGAGATGGTTTTTTAGTGGTTCTCACGGTTCTCACCATATGTTGGTTCTCACTTGATCCCTTCACTATATATATATATATATATATATATATATATTATATATATATATATTTATTCTTTAATTTTGCTTTGCAGGGAATAGCTCAGGGAGAGCTGCCGCTGCTAACAAGGAACTGGAGCGGGAGTTTCAGAAGTCTGGACGACGTATATCTCTTAGACTTGATACCGCTGAAAGCAGGTGGCAGACTATCGGTGACACCTCCAAATGGTACAAGAGCTATTTGGGGACATATGTCGCTACCGTCCTGCATACTTACGACTCGTGGGATCAGGTGCCCCCACACATCAGGGATGGACTTATTCCCTGGCTCCAGGTATAAGACATTTTATTTTACAATTTAAATACGTCATTACAAAATTAGGGTAGATGCTGACTATTACTACAAAATTGCAGAGACGGTTCTACTTGGACCCGTATCTAAATAACGAAGACGGTCACCCCTTACGGGTCGCCATTGAAAACATGATTCGTCAAGATGCCCTCAAGAACTACAGGGATAAAAAATCAAAATTCAAGGGGAAATGGTTTAGCGACAGGGGTGGGTTAGATAGACTCGGCGAATTCGAAGGTGTTCCGCCGCATGGAATGCCTCAAGATGTATGGAGGGATCTACTGCATTACTGGACCAGGGAGCACCGGATGCTTGTTGCCCAAAGAAACGCGAATAACAGGCATGGACAAGATAATCTTGTCAGTACTCACGGTCGCCAGTCATACGCTCAGCGTGAATATGAATACGCTGTAAGTTATTATTTTTACGTTTTATATCCACATATGTATATATATATATAGAGAGAGATACACATACATATATATAACTTTGATTAATGTATATACAGCGTAGTAATCAGGGGCAACGTGAGCCCCCGCCTGAGTTCTTTTTGCGGGCCCACACATTACACGATGGGACGGTGCAGGCAAGAGCTCCTCCCATTTATGTAAGTTCTCGCACAACACTTAAATTTGTATTTTTTGTAAATTTATATTAATTATAACTAACTTATTTATTTGTTTATGATTTAATGTGGTACAGGACCGGCTTGTTGAATCCCAGCAGGCACTTTCCCAACAGCCCAACACCCCGCCGACTCAGACATTTTTGGACGCTTTGGGGCTCCGGTCGGGACATACCCGCGGGGTTGGGCGTTTGGTTAGAGGAACACGAGGACTGAATGTCGAGCTCCCGCATATAGTTGACCCTCCTTTGGAGGCCCCAGCACAGTCGCCGCCCTTTAACGTGGATCAATTCTTCAACCCTGCGAGCCCTTGGGACATGGCCGGGTCTAGCACGGCCTCATTACCCACACATCGCTTGGGTAGTGATAGTGATAGTGATAGTGATTAGTTTGTATTTTTTTTTGTATTTTTTATGAACCTCTTTATTTATGTTTGTAATCTATGAACCTCTTTATTTATGTTTGTATTCTTGGTAGCTATAATTTATTTCTTTTTTTTATATCCTTGCAACAAAAAATTCAAAAAACATACAAAAAACATGTTTTGAAGTTTTCTATGTATTATTTACATTATGTCTTTATTTTGAATATGTATTATTTTAATTAAAGTTTATATCGATTAAATAAGATAATAAATAATGATAAAATTTATATTATTGGAAAACAATATTTATTAATAAAAACATAAAAAAACAAAATACAACATGTAATGAATTTAATCATTTATAACAATAGGAGGCCCAGGTGGTATTCTTGGGCAGTTTGCATACATCCATTCTTGAAACGCTTGTTCTCGATGTGCGTACATTGATGCCACCGCACGTGCAGGCGGGGTTGCGTAGTATGACCATTCTGGATTCTTGTAAGCCATTGGGTACTCACCTGTTAATTCCACTGCAACAAAATGGCTCTCCTCATTTACGAGAGCAATAGTTATCGGTTGAGCCAACATTAATTGATCCAAGCCATGATGCATCGGGAATACTGTTCGGGCGTCACGTAAGCTGATGCAGTTGATTATTATACCTAGCTTATTGGCCAGGAGGATATGGAAAAACACTTTACTCATCCAATGGTCTTTGGGACGCCATTTTTTATAATAAGAGGTTTGCAACGCCTCTAATATGCGTTTGCCCTCGGGCCCATACATTCGCATGTACCCTTCGAGGTCAGATTCAAACTCCTCGAGCATCTGCGTACGAACCCACTCCGAACCGTAATCCTCATCTAGGCCCAAAGCAACAGCGGTAGCTCGAAATCTACAACTACCATCTCCTTTGACATTCTGTGCGCCGACAACGTAAGGTCGAATGTACGTTGGCAGCTCATCTAGTACCCATGCGATGTTTCGGGACAGTCTGGCGTTCATCGGTTCCGCAATATACCCAACCCAACTGGTGTCTGACTTTGCCTCTGACTTTGCCTCTGACTCTGGCTCTGACTTTGCCTCTGACACCTTTCCATGCGATGGTGCCCGGAACAAGTCATCAACAAAGCTGGCATATGGCTGCTCAGATTGGACCCCATATGATTGGGACGGTTCCCCCCAGCCATATACATTTTGGACCCCGTCGAACCCATAGGATTGGGACGGGTCCCCGAATGTATATATATTTTCAAGACCTGGATATGGGAACAGGTTTCCGAATAAGTCTGGATTCTCCTTGACCCACTCGGATTGGGACGGCTCCCCGAATAAGTTTCGTGTCTCGGGGAGACGACATGATTGGGACGGCTCGTACATACTGTGTCGCGCACCCTGCGGGTCATCAAACCGTGATTTGGTGGGCGTGTACTCACTTTGTCTGGCGGGCTGCACAGGTGGCGGCCTGTTCAGATCGGGCACCTCTTCAGTCCTCGGTCGACTGGACTTGGATTTCCGAAGCCCAGGTGGCTTTTTGTTAAGATCGGGCACCTAGACCATTAATATAAAACAATTACTTAAAATCACTTAGTTTTATAATTTTTCTTAAATCACTAATTAAGCTTATGATGTATTTGGTCTACCTTTGGCGGCTTTTGTTTCGACCCGACCGGTCTTCCGCGTGTGCTCTTCTGAACAATGGGATCTTTCACTTGTGTGTTACCCGACTTAAACATGTCCTTTATCTTCGACAACCAATGTTTCCGTTGGGCCTTGGGTTGCTCAACCAAGAAAGTCGTAAGATCACCTACGACTTCATGGACAGCTTCTACATCGTCTTCGTCTTTTAGGCATGTCGATGGTGTTAAGTCAAGCTTTCTCCAAAACGGGTCTATCACATTCGGCTGAATACGAGTCTCTGCATTTTTTTATATCAATAAGTATACGACATTATGTCGGTATGATTAAAAAAAATGTATTAAAACATACTAACCACGGTGCATGTACTCGGCAATCTTGTAGGCACATGGTAGCCCACAACTATACCGAACCTTGCACCCGCACTTTTTCACCTGTTTTTTCAGTTGTTTGTCTAAGCGAACGATTTCATCAACCATGATGTCCAAAGCTTTATGTGAAACCGTTCCCAGCAGGGCCTTCATACAGTTGTAGTTGTGTTTACCCAACCGGGTTCCCTTGCTATACCCCAGTTGGCCCCTTATTTCAGTGTCTTGACCGATAATGACAGAATCAACACATTGCAGGATTCTAGTAAATGTACATTTCCCCTTCAGCTCTTCCTTCAGATGGTGGTGCTCGGCCTCGACTCTGTTTGTGGTGTGGTTCTGATAGTTGAGATGTTCATCGACCCAACATGACACAAACTGCTCTCGGTACGGGGACAACCAATTATCGTTAAGGTACTTGTAGACACCTGGATAAGCTGCCAATTTTTTCTTTAAATCCTTCTCGTATGATTTAAACTCGTCAAGAGTCCGAGATTCATAGACTCTTTTCCACCACACGTTAAGCCTTTCAATGTTAACATCTTTCTTCACCCGCAATGCCGGTTCGCAGTGTTTGGTTATGTTTTGCCATATGTGGTACCTACACAACAGGTGTTTCGCTTGCGGCATAACAACCTTCAATGCTCTCATCAGGGCCAGCTCCCTGTCAGTTAAAACCACACGAACGGTTAAGCCTTCAACAAGGGTGGACTTCAGACATTGTAACACCCATTGATAATTCGCCTCCTGCTCGTTTACGATAAAAGCATATGCTATACTGAAGGTCCGGCCCGTTGAAGTGACGCCGACAATCTCAACAAGCGGCATGTTGTACACGTTGGTTTTGTACGTGGAGTCTATTTCAATAACCCAGGGAAATGCGCGCCATAGGGTCATTGATGTTGGATGCATGAAAAAGATGTTCTCCAACCGTCCATTTTTACTATTTGTAGTAAACTGGTAAAAGTAGTTTTTCTCTTGCAGCAGTGAGAACATAACCTGCGACAGGTGAACAAGATATAGTAAATAAGTCACTTCCAACAACGGAGTACGTAATCACTAATATGATGTTTGTACCTGCATTGGAGTATGCCCTGCTTGGCCCGCCCTCCGTCTCGATTTCAGAAAGTTGGTAATGTCTCCTCTTCGAGTCAGGTTTCCTGGAAATTCATTTTTCAGGTTAACCAGGATCTGGCGTGGGAACATACCGCGATCCGATAGGTTTCCCACATATTGCTTTTCTTCTTCCGTCATCCGTCTCGCGTATGCATTCCCCTGCAGATCGGTAGCTGGATCATGATTGTGTTTCCAGTCCTTGACAGTTACCCTCCAACCACCATCATACCCGGGGCGGCCTTCCAAAGTAAAGGGACACCCTATCTTGTTGGACCGTTTGGGTGGCCCAGTTAACCTTTTATCGCGTGGTCCACCGTGGTGACATATTAGTGTCACCTTATTGACCACCTTTAACGAGTTTTTGTTCGACCGCCGTGTGACTAGAACATAACCCAACTCCAGTGTTGTTCTTTTAGCCCACTCCGTCAATTCTTCGACGAAAGCGAACACCTCCTCGGTTTCTAAGTCTCCAGGTTCGCAGTCAAATTGACCGTCTGCATCAGGTGACTCAAACTCATCATCCGGCACTTCAATACGTACGTTTTCTGGGTCTGCCCAAATATCCTCAAAACTATCCATCTGAAACAATTCAAGTAAACAAGTAAACATCTAGTTCAGTAACTATTGATGATATCCATACTATATATATAATTTACACATATGTATAATATCTATATCTATATTCATAATATATATATGTATACGTCCGAAATATACCTGTGCGAAAGAGAAATGTCTGCAGCTTTAAAAGGAAATTTCGAATGAGAAGTGTGCACCTTTGAAAACGAAAGATCTTGCAGAATATATAAGGAAATTTGAATACGCAAGCACCTCCAAATTTCGTCCATGATAATGTCCAAAAACGATCCCCGAGGTGCCACGTGGCATTATTAGCGGCGACGTCGCCGCTAATACCTCTGACATGACACCTCGGTATCGGTCAAGTCATTCGGTGCTGCAGGTTTTGTCGGGCCCCACTATTAGCGGCGACGTCGCCACTAATAGTGTGACATGACACCTCGGGATCGGTCAACTCATTCGGTGCTGTAGGTTTTGTCGGGCCCCACTATTAGCGGCGACGTCGGCGCTAATAGTGTGGTGAGCCTACCCATTTTCTGGTCGGCTTACCCTGGGCCAACGGAGGATTGACTTTTGAGTAGGAAAATAACAAGCTGCATTCATATGACAACCTTGCTCATCTATTCACAATGGATCATTGTTGTTCCCTTATATATAGACAACACCCCCTAAAAAGTTGCATTTCATTATCATTATATTTCATTTTATACATTCGATTTTTAGTTATTCAAAGAAGAAGTTTTTCTTTTGAAAAACTTAAAATCATGGGCATTTGTTTTTCTTCATCTTCTTCCAATGATCACACTCCTAACAACACAATGGTTACTATCAAATCTCACCTCAAGAAATTTCAAGGTTAATTTTCTTTAAATTTTGTGCTTATACTCGGGCGAGTTGGAAAAAAAACACTAAGCTACGTGCACCGAGTTAAGTTATATAAACTATTAAAGGTAGAAATACTATATAATACAGCCATAAAAAGGCCCCTAGACCTGGCGACTTAAAAACCAAAATACTTGTATCGCTACCGTTTTAACCATCCGACCAGAATACACATAGTTGATTACTTAATTATTAAAGGTATATATGATTTTTAAAAATTCTGGCCTCCAATAAATCCGGTCTAATTGGATTGCCCACTCGCCCCATGCCCAGGTCGCCCCTGCTTATATTCATGGGATGTTTTTTATCTGTCAACTTCTAGCCAACGGCAACTTCTATTTTGTATAATCATAATTTAGTCATTAACAATTACAATCTCACATTCAGAACAGTTAAACAGTTTCAGCTTCTTATCTCTTTGTCTTTACATTGATGGATTTTTTCCCGTTCACATTACCCATTTTAAAACTTCATCTAGTAATTATTTTTATCAAATGAAAACAAAAACTTTAAGTTGCATGAAATCTTTTGAAATTTTGATCATATTAATTTATATCTAATATTTTTTGTATATGAAAGCTGGCATTTCACAGACCACCATCAACAGCAGTACTACTTCAAACTCAACAGCATCATCAGGAGCAAGCAGCAAATTATCGCACGACAGCCAGTTTTCAGCAGCAAGCGGCGGTGACCCAGCGGGTCCAGATGGCTTAATATTGCGATATCCCAATCTTAAGGTATTTAGATTTGCAGAACTAAAAGTTGCTACTAGAAATTTTCGAGGGGATACAGTTTTAGGTGAAGGTGGCTTTGGAAAGGTTTATAAAGCCTGGCTTGATGACAAGTCGAATTCCAGTTCCAAACAGAATGTAGTTGCTGTCAAAAAGTTGAAATCTGACAGCATGCAAGGATTGGAAGAATGGCAGGTAATTAACTAATTAATGTTTCATTTCATCAATGTCAACTGCATTGGAATATCTAATCGGAACTGAATCCATTAAAAAGTAATTACCTGATGTGTAAATCACAAGTGTGTTTTGGGCTGGTGCCTATAACGTGTTTTGAGGGTGTCTTGGCATGGCATCTTTGAAGACACTATTGGCATATGGCCTCGGAAGGAAAAAAAGGGGGGGGGGGGGGGGCTTGAGGGGGGCTTCTACAGGGCGACACACGAGTGGGCCATGGGGAGTGGGGCATGCAATGATTTAAAAAAATTAAAAATAAATTAATGATGGGGTGAAGAAGAAGGGTTATAGGCAGGAGGTGTTCTTCTCGGTGTTCTGGGTGATGTGACGCCGATTTGGTAGAGATGGTGGAGGGAAGGTGTCATTACAGGCATATGCCTTACAACTTTGTATTTAAATTTGTACAGTTATGCCTTACCATTTATTCAGGGATTTATTAGCATAAGTTTTTGATATGCTAATGGTGTTGAATATCATGGTCCATTCAAGCAGACAGAGGTGGACTTTCTTGGAAGGCTTTCTCATCCGAATCTTGTGAAACTATTGGGTTATTGTTACGAGGGTACAGAGTTGCTACTTGTATACGAGTACATGCAAAAAGGAAGCTTGGAAAACCATTTATTTGGAAGTAAGAACTCTTACAAATGTTGCTCAAATCATCGTATACCAAGGCCTTGTCTATATTATGTTAGAGAAAAATAACATAAAGATCATGTCACAATATATTTGGATAGAATCTTAATGTTGTCTGAATTTTGCAGGAGGTTCAACTGTTCAACCACTTCCATGGGATATTCGGCTTAAGATTTCAATAGGAGCAGCTCGGGGACTAGCATTCTTGCACTCTTCTGAAAAGCAAGTTATTTACAGAGATTTCAAGGCGTCAAATATATTGCTAGATGTGGTAAGTTGTGTTACTAATGTACTCAAGATTATGACCTCTCTGTGTTTCTTAGTTTGGATGACATTTTTCTGTTCTTGCTTTGGCCAGTCTTACTATGCCAAGATATCTGATTTCGGGCTTGCAAAAACTGGTCCATCAGCTAGTCAATCACACGTAACAACACGTGTTATGGGAACTTATGGCTATGCTGCTCCTGAGTATGTTTCAACAGGTAATCTGAGTGCTTATTGCAAATGACATCATTTAGGGCTGTATGTTTGATTGGTGGAATGTCAGAATCTATCTCATGTAATCTAGCTAAAAACTTTTGTTCCTATATACAGGGCATTTGTATGTGAAGAGCGATGTCTATGGTTTTGGAGTTGTGTTGGTTGAATTGTTAATAGGAATGCGAGCATTTGACACTCAGCGGCCAGCTGCCCAACAAAATCTGAGTGACTGGATCAAACCATATCTAGCTGACCGAAGGAAGTTAAAGACCATAATGGACTCACGACTTGAAGGAAGATACCCATCAAGGGCTGTACACCAAATCGCTCAGTTAGCCCTCACATGTCTTGGACCCGAACCAAATACCCGCCCATCGATGAAAGAAGTAGTGGAAAAGCTTGAACAACTTGATACGATAAACCGAAGGCCAAAGGTAACTAGAGTACACAATTCTGTCCAGTAATCACAATATCAAGACTCACAACCACCTTCACATCATCGACGTTTCCTACAACCTCATGCTACAATAAATGGGAACTGATGAAGTCGTTAGTCGCCGAAAGGGTGGTGAAATTACAACTTTACCCATGTGGATTCAAAGTGTGAAGTGTTATTTTATAGCTTGTTTATACATTTTATGGCCAAGTACATTGTTTTTATAATTTCAAAGAGCTTATAGTTGTTGGAGGTGTTTGATCTAGTGACGAGCGTTCATTTTGTGATAAATTCTCCCATTATAAGGCCACATTTCAATGTCTAAATGAGTTAATATTTCGGAACTATTGGTACTTAATGGATTTGATATAAATGCAGGTTCACGGAAGATGCGAGTGAGGGTAAATGGCATCAATCAACTCAACATGAAGGCCTATGAAGTTACAAGACACAAGGAGGCAATTCGGGAGTCGAACGAAGCAAATCGAAGTGCAGCAGGAGCTGCCAGCGCCGCTGGAACCCTTGCCAGCGTCGCTGGCCCATCAGCAGCAGGCCCTAGCGCTGCTGGGCCCATTCCCAGCGCCGCTGGGCGGCCCAGTTCAGCAACCGACCTAATGCCTATTTATAGTCGAAGAAACCCTCAAAACCCTAAGAGAGAGCCGATTCAGCAGCCCTAGCCGTCACAAACAAACCCTAGGTCGACTTTGCAGATTCCAAGGAGGTTTTGGAGCTTCTAACACCTTCCGATCTTCATCTTCTACCTAGATCTATCTCTTTTATTTACTTTCAGTTGGTAAACAATGTCTTTCATCTTTTCAGACTTTGTTATTCCTTTAATAATGTCAGGCTAGTAGGCTGAATACTTGTTTGGATCGATGTGATCATGTAGACGTTTATTATCTTATTTTATTGTTAGATCTGTTGGATTGTGTTTACAGTTTGTCGTAGATCCATGGTTAATGAGTTCTTCATATTGTTATAGGTTCTATATCTGCATGTATTAATTTAATTCTGATGATCGGTCTATAATCATACACTAGGATTAATACATAAAGATGGAAAACACTAGTCGATCTATAACTAGATGTAAAAGGTGATTCACTTATAACTGAGGGATCCAGAACCATAATAATTAGAATAAGTTGAACATGATGCTTAACAATGTCAGACGCGATCCAGTGACATGGAAACGTGCACTGTGGTCACCGGAGGGAATTATTATCTGGTCATGGCTTAAGAGCCGGGTATATTAAAAGATGAACTAGTAACACAAACTTAGGTGATTAATGCTTAAACAATGAATCTAACGAGAATTTGTTTAAAGAGTAGTGTGAGTCTAGGGACAACACTAGTTACTTAAGCAAAGTGAATCTAACGACAATCTGAGCCGTGATTAAGTTTTCCAACAGTCTAGGAAGTAGGTAGGATAAGTAATCTGGTCGTACCATGAGATTGGAGATGCCAAACAAGTATTTTAATTTAATTACTGTTATTTGCTTTTCAATTCAATTTTCAGATTTAACCGAAGCTTCTCGCTGAATAAGCGGTTGCGGCTTCTATTTACTTTTATTTGCATTAGTTTAATAGGAAATCGTGATAACCCCCAACCGCTAGAATTACACACATTATTAGGCTAGGTAGTGTAAGCGTCTCTGCGAACGATCCTGTACTTACTACAACACTATCTACTTTCGATCGGGTCCACTGCTCGTTAGTTTGCGTTTTGTTGAGGTATTTACTTGTACAACATTTTTATAAATTTAAAACAGTTTTTCTTAATTAAAAATCATTTTTGTTTTTCTTAAACTCAAAAACGAAACGCATCATACTATTTTTGGCGCTGTTGCCGGGGACGCGACGCATTCTTAGTTTAGTAGTGTAATTCGAACCTACTTTGTGTTTCGGCACGAGGTAGTTAATTTTATGTTTTTAGGTTAAATCATTTTAGGTTTAAGTTGTTAGTTTAGTTTAGGTTAGTTTAAGTAGTATTTTCATTTTATCGTTTTTAGTTTAAGTAGTGTAGTTTAGTTTTTCATTTCATTTTTATATTGGTGCGTTTGATCTTTTTCTTGAGTTTTGCAGGATTGTTTAGGTAGTTGATGCGATTGAGGTCGAGAACGATAGTAGATAGTGCATCTTCTCGCTTAGGTAAACCTAGAAGGAAAAAGAGAGACAACACACCGATTCCACCACCCGTATTTAGCTTAGCAACCCTTTTTGACAAAGACCCACCTATAGGATCATCCGACACCTCATCTGACACTTCAACCGAACCGAATTCACCTAGAATGGAGGCTATTGACCGACCGATGATCGAGAGAACGATAGCCGTCCCACCTACACCAGGATCGGCCATTTTACCACCAAACCTAGGAGACTCGTTTTCAGTCAAAGGACACCACCTTAAATTGATCCAAGACAACCAATATGACGGCCGAGCCAAATCTGACCCACATAAGCATGTAAGCAGGTTCACTAGTTTGTGCAAAATGTTCAAATATGGAAGAGACGTCACCGATGACGATGTGAAACTTAGCTTATTTCTGTCGTCTCTCACGGGAGAGGCACGTGTTTGGTTCGATGAGCTCGACTACATGGAATCAATTTCGCGAAAAGTTTGTCTCGTGATTCTTTCCCCCTAGTTTAGCAAGGAAAATGCTTCGAGACATCAAGGCTTTCAAGCAAGACGAGGGAGAATCACTAGTTGATGCATGGAAAAGGCTTAGGGAAATGATAAAGAATTGTCATGGGAACGGACTAGAAAAGGACGAGATCATGGAAATCTTCTTCTATGGTTTAACAAGGAATTTCCAAAAGGATCTAGACCTAGCCGGCGGTGGTAACCTTTTGTACAAGTCTACCAATGACGCGTACAAAATGATGGAGGATATGGTGCAAGCTAGCTTAGCCGTGACACGGAAGACAAGGACCGAGAAAGGTGGATGAGAAGAACCGTGGCTAGCATTGAAAGCAACTCCGACAATGAGGTAATTCACGAACTTAAAGCTTTATCTAACCGTTTTTTCTGTTTTTGAAGATAGGTTGGAAATTATGGACAAGGACCTCAAAGTGATTGCACACGGGTGCAACAATTGCGGAGGAATGCACAATACCGAGGATTGTGAGGATAAAGCTACCGTGGAAGTCAATTTTATCTAGAACCAATACCGAGGAGGCTATCAACGAGGACTATTCCAAAGAAACCCCGGTAATTCTAACTTTAGTTCAAATTATTCTAGAAATAATTTTGGTTCTTTTCGAAAGAGGTGGCAAAGGAGCAATGTGGAACAAGAGAAACCAAGAACCGAGAGTGAAACCAAGGAGGATCCGATCGCCAAGCTCACCACCATGATGGAGAAGTATATGGAGACGAATGACAAGAGACATGACTCCTTAGCAAGCTATACAAAGTCACTCAATGAGAAGATAAGCAATCTCAATCAAAAGGTGGACGAAGGAGCAATAAATCAATAAGCCGCAATCAAGGACTTGGAGAGGAGGATAGATAGATGGATTGAGCAGAATGCAAAGAGGGAAAATGCCACAAATGCAAAGCCAATCATCCAAGGTGGCTCAAGCTCAAGTCAAGGAACGAGTCAAAAGTACCAACCACCATCCGCGCGAAACGAGAATGTGAATGCATTATTCACAGAACTTTCTAATGATTTTTGGGAAATGTCCAATCAGGTACAGGTCATACGGGAGCCAAACAGAGAAGAATCGAGCGAAAACGCAAAATTAGAATCTGTCCAGACACCACCAGCGTCGCTGGAGAGGCCCAGCGTAGCTCCAGGCCCAGGTCCAGCGCCGCTGGAAGCTCCAACAGTCCAGATTTTCGCGAAACTTCGTTTTCAACTGCTTTTCAAGGAGATATCGAGACCCAATTCGTTTCAAAGTGAAAAATCGAAGACGGGGGCGATTCGGGCAGTAAGGATGAAGTTCAAAATCTCGAACACCGGGCGAAGTGATAGAGCTACCTCAAGCATCAGAAGATCCAGGAAGTTCTTATTCCTTGCACTATTAATAATGAATATTTTTCATGTGCATTAGCTAATTTAGGGTCAAATATTAATGTTATGCCTACTGTGATTTTTGAGAAACTTACCCTTTGTTTGCTAAAGCCCGTTAACATGAGCATTCGGTTAGCCGACCAGACTTACCGACATCCTAAGGGTATCGTCAAACTAGTTCATGCTAGGGTTAAGGAATTAAAATTTTGGACTGAGTTTGTTGTGCTTGATTCGGTAAGTGAAGTAGTGACACCCCTAATTCTAGGCCGACCATTTTTGCATGCTGCTGATGCTATTATCCATGTTCTTAAAAGAGAAATATATTTGTCAAATGGTCAAAATAGGATTAAGGTGTCTGATTTAGATGAGGATAACGACTTAGTTAAAGGAGAATGTCTTAGGATGGAAGTGATAAATAGTGACCTAAACCTTAATGTACTATTAGATATGTCAATAGATACTGAGACTGTCAAGACCAAACCTAGGAGAAAAATCGGTTATGAAAGTTTTATGGAATTAAAAGAATTGAAGGAAAAAGTAGAAGAACAGCTAAGAAATGGTAGAGAAGTAGCAAATAGGGTTAGGAAGATCCTAGGAAACATTAAGTGGGAAGAGCGTGTAGCCGACCTAGAAAGAGATAAGATGAATGAAATACTAGCTAGAGAACCAAATGGTAAGTTTTATGGTGACCCTAGCATTTTTCAGATTCCTTGCTACATTAGCTCTAACTACTTTAAAACACCTACATAGACCTTAGAGCCACATCTAATATCTTACCCATAGGTATTTATTGTCATAATTTGAGGAAAAATGGAAATGAAGTAAAATGGGAAGATTTAGAGATTAGGTTAGTAGGAGGAGCGAAGGTTATGACCAAAGGGTTTATAAGTAACTTGGTCATTAGGATAGAGGGATTAGACATGTTAGGTCCAGATTTAGTCCAGACTTACTGGACTGGCTCCAGACTGGACTACTGGAACCTTATTTAGGTTTGTTAAGAACTTGTTTTGCTGGTCTCGCTCCAGACCCGACTACTGGAGCTCACTGAAGATCTGACCAGAAACATTTCTACTGGACCTACTCCAGACTTGGAATCTGGAGTCCCTCTGAAGATTCACCAGACTCAGCTTCCAGTCATCCTGATCTGGAACCTGTTCAGAAAAAGAAACTCTCCAGTAGTACTCCATTCTATCCCTCTATTATTTTCAAACTACCCTCTGAAATTAATATTGGTTCAGATATACGTACTACTCCCCCAGTATCAGTGTCAGTTGAGAACATACCAGAAATGTCTTCTGGTGAAGAATTTCATACTGAACCAGTACTCCAGGAAATGCCTTCAAATGAAGAATTTCATGATGCAAATCGTGATTTAAATGACTCAGATGAAGATACTGAAGTAATTTGGCAAGACCCTCCTCCAGAATCAACTTCAGAGGAGACTCAACTGAATTCTTGCACTGATATTGTTGTCAGTAACAATCCTGGTCAGTACTCCAGATGGACAAAAGCTCACCCTATTGATCAGATCTTAGGTGACTCCAGTCGTGGTGTTCAGACCAGAAGAGCCTCCAGTAATCAATGCTTATACGTCAGTTTTCTATCTTTGATAGAAAGAAGATTGACGAGGCTCTGGAAGATCCAAACTGGGTGACTGCTATGCAAGAAGAGCTTCACCAGTTTGAAAGGAACAAGGTATGGTATTTGGTTCCTTTCCCAGTTGGCAAGAAAGAACCAATTGGAACAAGATGGGTCTTCAGAAACAAAGTAGATGAAGATGGCCACGTAATAAGAAACAAGGCCAGACTGGTAGCACAAGGCTACTGCCAGTCAGATGTCGACTTTGATGAATCTTTTGCTCCAGTGGCTAGACTTGAAGCGATCAGAATTTTCTTAGCATTCGCTGCTAATCATCAGTTCAAGGTCTACCAGATGGACGTAAAGAGTGCTTTCTTGAATGGAAGCTTGAAGAAGAAGTTTACGTCAGACAACCTCCAGGTTTCGTTGATGACAAGCATCCACATTGGGTATATCGTCTGGACAAAGCGCTATATGGCCTCAGACAAGCCCCACGTGCCTGGTATGATACTCTGACTAAACATTTGTTGAAAAATGGTTTTAAACGAGGTGCAATTGACAATACCTTGTTCATTCTTCATGAGAAAGGTAATCTGTTAATGGTACAAATTTATGTTGATGATATAATTTTTGGGTCTACTGATGAAAACATGTGCAAGAAATTTTCTAAAATCATGTCCACTGAATATGAAATGAGTTTGATGGGTGAATTAACATATTTTCTTGGACTCCAGATTAAACAAAACAAAGATGGAATTTTTATTAATCAGGAAAAATATGTTAGAGATCTTTTAAAGAATTCGATATGAATTCTTCACCATCTAAACCAACTCCAATTTCTGCACCACTGACACTGGACTCGGATCCAGATGGCAAACCAGTGAACACCACTGTCTATAGAGGCATGGTTGGTTCACTGATGTATTTAACGGCCAGTAGACCAGATATTATGTTTTCAACATGTTTATGTGCCAGATATCAGTCTAATCCAAAGGAATCTCATATGCTTGCTGTAAAGCGCATACTGAAGTACCTTAAAGGTGTCCCCAGTCTAGGTCTTTGGTACCCCAAAGGCTCAGGCATGGATCTAATGGGTTATTCAGATTCAGATCATGCAGGTTGTAAGATAGATAGGAAATCCACAACTGGTGGATGTCATTTCCTAGGTGGCAAACTGGTCAGCTGGACCAGTAAGAAGCAAACTTCAGTTTCATTATCCACTGCTGAAGCTGAATACGTGTCTGCAGCCAGTTGTTGTGCTCAGATACTCTGGATGAAGAACCAGTTGCTTGATTATGGTATTAAATATTCAAAGACTCCAATCTTTTGTGATAATACCAGTGCCATCGCTATCTCCAACAATCCAGTCATGCACTCCAGAACCAAACACATCGATCTAAGGTACCATTTCATTCGCGATCATATTATGAAAAACAACATTGAACTCCATTTTATTCCCACTGACAAACAACTCGCTGACATTTTTACTAAACCACTGGATGTAAAAACTTTTGAATATCTTGTTGGTGAGTTGGGAATGTTAAACCCTTAAATCTGGAACCTTGGTATTGAACGCCATTGTGTACTACTAAGGATCTTTGATTTAAAGATTCAAAAATTTATTTCTGGATCAACATTCCAGGGAAGACTTGAAAAATATTTTCTCTTAAAAATGTTTAAGTTCAGGGGGAATTAATTTTCTCACTGGACAAATTCTTCAGAAAATATTACTGGTGCTTTGTAAATATGTCCCTCTCACTGGTAACTGGACAAGTTGAAGTGCGTGTTTGAGTTGACTTATGTCTCCTTGTAAATGTGTCCCTCTCATTTGTCTGTATTAGTTGACGTGCAAGTTTAAAGTTTCCAGTCTTTCAAAAATGGTTTTCACTGGTACTTTACTGGAGTGTCCCTCCAGTGTACCATCAGTACATGTTCACTGGACTAATCCACCAGTGATACTGGACGGTCCTGTCAACCTCCAGATGCACTGAAATATGTCATAATATTTTCAAAATACTTGATCTTTGTATGTGCCACGTAAGCAAACTTTTTCAAAGATATTTATCTTATAAATCCTACGTGGCATGTAAGTTTTTCAAAACAATGATGGTTTTTTTTTACTTTGGGAAAACAAAAAGTACAAGTTGTTACTGTTTTGTGGGCTGTAAACCGTCATGCATTTATGTGTGATGTGATGTAATTAATGCGGATCTCAGAACACGATCAAAAATGTATTTGATAATTTCAAATTAATCGTTTGAGTTCCACATTCTCAATCCTATATATACCCACTTTCACTTTCAATTTCATTTACTTCGAACATTTACTCCCAAATCTAAAATTCCTTCATTCAATTTCTTAAATTCTTCATTCATTTTCCAATCATATAACTCCTATATTAACTGCAATTCATTAAATTCTTCATCATAAACCCTAAAATCATTCAATTTCATCTTCATTTATAATTCCAATGGCTCCTAGACAATCAAACTCACCGAGAAATCTTCTATCTGCTGAATATGCTCCGGCTGCAGATGTCGTTAAAGCACCTCATATCACCTTGAAGCAAAGGCTATAAGGATGAATATGAATAACTGGATGGCAAAACTCTCGCTATCCAGTGTCCATGATCCACAATCAATCATTGGGAGATTAAATACCTTTTTTCTCTCATGTCCTCTATATGGTGCTTTAACAATAAATCCAGAAAAGATGTATCACGATTATTTGTGTGAATTCTGGTACACAGCCGAATATAATGAAACAAATTCATCTATTGAATATTCTCTCGAGCAAGGGACTAGACCCTTGGCTTTTACAGTAGATTCTCTCAGAGCAGCTCTTCAATTAGGCTATCTGGATGAGAATGAGATGGCAATACCACTCCCTACTGGTATCAACTTCAGAGAGGTATGCAGATTGATGGGGCATACAAAGATAGTGGATGAGCATGGTCAGTTGCTAAGGAAGGGAACAATATATATGAGCAGACTGACGGATTCGTGGAGATACTTCTTCACACATATTGTCGAGTGCCTTGGAGGTAGTTCTGGAGGGTTAGACCAGATCAATCAAACCCACCTCCAGATTGCCTACTGTTTGTGGTTTGGGCTAAGGGTTGATTTTGCCCAGATATTATTTGACGATCTGGTAGAACGTTTAAAGGTAAAAGGTAGAAAGCCCTTTGTACCATACATTCGCTTTCTTTCAATCATATTTAAGAACGTTCTTGGAGCCCAGTACGATTTTGAAACCACTCATTTTTCAATGAGTGAGTACATGAGAGATCTGACCAACTTAAGGTCCAGAGATGGTGAGGTGGATATTCCTCAATCAATGTTGTCACTTCAAAGAATAGAAGAGAATGTGGCACCAGGCAGGGTCCAGGTTGTTGAAGTACCTACTGGCAGCGAAGATGTTGAAATTGTTGAAATGATTCAACCTATTAGTCAAGTGGCTCCTGAAGAAGGCTTGCAACCCATTGTTGAGCTTTCCAGACGACCAAGATCTCATAGGCGTCTGATGAGGGGAGGAGTCCAGGTAAATCCATCAACCCATCCTGGTGATATAATGAATATAGATGGATCTCCTATTTTTGAAGAGGAGAATATTGATTATTCTGTACAATCTGAACAGAGAGTGGACACTGAAGTCCAGGCTGTTGTACAAGATGTGGCTCAAGCTGGTGAGCAAGTTGAAGAACAAGCATCTGGCGAACAAGAAGCCCAGATTGATCTTAATGTTGATGTTGGTGAACAAGTTGATATTGCTGGTGCATCGTTTTGGGATGAGGCTGACTCTCCTATGTCTGGAGGTCAGAATTTTGAAATAAATATGGATTTTTTGGGTGAAGAAAATGTACTAGTTGAAAGTTCACCAGAAATGCCACCACCTCCCCCAGAAACCGAAATACCAACACCTCCTCCAGAAATACCAACTCCTACACCAGAAATGCCACCACCAGAACCTAGAATGCCACCACCACCACCATCAATTCCTCAATCAACTCCATACTTCACACCACCAGTTGAAGCCCAGTAAACCCAACCGAACAAAGTGTGCCAGTCTCAAATGTTGAAACTGAAGAGGACTGGACACAAGTACCTATGATGACCAGATTGACTTCTCATCTGGAACAACCCACTGGTCTCTCCACTTCATCTTCAACCGAGGTCCAAGGCCTTCTTAGTAAGGTGGCGGACCTGGAGAGATCACTCCAGTCATCTTCCCAGGTTATTTCTGACTTCAAATCAATACTGTCAAACAATTTAGCGTCAGAAATGAACCTTTTTGCTGGGAATGAGAAGTTGGTTTTTGATAAGTTGGATGAGCTGGTACTGGCCACAAATCTCAATTCTCAAAATTTAAGGGTGGCAGTACAAGGGTTGGAAGAGAAGATTGTTAGTTCTGTTGAGACTGCAGTGGAAAGTAAGGTTGTACAACCACTGGCAGGTCTTAAAGATGAGATGGAGAAACTGGTTACAAGAGTGGGTACACTGGAGAACAGGCCAACAGTTGATCAGAATGATCTGGTCAACACCCTTAGTGATGAAGTTGTTAGAAAGATTAGGGGTGATATGCTGAAAGAGATCACTGAAGAAATATCTGGATCTATCCTTAGATCATTTCAGGATGTTATGTTGCCAGAAGTTGCAAAGATGATTGAAGTTGAGCTGCCAAAGGACTTGCCAGAAGCAATTGATAATATTAAAAGGGAAGTCCAAGCACTCAAGACTGGTATGACTGCTTCCTTGCCAGAACAAGGAAGAACCTTTGGTTCACTGGACAGGCACATGATGGAAGAGTTATGGAATGATCTGAAGTCCAGGACTAGAGATCAATCCAAGGGGGAAAAATTATCAATTCCATCATCTGGTGTCCAAGAAAGTTTAAGGAAGAAGAGAGAGGTTGTAAGGGCAGTCGCTACTGAAAGCGTTGTTCAGAGAAGGCAAGTGACTGGTACTGATGCCAGTGCACGTATGGCCCAGAGAGCACTTGGCACTGAAGCCATTGTGCAGACTGAAGAAGAGGCTACTGGTACTGATGCTAGTGAGCCCCAATTTGAAAGCTTCCCAGACATTCCTACTACATTGAAATCTATTAAAGGAAAAGAAAAGGTTGTGCCTGGTGAAGAGGAAGAGCAATTTGGAGATGTTGACAATGAAACATCAAGGAAATTGCAACAACAGTGCATAATGATCGAAATCTTCAAGAATAATCAAAGAGATGAACTGCTGGCCCATCATAGGGATATGGCAACAATGGGTACTCTGGACTCCTACAACGCTGGCAGGTTAGGCGTAAATATTGAAGTTTTCAAGAGGATGAAAGAGGATCCAAGAGTTCATCAGTGTCTTGATGCACTGAATGATGTTCATATACGCTCGTTCTATGCTGAAGAAGAACAGGTATATGACTCATTAATTTATGGTGTGTCCATTCCAGAGTTGATCAGACAAAGGAAGGAGGAGCTGGTAAGCCTCCAGAAGAAAATTAGAAGAAATGCTGGTGCTCTGGAGTTGGAATACAGAAAGAGAATGACTGGTCTACCTAAACTTACTGCCAAGCAACTGAAAGCAATAAAAAATGGTGATGTTAGCACCTTTATTCCTCTGGATACCACTCTGAAGATCAATAGACAAGAACACCAGTCCACTAAAGGACAACAGAGTGGTGTATCCAGGGATACTGAAGAAATGGTACAGTTGGCTAAGCAGAGGGCTAAATATGATGAAATGATGAATTTCAGGGCCAATGCAAGAAAGATTGTAAATGCTGAAATCAAATTGGCTGAAAATCATCAAGGTATGACCAGGTTTAATGTGAAGTTGACCAGAGAAGGTAACTTTACTGATGAAAGGAAGGATACGTCAGTCCAAGCTTTTGGGTGGACTGAACTAAAGGAGATAGGATTGACCTTCAAAGGTAAGACTGATCTCTCTCCAGATGTGAAGGCTTTTATGAAAAGGATTGAGAAAGTCTGGAAGAGAATTCAACAAATGGAAGCTGTGTTGGGTCTAAGACCACCAGTGTCTGTTCCATCATCTCCATCTCCAAAGAGGAAGGCCACTGAAGATGCACCAGGGCATTCATCGAGAAGAAGGGCCTAAACTCTTATCATTGTACTTATTGTAATTAGTGACTTATGAAAGTTGTAATTATTTTCCTTTTTGATGAAAGTAATAATAGTTGCAATTTTTTTATTTTTTATAAGTAAATGACCAGATTTAGTCTAAGTTAGAACTTAAAAGATGAAACTGAAAACACTCATGATCTATAAAGTGTTTTCCAGTAACTTAGATTTTTTAGACTTAAATCGACCAAGTGTTTTCCAGACATACAAATTTGTATATCTATAAGTCTGAAAACACTTGCATTATTTCTAAACAAATAGGGGGAATTTGTTAGGTCCAGATTTAGTCCAGACTTACTGGACTGGCTCCAGACTGGACTACTGGAACCTTATTTAGGTTTGTTAAGAAACTTGTTTTGCTGGTCTCGCTCCAGACCCGACTACTGGAGCTCACTGAAGATCTGACCAGAAAACGTTTCTACTGGACCTACTCCAGACTTGGAATCTGGAGTCCCTCTGAAGATTTGTCCAGAAATAATTGAAGACTAGTGAGCATTTACTTGTATAGGTAATCTGGAGCATTCTCCAGATTAGCTCGCTGAAGACTTCACCCCAGTCCAGATCTACTCTACTGAAGACATTCTGACTGAAGTCAAAGACTGAAGTCTGAAGGAAGAAGACTTAACAAATGGCGGAGTCCACTGGAAAGTCTTACCAGATCTGCACACTGGAGGATTATTAGTGTTCTAGATCCTGCAAGTCTGAACACTAATATCGAGGATTGACTTTTGCCTTTAACACACTTTCCAAAGAACAATCCACTTGTTCTTTAACAAAGTATACGTGTGTTAAGGTGGTTGGATAAAAGGATACACTTGCACTTGATGTGACTTTATCCTTATTCCTTATCCGATACATTTAATGTTCTTGTCGGATCATTAAATGTATGCCAACCATATTTGTACGGCACAAATTCACTGGTGAATTTGTTGCCTATAAATACAAAGTCATTTCCTTGACAAAATACTTTTTAAGCATTCCTTTTGCATTTAAGTGAATTTGTCCAAATACTCTCGATCTTAAACAGGGATACTTCACAACTTTAAGTACCTCGATCCTAAAGAGTTATTTGACAAATATAGATCATATTGTAACTCATAGGTTGTTAGGATACTCACTTAATTGTGTTATCTTGATTCCGCAACAACCTTGTATTTTATTTACACATCAATAAATATAATACCCATGAAACATACATAATGGTCCACTTTATTTGTTTATTGCTTTAAGTCTTGTATTACTTTGTTTATATATATTGCATCTTTATTTACAAGTAATACTAGTCCAAATCTAGTGATTATTAGACTTGTTGTATTTTACACATTCTTTGGTTAACCATCTCGAAGTTAAAGGGACTCACAAGACATCCCCACTGATTTCTTCATAGTTGAAGGCGATTCAATTACGAGGGATCATGTGATTTTAGGTCAACCATTTCTGCTGTCAGTGAATTCATTTGTTAACTTAAAAGCAAAGAAGATAACTTTAAGCATGGGAGTCAATCAGGTTGTTTTGACTAGGGAGAACATTAGTAAGACAAACCCCTTCGGGACTAGATGCAAGGCTAGGAGTTTTGCATGGGAGGTTAAGAAAAGGAGAATCGAATCACACTTAAAGGACACATCCGACATCTATATTCGATACAACCCAATGGGATCCGGCCCCCGTCCGACCCCACTTTTTTCCTCAACCTAGTTCCTAGGCCGACTCTGGCCGAAGACTCGTTAAACTTAGCGCTTCTTGGGAGGCAACCCAAGCCGTATTTTTATTTTATTTTATTTTTATTTATTTTATTTTATTTTATTTTATTTTATTTTATTTTATTTTATTTTATTTTATTTTATTTGGGTAAATTTTATTTTATTTTATTTTATTTTATTTTATTTTATTTTATTTTATTTTATTTTATTTTATTTTATTTTATTTTATTTTATTTTATTTTATTTTATTTTATTTTATTTTATTTTATTTTATTTTATTTTATTTTATTTTAATAATTTTGATTTTATTTTATTTTATTTTTTTTATTTTATTTTATTTCTATAAATAGTTTTATTTTATTTTAATTTTATTTTATTTTATTTTATTTTATTTTATTTTATTTTATTTTTATTTTTATCTTTTTAGGAATATGTGACTAATTGCAATCAAGTGTATTGTTTTGAATTTTATCATTTGTGATCTTTTTTTGTATGAGATTATCTTTAGATTCACAGATGCAAGCTTTCAATGGATTGAAGAAACAAGTAACTTATTGCAATCGTATTTCATTTTTATTTTATTTTATGTTTTTTATTTTATTTTATATTTTGATTTTATTTTATTTTATTTTATTTTTATTTTATTTTTATTTTTATCTTTTTAGGAATATGTGACTAATTGCAATCAAGTGTATTGTTTTGAATTTTATCATTTGTGATCTTTTTTTGTATGAGATTATCTTTAGATTCACAGATGCAAGCTTTCAATGGATTGAAGAAACAAGTAACTTATTGCAATCGTATTTCATTTTTATTTTATTTTATGTTTTAGCTCGTTATTTCCATTTTATATTTTGATTTTAGTTTTATTTTATTTTATTTTATTTTTTTTATTTTATTTTTTTTATTTTATTTTATTTTTTTCTTTTTATTTTATTTTATTTTATTTTATTTTATTTTATTTTATTTTATTTTATTTTATTTTATTTTATTTTATTTTATTTTATTTTATTTTAATAATTTTGATTTTATTTTATTTTATTTTTTTTATTTTTATTTTATTTCTATATTTTTATTTTATTTTAATTTTATTTTATTTTATTTTATTTTATTTTATTTTTATTTTATTTTTATTTTTATCTTTTTAGGAATATGTGACTAATTGCAATCAAGTGTATTGTTTTGAATTTTATCATTTGTGATCTTTTTTTGTATGAGATTATCTTTAGATTCACAGATGCAAGCTTTCAATGGATTGAAGAAACAAGTAACTTATTGCAATCGTATTTCATTTTTATTTTATTTTATGTTTTAGCTCGTTATTTCCATTTTATATTTTGATTGAAGTGTGCAGAGTAACTTAGAATTTCTTGTAAATAAATAATGTGGTTTAGATTTAAAGTTTTTAATTTTATGTTTGTTTTTTATTTTTATTTTTATTTTATTTTATTTTATTTTATTTTTATCTTTTTAGGAATATGTGACTAATTGCAATCAATGATTGTTTTTGTTGTTTTGACTAGGGAGAACATTAGTAAGATAAACCCCTTCGGGACTAGATGCAAGGCTAGGAGTTTTGCATGGGAGGTTAAGAAAAGGAGAATCGAATCACACTTAAAGGACACATCCGACATCTATATTCGATACAACCCAATGGGATCCGGCCCCCGTCCGACCCCACTTTTTTCCTCAACCTAGTTCCTAGGCCGACTCTGGCCGAAGACTCGTTAAACTTAGCGCTTCTTGGGAGGCAACCCAAGCCGTATTTTTATTTTATTTTTATTTTTATCTTTTTAGGAATATGTGACTAATTGCAATCAAGTGTATTGTTTTGAATTTTATCATTTGTGATCTTTGTTTTGTATGAGATTATCTTTAGATTCACAGATGCAAGCTTTCAATGGATTGAAGAAACAAGTAACTTATTGCAATCGTATTTCATTTTTATTTTATTTTATGTTTTAGCTTGTTATTTCCATTTTGATATTTTGATTGAAGTGTGCAGGAGTATTTCGTTTTGTAGTCTGAAGGATAAGCTATACACTTGGCCAAAAGCTAAGTGTGGGGGAGTGCCGGCACCGAGCCGTGAGGAAAGTCAGACATCGAAACAAGTGCAGGAGGCATGATGAGCGTTCATTTTGTGATAAAAACCCCTATCGAAAGGCTTCATTTCAATGTCTTAAATGAGTTAATATTCCGGAACTATCGGTACTTAATGGATTCTATGTTTATGCAGGTTCACGGAAGATGCGAGTGAGGGTAAATGGCATCAAGTGACTCAAGATGAAGGCCTATGAAGTTACAAGACACAAGGAGGTAATTCGGGAGCCGAACGAAGCGAAACGAGAAGCAGCAGGAGCTGCCAGTGCCGCTGGAGCCCATCCAGCGCCGCTGGGAAGCCTAGTTCAGCAAACCGACTCAAATCACTATTTAAGCCGAAACAGCCCTCAAAACCCTAAGAGAGAGCCGATTCAGCAGCCCTAGCCGCCCACATTCAACCCTAGGTCGACTTTGCATATTCCAAGGAGGTTTTGGAGCTTCTAACACCTTCCGATCTTCATCCTCAACCTAGATCTACTCTTTTATTTTACTTTCAGTTGGTAAACAATGTCTTTCATCTTTTCAGACTTTGTTATTCCTTTAATAATGGCAGACTTTGTTCTTCATATTATTATCGGTTCTATATCCGAATATATTAGTTTAATTCTGATGATTGTCTATGATCATACACTAGGACTAATATGCTAGGATGGAAAACACTAGTCGGTCTATAACTAGATGTAAAAGGTGATTCACTTATAACTGAGGGATCCAGAACCATAGTAATTAGGATGAACTGAACATGATGCTTAACAATGTCAAACGCGATCCAGTGACATGGAAACGTGCACTGTGGTCACCGGAGGGAATTATTATCTGGTCATGGCTTAAGAGTCGGGTAACTTAAAGATGAACTAGTAACACAAACTTTAGGTCATTAATGCTTAAACAATGAATCTAACGAGAATTTGTTTATAGGACAGTGTGAGTCTAGGGACAACACTTGTTACTTAGGCAAAGTGAATCTAACGAGAATCTGAGCCGTGATTAAGTTTCCAACAGTCTAGCAAATAGGTAGAATGATATTTGGTCGTACCATGAGATCGGAGATGCCAAACAAGTATTTTAATTTAATTACTGTTATTTGTTTTTTCAAACTATTTTCAGACTAAGCCTCTCGCTGAATAAGTGGTTGCGGCTTCTATTTACTTTTCAGTATTTTAATTAGTTTAATAGGAAATCGTGACAACCCCACAACCGCTAGAATTACACGTATTACTAGATTAGGTAAAGCAACGCGTCCCTGCGAACGATTCTGTACTTATCACTTAACTATACTACATCTGATCGGGTCCTCTGTCCGTTAAGGTGTGTGTGTTTTGAGATATTTACTTGTACAACTTTTATAAATTTAAACACTAAACAAAAACCACCCATCAAGCGTTTTGGCGCCGCTGCCGGGGACGTGACGCGTTCTTAGTTTAGTAGTGTAGTTCGATCCTACTTCGTGTTTTGGCACGAAGTAGTTACTTTTCAGTACTTAGGTTTAAGTCATTTTAGGGTTTAATAGTCAAATTAGGTTTAGGTCAAAATTAAGGTTAGGTTAATTTAGCTAGTATTTTCATTTTCTTTAAAATTTTTAAAAATCCGAAAATATTTTCTTCTGTTTGCTTAGATCAATTTTAGTTTTAGGGATTTTCTTTTTATTTTATTATCAATAAAGTGGTACGTTTCACGGGTATGTTTAATTTTCCGGTACATCGAGGTTTGGAGGAGGCAATAGAGCAATTTCAGGGATTCAAACAAAAGGAAAATGAGGATTTTGTGGAAGCCTTGGAAAGGTTGAAGACCATAGCTCGAAAGATGGGAAGATTCTGCCCCCTACACGCGCCACTATTACATGGGGCTAAACGATTCAGTCAGGGAGTCGTTTTATGAAGAAGGGATTTTCAGAAGCAATAATCCTCAAGAAGTTTGGAAGTTATTGGAAAGAAGGATAACAGCCGAGGAGCAGAAGCGAAGCAAAAAGAGCAAAAACAAAAAATTCGCTGCTGTTTCGGGCAAACCAGCGCCGCTGGTAGGCATGACCAGCGCCGCTGGGTAGGCATGACCAGCGCCGCTGGGGAGAATCTTTCTCAAATGAAATCTCTTTCCAGCACCTTTGAAGGTCCCGACAGCCCAGATCCTAACGATGAACCCTTGTACCGACGGCTGGGGCGTAGAATTGAAGGATTCAAAAGTTTACCGGACGAAGAATGGATGAACTTGGGATCGTATGAAGAGGATGGCATGTAGACTAGAAGAAGAAAAAGCGAAAGACCTATGACTTCGTTTTATCATATTATCGTGGCTTGGATGACCTGGTAAAAAGGGAGTTGCATCGGGACGGCGGTTACCCCTCTATGTTTGACGGGACATGGAATGAAGAGGCTTATAACGTCATGGAAAAGATCTTTCGATTCAAATCAAAACAAATGTCTCGAGAAGTGAAGAATGTTTCCTCAACAACTGATGAAGTCCCGGTCGAAAAGGCCCAAGAGAAAGCGAAACGATCAAAAACGCAAAACTGGATTATGTCCAGGTACCACCAGCGCCGCTGGTTACCCAGTCCAGCGCCGCTGGAGAGACCCAGCGCCGCTGGAGAGACCCAGCGCCGCTGGGAGCTTCCCAGCGCCGCTGGAAGCCCCGACAGCAGCCCGGATTCTCGTGATTTATCATATTTAGCTCGTTTGCAAGGTGCCGAGGAAGCCCAAATCGCTAGTAAATGCAAAATCAATCAAGATGAGGCCATTTCAAGCACCGAGGAGGGGACGATCTTTCAAGAATTAGTGATTGAACAAGAGCATGTGACCCCGAAACAAGAGGAGCCGAATAAAAGGAGTCGCGTTGATCAAGGTGAAGCACCACATCCGGAACCAAACAAGATGAAGCTTGTTGATGTGGATATCGTTTCGTCGACTGTTGGTGAAGTGCAGGTCATACAAGAGCCAAACGGAAGAAATCGAAAAGTCAGACGCTATCCCGGAAGAACCAGCGCCGCTGGTGACCACCACCAGCGCCACTGGAAGCCCCGATTCGCGCGAAATCTCGTTGTTGGCTCAACCATTGAATGTCGAGGACGCCCGACACTCTTACAAATGTGAAATTGATCTGTTTGAGGCTGAATCGAGCGAAGAAGATGCCGGAAACAATGTAATGGGTGAAGAATCCCCAAATATAGAAGTTGTCTGGGATGAAGCTGAACGGGGAGACGAATTGGAAGTCATATTGGATGAAGAGGTAGTGACTACCCCAAACATGGAGACTAGGTTTGTGTCAACCATAAAGAAAGCGTCACCCGATATTCGAGTACAAGATGGTCTATTGAGCAAGAAGAGGAAGCTAGAGGAAGCATTTGCTACTTCCCTCAACGATGAGTACTTGGATGTTTCGGCTAGCATGGTCAAAAAGCAACGGGTGGAACCTTTGGAGTTAGGAGTGAAGTATCGACAAGTCATTAATTCGGAGGCATTGAACGTCCAAGGCGAGGTTTTCTCACTTTTCAAGTTTAGACCGCCCGACACTCTAAGTGTGGGGGAGTCTATAATCCCGCCGACTCGAAACAAAGTGAATCATATATTCACTCATTCAGGTAAGTCTTCTAAACCCATTCTTGATTTTACATTTATACCTAACGATAATTGGCAGGTTTCGGAGATTGAAGGCTTAAAAATCAAGAAGAAAATCGAATATCGTTCTGGCCCAGACAGAAGCAGCGCCGCTCCCACTACTGGGGAGCGCCGCGCGTGGCTCCTGAACAACAACCAGCGCCGCTGGGAAGACCACTAACGCCGCTCGTGGCTACAGATCAGCAACCAGCGCCGCTGGCAGCCCCGCTTCAGGAACAGTAGCGTTCTAAGTTTGTTTTGACCCCGGAATGGACCTCCAATCAGATCCGGACCATTTTTCTACAACAAACGGAGCGTGAAACAGGTAAGCATTCAAACTTATTTGATTTATTTACTGAAATGCTTTCCTTTGATGCGTTTGCAGGAGTGCCAAAGCCGCTGACATCTTTCAAGAAGATCATGGCACGAAAGAAGGAGCCGAATAAAGGGGATACGTCTATCGAAGTGGAGGAATGCGAGGAAAGGATTCAAGACGATTTGCAACCCAAGTCGGTTTATTCAGGGAGCTTTCTAACCTTTTATGCTTTAAATAGTTTTGAACGCATTGAATTGGTTAATGTTAGGGCTAGTAGTAATTTCATGCACTACTTTTTGATTTTGGACCTAGCCCAGGACCGTTTAGCTCCCAACCCTTTCAAATCCACGAACATGAGCTTTCAAATCACTTACTTGAAAATAGTGTGTCATAACGGTATTTTCAAAATTTTGTATGTTCGCATGAGAGGGTGGATTTTTGAAATGAGATTTGAAAAGAATATAAACGGTTTTGACATTCTAAGAGTGATTTCTGTTAAGGTGAAGGAAATGGATTGGGTAATGGTTAAGATTAGATTCACATTTTACTCACCTTTTTCGCGTAAACCGCCCGACATTTTAAGTGTAGGGGCGTTTAAGACCCCACCATGGTAAATTTGGGGAATGAGTCCGGCTGAAGACTCGTTAAACTTAGCGCTTCTTGGGAGGCAACCCAAGCCGTATTTTTTTTTCTTTTTATTTTTAGGAATATGTGACTAATTGCAATTAAGTGAATTGTTTTGAATTTTATCATTTGTGACCTATTTTATATGAGTTATATCTTTAGAATCACAGATGCAAGCTCTCAAAGGATCAAGGAAACAAGTAACTTATTGCAATCATATTTGTTTTTTTTTTTTTTATGTTTTAGCTTGTTATTTCCATTTTTATATTTTGATTGAAGTGTGCAGGAGTATTTATCTTTGTATTCTGAAGAAAACCATGCACTTGGTCAAAAGCTAAGTGTGGGGGAATGCCGGAAGCAAATCGTGAAGGAAAATCAGACGTCGAAGCATGTACAGGACTTCAAAGCGCCGCTACAGCTTGGCCAGCGCCGCTCCTACATGTCCAGCACCACTCCCAAGTCCAGTCTGCACACCAGATCGTGAAAAATCCAAAAAAATCAGAAAAACCCAAAAATCAAAAAAAAAATCAAAAAATCAGAAAATACCAAAAAGAAAAGAAGGTGGAGAAGCATCAATGGATCGCCATCAAATGGAGTTGATTCAAGTCTTTGAAGTTCAAACTCATTCAAGTCGCTCCACAAATGCCATCTTCAACAACATTCATGCAATTTAAGCCCGGGAAGTTTCGTTAATCCTTTATCTTTTCGTGTTTTTTCTATTACCCTTTCTGTTATGCTATGTTTTGTACAACGAGGACGTTGTAAAATTTAAGTGTGGGGGGATGGAATAGCAAAAACCCGTGGTTTAATTGTTTGAAATATCATAAGTTTTCTACTACTTAATTCATGCAAATTTAAAATTTTTCTTGTGTCTAAAAATCATTTTGAGAATATAAGATTTCCAAGTAGACAAAAGATGACGATAACTAAGCAATATTAGCTTTGGTAGATGAACGGTTAGTTAGGACTGTTAGTTTAACTATAGATTTGTGGCTGTTCATTTTTCCAACTGGATTAGAGCTTAGACTGAAACTGTATGCGATTATGTTTGCCATAGCACATTTAACCGGACTTTAATATGCCTAGCAATTAGAGCTATCTTAATTCTTACTGTTAGGTCGGAAATCGACCAAGTATAATTTGTTCAGAAATAGCTTGAAGTTTAGTGAAGACATTTGTACAGAATTCTGAGGTGTCTCAGAATTCCTTCACTGAAGCTTCACTTCAGTTCAGATCGAGATAAATCTGAAGCATTCATTCTGAAGTCAAAGACTGAAGTATGAAGAAGAGAATCATCTCAGAAGCGAGCAAAAGAGTGATTCTACCAGATCAAGACTGAAGCATCTCAGTGTAAAGTATTTACAACACTTTACACTGATTACGAGGAAGACTTTTACTTTACACCTTTATCCGGTTAATAGATTTATCTATTAACAAAAGGTACAAAGTATAGGCTTGGAACCTAGTACTATAAGTCACATCAAGTGACTTATATACTCTTCCAAGTGCAGCATGTAAGGAATTATGGTTTAATTCCTTAAATGCTCACAACTACATTTGTACGATCTTGTCCACATCATCATGGACTTGGTCTATAAATACAAAGTCTTCTCACAACTTGCAAAGTGCTTAGAAACTTTAGCATTGCAACTTGTGAGATATACTCTAAGAAAACTTACGAGTATTTCCAAGTTTATTAGATCACTTGTATTTCGGGATTGTTTAGATACTTACACTTGGGTGTTTATCTTTGTTCCGCAACAATCCTTGTATTTGTTTATACATCAATAAATCAAATACATTGAAAGAAAACAACGTGTCTCAATGCTACATACTTGATTATATTTATATATATCTTTATATAGTTTCTGCCAACTTGTTCTTACATTTTATATCTAGTCAATTGTTTCTTGTTATCCATATCTGGATCGTAAACTGAACTTGTCCATCAAGATCAGTTGTACTTGCCAGTCGGGTTTAATTAACCATCTATATTTGGGACTCACACTTACACTATTTATTGTAAACTAGTTGCATGCGGAGTAAGTGTATGAGTCATCTGGGGTCTCTGATAATGTCTATTGCATGAATAATGTAGTAATCTTAAGAAAGGCAATCAGTAGATTAATAAAAAGAGTTCAAAGAACTAATAACGAGTAAAATTTATACACATCAAGTTATGTCGCTTTGCGCATGGGGAACCACCGACCTGTCACCGTTGTCTTGATGTAAGGTATAAACTCTAACCATTAGTTGAGTTATGTCGCTATGCGCGTGGGGAACCACCGACCTGTCACCGCTGTCTCAACTATTAAAGATGATAATATCGTATAACTGCTTTAGTATTTAGCTAGTAAGCATGACTGTAGTGTGAGAGTATGTCTAAGTAGTGACTCACAAGTACATTTGTACGATCTTGTCCACATCATCATGGACTTGGTCTATAAATACAAAGTCTTCTCACAACTTGCAAAGTGCTTAGAAACTTTAGCATTGCAACTTGTGAGATATACTCTAAGAAAACTTACGAGTATTTCCAAGTTTATTAGATCACTTGTATTTCGGGATTGTTTAGATACTTACACTTGGGTGTTTATCTTTGTTCCGCAACAATCCTTGTATTTGTTTATACATCAATAAATCAAATACATTGAAAGAAAACAACGTGTCTCAATGCTACATACTTGATTATATTTATATATATCTTTATATAGTTTCTGCCAACTTGTTCTTACATTTTATATCTAGTCAATTGTTTCTTGTTATCCATATCTGGATCGTAAACTGAACTTGTCCATCAAGATCAGTTGTACTTGCCAGTCGGGTTTAATTAACCATCTATATTTGGGACTCACACTTACACTATTTATTGTAAACTAGTTGCATGCGGAGTAAGTGTATGAGTCATCTGGGGTCTCTGATAATGTCTATTGCATGAATAATGTAGTAATCTTAAGAAAGGCAATCAGTAGATTAATAAAAAGAGTTCAAAGAACTAATAACGAGTAAAATTTATACACATCAAGTTATGTTGCTTTGCGCATGGGGAACCACCGACCTGTCACCGCTGTCTCAACTATTAAAGATGATAATATCGTATAACTGCTTTAGTATTTAGCTAGTAAGCATGACTGTAGTGTGAGAGTATGTCTAAGTAGTGACTCACAAGTACATAAATGATGAAATGTAAATGCCTTGCTAGTAGCTAGTAGATTAATAAAAAGAGTTCAAAGAACTAATAACGAGTAAAATTTATAGACATCAAGTTATGTTGCTTTGCGCATGGGGAACCACCGACCTGTCACCGTTGTCTTGATGTAAGGTATAAACTCTAACCATTAGTTGAGTTATGTCGCTATGCGCGTGGGGAACCACCGACCTGTCACCGCTGTCTCAACTATTAAAGATGATAATATCGTATAACTGCTTTAGTATTTAGCTAGTAAGCATGACTGTAGTGTGAGAGTATGTCTAAGTAGTGACTCACAAGTACATAAATGATGAAATGTAAATGCCTTGCTAGTAGCTAGTAGATCTAATTGCTATACAAACTTTAATTAAGTGCTTAACTAGTCAGCAGAAGAAAGTAAGATTGAGCTGTAAGACATGTGGAATTATAGAACGGTTTTAGAGGTATTAACACGAATATAAGGTTAACTTTTTGTTGAGTCCCAATGTTCATTGTAAATTTGGTGATGACAAATCTGATAGTTAAACACTTAGAAATCATTTAGTTCTTGTAATCTGATCTGGGTCAGACTAAGCAGACACAGCTTACGATCTGCTTCTGGCCCAGATCATGCATCATATTTTGTATTGTAATAATTCTTGGAAGCAAGTGTTATTCAAGCTGCATCAACATTATTATAGCATTCAATCCAAGTCAAAGAGGAGGATTGAAGATAGAAGACCAAGCTGGTAGTGGAAGTCAGCTTGGAATTAGCAGTCAGCTTGGAAACACTTAAGCAGATTGGTGCTTTGACAAATGACCCAATCTGTGTCTGACAATCAAGTGAAGATAACAACCTGGATTGAAGATAAGGACAAATGACGTGACTAGGAAGAATCCTAGGATCCAGGTTGGTGGTTGGATTGACATATGCGTGTCCATACTCTTATTGGATAAAAAACAATGAGTGGCAGTACTTTGGGGACCACAAGTACTATGAATATGCACGATCAAATATTCCTCTGTTATCCAATAGAAGATCAATACGTGGTTGAATTGGACACCAAGTGAAGAAGGGTTTTCGCCTATAAAAGCCTCATTCCTTGATTGCATATGTGTGGCATTCCAGAGAATCATTCTTCACATTAAGTTTTCTTTGCTCTTATACACAACTTAGTCTGTTAGAGATCAGCTTGGGCTGATTCTCTTGAGTAGAAACTTGTTGATTGTAATTTGTCATTTCAAAGGGTTCTTTAGATATCTATAGGCTATCTTTGTTCCGCAACAACCCTGTAATTCTTTGTATAGATTATTTCTTAATAAAGGATTACATTGAAAATTACAATCTGTGTGCAAGAATGTCTTTTAATATTTACTGCTTTACTGTTTTATTGATTCCTGTTCTTTACTTACTTAATATATAAACTGAGTCTTTAAAACATTTATCAAAAAGTTTGTAAAGATCGAATTAAGTTGTATTCACCCCCCTCTACAACTGTTCTATGTATAATATACTTTGGTATATTGATACACCTTGGGACGTATCAATTGGTATCAGAGCAGGGGTTAAGAATTAACTTGACTAGATCCTTGCTTATTTTCTCTTATAGTAAAGCATTATGTCATCCTATGTTGATAATGGTTCTTCAACCAGACCACCCATGTTTGATAAAGATGATTTCGGTGGGTGGAAAGGTCGAATGTCTTTATTCCTTGAATCCATCGATAACAATATGCCTGACATCCTTACGGATGGTCCTTATGTTCCTACACAGACCCTAGTAGTAGATGTTGTGGTCAGAGATGGACAACCAACCATTCCTGCCACAGTCAAATCTATTGTGAAGGACAAGGTAGATTGAGGGGATGAGGATAGGAGGTTGGCAAACTTGGATGTGAAGGCTAGAAATTTCATTGTCCAAGCTGTGCCTAAAGATATTTACCATTCTATTAAAATGTGTTCTACAGCTAAGAAAATATGGGGTACTTTGACTGTCATGTTTGAGGGTTGCTCTACTTCCATGGAATCTACAATAACTACTTTAACCAGGAAGTATGAGAGATTCTTCTCTTTGAGAAATGAATCCCTGACTGACACTCATACCCGTTTTAATGCTTTGGTTAATGATTTAGCTGCTGTTGGAATAACTAAGAAAAATGATGTTTTAAAGAGTAAATTTCTTGATTCATTACCACCAAAATGGAATAACTATATTTCTTCTGTTAAGCTAAGTTCTGTTTATCATGATTTTGATCTCCCTGGACTCTTTGGTTTACTTCATAACCAAGAGTGTTCAGACGCTGAAAAATTGATTGCTATGGGTGATTCTTATAGTCAGCCTGCTACTGCACTTGTTGCCTCTATGACTGAACACCCTAGCTCAATGAGTAATGAGATCATTCCTTGTGTTAATGAAGTTGTTCCTGTGATTTCTAACACTAACTCTGTTTGTTCTGAATCTGAATGTGATGAATCTGATGGTGATGAACTAGCTAATGAAGTAGCTATGTTGGCTTAAAGGATCAGAAGGAGATCCTTTAGTAAGTTTAAAGGAAAAGGAAAAACTGGCCAAGCTGATAAGACCAAAAAGCCATTTGATATGTCCAAAGTCACTTGTTACAAATGTGGCAAGACTGGACACATGGCGGAGATTGCAGATCTAAAGAGTCTTCTCAAGCTGTGTCATCCAAAGGTGGAAGAAGTGAAAAATACTCAAAGCTCAAGACCAAATACAAAGCCTTGAAGGCACAAGTGAAAAATATCGAATTCATATATTTAATATGTGCGAGAAAACGAAAACCCGGGAACGAAAAAAGTTGAATGAAAGTTTTTAAAATATCAATTGGAAGGACAAGAAATAATTTTTTTTTAATATATTAATATAAAAAATTTACACAATCGAAGACATGTATGTGCAAAAAAACCAAAAATATATAAAAAAAATATAACATCAAAAAGCTGAATGTAAATTTTTAATATGTTAGTTAATAACATCAAAAAGTTGTGTAACACCCCAACAAGGCGGAATCATGAGGGTTACGTACTAAGCACAGCACGACATGGCAATTAAGTAGAGCCAATCTAAATGCATAAATAGGATTAAATAATCCATACATAACATTCAAGAATACAAGTTCGATTCATACATAAACATAACCCTTGATCGGGGATAATGAATCACGGATCCATGAGAAAGTCCAAGTCCAAACCTAGCATGCAACGAAACATCCAATACGTCTTTGATTTACCTGTTCACCTGAAAAGTGTACTAAAACGCGTGAACATAAAGTTGGTGAGTTCGTAGGGATAAGTAATAAGAATCAAGTGTCGGGATAACAACCATCAACGATATACGAGGATTAGAATACCTAACCACATCAACAAACCCTTGCTAAGGGAACACGTTAGCACAATATCAATACGATCAACGTTTAACAACAAATATTCATATAACGATTAATAACGTTCAATAATGTCACACCCCGTTGTAGCGGAAATACAGGGTTAACAAGTAATTGCGTACTAATCAGAAGGTAAATAGAGATTACATCCATTAATCCAAATACAAGTTTATTACAAGTATAATCGTTCGGAAGTGGACCCCAATACACGGATACAAACTATCCTCAATTGGAAATGGGCCCACTAAATACAAATATAACATATGGACAGCTAAGTACAATTAGGACTAAATAAAGCTATAGTCCTCAGAGGTCTGACGCTAATTGTACGTCCAATGTTCAAAAGATGGCTTCAAAATGCCATATACGCTTCCAAATACTTACTGTTGGTTCCCTGAAAAGCATGAAATTTGAGAGGATCAACTATCGAAATAGTTGGTGAGTTTACAGTATGTTTGACCAAATGTTTCGTCGTCATTGATACAACACAATGACCCATATTTATAAAAGACCAGGCAGTTAGAATACAACATCTAACAATACTTTCATTTCAAAACAGTCGGTATATCTAGATCCGACCTTTTATACAAGACTGTCAGTATATCTAGATCTGACAACTCTTATATCACAATTTACAACAAGATAGTCAGTATATCAAATCTGACTCATCTCTTTTATTTCATAACAAGACTGCCAGTATATCTAAATCTGGACACGTCATATATCAAAATTTAAAATAAGATAGTCGGTATATCAAATCCAAACTCATCTTATATCACGTCAATCAGTATATCTAGATCTGATGACAGCATATGACAGTCAATATGCCTCGCACAGGTTTCCGTTCTAAATGGGTGCGGACCGTAGCCAAGACAGTCGAGATATCTAGATCCGACAATACAACCAATAAGGGAAACATTTTAGTTTGTCAAACACAAGAAACCATTTAATCAGCCATCACACGGCAATTCAACGTCATTTCATTCAACATTTAATAAATGACACGTATACACATTTTCGACAGCCCAACATGGCAAATTTAAGTCAAATGATTTAAGCATCCATATCACATGGCATACACAAAAACAATCATTTATTTAATAAATAGTGTATACAACAGTACATGCTTTTCAGGCCCAAAGTAAAAGGAAAAGGGCGCCATAAACTCACCTTAGCGATCTAAATGCTAAAAGGTACAATGTAGCTCGAGAAGATTCAACAACCAGTTCTCCACGTTATCCAAAACCTATGATATCATTACCAAAATGAGGATCAAATCTCACGACGACAAGTATCCTACGTACGACTACTTAGCTATAGACCCTAGAATGCCATAACCGAGAACGTGTTTCAAACATTGATTTTTATCAACTAAAGGTAAATAAAATTATTTAGACTTAACGATTAAAAGTTATTAACGTTTAAAAATCGACGCGCAAAAACTTTCCAGCAGGTATCCACTGCGCCGCAGTGAGCCAGAACCATGCTCACTGCGCCGCAGTGGGCTAAATCGAACCAGGACCAGTACAATAGCACTGCGCCGCAGTGAGCTATATCCAAGCTCACTGCGCCGCAGTGGCCTAAGTCGAGACCAGACCAGAGTCTGGGCACTGCGCCGCAGTGGGCTAAGACAACGCCACTGCGCCGCAGTGGACCCATTCTGCAGCCAAAAACCAGCAGTTCATAGTGCAGAAAAAAGCCCAAATCGTTTTCGACACAAATTCTTTCATTATAACAAGTTTCCACAAGTGCAATAGACTTGGAAACATTACATTTCGCCAACCATTTCGCCATTTCAATCATTTAGACCTCAAAACCTAATTCTAAGTCAAAAACCTAATTAGGTTAACCAAACCAAAAACTCATTTCTTTCCATGGCTATCTAATTCATGTAGAAATACTGAAATTAAACTTGAAATGGAAATTAAATCAAATTAAAAGTTTGAGAAATGGTTTACTTACCAAAAATTGATGTTCTTGTAGATGGTATAAAATGGTGAAGATGATGATGATGATGATAATAAACCTTTAAAATTTCCAAATGATTCCTTCTCTTGTAAGACTAATTTAGAAAGGGAGATAGAAGAGATTGAGATTTTGAGAGATGAATGTGTGTGTGTGTTGTGTTTGTGTGGTGTATGTGTGTGTGTGTTTGTGTGGATCATAAAGGAACCAGGGAAAGAGGGGGGGGGGTTTTGGTGGTTCCCTCCCTGCCTTTCAAATTCATTTCGGCCCATGTGGCCTAAAATTGTATATAACCCTTACCCCTAATTTGGTAAAATGCTTATGATTAAATACCGTTTGACCTAAAAGTCAAAATGTAAAGTAAAGATATTTTCCCTCGTCTCATTTTAGTCGAGGCAAATAAATAAAATTTAATAAACTAAACTCTTAGAAATATTTCGTTTAGACAGTCTAATCACTGTGTTCAATTATAACATTTAAATCTTTATTTAACATTATTTTAAGACTCGGCATTCGTCTAAATAGCTAATAGTCTACGTCATATGGATACGTCCAATTGAACCATATCAAATGTTCAATTAATTAATAATTTCCACGTCATAATCTCTAAATTAGACGAAATTATAAATAATGATCGAGATTAGGACTAACCCGTTGTTAATAAATTACGAGTTGTCACAGCATCCCCGACTTCTAAGGATTTCGTCCCGAAATCAAGTCTTGCTTAGTAAAAAGATGAGGATACTTATCCCTCATATAATCCTCACGTTCCCAAGTCGAGTCTGGTCCGTGCTTTGAGTTCCAACGAACTTTGACCAACTTGATACGACTTCGTCTAAGCTGTTTGAGCTGTTGGTCTAAAATTTCAACAGGCTCCTCAACAAATTGGAGAGAGTCATTTACTTGCAACTCTTCCACAGGTACAACCAACGTTTCATCAGTTAAACATTTCTTTAGATTCGATATGTGAAATGTGGGATGAACATGTTCAAGCTCCTGGGGTAAATTGAGCTTATAAGCCACGGAACCAATCCTTTGAACTATTTCAAATGGTCCGATATAACGAGGACTAAGTTTTCCTCTCACGCCAAAGCGTGCAGTGCCCTTCCAAGGTGACACTTTCAACATAACTTTATCACCCACTTGAAACTCAAGGGGTTTCCTTCTACGATCTGCATAGCTCTTCTGGCGATCCTGAGCCGCCTTCAGCCGTGCCCTAATTTCAACAATCTGGTCAGTAGTCTTCTGAACCAACCCATACTTGTACAAACGACGCTCACCAGCATCTAGCCAACAAACAGGCGATCTACATTTTCGTCCGTACAAAGCCTCAAAAGGCGCACATTTAATGCTTGTGTGATAGCTGTTATTATATGAAAACTCAGCTAACGGCAAAAAGGTATCCCAACTACCTTTGAAATCGATAACACATGCCCGAAGCATGTCCTCTAACGTCTGAATGGTACGTTCACTTTGCCCGTCCGTCTGTGGATGGTAAGCCGTACTCAAATTCAACTGAGTGCCTAAGGCGTCTTGAAAATATCTCCAAGATTGTGAAGTAAAACGACCATCACGATCCGAGATAATAGACACAGGAACGCCATGAAGTGACACGATCTTCTCAATATATAACTGAGACAATTTCTTTATTTTCCAATTCTCCCGTATGGGAATGAAGTGTGCAGACTTCGTCAATCGGTCAACAATGACCCAAATAGTATCATAACCCTTCAAGGTTCGAGGTAACTTCGTAATGAAGTCCATAGTAATCTGTTCCCATTTCCAGTCAGGAATCTGAGGTTGTTGGAGCAGCCCAGAAGGCTTTTGGTGCTCTGCCTTAACCATTGAACAATTTAAACACTTTGACACATACGTGGCGATATCTCTTTTCATACCCGGCCACCAATAAAAATCCTTTAACCCATGATACATTTTGTCAGCACCAGGATGGATTGAATACTTAGATCGATGACTTTCGCTCATCAAAAGTTCTCTAAGTCCATTATACTTGGGAATCCACACTCTGCCCTTGACATGTCTGATCCCATCGCCATCCAATTCAAATAACCGTTCGGCATTCCACAATGCTTCCTTCTCGATACGCCCTGGTTGTAAGGCCTCATTCTGATCATCTAAAACTCTATCCCTTAATGATGAGCCAAGATAAGAACTTGCTCTTGTTATGACAGATAGTGAAATTCTATCTTTTCTACTTAGCGCGTCAGCAACAACATTTGCTTTACCGGGATGATATTTGAGTTCACAATCATAGTCACTGAGTAATTCTACCCATCTTCTTTGTCGCATATTCAGCATTTTCTGATCGAAGATATGCTGAAGACTTTTGTGATCTGTGAATACCGTACACTTTGTACCATACAAATAGTGCCTCCAAATCTTTAAGGCAAAAACAACCGCTCCGAGTTCAAGATCGTGGGTTGTATAGTTCTTTTCGTGGATCTTGAGCTGTCTAGAGGCGTAAGCAATGACCTTACCTTCCTGCATGAGCACACATCCCATGCCTTGATGTGATGCGTCACAGTATACCACGAAATTTTCAACTCCATTTGGTAATGCTAAAATAGGAGCATTACAGAGCTTGTCTTTCAACGTTTGAAATGCTTCTTCCTGGGCATCCTGCCAAATAAACTCCTTAGTCTTTTGAGTTAATAGAGTCAAAGGTTGAGCAACCTTAGAGAAATTCTCAATAAATCTCCTGTAATAGCCAGCCAGTCCAAGAAATTGACGGATCTCCGTCGGAGTCTTTGGGGCTTCCCATTTCTTTATCGCCTCAATCTTAGATGGATCTACGTGGATCCCATCCCTGTTCACTACATGACCCAAGAAGTGTACTTCCCTTATCCAGAATTCACATTTTGAGAATTTCGCGTACAACTTCTGATCCTTGAGCAGTTGCAGAATGGTTCTCAGATGACCTTCATGTTCGTCTTTATTCCTTGAGTATATCAGTATGTCGTCAATAAATACAATAACAAACTTGTCAAGATACGGTCGACATACTCGATTCATTAAGTCCATAAACACAGCAGGTGCATTGGTTAAGCCAAATGGCATAACCAAAAACTCATAATGCCCATAACGAGTTCTAAAAGCTGTTTTAGGAATGTCTGTTTCTCTGACTCTGAGTTGATGATACCCAGACCTGAGATCAATCTTGGAAAAGTGTGATGCACCTTCCAATTGGTCAAAACGTAATATATGTTAGGTTCCTTATATGTTAAGTAATGGGAAAATAACAAACGGATTACAGCTAACGAAGATAAACTTCGTTATGCTCGAACGAAGATTATCTTCGTTCTAAGGGCTGGGCTGCTAAGTTCGTTTGAACAAAGCCCAGCAAGCCCAATATCAATTGAACATATATAAACGACTGAAAACCTAAATTGAGTTAATTCAGTCGATTAACACACACACTAATCATCATCTAAGTTCGTTTGCAATCATTAGCAAACGAAGATAGCATAATTAAGGCTGTTAACAATCTTGTTAATTAGCAATAATCTTGATAACTAATCAAACAGTTATCTCGTGAGGATTCCGCACTCACGACATAACCATAGACGATCTCGAGAGCGATCCAGAGCTATCGAGGGACTCACAAGTGGTATCAGAGCAAATCGATATCTTATCGAAGGTTTCAGATCGTCTGTTTGATTTTATATTCTGTGACATTCGAAAACCCAAAACTGCTGTTAAGTTCGTTTTCCTCAACGAACTTAGCCAAACGAATTTAATCTTAAATTCGTTCCTTGGCTTTTGAACTTTCTACGAAGTTATTCATCAAACGAAGTTATCTTCATTTTCGTTTTGAATCCTTTTCAAACGAATTTAACTTATCTTCGTTCAAATATTTGTCTACGAATTTAGGCCATCTTCGTTTGAATTCTCTTTACGAAGTTAATCTTATCTTCGTTTGGTTTCACCTTACGAACTTAAACTTCGTACGAACTTAACTTTATCTTCGTTTGATCTTTACGAAGTTAACTTATCTTCGTTTGAATTCTCTTACGAATTAACTTATCTTCGTTTGAATTCCTTACGAATTAATCTTATCTTCGTTTGAATTCCTTACGAAGTTAATCTTATCTTCGTTTGAATTCCTTACGAAGTTAATCTTATCTTCGTTTGAATTCCTTACGAATTAACTTATCTTCGTTTGAATTCCTTACGAATTAATCTTATCTTCGTTTGAATTCCTTACGAAGTTAATCTTATCTTCGTTTGAATTCCTTACGAAGTTAATCTTATCTTCGTTTGAATTCCTTACGAATTAACTTATCTTCGTTGAATTTTGTCTACGAATTAATCTCATCTTCGTTTGAATTCTCTTTACGAAGTTAATCTTATCTTCGTTTGGTTTCACCTTACGAACTTAAACTTCGTACGAACTTAACTTTATCTTCGTTTGAATCTTTTATCTTCGTTCCAATTCTCTTACGAATTAACTTATCTTCGTTTGAATTCTCTTTACGAAGTTAATCTTATCTTCGTTTGAATTCCTTTACGAAGTTAATCTTATCTTCGTTTGAATTCTCTTTACGAATTAACTTATCTTCGTTTGAATTCTCTTTACGAATTAACTTATCTTCGTTTGAATTCTCTTTACGAAGTTAATCTTATCTTCGTTTGAATTCCTTTACGAAGTTAATCTTATCTTCGTTTGAATTCTCTTTACGAATTAACTTATCTTCGTTTGAATTCTCTTTACGAATTAACTTATCTTCGTTTGAATTCTTACGAATTAACTTATCTTCGTTTGAATTCTGTCTACGAATTAATCATCTTCGTTTGAATTCTCTTTACGAAGTTAATCTTATCTTCGTTTGGTTTCACCTTACGAACTTATAACTTCGTACGAACTTAATCTTATCTTCGTTTGAATTCTCTTACGAAGTTAATCTTATCTTCGTTTGAATTCTCTTACGAATTAATCTTATCTTCGTTTGAATTCCTTACGAATTAATCTTATCTTCGTTTGAATTCCTTACGAAGTTAATCTTATCTTCGTTTGAATTCCTTACGAATTAATCTTATCTTCGTTTGAATTCTCTTACGAATTAATCTTATCTTCGTTTGAATTCCTTACGAATTAATCTTATCTTCGTTTGAATTCCTTACGAAGTTAATCTTATCTTCGTTTGAATTCCTTACGAATTAATCTTATCTTCGTTTGAATTCTCTTACGAATTAATCTTATCTTCGTTTGAATTCCTTACGAATTAATCTTATCTTCGTTTGAATTCCTTACGAATTAATCTTATCTTCGTTTGAATTCCTTACGAATTAATCTTATCTTCGTTTGAATTTTGTCTACGAATTTAGGCCATCTTCGTTTGAATTCTCTTTACGAAGTTAATCTTATCTTCGTTTGGTTTCACCTTACGAACTTAGAACTTCGTACGAACTTAACTTTATCTTCGTTTGAATTTTCTTTACGAAGTTAACTTATCTTCGTTTGAATTCTCTTACGAATTAACTTATCTTCGTTTGAATTCCTTTACGAAGTTAATCTTATCTTCGTTTGAATTCCTTACGAAGTTAACTTATCTTCGTTTGAATTCTCTTTACGAAGTTAACTTATCTTCGTTTGAATTCTCTTTACGAATTAACTTATCTTCGTTTGAATTCTTACGAATTAACTTATCTTCGTTTGAATTTCTGTCTACGAATTTAGGCCATCTTCGTTTGAATTCTCTTTACGAAGTTAATCTTATCTTCGTTTGGTTTCACCTTACGAACTTAGAACTTCGTACGAACTTAACCTTATCTTCGTTTGAATTTCTATCTTCGTTTGAATTCTCTTACGAAGTTAATCTTATCTTCGTTTGAATTCCTTTACGAATTAACTTATCTTCGTTTGAATTCTCTTTACGAATTAACTTATCTTCGTTTGAATTCCTTTACGAAGTTAATCTTATCTTCGTTTGAATTCCTTACGAAGTTAACTTATCTTCGTTTGAATTCCTTTACGAATTAACTTATCTTCGTTTGAATTCTCTTTACGAATTAACTTATCTTCGTTTGAATTCCTTACGAAGTTAATCTTATCTTCGTTTGAATTCCTTACGAAGTTAATTATCTTCGTTTGAATTCTTGGATGGTTTACCGAAGGCTTATAAAGAGTTTTGTCATGGACTACAAGAAAGAGATGACTATGCTTCTTTGCGTATAGATGGAGTTATATCTACTCTTAGGAACAGATTGATGAAGGACAAAGCAAAGGATCTTCAAGACAACTTCACTCAAGATCCGTCTCTGTATCATGCCACCATGAAGAACCCAACAGCTGATGTAAATGCATTCTATTCGGGAGTTGGTAGTTCTGGTACAACAGAGAATACTGATGGAGATGAATTTGTTGGTTTCATTGCTTCGGATGCTGGGAACAAAGGTAAGAAGACTGCTGAAGGTGTAAAGGCTGGAAGTTTAAAGTTTGGTAACATTTCATCTTCTGCTGCTGGTTACAAGTCCATGCCAATGGATATGAAATCAGCTGAGGGTCGGATGAATGTCTTTGCTGCCATGTGTGCTGCTCATGAAGCGTTTGTTGCAGGAAGAATTACAGATCCTGCACTCATAGATGAAGATTATGACCAAATTGATCCAGATGATGTTGAAGAGATGGACCTTAAATGGCAATTGGCTATGATCACAAGAAGAGTGCAGAAATTCATGAAAAGGACAGGACGACCTCTTACTGGAGGCACTCAGGGCTTTGACAAGTCAAAAGTCAAGTGTTACAACTGTGATGGATTTGGACACTTCGCTAGAGAGTGTCAACGACCAAAGAGGGATGTCAATACTACCCCTACGCGACAAGACAGAGGTGGTAATCGTCCATACAATCAGAATGCAAATAGAGCACTTGTGTTGACTGAAGATACTGCTGCTAATGACAAGGCAATCGTAGCTGTTCAATCTGATGGTTCTTATGTCTGGAATCTTCCACAGGACGAGACCAATAATGCGTATTTGGCTGAAATTATTGATGATATGGCTCATATTGTGGACTCTCCTGATGACTTTCTTGACACCGCAGTTTACCATAATGATGAGCATTTGTATGAAAACGCTCAAAGTTCGAAAGTGGAAAGTTATGCTGAGGGTGTTTATGATACTGATTCCGAATCTGAAGATGAGTTCGAAGATGATAAGAATCAAGAGGAAGTAAAAGCTACTGCAGAAGTAAAAGCTACTGCAGAGGTAAAAGCTACTGAAGTTATTGAAGATTCTGCTGCTGAAAAGGTCGAGAAGACAATTGAAGAGCAGATGAAAGATTTTGAGATTCCTGAAGGAATGACTGTCGATGACTTTGTTGCCTACATGGCAGATTGTAAAGAAGCTGACCAACAGGTATCTTATTCCTTACATACTATTGTTCATGTTTGTAAAATTGTGAATAAAATGTATGATGAAATTGAATCGAAAAATGATCAAATTAGGAATTTAGAATCTGTTGTTAATGCTGCACAATCAGAGAGAGATAGACTAATTAAAAAGGATTTAACTGTAAATGATAAAGAAAGATTTTTCAAGGAAAAGATTAAGTCCTTAGAGTCTGATCTAAGTGCAATGAAGGACAAAGTCAAACAGTCAGTAGCTGTAGAAAGAGTAGGTGGTGAAGCTTACTCGTTGTTAGCAAAGAAATGTGCCTCTATTGAAAAAGAACTAGCTGATGCTAAGATAGAGATTTTGGACTTAAATGCTAAATTAGATTCTGCTAGGCATTCTGAACTGTTAATGCATATGAACAAATTTGAGGATTCTTCCACTAAGAGTCTAGATCCAGTTAAGATCTCTTATAAAGATGTTCCTCCACCTTTCAACAACAATTATACCTCCGTTGAACCCAACATTCCTGAAGTTCTACTTCAATCTAGTACTGAAGCTAGTAAACCAAAAGACTTAATTCCCGAAGCCAAGTTGTCTAAGGAAACAAAAGAGTCTGTAGGAGGTTCTTCTCAACCTAAAAAGGAACAGAAATTGAAAGGTATTGTTCAACATAAGTCTAATTCTTTTGGTCAGAAGGATAGTGTTACACACTTTACTCTTCACAAGAGTCATAGGGTATACACTGAGTTAGAATTCCCTTTAGATTCTATTGACCCCAAAAGAATTGATAAAGTCTGGGATGTGACTGTTGAGGACATGAAGAAATTAAGTCAGTCACGTCTCACTCCTTTGGCTAGGCAGACTAAACCTAGAAAATCTGAGGATAGATCAGCTGTTGATGAAATAGCTACTAGGACTTTGAAGCAAATCCTTATGCCTGCACTTAAGAAGTCTTCAATAGGTAAGGATGAGATGGATGATGCTAGAAAGTCTAGGAATTCACCAATTAAACGTGACTCTGATGATACTAGAAAAACAAGTAAGACTGTGGACACTAGGACTAAAATTGATTCTGTAGGTACCGATAAAAAGGTAGATACAAAGAAAAAGGTCAAGGTCCTTTCTTGTTTTGCGTGTCATGAAAAAGGTCATGTTTACAGTGTTTGTCCTAATAGACCTCGGAGATCAGGTTCTCCTTCAAAGGCTTCAACCTCGGAAGGAAAAAGAGGGTTGGGTAATGATAAACTGGTTAATGAGACTAAAGTTCAATCTTCTCCAAAACCTTTTACTATACCTCAACGAAGAGAATCTTCACCAAAAGGTCTTACAGGAAATGTTCATAGGAATTCAACTCAGAAAAGGAAAGTATCTCCTGAATCTAGGAGTATATCACCTAGAGAAGATAGATTCACGACCCCCTCTGGGAGTTCGAGTCAGTCTCAAAGTTGTAATTCATTTTATGACCGGGTTCATTCAAGTGTTCGACCTTCTTTTGGCCCCCATTCTCCTAGAATTTCTCCAACGAGAGGTCCGAAGACTTCTCCAGTGAGAAGACAAGAGGAGAAACGTGTTCCATCCAAGGCTTCTAGCAATGGATATTGGACTGAACTTCTTCTCAAGGATGAGAAGGGACGACCCAAACCAATGAAGGTTTGGGTCCCACTCGAAAACTAACTTTTCTCATTTTATGTGCAGGGAGTTCCTAGGAAACCAATTCATTTGTGGTATCTTGACAGTGGATGCTCCAGGCACATGACAGGGGACAAGAAGCTCTTGTCCAATTATGTTGATATACATGGGTCATACGTTAGTTTTGCTGGATCCAAGGGCGGCAACATCACCGGTCAAGGAGATGTCGTCAATGGACAACTTACTCTAGAACGAGTAAACTATGTGGAACAACTTACTCATAATCTTATGAGTGTCTCACAGATCTGTGACAAGGGCAACAATGTTCATTTCACAGAAAAGGAGGCATTCATCTTGAAGCCGGGTTTCGTTATTCCTGAAGAATGGATTATGCTCAGAGCTCCTAGGAAGAGAGACATCTATGGTTTAGTTTTAGGTGTTGATAATCCAAAGGAGCCACTTTGTTTGTTGAGCAAGGCCAATGAGTCGGAATCTCTCCTATGGCATCGAAGAATGGGACATATCAACTTTCGGAAGATGAATGAACTTATCAGTCTTGAATTAGTTGAAGGTGTTCCGGTAAAGAAGTTTGGGATGGAAGATAAATGTGTACCTTGTTTGAAAGGGAAACAACATAAGAATCCCCATAAATCCAAGGTGCAAAATTCTATTTCCAAACCATAGAATCCCCATAAATCCAAGGTGCAAAATTCTATTTCCAAACCATTCGAGTTACTTCATATGGATCTCATTGGTCCTGCTAATAACTTTGATTATGATGGTGTTTTCACTTCTTTTCGTGGTCCTGTTTCTTTTACAGGTGTTCCGATTGTAGAAGATGTAGTTACACTACATGATCCAATTGATGGTGGACCGGTTCCTGTTTCCACTCCTGCTTCCTCTCCATTCGTTGAGCCTGCTTCCAAATCTGGTGAATCAAGTGGGACAAAAGAAGCAGACTCTACTTTAGATACTGCTCCTAAAAATCTTACTGATCCTTTACATATACCGCTACCTGATGATCCCTTCTATGATACTGATGACACGGAAGGAGAAAATCAGGAAGAGCCCAAAACTCCAGAACATCATGTGCAGACAAACTTGGGAAGTGATCTTACGGTCGATAAGGTTCCTCAGACAAGAGTCAACAAGGATCATCCAGTAGATCAAATTATTGGTGATGCCTCTGCCTCTACTCGCACGAGGAATCAGCATAAGCAAATGTCAAGTATGTTTGCTGAGGTTAAGAATACTGGGGCGATTACTTGGTACTTGTACTATTGCTTCATCTCTCAGGTTGAGCCTAAAAATGTTGGTATGGCTCTTAAAGATCCGTCATGGGTTGAGGCGATGCAAGAAGAATTGGCTCAGTTTCGGAAGCTTGATGTATGGAAGTTAGTTGACTTACCTCATGGTGAATCTCCTTTGTCTACGCGATGGGTCTTTCGTTGTAAAAAGGATGACAAAGGTGTTGTTACTCGCAATAAGGCTCGGTTGGTAGTTAGAGGATTTGAGCAACAAGAAGGTTTTGATTACGATGAGACTTTTGCACCTGTAGCTAGACTAGAAGCTATTCGATTATTTCTGGCTTTTGCTAGCTATCAAGGTATAAAGGTGTATCAACTTGACGTAAAGAGTGCCTTTTTGTATGGAGAAATTCGAGAAGAAGTCTATGTAGATCAACCTCAAGGGTTTGAGGATCCAGATTTTCCCAATAGAGTATATCGTCTTGATAAGGCTCTATATGGTTTACATCAGGCTCCTCGATCATGGTATGAAAAATTGTCTACTCATTTGCACGAAAATGGTTTTACTAGAGGTTCTATTGACAGCACGTTGTTCATCAAATGGAAAGGGAAGGACTACTTGCTTGTACAGGTTTACGTTGATGATATCATTTTTGGTTCATCTGATAAGACCATGTGCAAGGAGTTTGAGCAGAGCATGAAGGCTAAGTTCGAAATGAGTGCTATGGGAGAATTAACTTTCTTCCTTGGATTACAGGTGGATCAACTGAAGGATGGGTTCTTTATTCATCAAAGCAAGTATGTTCAGGATCTTCTCACAAGGTTTCGAATGACCGATGCTAAAGATGCAATTACTCCCATTCAGACTAATCATGGGTTGTGTCCTGATAAGCCTAATGATCCAGAAGTCGATGCAACTCAATATCGGGCTATTATTGGTTCCTTGATGTATCTGACGGCTTCACGTCCAGACATTACCTTTGCTGTTTGCATGTGTGCTAGATATCAGGCTAATCCGAAAGAGTCACATATGAAAGCTGCGAAAAGGATTCTTCGTTATGTGAAGGCCAAGCCTCGTCTAGGGCTTTGGTATCCCATGCATGGTTCCTTTGAATTCAAAGCTTATACTGATTCGGATTATGGTGGCTGCAGTTCGGACAGGAAATCAACGTCAGGTGGATGTCAACTTTTAGGGGGGAGAATTATATCGTGGCAATGCAAAAAGCAGACATCTGTTGCACAGTCTACCTGTGAAGCAGAGTACATAGCTGCTGGTCAATGCTGTTCTCAGGTACTTTGGATACAGCAACAATTGCGCGACTATGGTATGGATATCTCTGACTCTCCTATTTGTATTGATAATAAGTCTGCCATAGATATTACTAAAAATCCGAAAAACTTTAAAGTCACCAAGCACATTGATATAAAGCATCATTTTTTGCGTGACTGTTTTGAGAAAAAGCTTATTCATTTAGAAAAGGTTGTTACTGATGATAACCTTGCTGATCTTTATACTAAAGCTTTTGATAGACCTCGTCATGAGTTGTTATATCAACTCAATGGTATGAAGAATGCCGAATAGTTTCTCTCAAAGAACTTAAATTTTTTGGTTTTGTGTCTTTGTAGTTTAAGTCGTACATAGATAGAGTCATTAAAATACAAAAAGAGTTGTTTTAGTATAAGTTTGTACATATCTAGTGTCTGAAAATTCCAAAAACATCTGAAAAATTGGAAAAACCAAAAATATAATAAATGAAGTACGGTCGCTGCACTAAATGACTAGACGTGACGATACTTAGCTTTTAAGCCTGTTTAATCGTAATATAACTGCTCAGTTCTGTGATTACAATTAAGGATATATCGGTAGGCACAAAGTACCAAGGTTTCCTTCAATCTGAACTTAATTTATACAATGTTCTTGTGGGAAACACGTCAGCATATGGCCTTGAATATGGACTTTTCAAGTGAATTGTGCCATCCTTAAAACTTGAGAAAGATTTAGCATTTGGTTTGAGATTGGATGTGTTTGTAAACCATAGGGGGGATTCGCATGCATTCGTGTATGTCAATCTAAACAGAACAAAATGGGTTTTAGCTTTTAAAGCAACTATTAAAACCATCATGATCTCGATTGGCTAAATCAAAGTACCGAAGAATCAAGAAATCATGAAGAATAGTCAAGAAGTATCTTTAAGTAATTCTGAAGTATCAAATTGCTGCTCATCAATGAAGTTAATCTCAAAGAAGCAATGAAGAATAGCCAATTCGAATCATGCACTAAGCATCAAATGTGTTTGTTCTGACCCTTGATCGTAAGATCATTAACCATGGTGACTTTCAAAGTTGTAACGCTTATAAACACATCTGGTTAAGGACTTTAATGCTCTGTCGATTTTAAGTGTATGCTTGACTGTGGGTCACATAAGTTCGCAAACCTATAATTGTGGCATGAGTAACTTACTAAGTTACATGGTGACTGTCCTTGGCTCAAGTAATACGAAAGTGTCACAAACCATAAAGGAAACTGGAAGTACCGAGTGTTTAAGAGGACAAATATACCGGTAATCGTTGTTGGGTCACTGTTCATAACTAATAATAAGAGAATTATTTCTCACCCACAGGCTTATGTAATTGCTAAACTGATCTAGTCAGCAGTAACCAAACATCATGTAAATAATGAATAAATGATGAATATATTCAAGTTAATTAGTGTATAGCTTAGTTTATTATTCTGTTATTTTTATTCTGAGTTATTTTTATTTTTATTGAGTCAAAATAAGTATTTTCATAAGTTCTTATTGCACGAGAGATTCTATTTGAAATTCTGAGTATATGTTTTGCCGAATTCGTTAATGAGAATTCTTGATGAGGTTGTGTGGTTTGTTTCAAAAGAAGATTTTCTGATATGAACATTAATTTGTTTAAGTTTAGAAAATGATCTTTTATTGTCTTGCCACTGCGAATTCTACTGGTTTTTCTGGGTGTGTCCCTCTCATAGGCCTTTGAATTTTCTTCGAGGGTAGGAGTTTCCTTGTGGTTTTCCATTTCGAGCTCTTTACTGTGATGTGCGCATTTGAAATTGGTGTCTTCAATTTGGCAGGATAATAGAAATGATATTTTAAGTGTTTGTGAAAAGTCAAAGTTATTTGAAATCTCACAAATTTTCAGTTGGTACAAGTTAAGAATTTAATTTATAACTTGGTGACATTTTAGGGTTTGACGATGAAATGACCTCCCTTGATCTTTTGTTAGATTCATTGTTATTTCGTATTTGTTAACCCTGTTTTTGTATGATTTTAGCTTGAAATTTTCTGCATTATTCTGTTATGCTCTTAATGCGTTAATGAGTTTTCATTAAGTGTGCAGTTTTCAGGTTAAGAAGATTAAGTTGGAGTGCTGTTTTCTGCAATACATTGTTATTCATACGGATGATATCATGGAGATACGATCCTTGGTGTGTAGTGACAATAGGTGTGTTGCAGATATGAGCACGTGAAGGAATAATACATGAACGTGTTTTTGGAGTAGTTATTTACTTTAACAATTCATGTATTTAGTGAAAATAATCAATGTGATACTTGTTATTTTGAATTTTCTATCTTGACTTATGACATGATTCCGGAAATTTTATAAAGTTCTTCATTGAATTTTGGACTACTTACTGTTTGTTAGTTTTGTAGACGGCATCTGGTATGGGACTTAAGTGTTTCAAGATGGTTTGCCGTCAAGCAACTCAGTGATTAGTGAACCTTTCTCCGTCTCATGGTCATGGTTGGTAACTCTGTTTGTATGATGATTGATTATTTTCAGGATTGTTAATGGTTGATTTTAGATCATGGTGTTTTGTTTCTATTCACGATTGTAATGTTCGTTGTTTACTTACATTATGATGATGATTTTATATGATGGAACTTCATGGTACAAGGCATGAGCAGGTTGATTTTAACGAGTTTTTGCTTTGTACAGGATTAGGTAAAGGGTCGTATCATGGGAAATTAGTGATGGACAATTTGAAATTTTCTAAGTTTAAACTGATTTCTCATGGACTTGGCTGAATCTGGAATCTTATTCTAACTTCGTTCTGTTTGTTCTAACGAAGATATCACTTATCTTCGTTCAATTAGTTAGAAATTTTATGGTTCTTTTAGTTCTAACGAAGTTATTCTTCGTTTCCATATCTTCGTTTGAATAAGTTCGTGACCGGATACCTAACCCGACCCATGTTGATCCACTTCGCTGTATATATATATGGAGTTCTTTTTCGTTTTTAGGTTATCATACTTTCAAAACTTTCAAACGAAAATAACTCTTTCCAGCACCTATATCTAATCGATCCAACTCACCTTCAATCACTAGATCCTTTGATTTTTGTTACAATCAGTGTTATTATTAGTGATTTTGGTAGGTTTTTGTTCCATTTTCTTCACAAATTTCAATTTGGATTGGTTGATTTTGCTCTACTTTCACATGAACTCAATTGGTTTTTTATATATTTTTGGGATTAAATTCGTTCATGGTTTTAATCCTTTAGATAGTTGATTCTTTTGTAAAAAACGAATGGGTTTTGTGTCATTTACTCAATTCTAAAAAGTTGTGTGCAAAATCGAATGATAGACAATTATATCTTTGAATTCGTTGATGATCTGTATTACAGAGTGCTCAAACGAAGTTATTCACTTGAAAACGAAGTTAATTGCTTGAAAACGAAGATAAAAACGAAGTTAATTATTGAACACGAACTTAGGAATTAATTGAAAAAACGAACTTAAGTTTAAGTCTAACGAACTTAATGATCGTTTAATCAAACGAACTTAGTACTATCTTCGTTCAAGTTCAACTAACGAACTTAAGACCAACTTCGTACACTTTCTTCTTACGAAGTTACATTTTATTTTCGTACAGTTTCTACTAACGAACTTATACTTCGTTTCATTTGTACTTACGAAGTTAAACTTCGTTCTGTTTGTGATAACGAATTTAACGAGTAAAGTCGTACAGTTTTTAACTTACGATATTACTGATTAAGTTTATCCAAGTCTGCACTTCATTTACTTTGTCTAATTCTTATTTGTTTAGATTTTGTGATCTTATTTTGCAGAAATGGCTTTAGCTCTTCGTCAATTTGTTGGGAAGCATAATCTTGCTCTAAATCTTGATCAAGATCAACGTAATTCCGATCACTATCATGAGATGTTTGCATACATCGCTCGTTCAAGGCTGTCATTTGTGTTCACTCATTCACCAAGACTAGTAAGGCAGTATATCGATGATTTTTGGATGTCTGCTCATGAAGTTGTGGTCGATGGTCATGTTTTCGTACGTGCTACCGTCAGAGGAATCACATTCAATTTCAATGCTGCAACTCTTCGTGATATTTTGCATTTAGGTGCAGAACCAGAGGGAGCAGTAGAAATGACTTATGAGTTTGATCTTATTTGTCGATGCTTTCAGCGGATGGGTTATGTTGGTGCAATTAAACTTCCTTTTGATAAAAGTGGGTTTCAAGGAAGATGGAGATACCTAGCATACGCATTGTTGGTTTGTTTAAGCAATCGTAAGGCTGGTTTTGATCAATTATCTGCACAGATTTCGTCGCAGATGGTAGCTTTGGTCTACAATCGACCGTATCCGTTTTCAACTTACTTTTTTCAAGAGTTTATTGATCAGATGAATGCCAGAGGACGAAAAAGATTTTTGTTGTATCCTCGGTTTGTTATGGCGATTGTTCGACACTTCTGTCCAAATTTGGAATTTGATCAAGGACCACGATATGTATTACATGCATGGCCTGCTCGTTTGTTTGCTGATCTTGCGGCCAATACTAGCAACGTGGCTGGTCTTAATGATCCACCACTTTTTGGTCATTTGATTAATCCAAACTATCGTTCTCGTCTTGAGAATGATGTGTTTGTGGATGCTGCTGAAGATGATGATACAGAAAGTTCTGATGACAGTTCTGATGATAATTCTGATAGTGGGAATGATGGTGGTGATGATGGATATGATAGTGTTGAGGCTGATTCTGGAAATGAAAATCGAACGAAAGCGGTTCATGATGTTTCAGTTGAGTCTGAAGGTGATGAAGCTTCTGCGAGTGATCATTCTTATCACTTATCTCAAGAAGGTGTATCTGCTGAGCTACGTAGAGAACGTCGAAGCAAGGCATGTCATGCTTCTCCGATAGTCTCTGATATGGCTCATGATAAGGTAAATTTTGTTCATGATAAGGTAAATTTTGTTCATGATAAGGTAAATTTTGAACATTAAACCTTGCAGGATTATTATGTTTTACTTAACCAATCTTTGGATGTTTTGCATGATGTTTCTTTACAGTATGATGCAAATGTTTTACTGCCTCCTGAGGTTGCGGCTCAATTTAATCCTGAACTAGCCAGCCTTTTTGAAGATATTGATGATCCGGTCAATGCACCCAGTTCAAGTGATACAAGGGGTTCTAAAAGACCAATGGATGCTACTCTTACTTATCAAAGAGTTAAGCGTGCACGTATCACTGAAGCTACAATTCCTGATCCTCCAAGTTCAACTGCTGCTGATATTCCGATTGCATCTACAGTACCAGCTCCTTCTGAGGATTCTCCTCTAGTTCGACGTATTGAGGCTTTAGAGACTCATGTTCACACGTTGGAGTCTGATCTCTCGGATGTCCGAACTGCTCTGACCTTTCTTGTCGATTGGGTCAAGAATCAAGGGGGAGAAGTGCCTGAAGAGATATGCAGATTATCAGTGCCAAGACGTCAAGATGATGATGATGATGCTGATAATGCTGGTGATCGATCTGATTCTCGCCCAGTTCTTGACAAAGGAAAGGGTGTTGAAGTTCAGGGGGAGATAGGGGGAGATAATACTGAGGTTGGTACATCTGGTGCTGGAGAATCAAGTGCTCCTCGTGATGCTGAGGCTATTGAAGCACTTGACTCAGGTAATTCTTCAAAATCAATTGATTATTTAAGTGATGATCAAGTTGAAGCTGAAACTGATCGATTAAAGCGTGAAGTTGAAGCAAAATTTGGACATGACTATTATTCTGAAGAAAACGCATTTCATGATGTATTTGATGTCTTGTTAGATAAACAACAAGAAGCAGTTATTGAAAGAGAAAAAGAATTACAGATTCAAAAGCCAACTGCTTTGGAATCTGATTCTGATTCTGATTCAACTTATGATGTTAATAATGATTAGATGAATTGTATTTTAGGTTGCATGTAATAAGTTATGACATGTAAATGTAATATATCTTATTTCAATGCAATTGTATTTCATCTTTATTATCATGATTAATCATTATATTCTGGTGTTATTTTGTGTAATCTTATCAGATGATACAGATGATACGGAATTGCTCTTTGATGGAGATGATCTTGAGGAAGGAGAGTTTGTTCCTGAACCAGATATGAATATTTTCAAGAAACCTTATGGTTTTGATGATGTTTGGGACTCTATTCCTGAAGAGCCGTCTGTGATAGAAAGAGATGTGTTAGAATTGAAAAGAAAAGAAGTAAAGGAAAGAATGCTACAAGCTCAATTTAATAGCAATACTAAAGTTTTAAACTTTGTAGTATATGCTAAGGTTCAAGATGTATTGGTTCCTTTTGCTTATGAGATCAATTTGACAAGACCATTCAATCCAAATGAATTTCCAGTGCCTCTCAGAGATGATGATCCATCACAGGTGATTGATAGAATTGTACCTGGTCAGAGAGTTGGTGAATTTATAGTCACTAGAGATACTCTGAGACCCTCTGTGTATTGGACTCATATCTCGGACAAAAATGCTGCAAAATACAAGACAATTATCTGGAGTTGGTTTTATGATGAAGAACTGAAGTTATTCGTTCTCAAAAGACCAGAAGGTTGTCAGTATTTGGCATGGAGTGAGAGACATTTTAGAAGTTTATGCGAAGAAGACTTGCATGAACTTGGAAATACTTGGATTGTCAATCCAAGCGAGTATGGTCTTGCGGATGTAATTGGTAAGAAGCTTCGTGAAGATTTTAAGATGAGATCAAGTATGAAAGACTTAGATGAGCCGAAGTTTCATATCCAACCAAGAAAGAAGAAGAAGGTGGTGAAACCAGACAAAAGCGTTGAGTATATTCAACGAGATATCAAATGTATGATCAAAGTCCCAGCCAAGAAGTGGCCACAAGATGAGCTAGAAAAGATGAATAATTGGGAGATTGATCGAAATACTGGTGAAGCCAAAATGTATGCAGACGCACAAAAGAAGATTTTGTTGAGAAGATTATATGATCCAATGCAATTGGTCAACTTCTCAAGAAATGATCTTAGAAGATTATACGATACTGAGTGTTCATTTTTGCCGTTTTGGAATGATGAAGAAAGTCGTTATCGTAAAATTATTCAAGTGTGCTTACACGAGAATATCCATGCAAATAGCAAGAGGTTGTTATTTGATGGATGACAAGATTTTTGAAGACTAAAGAAATCGAAGATGCTGCTGTCAAGGGGGAGTTTGTTGATGCATGTTGATGTGACAACAGCAACTGAGATTTGATTATGTCTTATTCAATGCAATTGTATTTCATCTTTATTATCATGATTAATCATTATATTCTGGTGTTATTTTGTGTAATCTTATCAGATGATACAGATGATACGGAATTGCTCTTTGATGGAGATGATCTTGAGGAAGGAGAGTTTGTTCCTGAACCAGATATGAATATTTTCAAGAAACCTTATGGTTTTGATGATGTTTGGGACTCTATTCCTGAAGAGCCGTCTGTGATAGAAAGAGATGTGTTAGAATTGAAAAGAAAAGAAGTAAAGGAAAGAATGCTACAAGCTCAATTTAATAGCAATACTAAAGTTCTAAACTTTGTAGTATATGCTAAGGTTCAAGATGTATTGGTTCCTTTTGCTTATGAGATCAATTTGACAAGACCATTCAATCCAAATGAATTTCCAGTGCCTCTCAGAGATGATGATCCATCACAGGTGATTGATAGAATTGTACCTGGTCAGAGAGTTGGTGAATTTATAGTCACTAGAGATACTCTGAGACCCTCTGTGTATTGGACTCATATCTCGGACAAAAATGCTGCAAAATACAAGACAATTATCTGGAGTTGGTTTTATGATGAAGAACTGAAGTTATTCGTTCTCAAAAGACCAGAAGGTTGTCAGTATTTGGCATGGAGTGAGAGACATTTTAGAAGTTTATGCGAAGAAGACTTGCATGAACTTGGAAATACTTGGATTGTCAATCCAAGCGAGTATGGTCTTGCGGATGTAATTGGTAAGAAGCTTCGTGAAGATTTTAAGATGAGATCAAGTATGAAAGACTTAGATGAGCCGAAGTTTCATATCCAACCAAGAAAGAAGAAGAAGGTGGTGAAACCAGACAAAAGCGTTGAGTATATTCAACGAGATATCAAATGTATGATCAAAGTCCCAGCCAAGAAGTGGCCACAAGATGAGCTAGAAAAGATGAATAATTGGGAGATTGATCGAAATACTGGTGAAGCCAAAATGTATGCAGACGCACAAAAGAAGATTTTGTTGAGAAGATTATATGATCCAATGCAATTGGTCAACTTCTCAAGAAATGATCTTAGAAGATTATACGATACTGAGTGTTCATTTTTGCAGTTTTGGAATGATGAAGAAAGTCGTTATCGTAAAATTATTCAAGTGTGCTTACACGAGAATATCCATGCAAATAGCAAGAGGTTGTTATTTGATGGATGACAAGATTTTTGAAGACTAAAGAAATCGAAGATGCTGCTGTCAAGGGGGAGTTTGTTGATGCATGTTGATGTGACAACAGCAACTGAGATTTGATTATGTCTTATTCATTTATATGTAATTAATAGATTATGGACTTCGTGTTTTAGTAATGATTAATTACATGTTTTGGTGTTTTATATATGTTTATATATGATGTTTGTTATGTATGATATACAAGAACAAACATAATATATGTTAGGTTCCTTATATGTTAAGTAATGGGAAAATAACAAACGGATTACAGCTAACGAAGATAAACTTCGTTATGCTCGAACGAAGATTATCTTCGTTCTAAGGGCTGGGCTGCTAAGTTCGTTTGAACAAAGCCCAGCAAGCCCAATATCAATTGAACATATATAAACGACTGAAAACCTAAATTGAGTTAATTCAGTCGATTAAACACACACTAATCATCATCTAAGTTCGTTTGCAGTCATTAGCAAACGAAGATAGCATAATTAAGGCTGTTAACAATCTTGTTAATTAGCAATAATCTTGATAACTAATCAAACAGTTATCTCGTGAGGATTCCGCACTCACGACATAACCATAGACGATCTCGAGAGCGATCCAGAGCTATCGAGGGACTCACACAGTCCATACCAACAATCACATCAAAACTGCTTAGTTCTATGGGGATTAGGTCAATTTTAAAGGTTTTACCGGCTAATACCAAACTACAATCTATTAAATGATCTCTAGCAATATATTTTTGACCGTTTGCATATTCGACAACATAAGTATCTTTCATGGGGGTAGCTACTATACCAAAACGAGACTTAAATTCTAAGGATATGAAACTTTTATCAGCACCGGAGTCGAATAATATAAAAACATAATGATTATTGAGTATGAATGTACCTATCACAACGTTGGGATCACGTCGTGCATCAGCAGCATCCAAAGCAAAAACTCGACCTCTACCTCGGCCTCCTTGATTTCTAGCTTGGTTGTTCCCCACATTGTTCCTTACTGGAACTATAGCATTATTGTTCGGGTTCAGATTAAGTCGTGGACAAGCGGGTCGCATATGATTCTCGCTTCCACACTCGTAGCACTGATTTGGTATCTTTTCCCTACAGAACTTTGCCTGATGTCCCGTTCTTTTACAACGGTAGCAGGTAGGACAATTTCCTATATGCCGCATGCCACACTTGTTACATCTTCCGTCTGCGCCCGGGTTTCTATCAATATTCTGAGGGACCACTGCAAAGTTTCTGGCAGCTTTAAACCTCTTGCCATTACCACCATTTCCAAAACCACTACCAGAGGCTTGATCATTTCTTCGCTTGACCACCTCAGTTCCAACAGAAGAACCAACGGTTCTTTTTAAATCTATCACCATCCGATTGGTCGCACTAACTGCCGCCTGTAAGGTCATGGGGTTAAAAGCGGCCACCAATCTTCGGATGTCAGGTGACAATCCATAGCAGTATCTTTCCACTAACTTCTCCTCCGTATCCACCATACGAGGAACTAGCCTTGTCAGCTCATGAAAACGAGTAGTGTATTTCTCGTTATCCAATCCAACCATAGTATGATTCCAGAATTCACCTTCCATTTTCTGTACTTCCTCACGAGGACAGTACTTTTCCGTGAGCATCCTTTTAAAGTTCAACCAAGGTATGCTATATGCCTGCTCTCGGCCACGAGTCCTTATCTGTTCGTTCCACCATGACAGTGCGTGCTTTTGAAATTGAGCGGAAGCATATTCCACTTTGTGCTCTTCGGCACAACGGCTGATATGGAGCACTGCCTCAATGCTTTCCAGCCAATTTATTAGACCTACCGGACCCTCGGTACCATTAAATTCTTTTGGTTTACAATAAGTGAAGGTCTTGTAGTCAGTCCCGTGCAGATGCACTCGAGGAATAACCTGTTCAGCAGTAGGCTCGACATTGTTGCTATTGTCAGCCAGATGGTTATTGTTGGCATTCAAGCTTGCCGTGATCTGAGCAACTAAAGTAGGCATAGCAGCCAACAACTGTTGTGTTACAAATGCTGCCATATTATTATCCCCGCCAGTAATTGGGGTAGGTCCAGGACCAGTGTTCACCTGGACAGGAGCAGCTTCCGGTCCTTGCTGAATCACAGGTTCTTCCTGTTCAGCTGGATTGGGTTGAGGAGTTGATCTAGTAACTCTCTTGGGAGCAGCCTTCTTCTGGACCTTGCCTCTTTTCTTGGGAGCCATAAGTCTAAGACATGAACAAAAATGTCATTTAGAGATTTCCTCGTAGGAACAACAAAGAGTGTAGCTTTTCAAGATGTTTTAGATATAAGAGGATGCCAAACACAAGTCACAATTTATCGACTTACTTGAACTCATGAGCTAAACAAGAAAAGAAATATAGAACACTATACTTCTAGAATTGAAATGAGCAAGTGACGTAGTTTTGAACAAGTAGGTAAGCCAAAGAACTATCATATTCCATTCATACTAAAACTTTTTACATAATCTGACCTGTACATTTCCAAAACCTTGTGGGAAAACTACATCCACAATACAATTCATGTGGGAACTACATCCACGATGATACATTTACACAGTCAGAATGATACTATCTGACATACGTGGGAACTACATCCACCAAAAAGATTACAACTCAAATACAGAAGTATGAGTTGTTAATTGTTCTAAGGCTTACAATACGTTACTACTACAACTATTAATTACATCCTGAAAAGAACTACAACAAGCAATGCCACCACCAAGACTACTACAACTGATAGTATCCAGACCATTCTACCAATAGCTTCTCTCCCCTCCCTAGCCACAGTCATAGCCTCAGCCGCCTGCTGATAAGCTCCAGTCAACTCCTGAGCTTGATTTTCCATGCTCTTTCTGGTGCAGATGAGGGAATTGTTCATCCTCGACAGCTGCCGGCGATAATATTCCATCCTATCAGCTGCAGATGCAACTGGCATAATGACATGTGGATTGTAAGCAGGCACTCTTGAGGGACCCGCAGCATACGGATCTCCCTGAAAGAATGAAAGACCGGGTCCACTGTTGCCCTGAACTGGTGCAGAAGGACCAGGAGCATAAGGGTCTCTAGGAGCATAAAGCATATTAG
>CM067167.1:135288898-135342042 GCA_034093135.1 Erigeron breviscapus
TATTCATAAAGTTATTCATGTTTTTATGTGTAGAAAACAATATTAAACAAAAAGTATGTAATTATTTATACACAATAAAAAGTGTTAAGTTTTATAATCCACAATTTTAGATGTGGACTTTCATATTAATTTATCACACCACTTTTGTCAACAGTAACGACAATAATAGTGTGGACAAAAGTGGTGTGACAAATTAAATACGAAAGTCCACACTTAAATTGTGGATTTTAAAATTTCACAATTTTTAGTTTGCATAAAAATCTATACACTATAGTTTTACGTACATAAAAGCGTGAAAAACTTTTATACTTTTGTCACGCTAACTAATAGTGTGGATAATTGCAATATCATTTGTAGTATGACTCAAAGTAAACTAACTGTGCGAACTTATGTTAATCTATACTACTATATAAAGCTTCATTTTTTTTCCTTTTCTTAAATTTGATATAGTCAAAATGCCCTTTACCATTCAACACACCTATCACACATGGTATACCAAAAATATCTTTAATGAATAATTTACAACAATTATTTTTAATTCTTAAAATAACTAAACTACCTCTCTAGTACATCAATTACTTATACATAAATAACTTACACTACTCACTACCGTGGTCACCACTAATCGTCATTGCCGCTACCAGTCACCACTGCCGCTATAACTAACGTCGTCGCATCGTACTGGCATGAGTCTATAGAATATTAAGTTAACTGATAAATATGAAACTTAAAAAAAGTTAAAACGTTTAATCAAATTTTTTAAGAAAAGTTTTCATTAGATGGTAAGTTGTCAATAGCTTTTATATTGATAAATAAGTTTAACTCTTCTCTATCTCTATATATATAACTAAGAGAGGATAGATTAGGGCTAATGTGACTATTTTGTTTGGTTGTCAAGTCAACTTTTCGCTTATGTGTCATTTTATGGTATTTTTTGTATTTTTTAAATATAATGACAATTAAATCTATACCTTTTAGTGCTCATGTGGCACTTCATTCGACACATCATCATTAATGTTTTTATCAATTTTAAATAGCAAATTAAAAGGACAAAAACAAAGTTAGAACCCATGACCTCTAACTTATAACATTATTCACAAATCACTTGATCTAACTTAATATTTGTTTAGTTTTTGAAAATTATACTATAATTGCGTTCAACTCTCAACCGTCTAATTGGTACGATTATGTCATTGATAAATTTGTTTCAAATATATATTAATTTAAGGACAAAACCATATTAGGTTACTTCTGCGCATTACGGGATTTCAATTATTGTGATTAGGCTTTGTTATTGATGATGTGTCGCTATATATGTTAGTTAAAAATTTTAACATATGAAATACATATTTGCTTAAAGTCAAAACCACAAATGATTCCAAAAATTTATATTAACGAATACATATATTTTATATGTGCAATAAACCGAATATCAAAAGTGAAATAAAATAATTTAAAATGAAAGCTTTTAATATATTAGTTAATAACATCAAAAAAAAGTGTGGGAAAAACTAAATAGTGGTACATAATGGTATGTGGTACACAGTTCAAGATATGACGACGAAAAAGTTGCAATATATTGGTTGGAAACCCAAAAGAAAAAAAAAGTGTGAAAAAAACCAATAAGTAACTCGTGTTTGAAACCTCAAACAATATGCGATATGACAAAATCCGATTAGTGGTTTAGGATGTGTGGTGGACGAATAGTAACTCACCACGTAAGCGGTATGATTATGTCATTGATAAGTTTGTTTCAAATATATATTAATTTAAGGGCAAAACCATATTAGGTTACTTCTGCGCATTACGGGATTTCAATTATTGTGATTAGGCTTTGTTATTGATGATGTGTCGCTATATATGTTAGTTAAAAATTTTAACATATGAAATACATATTTGCTTAAAGTCAAAACCACAAGTGATTCCAAAAATTTATATTAACGAATACATATATTTTATATGTGCAATAAACCGAATATCAAAAGTGAAATAAAATAATTTAAAATGAAAGCTTTTAATATATTAGTTAATAACATCAAAAAAAAGTGTGGGAAAAACTAAATAGTGGTACATAATGGTATGTGGTACACAGTTCGAGATATGGCGACGAAAAAGTTGCAATATATTGGTTAGAAACCCAAAAGAAAAAAAAGTGTGAAAAAAACCAATAAAGAACTCGTGTTTGAAACCTCAAACAATATGCGATATGACAAAATCCGATTAGTGGTTTAGGATGTGTGGTGGACGAATAGTAACTCGCCACGTAAGCGATTACTATTCATCCCGTTACTGTTCATGATTCAATCCTTATTAATAGAGTTAATTACACGAATCGTCCTTGTGGTTTGACAAAACTTGCAGGTTTCATCCCTAGGTTCCACTAATTACGGTTTTCGTCCCTGAGTATGGATCCCCGTCAACACTTTTGGTCCACGATGCTAACGTTTATTTAACAAGTAGTCACGTGATTTGCACACGGTGGGTAAAATGGTCTTTTTCTTTGTCACAAGGACCAAAAGTGTAATTAATTATCACCATCATCTTCACATTCATCCATTTCCAACTTAATCCAGATCCAAAATCAGCATCATCATCTTCATATCCACCCATTTTCATATTCAATCCAAAACCAAATCAAACTTTATTCAGAATGAGTAGTGGTTGTGGTTTCTTCGCTTCATTTTTTGGCAGTAAAATTGGTGGTGGTATATATAAATATAGAGAAAGTGAAGATAAAGAGTGATATATGTATAGATTTAGGCATAGATATATATACTTACATATTTAGGTTTATGGATTTGAATATGATTTTTCTCTAGATTTGTTGTTATTGATTTTGATTTTCTCTAGATGTGTTGTTGTTGGTGGCTTGCTATATACATACAGATCTGGTATCATGGAATCAAACAAAAGTGAGAAAGACAATATAGGTGAAAAGACAGATATGCCCTCATGTGCAGAGCACGTTTGGTTAAATTAAACGGACGTTAGCATCGTGGACCAAAAATGTTGACGGGACTCCATACTCAGGGACGAAAACCGTAATTAATGGAACCTAGGGATGAAACCTGCAAGTTTTGTCAAACCACAGGGACGATTCGTGTAATTAACTCTTATTAATATAAGGATATAATGCGGTAAGAGGCGTGACTTAAATGTAAATGTAAAATTGTTGGAAACAGTCAAAATCAAGTCATACTCGACAAATTAAAGGTAATTTAAAATTGTAGCATAATTGTATTTTGGAAGAAAAACTGTATGTAGTATGACTATGTTATTTGTTGATCTTGTTTAAGTCGGCAGTTATTTGACTTATTGACTATTTCTAATTTTCTATGGATGCTTCGTTCAATATCTTGACTTTCTATTGCAAGAAGAATAACATGCATGCAGACAATACTTTTGTTGCTAAATACCTATAATATCCTTTAAAAAACTAACGATTAGAGTAAGTAGATAAGTTTAATTTGGATCGAGTGACTTAAAAAACCCATTTTTAACCATGTTACAGTTTGTTTTTAGTATAATCTTTTTCAATCCACGCACAAAAATTGTTAAAAATAATTAGTTTTCTCGCGGGCTCTAATTTCCTTTACGAATTGTGAGAACGTAGATAATTGGTCACTGGTGGTTTATAGCTAATGGTTCAATTCAACTGAAGGTTTGAAGTTTTTTAAAAATGTTGTTGTCATATACCGAAAAAAAAAGAGAGAAAAAAGATAAAGCCGATTAGCCTATTCATATCATCTTTGTATAAAAATTAATCAAAACCGGTTAATCTATCCTGTTATCCATATCAATATATATATAGGAGTAACCGCTATATGGCGGAAATGGTTACTCCTACATTGGTTTAAGTTTCTTTGAGCTTTAAACATGAGTTTATGAAGTAATCTTTGAAGTTTAGGGCCATTAAACATTCATAACAAATATACTGGTTTGTTAATCTTAAAAAAATTTAACTTTGCTAGTCATCATGTATACAATTAAGCTAAGGTGATAGTTTGTAAGGTATAATGTCAGACAAATTAGTTTTCATGCAATTAACTAAACATGCTCTAATTATCATAATCACATTTTAACTAAGAAGGATGTTGATCTAAATTTTGACGTAGGTCTTCTAAAAAGCCTTTGTCTAAACATACCAATGTCTTAGACGTGGATGTAGACTAAGGTATAGAGAGGATTAACATTTGTATATTATATAACTGGTTTTTTATTACTCGTGCTGGATAAGAATACAAGGACAGTACTCATTTGAATAGACATACAAAGAAGTGGAAGTACATAAAAAGGAAAATAAAAGAAATCGATGGGCTGGAATTGCATTGTTGACCCAATAGACATTGACTGTTTGATTTGGGAGATAATCCCTTCCACAAATAGTTGGTCCCTAAATAATTGCCAATATTTTTCATTTTAAACAATGACAAAATAAATAAATAATTGCCAATATTTTTCATTTTAAACAATGACAAAATAAATAAATAAAAAATAAAACCAACCCAAAAGAAACAATGGCTTAACAACTAATTGATGCATCGGATGCATCCCTAAGGTCTTTTTAGATGCATCATGTCTTTAATTTGACTCTTTAAAATGACAAATATGTGGTGTATTTTTCCAAATGTTTCTCTATTTTTTGACCTTACGAGAATGAGTGGAATTGACAATGTCTCACCCTTGTATGGTGAGATTCCCTGATCTGCGCCTGATTGTTAACAAAGAAAAAATGAAATATGATAAAAACATATGGTGAACCAAACGTGCCCTAATAGTTAATAATTTCCATGTTTGGCTGATATCCGGAAACATGCTCACATTCACATGTACCAAACCATCACGAATGATTAACATGCTGATAGCCGAGTGACTTGAGAAACAAGAGTTATATATTCTGTAATCATCATGTTATTATTTACCAATAAATCCAACAAAACATTCGTATAATAACTTTTATGTTAAAAGGTATGTAAAACTCAAACTATGTATTTTGATTATATAAGTTTTCTTATTTTGTTGCATAAGTATTATTGCAGGTAAGTTGAGGGACCAGTTATGCAATTTATCTAAAGTCAAGAAGTTTGGACTAAAAGAGACAAGAGAAGAAAGAAGAGGGACTGAAGATAAACTGCCTTGCCTATATAAACGAAGAGATGAAACCCTATCTTTTAGGGTTTCATAATATATCTGCATATCTATATCTATCTGTCTCTATATATTCGTTTTATATATTTTCTGTATAATTGATTCGATCATCCTGATCGATCAATATTCTTATTGATCTAAACTATTCGTTTAGATCAATCATCTTATTGTATTGAATCTATAATAATAATTTCATAGTTGGCTCCATTAATCGGGCCGACTGATCTTATAATTAGGTATATTTCTTGTTAATCTCAAAATCGTTCATGGTATCAGAGCCAGGTTCTCTGATTTGATTATTGTGATCCGGTTGTTTATTTAGGGTTTTTAATTTTGGGGCGTATTTCATCTCGAAACCCTAATTTCTAAAAACCCTAATTTGTGTCGATTCGTTTCCGCTGCAGATTTAGATCCTGATTTTCTCTTTGACTCAGCGAATCAAAGAGGGATTAGGGTTCTTATTTCAGATCCTGATTATTTCTTTGACTAAGTGAATCAAAGAATAATTAGGGTTCCTCTACCTTCCATCCGATAGCACTGTAACACCTCTCTTTACTTTTCTGTTCTATTTTTGTTTATATAAAAAAGGTTTTTTAATCTAATTCTCATAAAAGTATTTGTGTTATCCTTGACCTGCCTCCTTGAGAGGTACGGAATCCTGTCACTGGCACTTATACGAGATTAGATTCTTATTTTTTCAATTAAAAAATATTTTTTATTAATATTTCTTTATTGTTCTTCTGTTTTGTGTTTGTCTCTAGAAATTGTCTGATATTATTGTTAATTGTGTGATCTTATCTGTTTTCTTCTATATTTGTGATTTGTGTGTTCTTGTTAAATATCTGTCATCATGCCTGATGAAAATGTGCCTCCTAAAACTGGTAGTTCTGATTCTAATGAAACTTTAATTAGTAAGTTGGATTTTAGTGATCCTCTCTATTTGCATCCAAGTGACACTTCTAATACACCTTTGATTAGTTTCAAGTTAAAAGGGAACAGAAAACTATGAGTTGTGCTTTAAAATTGGCTCTTGAAACTAAAAATAAAGTGTGCTTTATAGATGGATCTTATGAAAAACCAATTGATGATGATGTGCTTGCAAATCAATGGGATAGATGTAGGGCTGTTGTGCTTTCTTGGATTCTTGGTTCTATCTCTGAAGAATTGTATCTAGGACAAATTTTTTCTACTAATTCTGCTGTTGTGTGGAAAGAATTGAAAGAAACTTATGATAAAATTGATGGTTCTGTTACTTTTAATCTACATTTGAAAATAAATTCATTAAAACAGAATGGCATGCTTGTATCTGAGTATTATCATAAGCTTAACTCTCTATGGAAACAGTATGATGCTTTGATTAAATTGCCTGCTTGTACATGTAAAGCTTCAAAAGAATTTGTGAATCATAATAATTTGATAAAATTAATGCAATTCTTGATGGGTCTTGATGATATATATGCTAATGTTAGAAGTATGATTCTTACTACTGAACCTCTGCCAAATGTGAAAACTGCTTTTGCTTTGATATCTAAGGAAGAATCACATAGAGGGGTAGGTAATACTACTAATGTGCATAAAAATCAATCTACTGCTTTTGTGTCTAAGTTTGATATGAAAAAGAAACTTGCTAGCAATATGAGAGGTCCTAATCCTAATTTGAAATGTACTCATTGTGGTTATCTGGGTCATACTATTGATAGATGTTATGAGATTCTTGGTTATCCTGTTGGTTTTAAGAAAAGACCTAATTTTCAAAATAGTAAATCTGTTACTTCTAATAATGCTGCAAGTTCTTCTAATCAATGTGTGCCTAGTTCTTCTTCTGCTCCTATGTGTTTTACAAATGAACAGATAATAAAACTCATGAGTCTTATCAATGAAACACCTTCTGCACCTCTTCCACCACCTTCTCATGCCAATATGGCAGGTAGTTTCTTCAATGCAAATGTGTTTTTTAATGAAAACTTTGAAAAATTTATAGTTGTTTTACTAGTATAATGGAAGCATTAGGTTGGATCATTGATAGTGGTGCTAATCAACATATGAGAGTATCTGATAAAAATATGTTTATTGTTGTTGACATTTCTGATCTTAATTTGACTGTTTCACATCCTAATGGAACTAAAGCTAAGATAACTAAAATTGAGAATTTAAGATTAAATGCAAACATTGTTTTATTTGATGTTCTTGTTATACCTGGATACTGTGTAAATCTTTTGTCTGTTCACAAATTGGCTAGAGATAGTAAAATGTATGTTGGATTTTCTGATTCTACTTGCTATATTCAGGATTTGATTTCAAGAAAAGTTCTGGGGACTGGTAGTTGTAAAGATGGTCTCTATTTGTTTGATGAGAATAATTTAGGTAATACTGCAATCTCTTGTAATAGCTTTGTGTGTTATCAAACTCAAAATTTATGGCATAGTAGGTTAGGACACCCTGCAGACCAAGTTTTATATGTGTTAAAAGATGATCTTAAGATAACTTTAAATTCAAAACATAGTCCTTGTGATACTTGTCATAAAGCTAAGCAAACTAGAGAACCATTTCCATTAAGTGATCATAAGTCAAAAATCCTTGGTGAACTTATCCATCTTGACTTATGGGGTCCTTATAGGGTTACAAGTAGAGATGGATATAGGTATTTTCTTACTATTGTTGATGATTTTTCAAGACCAGTTTGGGTATATCTTTTAAAATCAAAAGACGAAGTGTTTGAAAACATTACCAATTTTGTTAATCTTATCAAAAATCAATTTGATAAAACTGTTAAATGTTTTAGAAGTGATAATGGCACAGAGTTTGTTAATTCTTAGATGACAAGTTTTAATCATAATAATGGTATAATTCATCAAACCTCCTGTGTGTATACTCCACAACAAAATGGTATTGTGGAGAGGAAACATAGGCATCTACTTAATGTAGATAGATCCCTTATGTTTCAGGGGGGAATTCTTCTCAATCTTTGGTCTGAATGTGTTTTGACTGCTGTATACTTGATTAACAGGTTACCATCTAAAGTATTAGATGGAAAGTCTCCTTTTGAGTTGGTTCATGGATTTAAACCTAAACTCTTCCATTTAAGAAACTTTGGTTGTCTCTGTTTTACTACAAATCTTAATTTGAGTAATAAATTTTCTCAAAGAAGTGAAAAATGTGTTTTGATAGGTTATTCTGGTTTTAAAAAGGGTTATAAATTGTTAAATTTATCAACTAAAGACATTTTGTATTCAAGAGATGTTAAATTTTATGAAGAAATATTTCCTTTAAAACATAAAGAATCAACTGTTTTTATTAAAGAAAAGGATGATATTAATCATTCAAACTTTTTGATTTATTCTTTCCTGAAAATACAACCAATAGTTTCCAAACTCCCAATGATGAAGGAAGAGTTGGTTCTGATCATGATAACCATGCTGCAACCCCTCTTGGCAGTTCATCTAGAGCAACAAGAGGTGGAGGCACAAGTGTAGGTCATGAGTCTGATGAATTTAGTAGTACTACTTCTTCTGAGGACAATAATAATGATAATGTTGAGTTTGATCATGATATTGTTGATCCAAATAATGATCAAAATGAGAATTTAAGAAGATCCGACAGAAATATTAAAATGCCTTTTAAATATAAAGATTATGTTGTGGAAGGAAGGTTAAGTATCCTATAGAAAGAGTTGTCAATTATTCTTATCTTTCAAAAGAAAATTTCTGTTTTGTTTCTAATTTGAATAAAAGCATTGAACCTAATACTTATGAAGAAGCTTGTAAAGACTTAAATTGGGTTCAAGCTATGAATGATAAAATGGAAGCTTTATATAGAAATAATACTTGGGAAATTACTGAACTTCCTCATGGAAGGAAACCTATAGGATGTAAATGGATTTATAAAATCAAGTATAAATCAAGTGGTGAAATTGAGAGGTACAAAGCTAGACTAGTTGCAAAAGAGTATAATCAAAGAATTGGGTTAGATTATGAGGAGACTTTTGCCCCTGTGGTTAAGATGGTAACTGTTAGATGCTTGCTTAATTTGGCTGTTCAAAATAATTGGAAACTGTTTCAGTTAGATATTAATAATGTATTTTTATATGGTGACTTGTATGAAGATGTATATATGGATTAGCGTGAAGGTTATTTTGATAAGGACAGTGGTAAGGTTTGTAAACTTATAAAGTCCTTGTATGGTTTAAAACAGGCTCCAAGACAATGGAATGAAAAATTAACTCTTTCTTTAACTGAAATGGGCTTCATTCAAAGTAAAAATGATTTTTCATTATTTACTAAGAATGATAAAGATATATTTCTTGCTCTTCTTGTTTATGTAGATGATATTGTGGTCACTGGTAATAGTGAAGTTGAAATTGAGAAATTCAAATCATTTCTTAAAGAGAAATTCTTGATTAAAGATTTAGGAGAAATGAAATACTTTTTAGGAATTGAGGTTCTTAAAACTAAACAAGGTATTTGTTATACTCAAAGGAAGTATTGTCTTGAATTGTTGCATGAGCTTGGTTTATTAGGTTGTAAACCTATGAAGTCTCCTCTTGAAGCTAATACTGTTCTTGCTGCTAAACCTTCTGATAATGATGAATTAATTACTAATGTGAATGCTTATCAAAAGTTGATAGGAAAGTTAATATATCTGACCATCACCAGGCCAGATATTGCTTATTCTGTTAAGTGTTTAAGTCAATATATGCATGCACCTTTACAGTCTCATTTTAAGGCTGCAATGAGGGTCTTAAGGTATCTTAAGTCTTCACCAGGTAAAGGAATTCTTATAGAAAACAACCATGGAAAAAGTTAGTTGCTTATTCTGTTAAGTGTTTAAGTCAATATATGCATGCACCTTTACAGTCTCATTTTAAGGCTGCAATGAGGGTCTTAAGGTATCTTAAGTCTTCACCAGGTAAAGGAATTCTTATAGAAAACAACCATGGAAAAAGTTAGTTGCTTATTCTGTTAAGTGTTTAAGTCAATATATGCATGCACCTTTACAGTCTCATTTTAAGGCTGCAATGAGGGTCTTAAGGTATCTTAAGTCTTCACCAGGTAAAGGAATTCTTATAGAAAACAACCATGGAAAAAGTTAGTTGCTTATTCTGTTAAGTGTTTAAGTCAATATATGCATGCACCTTTACAGTCTCATTTTAAGGCTGCAATGAGGGTCTTAAGGTATCTTAAGTCTTCACCAGGTAAAGGAATTCTTATAGAAAACAACCATGGAAAAAGTTTAGTTGCTTATTCTGTTAAGTGTTTAAGTCAATATATGCATGCACCTTTACAGTCTCATTTTAAGGCTGCAATGAGGGTCTTAAGGTATCTTAAGTCTTCACCAGGTAAAGGAATTCTTATAGAAAACAACCATGGAAAAAGTTTAGTTGCTTATTCTGATGCTGATTGAGGTAAATGTTTATCTTCAAGAAGGTCAGTATCTGGTTATTGTATTTTTTTAAATGGAAACCTTATTTCATAGAAAAGTAAAAAGCAGTCAACTGTTTCTAGATCATCTGCAGAATCTGAGTATAGGTCTCTTGCTGCTACTACTTGTGAGATAATCTGGATCTTAAAAATCTTGAAAGATTTTAATGTCACAAACCTTTTACCTGTAAATCTTTTATGTGATTGTAAACCTGCTATACAAATTGCTGGTAATCATGTTCTTCATGAAAGAACTAAACACTTTGAGATAGATTTGCATTTAGTAAGGGAAAAAGTAGCAGCAGGTTTGATCAAACTCATTAAAATAGATTCTGAAGAGCAGCCTGCTGACATTTTTACAAAAGGATTGAGCAATAGTGCTCATCATTATTTATGTTCTAAATTAAAGCTTAAAGATTTGTTCAATACCTAGTTTGAGGGGGATGTTAAAAGGTATGTAAAACTCAAACTATGTATTTTGATTATATAAGTTTTCTTATTTTGTTGCATAAGTATTATTGCAGGTAAGTTGAGGGACCAGTTATGCAATTTATCTAAAGTCAAGAAGTTTGGACTAAAAGAGACAAGAGAAGAAAGAAGAGGGACTGAAGATAAACTGTCTTGCCTATATAAACGAAGAGTAGGGTTTCATAATATATCTGCATATCTATATCTATCTGTCTCTATATATTCGTTTTATATATTTTCTGTATAATTGATTCGATCATCCTGATCGATCAATATTCTTATTGATCTAAACTATTCGTTTAGATCAATCATCTTATTGTATTGAATCTATAATAATAATTTCATAGTTGGCTCCATTAATCGGGCCGACTAATCTTATAATTAGGTATATTTCTTGTTAATCTCAAAATCGTTTCATTTTATTAACTCAAACAACATTGAACATAGAAACCTTTGTATTCAATTCCACTTAGATTGTGCGTAATGGTTGTGGTGTGGACAAGATGGAAGGCCAACCACCCCGGGTGCCGGTGGTGGTGTCAAGCATTAGTGGGCTCGTTTCGTGGTGAGGTGGACAAGGTGGGTGTGTCCATTCTGAGTTTTGTTGGGTAGTTCTAAGAGGCGACATCAATGCATAAATAGTTTATGATGCAACCAATATAACTGTAACCATATTTTATAGTTATGATGAAATTAACTAAAATAACCGCAACAGCAAATGTGTACAAAAACCATTTTGGCATCCAAGAAGCCAGGGCCAGCTATCAGAAGATTTGCTTAAGTTCCAATATAATAACTTAACAAGAATGGGTAAATTTATTATCTTCGTGCGTGTTCTGGTCAAGCACACAAGACATCAATGTCGCTGACCTGCTTAATTATATTAAAGTCGTCGCCCCAGATAACAAAGTTATTGCAATTTCATATCCCATCTGCTAACAGCATCAAACATAAGAATTGAAAAGGTCAATTAACAATATGAACCATTATTGGTCAAAACATATCTATCAAATAATGTTTGACAGTAATCTTGTACATCTCAATTTTGGATATCAGAATATAATGTGACCTTAGTCTTTGTTCATTAACATGTTTTATGCTAATATTATTTACCATATCTTTATATAATTTAGACATAAAACATCTTTACATTAGAACCTGTTTTCAAAGAGAACCATCATCCTCTGCATTTGCCACCAATTGAACCAAAACAACCACCACCATAGCCATTAATTCGTCACTAAATCTACCGCTAAATTAATTAAAGAGCTAAAACTACTACAAGGCTCAATTCTTGAACCAGCCTCAACAGTGATTCGAGCAAAATAATTGGTCACTAATGTATCAATTTGGAAGCATAGACATAGTGTGCCTTTTCATCAGGGTGGAATAGAATTTACATATTATAAAAAAGAAGAAAAAAACGCTTTTGATTTGATCAAGTTCGGTACCTCCACAAATCTGCATCTTACTCTCCACTCATAATTATTACGTTGGTGAAAAGAATAATATTAACACAGACAGTATATTTAAGTTAAATTACTGTCCAGTGTCTACTGAATACATATGTTTATATTTAACACATATGTATAGGAATTGATTTTTGAGACAGAATTACGGAAATTATAATTGTGATTTATGAATCTTACTTACAAATGAACACATGATTACATATATATAAACAGTTAGTGTAATAATCCTAACAAACTATGTAACAAACCTTCAACTAACTCTTTAAGTTACATACCGACTCGTGAACTTATCATATGATACACAACACATAACAGTCCTTATACTATGTATTATGGGAAATGATATACGTACCACTCTTTTTTATTTGTTTATATACAAGTTTTATAGCTGAACCAGTAATGCATAAGTGTGGTAAATGTATCAAGAGTGTGTGGTAGTACCTATACCACCTCCCATATGTTACACATTCCCACAACTTTTTTTTTTGGAACGGACACATTCCCACAACTTGTTAAACATTGTTGTAATAGAGCTCTAATCTTGTAGGTAAAACGTGTTGGCTTAGAACTTCTGAATACATTCTGGACTTAATGATGATTTATATCTTCTTGTATCATCTTATTTCCCTGCAATTTGACAATGGTTATGGGTCACAAATAGCCAACTTGGATAAACAGTTGTAGTGTCAATGGCGAGGCAAAGCTAAAGTACGGATATCAACAATATGAGCATGCGAGCGGATAAATTTTGGTTTGAGTTGACCAAGTTTGATTTTGTCACAAAGAAGTGGCAGTCAATTTCAATGTGTTTGGTTCTAACATGCCGAACTGGGTTAGATAGCAAGTGAGATTGTGGATGAGTTGTTACACATTATGATGACAGGAGTAGAAAGGGAACTTGTAATTCTGAGAGTAATCAGTTGAGACATGATATTTCACAAGTTGTGTCAGCCATAAGTTGATATTCCGCATGTGTAGAAGATCTTGAGACAACTGCTTGCTTCTTTGAAAGCCAAGAGATAGCACTATTGCCTAGAAAAATTGCATAGCCAACCACAGATCTCCTTGAAGTTGGGGCAGCTGGCCCAATCACCGTCAAAATAAAAGGTTAGACCTGTTGTTTGAGGAGGAGAAATGAATACCCTGACCAGGACATTGTTTGGGGTTTACATTTCAGTTCATTTAATGTTAGTTTTTATACGTTTGGTGAAAAGAATAATATTAACACAGACAGTATATTTAAGTTAAATTACTGTCCAGTGTCTACTGAATACATATGTTTATATTTAACACATATGTATAGGAATTGATTTTTGAGACAGAATTACGGAAATTATAATTGTGATTTATGAATCTTACTTACAAATGAACACATGATTACATATTATAAAAAAGAAGAAAAAAACGCTTTTGATTTGATCAAGTTCGGTACCTCCACAAATCTGCATCTTACTCTCCACTCATAATTATTACGTTGGTGAAAAGAATAATATTAACACAGACAGTATATTTAAGTTAAATTACTGTCCAGTGTCTACTGAATACATATGTTTATATTAATCACACCTTTAAAACTCATACAAACAAAAACTAGCTAGATGATGCGTTTCGTTTTTGAGTTTAAGAAAAACAAAAATGATTTTTAATTAAGAAAAACTGTTTTAAATTTATAAAAATGTTGTACAAGTAAATACCTCAACAAAACGCAAACTAACGAGCAGTGGATCCGATCGAAAGTAGATAGTGTTGTGGTAAGTACAAGATCATTCGCAGGGACGCTTGCACTACCTAGCCTAATAATGTGTGTAATTCTACCGGTTGGGGGTTGTCACGATTTCCTATTAAACTAATGAAAATAAAAGTGAATAGAAGCCGCAACCGCTTATTCAGCGAGAAGCTTCGGTTAAATCTGAAAATTGAATTGAAAAGCAAATAACAGTAATTAAATTAAAATACTTGTTTGGCATCTCTGATCTCATGGTACGACCAGAGTAATTAACCTAATTTAAGGTTAATCAACTCATAATTTCACAGCCTCCCCAAAAACAAATTCGTCCATCATCCTCTGATGAATTCCTTAATCATGAATTCATCAATCCATCCTAAATCAATCATCTTGTTATGGGAACCCGAAATCAATAGCAATAATGCTTTATGCTGTTACAGGTTCCACAGGACGATCTGGATTCCCCGGTACGTGTTTATTACGAATTGAATCATGTTATATTCCAACATGTGGTATCAGAGACTCGTTACGAAGTTAACCCTTGATTTGATTCGTTTTCGTACCCTAAATTCGCGAACTGAAGAATGCAGAAACTTAAGTTCGTACGCTTCTTACGAACTTAAAGTTCGTTTGAACTCTAAATTCGTTTAAACTCTAAATTCGTTTGAGCTCTAAATTCGTTTAGCTTCTTACGAACTTAAACTTCGTTTGAACTCTAAATTCGTTTGAACTCTAAGTTCGTAAGGCTTATTTGTGTACGAAATTTCTGCTCATCTTCGCACTTACTTCCTCACGAACTTTATCTTCGTAAGCTATTTTCGTAAGCTATCTTCGTAAGCTATCTTCGTTGCTTATGTTCGTAAGCTATCTTCGTAAGTTACTTACGAAGATAGTTAACTACTTACGAATTTACTTTTATTACGAAGATAATTAACTTCTTACGAAGATAATCACTACTTACGAAGATAATCACTACTTACGAAGTTAATCCTTATTACGAACTTAACTATCTTCGTACCATGCTTATTTTTCATGGATTACTGATTAACTTAGTTGATTATCAAGTTCGTGCTTATGTTTTACCTTAAAGTTTAAATGGAAAAAAATGACCCTTATTTTCGGAAAATAATTTTTTCTGAGGCGTTTTTACCACAGCACTTTAAGGGAAATAAAAAATTTCCAAGCTGACCTGGCAGCTCGACCCCAGCCAGGGGCTCTGCCCCTTGGACCCCGCCAGGGGCTGCCGCCCCTTGGACCCCGCTTTCCAGGGGCGCTGCCCCCGGACCCCCGTAATGTGTGGGGGCTTCGCACTAATGTACATGGTTTCATCATTTGCGCCCAAAGGTCAAATGTGATTCTCATGTTGCGCTCTTTTTCTCTTTTGCATAATTAACACTTAGTATATTAATTCTGCCCAAAGGTGATTTAATATGTTTTGTGTAGCAAAGGGATTCTTTTCATGCCTAAAATACACGATTCTTAATTTTGTGCCCAAAGGTCAAAAGATAAGCGTTGTATTGCATGGCCTAATGCTCATGTTTGCTTAGATCTTAGTTACTTCTGCCCAAAGGTGATGTAACATCTAAGTAGAGCCTTACTTTAGCTTATTGTTTTGGTGTTTACAATAGGCTTACTTATCACTAGCTTCATTACTATAATGGTCATAGTCTTATTACTCTAAGGAACAGTACTAATAGGCCTACTTTAGTTCCATTACTCTAGAGACATTACTTAGGCTGCCTTATATAACTTATCATCTCTCTATTATTATTGAGCCTACTTATTTAGGCATTACTTTAGGAGAGATTACCTTGTCTGCATAACACGGCTGATAATGTCACTATTACTATTGGGCCTACTTATTTTAGGCATTACTATTATAATCTTCTATTGCTTGTATCATAAATTAATATCCTCCTTATTTCCACTGAAGTACCTAACTTAGGCATTGAGCCACTTACTGATGCAAACTTTGCTTTATGAAAGGATTAATTACCTCTAATTCTGTAGACCTTGACTATGTCATTCACCATAATGAACCCACTGCTTTACTGCTAACTCTTCTGCAGCTCAGAAAGCGAATTTTTAAGTGGGATAGGGCGAATCACTTGTCAATAATGATGGTCAGGAACTTCATCAATCATAGTATCTGAGGGAATGTATAAGGCGTTTGCAAGTAGCTTAAATACAAAAGAAATAGCAGTGCTTATGAACACATAATGTAAATGACTGGCATGACTCATAAGCTTAAGAGTCCTAAAAAATGGAAGTCTATGACAATTTTCTTTTGCATTTTAATGACCTCATTGCTTGCTCATTTCGACTCCTTCAAAATTAATTTTAGCGCTATGAAGGATAAATGGTTGATGAGTGAACTAATAGCAATGTGTGTGCAAGAAAATGGTCGCCTTAAGTTGGGCCAACCTTAAGTTGTTCATCTTAGTACCACTGCTAATTCCATTAAAAGGAAAGATAAAAACAGTAATAAAAACTGCAAATAAAGTTCAAAGGCTAATCATGGTGCTACTACCTCTATCATTATGTCCTTGACGAGCAATCCTAACTGCAAATTATGATTGTGCCCAGATTGCCCTAAAATCAAGGAGTAGCTAGCTAAGAAAGGTAACTTAATTTTTTGTAATTTTTGATTCTTTTATGTTTGATGTACTTATCAATACATGTGTGAGTGATTCTAGTTTTATACAAGGATTCCATGCAATCTAGAAACTATCAAATGACCAGAGAAAGCCTAGAGTTGGAAGGGTTGATCTCTTATATGTCGAAACCATGGAGACTTATGATTTACATATAACAATGGAAAGTGTATTAGACTAGTAGATACCTTATGTGTATCGAGAATTTCTCGAAACCTTGTATCTGTTTTTTTTAGTCTAAGACCTTGAAGGTTATGTAATAATTCATGGTTATGACGAGATTGCCATTACTCATAATAATGCATTACGTGGTCCTAGTTTCTTGAATGGAATGTTGTATAAGTTAGAACTAGATCATAATTTCTCACAGTCTTTGTTGTCTCCTGATATTGATGACATAACTAAAACAAAGACAAAATCACCTAAATAATTAGAGAATTCCTCCATAATGTGGCATAAATATCTTAGCCACATATCACGAGTTCGCGTGATACGACTCATAAGGATGAAATATTACATTCTCTTGACTTTAGTGATTTTGAAACATGTATTTACTGCCTCTAAGGTGAGATGGCTAAAGGGAATAAGAAAGGAGCTACTAAAAGTTCCAACTTGTTGGAAATAATTCACTCTGACGTTAAGTGGCCCCTATCCCGCATTCATTTCAGGACATGCATCATTTATTACATTCATTAACGATTATTTACGTTATATGCACCTAAATCTGATCTGAACCCTTAGAGACTTTTATTGATCTTAAACCTTTGGTTTAAAACAAAAACTTGATCGTAAAAATAAAAGTTGTGAGATCAGATAAAGAAGGTAAGTATTATGGTAGACATACTGATATTGGTGAAGCTCATGGTCTTTTCCATAACTTTTGAAAGGAACAAGACATAAGTAACCAATACACCATGTCAGGTTCTCCTCAACAAAATGTTATGTTGCTAAAAGGAGAAATAGAACCTTAATGAACATGGTGAAGAGTATGCCTTTTCAACACTAACTTACCAACTTTCCTTTGGACTAAGGCCTTAAAACAGCTTTTTATATACTCAATAAAAGTTCCATTAGAATCTGTCCCTAAGAGTCCTGGACAGGAAGGAATCTGAGTCTAAAATATATGAAAGTATGAGGCTGTCATGCCGAAGCATAAGTCTGTAACCCTAACTTAAAGAAACTGGATCCTAAATCCCTTACATGTTTCTTTATCAGTTATTAGTTTTACTGTCTTTTCTACACTACTAGCATTATTGACACGCATCATGCCACGTTTCTCAAAGACTAAGAGATCAGTGGGAGCACGACAAATCATAACTTAAGATTTGCTATAAGTACAAGAAGCGGGGGGAACCACTCGTCGGTTATTATTACTCCTCCGATAACTCCTCTTGTACTCAACGCTGCTCCTAAACTCACTGATCCACCTTCTCCAAATCAGAATCCTAATCCTCCTAATTATGATACTACTAATGATAAAGCATCTTATTAAATAATGCTAAAGCAAAGCATCTTACTATTAATGCTATTAATGCTAAAGCATCTTCCTTACTCAACCTGAAAATCAACTCAGGAGATCATCTAGGTCACGCAAGACCATAACTTTTGATGATTTCATAACTTATTTAACTGAAGTTGAGGACATTGGAAAGCTTACTGATCCTACCTCTTATTAAGAAGCCATTATTAGCGATCAGGCCACATAGTGGAATGAAGCTGTAATTTGAAAGCTCAATTCCATATAGCATAATGACGTTTGGGACTTGGTTGAATTTCTTGAAGAATCCAAACTTATAAGTTGTAAATGGATCTTCAAAACCAAATTAGACCCGAAAGGAAACGTCAAACGCTATAAGGCCATAACTAGTTGCGAAAGGGTTTTACTCAAAAGGAAGGAATTGATTATCAAGAGACCTTATCTCCTGTCTCATAAAGATTCCTTAAGGATTGTCATGACATTAGTAGCTCATTATGATTTAGAGTTACATCAGATGGATGTCAAAACCACTTTCCTGAATGGAAACTTGCAATAAGACGTATACATGTGAACCTATAATTCCAGAAGGTAAATGGCACATGGTCTGCAAGTTGAATAAGTCCATATACGGGTTGAAGCAAGCATCACTTAAAATGGTACCTTAAGTTTAATAAAGTCATAAAAGGACAAGACTTCCTAAAGAATCAAGTGGATCTTTGCACCTATCTCAAGATCAGTGGGAGTAAATTTACAATCCTTATTTTGCACATGGATGATATTCTTGCAAGTAACAACTTGGATATGTTGCATGAGTCGAAGCGTTTACTTTTTCGCAGAATGTCGACATAAAAGATCTCCGTGATGCCTCTTATGTTATAGGTATCGAAATACATCGAGATAGGCGTAATGATGTTCTGGTTCTTTCTCAAAAGACTTATATTGAACACATCTTAGAACGCCATAACATGCAGCACCTACACACCCACTATAACTCTAGTAGTAAAAGGAGACGTATGTGATTGTTTCCAAAGTCCAATCATTGAGATAAAATAGGAGCAAATGAGGATGATACCTTACTTATAAGTAGTTGGGAGCATTATGTACGCTCAGGTCTGTACTCATCTAGATATCGCTTATATCGCCGGTATGCTTGGGAGTTACTTATTTAATCCCGAATTAGCACACTGGAAAGCGGCTAAAAGGTTTTACGATATCTGCTAAAGACCAAAGACTACACATTAACTTATAGAAGAGGTGACAACTTAGAAGTAGTAGGATGTTTTAATTCCAATAAGAAATCTACTTCCGAATGTATATATTTATGGTTAGTTGGCAAACCTATCTTTTGACGGAGTCATAAGTAGAAACTGACTGCAACGTCTACCATGATGTCTGAACGTTCATAATTTCATGTCATGGGATGTTGTTAAAGAACTTAGTCCAGTGGACTCGAAAATCGTCAACTTTATTTATAGACCATTGAAGCTTTACTGTGATAACTCAGCTACCGTAACTTGCTTGAACAGTAACAGTTCAACTGGCGCTGAGATGTATCTTGATACAAAGTTTCTGTTTGTATGTAAACAGATTGAGGAAAATGTTCTTTGTATTGAGTACATAAGTACACATAGATGCTACTGGATCCAATGACCGAAGGTCTTCCTCCTAAAAATCTTCGTAGGATACGTATCGAAGATGAGGCTTACTAAAGGACCTATTATGATAGCATGTTGTACTTGTTGGTCATTATTATTATTATGTTAATGAAAATTTTCCTCCTTATTCAGATTTTGTTTGTCTATTAGTTACACTTCGAGCTCATAACAGTGTAAAGACATTAAGCAACAAAATTTGTCTCAGTCAATTGATCATTGCTTATTAGTTTTAAATTTGAGTCATAGTTTGACTAGTGGGGGTCCTGAGTTGATGTTCTTCTCTACGACTGTACTTATTGGCTATGATTTCGGTTTAAAACGAAATGAGTATTATCCCGGCCGGACTTATTAAAAGAGATAGCACTATTGCCTAGAAAAATTGCATAGCCAACCACAGATCTCCTTGAAGTTGGGGCAGCTGGCCCAATCACCGTCAAAATAAAAGGTTAGACCTGTTGTTTGAGGAGGAGAAATGAATACCTGACCAGGACATTGTTTGGGGTTTACATTTCAGTTCATTTAATGTTAGTTTTTATACGTTTGGCTGTAACGAATGAACTACAGTGTATTTGTTAGTGTTCGACTTGATTTGTTTGTTGACTAAACTTAAAGAAATGAACGTAAGCAGGTCTCATTCATGTTGTTCATTTTGTTTACAACTTTAGTCAAAAAAAAAACATCGAAAGATAAAAAAAAAAATAGAGAAAAAAGTGAAAAAATTGAAAAAAAAAAAAAGAAAAAAAAAAAAAGAAAAAAAAAAAAAGAAAAAAAAAAAAAAAAAGAAAAAAAAAAAAGAGAAAAAAAAAAGGTTAATTAATCACAAAACAAAAAACAAATTCGTCCATCATCCTCTGATGAATTCCTTAATCATGAATTCATCAATCCATCCTAAATCAATCATCTTGTTATGGGAACCCGAAATCAATAGCAATAATGCTTTATGCTGTTACAGGTTCCACAGGACGATCTGGATTCCCCGGTACTGTTGAGACATGATATTTCACAAGTTGTGTCAGCCATAAGTTGATATTCCGCATGTGTAGAAGATCTTGAGACAACTGCTTGCTTCTTTGAAAGCCAAGAGATAGCACTATTGCCTAGAAAAATTGCATAGCCAACCACAGATCTCCTTGAAGTTGGGGCAGCTGGCCCAATCACCGTCAAAATAAAAGGTTAGACCTGTTGTTTGAGGAGGAGAAATGAATACCCTGACCAGGACATTGTTTGGGGTTTACATTTCAGTTCATTTAATGTTAGTTTTTATACGTTTGGCTGTAACGAATGAACTACAGTGTATTTGTTAGTGTTCGACTTGATTTGTTTGTTGACTAAACTTAAAGAAATGAACGTAAGCAGGTCTCATTCATGTTGTTCATTTTGTTTACAACTTTAGTCAAAAAAAAAACATCGAAAGATATGATCTTTTCTATGGACCCGCGTCACAAGTATAAAAAGGTCTAGAAGGAGACGATCTTTTCTCTACATTGAAATTGCTAGAAGGCTTGAAAAATAGATTGTCTCATTTAGCAATAATTATAGAAGTATGTTTATATTAATCACACCTTTAAAACTCATACAAACAAAAACTAGCTAGATGATGCGTTTCGTTTTTGAGTTTAAGAAAAACAAAAATGATTTTTAATTAAGAAAAACTGTTTTAAATTTATAAAAATGTTGTACAAGTAAATACCTCAACAAAACGCAAACTAACGAGCAGTGGATCCGATCGAAAGTAGATAGTGTTGTGGTAAGTACAAGATCATTCGCAGGGACGCTTGCACTACCTAGCCTAATAATGTGTGTAATTCTACCGGTTGGGGGTTGTCACGATTTCCTATTAAACTAATGAAAATAAAAGTGAATAGAAGCCGCAACCGCTTATTCAGCGAGAAGCTTCGGTTAAATCTGAAAATTGAATTGAAAAGCAAATAACAGTAATTAAATTAAAATACTTGTTTGGCATCTCTGATCTCATGGTACGACCAGATTACTTATCCTAAGTAACTAGTGTTGTCCCTAGACTCACGCTACTCTTTAAACAAATTCTCGTTAGATTCACTTTGCCTAATTAACAAGTGATGTCCCTAGACTCACACTGTCCTATAAACAAATTCTCGTTAGATTCATTGTTTAAGCATTAATCACCTAAGTTTGTGTTACTAGTTCATCTTTTAATATACCCGGCTCTTAAGCCATGACCAGATAATAATTCCCTCCGGTGACCACAGTGCACGTTTCCATGTCACTGGATCGCGTCTGACATTGTTAAGCATCATGTTCAACTTATTCTAATTATTATGGTTATGGATCCCTCAGTTATAAGTGACTCACCTTTTACATCTAGTTATAGACCGACTAGTGTTTTCCATCTTTATGTATTAATCCTAGTGTATAATTATAGACCGATCATCAGAATTAAATTAATACATGCAGATATAGAACCTATAACAATATGAAGAACTTATTAACCATGGATCTACGACAAATAGTAAACACAATCCAACAGATCTAACAAATAAAATAAGATAAATAAACGTCTACATGATCACATCGATCCAAACAAGTATTCAGCCTACTAGCCTGACATTATTAAAGGAATAACAAAGTCCGAAAAGATGAAAGACATTGTTTACCAACTGAAAGTAAATGAAAGAGATAGATCTAGGTAGAAGATGAAGATCAGAAGGTGTTAGAAGCTCCAAAACCTCTTTGGAATCTGCAAAGTCGACCTAGGGTTTGTTTGTGACGGCTAGGGCTGCTGAATCGGCTCTCTCTTAGGGTTTTGAGGGTTTCTTCGACTATAAATAGGCATTAGGTCGGTTGCTGAACTGGGCCGCCCAGCGGCGCTAGGAATGGGCCCAGCGGTGCTGGGGCCTGCTGCTGATGGGCCAGCGACGCTGGCAGCTCCTGCTGCACTTCGATTTACTTCGTTCGACTCCCGAATTGCCTTCTTGTGTCTTGTAACTTCATACGCCTTCATGTTGAGTTGATTGATGCCATTTACTCTCACTCGCATCTTCCGTGAACCTGCATTTATATCGAATCCATTAAGTACCAATAGTTCCGGAATATTAACTCATTTAGACATTGAAATGTGGCCTTATAATGGGGGAATTTATCACAAAATGAACGCTCATCACATACCCCACACTTAAGTCTTTGCTTGTCCTCAAGCAAATAGTCCAAGAAAAATAAAAACAATGATGAGCGGACAACTTAAGTGTATAAGTTATTCTACTTTTTTTTTAAAACATTTCAAAGATTAGTCATGCAAAATGATTTGAGAAAGCTTTAAGACAAAATCAGTAATATATAGCTAGAGGTAAAGATAATTAGTCAATCAAAACTAAAAGTTAACCTTATATTCGTGTTAATACCTCTAAAACCGTTCTATAATTCCACATGTGCTACAGCTCAATCTTACTTCTTTCTGCTGACTAGTTAATCACTTAATTAAAGTTTGTATAGCAATTAGACCTACTAGCTACTAGCAAGGAATTTATATCTTATTATTGGTTGTACTTGTGATTCACTACTTAGATATACTCTCACACTACCACCATGCTCGCTAGCTAAACACTAAGCAGTTATACAATATTATCATCTTTAATAGTTGAGACAGCGGTGACAGGTCGGTGGTTCCCCACTCGCAGAGCGACATAACTCAACTAATGGTTAGAGTTTATACCTTACATCAAGATAGCGGTGACAGGTCGGTGGTTCCCCACGCGCAAAGCGACATAACTTTATGTGTATAATTTTACTCGTTAATAGCTCTTTGAACTATTTTATTAATCTACCGATTGTCTTTCTTAAGATTTTCTACATTTATTCATGCAATAGACATTATCAGAGATCCCAGATGACTCATATACTTACTCCGCATGCAACTAGTTCACAACAAATAGTATAAGAATTAAGGCAAAGCCATACATCTAAAATAGTTCCTACACAAGCACTTATATCATTTAAGCCCATTTAATACACCTATACTAATAACTAGACATTTCCAATTGCTAGGCATATTAAAGTCCGGTTAAGTGTGCTATGACAAACATAATCGCATACAGTTTCAGTTTAAGCTCTAATCCATTTGGAAAAATGAACAGCCACAAATCTATAGTTAAACTAAAAGTTCTAACTAACTGTTCATCTACCAAAGCTAATATTGCTTAATTATCGTCATCTTTTGTCAACTTGCAAAGCTTTTATTCTCAAAATATTTTTGACGCAAGAAAAATTTTAAATTTTTGCATGAATTAAGTAGTAGAAAACTTTGAATTTTCAAACAATTAAACCACGAGTTTTTCCTATTCCATCCCCCCACACTTAAATTGTACAACGTCCTCGTTGTACTAAACCTTACTAAACAAAAAGGGAAATAGAAAAAACAGTAAAAATATAAAGGATTAACGAAACTTCTCGGGCTTATATTCCATGAAATGTTGAAGATGGCATATGTGGAGCGACCTCGACTCATAATAATCTTCAAAGGTTGAGTCGACTCCGTTTGATGGCGATCCATTGTTGCTTCTCCATCTTCTTTTCTTTTTGGTATTTTCCGATTTTTTGATTTTTTTTGGATTTTTGGGTTTTTCTGATTTTTTTGGATTTTTCGCGATCTGGTGTGCGGGCTGGAGTCTGGAGCGGCACTGGTGGTGTAGTAGCGGCGCTGGATTTGTTCAGATACAAACCAGCGGCGCTGGGCTTCGAATGAGGGGCGTTGGGATGCCCAGTAGCATTTCCAGCGGCGCTGGAAGTGTAGTAGCGGCGCTGGTGCCTTGATGGGTTGTTTTTGTTTAGTGTTTAAATTTATAAAAGTTGTACAAGTAAATATCTCAAAACATACACACCTTAACGGACAGGGGACCCAATCAGATGTAGTATAGTTAAGTGATAAGTACATGATCGTTCGCAGGGACGCGTTGCTTTACCTAATCTAGTAATACGTGTAATATTAGCGGTTGTGGGGTTGTCACGATTTCCTATTAAACTAATTAAAATACTGAAAAGTAAATAGAAGCCGGAACCGCTTATTCAGCGAGAGGCTTAGTCTGAAAATAGTTTGAAAAAGCAAATAACAATAATTAAATTAAAATACTTGTTTGGCATCTCCGATCTCATGGTACGACCAAATATCATTCTACCTACTTGCTAGACTGTTGGAAACTTAATCACGGCTCAGATTCTCGTTAGATTCACTTTGCCTAATTAACAAGTGATGTCCCTAGACTCACACTGTCCTATAAACAAATTCTCGTTAGATTCATTGTTTAAGCATTAATGACCTAAAGTTTGTGTTACTAATTCATCTTTAAGTTACCCGGCTCTTAAGCCATGACCAGATAATAATTCCCTCCGGTGACCACAGTGCAGGTTTCCATGTCACTGGATCGCGTCTGACATTGTTAAGCATCATGTTCAACTTATTCTAATTATTATGGTTATGGATCCCTCAGTTATAAGTGAATCACCTTTTACATCTAGTTATAGACCGACTAGTGTTTTCCATCTTTATGTATTAATCCTAGTGTATAATTATAGACCGATCATCAGAATTAAATTAATACATGCAGATATAGAACCTATAACAATATGAAGAACTTATTAACCATGGATCTACGACAAATAGTAAACACAATCCAACAGATCTAACAAATAAAATAAGATAAATAAACGTCTACATGATCACATCGATCCAAACAAGTATTCAGCCTACTAGCCTGACATTATTAAAGGAATAACAAAGTCCGAAAAGATGAAAGACATTGTTTACCAACTGAAAGTAAATGAAAGAGATAGATCTAGGTAGAAGATGAAGATCAGAAGGTGTTAGAAGCTCCAAAACCTCTTTGGAATCTGCAAAGTCGACCTAGGGTTTGTTTGTGACGGCTAGGGCTGCTGAATCGGCTCTCTCTTAGGGTTTTGAGGGTTTCTTCGACTATAAATAGGCATTAGGTCGGTTGCTGAACTGGGCCGCCCAGCGGCGCTAGGAATGGGCCCAGCGGTGCTGGGGCCTGCTGCTGATGGGCCAGCGACGCTGGCAGCTCCTGCTGCACTTCGATTTACTTCGTTCGACTCCCGAATTGCCTTCTTGTGTCTTGTAACTTCATACGCCTTCATGTTGAGTTGATTGATGCCATTTACTCTCACTCGCATCTTCCGTGAACCTGCATTTATATCGAATCCATTAAGTACCAATAGTTCCGGAATATTAACTCATTTAGACATTGAAATGTGGCCTTATAATGGGGGAATTTATCACAAAATGAACGCTCATCACATACCCCCACACTTAAGTCTTTGCTTGTCCTCAAGCAAATAGTCCAAGAAAATAAAAACAATGATGAGCGGACAACTTAAGTGTATAAGTTATTCTACTTTTTTTTTAAAACATTTCAAAGATTAGTCATGCAAAATGATTTGAGAAAGCTTTAAGACAAAATCAGTAATATATAGCTAGAGGTAAAGATAATTAGTCAATCAAAACTAAAAGTTAACCTTATATTCGTGTTAATACCTCTAAAATCGTTCTATAATTCCACATGTGCTACAGCTCAATCTTACTTCTTTCTGCTGACTAGTTAATCACTTAATTAAAGTTTGTATAGCAATTAGACCTACTAGCTACTAGCAAGGAATTTATATCTTATTATTGGTTGTACTTGTGATTCACTACTTAGATATACTCTCACACTACCACCATGCTCGCTAGCTAAACACTAAGCAGTTATACAATATTATCATCTTTAATAGTTGAGACAGCGGTGACAGGTTGGTGGTTCCCCACTCGCAGAGCGACATAACTCAACTAATGGTTAGAGTTTATACCTTACATCAAGATAGCGGTGACAGGTTGGTGGTTCCCCACGCGCAAAGCGACATAACTTTATGTGTATAATTTTACTCGTTAATAGCTCTTTGAACTATTTTATTAATCTACCGATTGTCTTTCTTAAGATTTTCTACATTTATTCATGCAATAGACATTATCAGAGATCCCAGATGACTCATATACTTACTCCGCATGCAACTAGTTCACAACAAATAGTATAAGAATTAAGGCAAAGCCATACATCTAAAATAGTTCCTACACAAGCACTTATATCATTTAAGCCCATTTAATACACCTATACTAATAACTAGACATTTCCAATTGCTAGGCATATTAAAGTCCGGTTAAGTGTGCTATGACAAACATAATCGCATACAGTTTCAGTTTAAGCTCTAATCCATTTGGAAAAATGAACAGCCACAAATCTATAGTTAAACTAAAAGTTCTAACTAACTGTTCATCTACCAAAGCTAATATTGCTTAATTATCGTCATCTTTTGTCAACTTGCAAAGCTTTTATTCTCAAAATATTTTTGACGCAAGAAAAATTTTAAATTTTTGCATGAATTAAGTAGTAGAAAACTTTGAATTTTCAAACAATTAAACCACGAGTTTTTCCTATTCCATCCCCCCACACTTAAATTGTACAACGTCCTCGTTGTACTAAACCTTACTAAACAAAAAGGGAAATAGAAAAAACAGTAAAAATATAAAGGATTAACGAAACTTCTCGGGCTTATATTCCATGAAATGTTGAAGATGGCATATGTGGAGCGACCTCGACTCATAATAATCTTCAAAGGTTGAGTCGACTCCGTTTGATGGCGATCCATTGTTGCTTCTCCATCTTCTTTTCTTTTTGGTATTTTCCGATTTTTTGATTTTTTTTGGATTTTTGGGTTTTTCTGATTTTTTTGGATTTTTCGCGATCTGGTGTGCGGGCTGGAGTCTGGAGCGGCACTGGTGGTGTAGTAGCGGCGCTGGATTTGTTCAGATACAACCAGCGGCGCTGGGCTTCGAATGAGGGGCGTTGGGATGCCCAGTAGCATTTCCAGCGGCGCTGGAAGTGTAGTAGCGGCGCTGGTGCCTTGATGGGTTGTTTTTGTTTAGTGTTTAAATTTATAAAAGTTGTACAAGTAAATATCTCAAAACATACACACCTTAACGGACAGGGGACCCAATCAGATGTAGTATAGTTAAGTGATAAGTACATGATCGTTCGCAGGGACGCGTTGCTTTACCTAATCTAGTAATACGTGTAATTTAGCGGTTGTGGGGTTGTCACGATTTCCTATTAAACTAATTAAAATACTGAAAAGTAAATAGAAGCCGGAACCGCTTATTCAGCGAGAGGCTTAGTCTGAAAATAGTTTGAAAAAGCAAATAACAATAATTAAATTAAAATACTTGTTTGGCATCTCCGATCTCATGGTACGACCAAATATCATTCTACCTACTTGCTAGACTGTTGGAAACTTAATCACGGCTCAGATTCTCGTTAGATTCACTTTGCCTAATTAACAAGTGATGTCCCTAGACTCACACTGTCCTATAAACAAATTCTCGTTAGATTCATTGTTTAAGCATTAATGACCTAAAGTTTGTGTTACTAATTCATCTTTAAATTACCCGGCTCTTAAGCCATGGCCAGATAATAATTCCCTCCGGTGACCACAGTGCAGGTTTCCATGTCACTGGATCGCGTCTGACATTGTTAAGCATCATGTTATATTCATCCTAATTACTATGGTTCTGGATCCCTCAGTTATAAGTGAATCACCTTTTACATCTAGTTATAGACCGACTAGTGTTTTCCATCCTAGCATATTAGTCCTAGTGACCATCAGAATTAAACAAATATATTCGGATATAGAACCGATAATAATATGAAGAACTAGTAAAACATGGATCTACAATAAACAGTAAAACACACTCCAACATATCTAACAAATAAAGTAAAATAGATAAACGTCTACATGATCACGTCGATCCAAACAGTATTCAGCCTACTAGCCTACCATTATTAAAGGAATAACAAAGTCTGAAAAGATGAAAGACATTGTTTACCAACTGAAAGTAAAATAAAAGAGTAGTTCTAGGTTGACGATGAAGATCGGAAGGTGTTAGAAGCTCCAAAACCTCCTTGGAATCAGCAAAGTCGACCTAGGGTTGAATGTGGGCGGGTAGGGCTGCCGAATCGGCTCTCTCTTAGGGTTTTGTGGGCTGTTTCGGCTTAAATAGTCATTTGAGTCGATTTGCTGAATTGGGCTTCCCAGCGGCGCTGGTCTTGGGCCAGCGGCACTGGCAAGGTGCCAGCGGCGCTGGCAGCTCCTGCTGCTTCTCGTTTTGCTTCGTTCGGCTCCCGAATCACCTCCTGCTGCTTCTCGTTTCGCTTCGTTCGGCTCCCGAATCACCTCCTTGTGTCTTGTAAGTTCATAGGCTTCATCTTGAGTCACTTGATGCCGTTTACCCTCACTCGCATCTTCCGTGAACCTGCATAAACATAGAATCCATTAAGTACCGATAGTTCCGGAATATTAACTCATTTAAGACATTGAAATGAGGCCTTTCGATAGGGGTTTTTATCACAAAATGAACGCTCATCATATACCCCCACACTTAAGTCTTTGTTTGTCCTCAAGCAAATAGTCCAAGAAAATAAATCAATGATGAGCGGACAACTTAAGTGTTCAAGTTATTCTACTTTATTAAACATTTGAAAGATTAGTCATGCAAATGATTTGAGAAAGCTTTAGACAAAATCAGTAAGCTATAGCTAGAGGCAAGATAATCAGTCAATCAAAACTAAAAGTGATACGTCCCAAGGTGTATCAATATACCAAAGTATATTATACACAGAACAGTTGTAGAGTGGTGAATACAACTTAATTCGATCTTTACAAACTTTTTGATAAATGTTTTAAAGACTCAGTTTATATATTAAGTAAGTAAAGAACATGAATCAATAAAACAGTAAAGCAGTAAATATTAAAAGACATTCTTGCACACAGATTGTAATTTTCAATGTAATCCTTTATTAAGAAATAATCTATACAAAGAATTACAGGGTTGTTGCGGAAAAGATAGCCTATAGATATCTAAACAACCCTTTGAAATGACAAATTACAATCAACAAGTTTCTACTCAAGAGAATCAGCCCAAGCTGATCTCTAACAGACTAAGCTGTGTATAAGAGCAAAGATAACTTAGAATCTTGTCAAGAGCTTCAGGAGACAATAGATCAAGCAACTCTGAAGGATTCAAGTTTTTGAGAAAATCTGTATGATCACCTTCAGGAGCATTAATTCTTCCAAGTCTTCTCCTTTTCTTCTTGAGTGGCTCAACTGACTCATCTTCATCATCCATATCATAAGCTGTTGGTCTTGGAAGACCAGTGATATCAATCTTGAATTTAACAATTATAGCAAACTTATTTTCAATGGCTTCCAGGACTGTCTCTTGATGAATACTAGGAACACCAGTAATGATGTTATGCAATTCAACCCACTCTGTGTATCCCAAATCAAACAGTTTATCAAGATCACAAGTTTCATTGCTTTTCTCATATCCTTCTCGTTCGGCTCCCGAATCACCTCCTTGTGTCTTGTAACTTCATAGGACTTCCATCTTGAGTCACTTGATGCCGTTTACCCTCACTCGCATCTTCCGTGAACCTGCATAAACATAGAATCCATTAAGTACCGATAGTTCCGGAATATTAACTCATTTAAGACATTGAAATGAGGCCTTTCGATAGGGGTTTTTATCACAAAATGAACGCTCATCATATACCCCCACACTTAAGTCTTTGTTTGTCCTCAAGCAAATAGTCCAAGAAAATAAATCAATGATGAGCGGACAACTTAAGTGTTCAAGTTATTCTACTTTATTAAACATTTGAAAGATTAGTCATGCAAATGATTTGAGAAAGCTTTAGACAAAATCAGTAAGCTATAGCTAGAGGCAAGATAATCAGTCAATCAAAACTAAAAGTGATACGTCCCAAGGTGTATCAATATACCAAAGTATATTATACACAGAACAGTTGTAGAGTGGTGAATACAACTTAATTCGATCTTTACAAACTTTTTGATAAATGTTTTAAAGACTCAGTTTATATATTAAGTAAGTAAAGAACATGAATCAATAAAACAGTAAAGCAGTAAATATTAAAAGACATTCTTGCACACAGATTGTAATTTTCAATGTAATCCTTTATTAAGAAATAATCTATACAAAGAATTACAGGGTTGTTGCGGAAAAGATAGCCTATAGATATCTAAACAACCCTTTGAAATGACAAATTACAATCAACAAGTTTCTACTCAAGAGAATCAGCCCAAGCTGATCTCTAACAGACTAAGCTGTGTATAAGAGCAAAGAAAACTTAATGTGAAGAATGATTCTCTGGAATGCCACACATATGCAATCAAGGAATGATGCTTTTATAGGCGAAAACCCTTCTTCACTTGGTGTCCAATTCAACCCACTCTATGTATCCCAAATCAAACAGTTTATCAAGATCATAAGTTTCATTGCTTTTCTCATATCCTTCTCGTTCGGCTCCCGAATCACCTCCTTGTGTCTTGTAAGTTCATAGGACTTCATCTTGAGTCACTTGATGCCGTTTACCCTCACTCGCATCTTCCGTGAACCTGCATAAACATAGAATCCATTAAGTACCGATAGTTCCGGAATATTAACTCATTTAAGACATTGAAATGAGGCCTTTCGATAGGGGTTTTTATCACAAAATGAACGCTCATCATATACCCCCACACTTAAGTCTTTGTTTGTCCTCAAGCAAATAGTCCAAGAAAATAAATCAATGATGAGCGGACAACTTAAGTGTTCAAGTTATTCTACTTTATTAAACATTTGAAAGATTAGTCATGCAAATGATTTGAGAAAGCTTTAGACAAAATCAGTAAGCTATAGCTAGAGGCAAGATAATCAGTCAATCAAAACTAAAAGTGATACGTCCCAAGGTGTATCAATATACCAAAGTATATTATACACAGAACAGTTGTAGAGTGGTGAATACAACTTAATTCGATCTTTACAAACTTTTTGATAAATGTTTTAAAGACTCAGTTTATATATTAAGTAAGTAAAGAACATGAATCAATAAAACAGTAAAGCAGTAAATATTAAAAGACATTCTTGCACACAGATTGTAATTTTCAATGTAATCCTTTATTAAGAAATAATCTATACAAAGAATTACAGGGTTGTTGCGGAAAAGATAGCCTATAGATATCTAAACAACCCTTTGAAATGACAAATTACAATCAACAAGTTTCTACTCAAGAGAATCAGCCCAAGCTGATCTCTAACAGACTAAGCTGTGTATAAGAGCAAAGAAAACTTAATGTGAAGAATGATTCTCTGGAATGCCACACATATGCAATCAAGGAATGAGGCTTTTATAGGCGAAAACCCTTCTTCACTTGGTGTCCAATTCAACCACGTATTGATCTTCTATTGGATAACAGAGGAATATTTGATCGTGCCTATTCATAGTACTTGTGGTCTCCAAAGTACTGCCACTCATTCTTTTTCATCCAATAAGAGTATGGACATGCATATGTAAATCCTACCACTAACCTGGATCCTAGGATTCTTCCTAGTCACGTCATTTGTCCTTATCTTCAATACAGGTTGTTATCTTCACTTGATTGTCAGACACAGATTGGGTCATTTGTCAAAGCACCAATCTGCCTAAGTGTTTCCAAGCTGACTGCTAATTCCAAGCTGACTTCCACTACCAGCTTGGTCTTCTATCTTCAATCCTCCTCTTTGACTTGGATTGAATGCTATAATAATGTTGATGCAGCTTGAATAACACTTGCTTCCAAGAATTATTACAATACAAAATATGAAGCATGATCTGGGCCAGAAGCAGATCGTAAGCTGTGTCAGCTTAGTCTGACCTAGATCAGATTACAAGAACCAAAAGATTTCTAAGTGTTTAACTATCAGATTTGTCATCACCAAATTTACAATGAAAATTTGGACTCAACAATCTCCCCATATTTGATGATGACAAAACCCAACACACTTCTAACAATCAACTTACAAGGAATCAAAGAAAAATTTAACTAACAGCTAGTGACCCTTTGAATCTTTTGGGTTCTTTTTATCTGATATGAAGTTCTAACAGAGAAACTCAATTTGTACAACTACTTTTGCATATATTGAGAAATGAAAATATTACAAGATAAGAAACTATTCCCCAATCATTTCTACAGCTTCTTGTTTGACTTCATAAGAAGGGGCAATAGTCACATTCAGCTTTCTATCTAGACCCTCATTGATGAGGAACTGCTCATACCCATTACCTTGATCACTAAAATTAACACAGAATCTGTACAAGGTAAAAAGGTGCATATGTGGTACCTTCTTTAGCTCAGCAGTCCTTTGAAACACCAATTGGCCTCTTGCATTCACAAAATACATTCCATGCTCAGGTTCAGTGATGAACAGCCCACTTCTTGCATTTGAAACACCAGCGGGTAGAGACAGATCAAGATGACTTAGAATCTTGTCAAGTGCTTCAGGAGACAATAGATCAAGCAACTCTGAAGGATTCAAGTTTTTGAGAAAATCTGTATGATCACCTTCAGGAGCATTAATTCTTCCAAGTCTTCTCCTTTTCTTCTTGAGTGGCTCAACTGACTCATCTTCATCATCCATATCATAAGCTGTTGGTCTTGGAAGACCAGTGATATCAATCTTGAATTTAACAATTATAGCAAACTTATTTTCAATGGCTTCCAGGACTGTCTCTTGATGAATACTAGGAACACCAGTAATGATGTTATGCAATTCAACCCACTCTGTGTATCCCAAATCAAACAGTTTATCAAGATCACAAGTTTCATTGCTTTTCTCATATCCTTCTCTTGTGATCCTGATGCAGGGAATGGACTGTCCTCTTTTCCTTTTTAATTGACACCCAGTGATCAGTTCTGGATATCTTCTATAACGGATTTTCTCAGTCACCTTTCTCTTCTCCAGAGCTTCCCACTGATCATGGAATTCAGTACTTGCTTTCACATCCTTCATCTTTAGAGATGGTTTTGAGTGAACCACCACTTTCTTTTTGCCTTTGCCTTTTCCCTCTTTCTTTTTCGATCCCACAGCTGCAAGTTCTTCTTCATCTTCTTTGTTCAATGTTTCTTGAAGAATCTTGGCAATCTCTGGATCAGATTGGGTCTTTTTCGCATTCTCTCTTCTTCTATCTTCCTTTAGCATGTTGTATGCTACCTCAACTGTTACACCAAACAATTCAGCCTGTTGCTTTGCAGCCTCCCAATCTCTTTCTTTATCAGTTAGAACCTTTACACCACTTGAATCAGAGTAGTGTTGTCTTCACTGGAAGAAGATTCTACAAGTTTTTCTTTGGGAGCTGGGTCAGCTTGAGATGGCACAGCTTGTACAGGGTCAGCTTGGGAAGACTTTCCTTTATTATCAACTGCCACAACATTTTCCTCAGCATATTCCTTCCTTATCTCTCCAACAATATCCATCACAACATCAGTCTCCCCCTCAATTGTTTCACCCTTCTCTCCAGCCTCTTCATTCACAATTCCAACATTCTGTTCACCACCAGACTTAGACTCTGCCATTTTTATCTTAGCATCAACTTCCTTCTTACCTTCCACCTCTTCCACATTAGAACCAAACACAACCAGTCTTCTATCATTGGCCTCCCTCTCAGCTCTAGCCTTTTTCTGTCTCTCATCTAACTTCCTCAAATACTCAGCAACTTGTTTTTCAACTTGAATTCTCTCTTTTTCTTCATTGATGGCTTTTGTGAGACCATCAAGAGACTCTGTCAGCTTGATTTGATTCTGCTGCATCAAGTCAACTGCCTTCTTCACATTTTCTTCTAGAGCAGGCTGATCTTGACACAGCTTGTACAGGGTCAGCTTGGGAAGACTTTCCTTTATTATCAACTGCCACAACATTTTCCTCAGCATATTCCTTCCTTATCTCTCCAACAATATCCATCACAACATCAGTCTCCCCCTCAATTGTTTCACCCTTCTCTCTAGCCTCTTCATTCACAATTCCAACATTCTGTTCACCACCAGACTTAGACTCTGCCATTTTTATCTTAGCATCAACTTCCTTCTTACCTTCCACCTCTTCCACATTAGAACCAAACACAACCAGTCTTCTATCATTGGCCTCCCTCTCAGCTCTAGCCTTTTTCTGTCTCTCATCTAACTTCCTCAAATACTCAGCAATTTGTTTTTCAACTTGAATTCTCTCTTTTTCTTTTTCAAGTTCTTCTTGCTCAACTTCAGCAGCACTCTTCTCCCCCTTTTTGTCATCATCAGCAGGGAAAGAGCTGACTGGAGTGGCAAAGACTCCACTGAGTTTGTGATTGAGCACGTCAATTTTGACATTATTCACACAGCAGGCTCTAAATAGATCAACATAATCAGCATGGAGGGATCCAATGTTTGTTTTTACACCCTTTGAGACTTCAATCAACCCTTTCTTGAAATCTGCTTGTGATTTGTTGGCAGATTGAAGCTCTATGGTGACTTCTCTAGTGAACTTGGTTGCATTTTTCGCAAACTGACTCAGAGTGCTCTTGTTTCTCTCTTTTTCTTCATTGATGGCTTTTGTGAGACCATCAAGAGACTCTGTCAGCTTGATTTGATTCTGCTGCATCAAGTCAACTGCCTTCTTCACATTTTCTTCTAGAGCAGGCTGATCTTGACACAGCTTGTTCACCTTCTTGTCCGTCAGTTCCTGATCCTGTTGGATCTTTTCCAAGCATTTGGTCAGCTTTGAGCTCTCAACCTTATAGGTTGAAGTGAACTCAGTGAGCTGACCCATCACATCTGAAAATGAGATAGTGGCAACTTGGGAAGACTTTCCTTTATTATCAACTGCCACAACATTTTCCTCAGCATATTCCTTCCTTATCTCTCCAACAATATCCATCACAACATCAGTCTCCCCCTCAATTGTTTCACCCTTCTCTCCAGCCTCTTCATTCACAATTCCAACATTCTGTTCACCACCAGACTTAGACTCTGCCATTTTTATCTTAGCATCAACTTCCTTCTTACCTTCCACCTCTTCCACATTAGAACCAAACACAACCAGTCTTCTATCATTGGCCTCCCTCTCAGCTCTAGCCTTTTTCTGTCTCTCATCTAACTTCCTCAAATACTCAGCAATTTGTTTTTCAACTTGAATTCTCTCTTTTTCTTTTTCAAGTTCTTCTTGCTCAACTTCAGCAGCACTCTTCTCCCCCTTTTTGTCATCATCAGCAGGGAAAGAGCTGACTGGAGTGGCAAAGACTCCACTGAGTTTGTGATTGAGCACGTCAATTTTGACATTATTCACACAGCAGGCTCTAAATAGATCAACATAATCAGCATGGAGGGATCCAATGTTTGTTTTTACACCCTTTGAGACTTCAATCAACCCTTTCTTGAAATCTGCTTGTGATTTGTTGGCAGATTGAAGCTCTATGGTGACTTCTCTAGTGAACTTGGTTGCATTTTTCGCAAACTGACTCAGAGTGCTCTTGTTTCTCTCTTTTTCTTTTTCAAGTTCTTCTTGCTCAACTTCAGCAGCACTCTTCTCCCCCTTTTTGTCATCATCAGCAGGGAAAGAGCTGACTGGAGTGGCAAAGACTCTGACTCATTTTGGATCTGGGCTGGATCCAATGTTGTCCCTTTAATGATATCATCATCCTTTTAGAAGGTGATGATGGCGATTTAGGTTCAGACACAGTATGACCTTGGGAGGAGGTCTTTGTTTCAATACCTTCACCCTGTTTGGAGGGTTGGGTAGTATCATTTGATTCCTTTAACTCGTCTACACTCTTTTGGGAGAGTGCAGATGGGCGTGGTAAATTCGGCTTATCAGCTTGGGTGGCAGAGTCAGCTTTGGAACGTTCCTTAGCTTCCAATGCACTTTGGGGAACTTTAAGTTTTTTTGTTGATTTTTCAACCCCAGAAGCTGATACAGACTTCCTTTTGGATCATTGCTTTTTAACATTGTGAGGTACTAAGTCCTCAACAATGGTGTGTTGTTGCACCAAAGCATCCTGAGGGAGAATATTTGAGGCCTGTACCCCTCCTTGTGACATAGAAGGGGCATTGGCAGCCTGTGCAGACTCAGAGTGTAAGAATAGAAGAGTCTGATCAGCTTGGGGAGGAGAAGCAGTGTCACCAATGCGTTCAATACTTCTCTCCTTCAGCTGGTCATCCTCAGAAATGATGTGCAAAGACTCTGACTCATTTTGGATCTGGGCTGGATCCAATGTTGTCCCTTTAATGATATCATCATCCTTTTAGAAGGTGATGATGGCGATTTAGGTTCAGACACAGTATGACCTTGGGAGGAGGTCTTTGTTTCAATACCTTCACCCTGTTTGGAGGGTTGGGTAGTATCATTTGATTCCTTTAACTCGTCTACACTCTTTTGGGAGAGTGCAGATGGGCGTGGTAAATTCGGCTTATCAGCTTGGGTGGCAGAGTCAGCTTTGGAACGTTCCTTAGCTTCCAATGCACTTTGGGGAACTTTAAGTTTTTTTGTTGATTTTTCAACCCCATAAGCTGATACAGACTTCCTTTTGGATCATTGCTTTTTAACATTGTGAGGTACTAAGTCCTCAACAATGGGTCTTTTAGAAGCGGATTTGGAAAGAATGGATGAGGGTGTGGCTAGGGTGGCTGATGATGTGGCCAACCCTTCACCCTCTTTTGAAGGAGAAGAAGAATGAATAGATTTGGAAGAGTTTGAGGGTTCAGAAGCATGTGTACCTTGGTCCCCCTGATTGGCAGATTGAGTGTCAGACTCAGATCACGTCGAAGAAGGGACAGCTTCCTCTCTCTCCCTTGTCTTGCAATAATTAAGGTAGGTCTGCATTGCTGGGGTCAGACCCTGCGCAGTTACCTTAGGACTATTGAAAATGTTATTATTTATGGCCTTACATTCAACAGTCTGACCAGTTGCCAGACTGAAATCACTATCAAGAATAGCTTCAATAATGAGTGCAAGAATCCTACCATATGGTATGGTAAGACTCTTATTATTGACTCGGCCAACTAAGTCTCTAAAAATTACAGCAGCAAAATCTATTCTGGTCATAGTGACCATAGCATGAAAAATTTGCAATTCTAAAGCATTAGGTTGGTCAAAGCTGTCTGCCTTTACTTGTAAAGATTTTGAAATTGTGCTCAAAAGATAGTTCCATATTCCAGTTAAGTACTTCATTTTAACAACTGAAGCCAATGGACCATTATAGCCAACATCTTGTAAAACACTTTTGGCTTCAGCATGAGACACTAAACTTTCATATATATCATCAGGCATATAAGACAGCTCAAACGCAGACCTAATCCTCTTAAGAGATATATATACCTTTTTCTTACCATTGAGGATTGTGCCATAGATTGCAGGATCCCCTTCTTTGTTCTGTCCAACATAACAGCTTGCCCAGAATTCACAAAGAAGATCTTTGAATACCACCGTTGGTTGCTCAATTAACATTTTGCCAAATGGATGATGCCATAAGAATGACACCACTTCTCCATACCCCTTAGCCCAGGCAAGAGGATGAACATTGGCAGAAACGAGACTGACAATCTTGATTTTACCTGTATCAAGATCAGCAGGAACAACTACAACCTTATCTCCCACCACATATGGTGAAAGCTTGTTTACGCTTACCGGAGCTGGGTATAAGACATCAGATTCAGATGAAGAATCTGATTGAGAGTTATTAGCAGAAGGAGGAGAAACATATGATGATGCCATAAGAATGACACCACTTCTCCATACCCCTTAGCCCAGGCAGGAGGATGAACATTGGCAGAAACGAGACTGACAATCTTGATTTTACCTGTATCAAGATCAGCAGGAACAACTACAACCTTATCTCCCACCACATATGGTGAAAGCTTGTTTACGCTTACCGGAGCTGGGTATAAGACATCAGATTCAGATGAAGAATCTGATTGAGAGTTATTAGCAGAAGGAGGAGAAACATATGATGATGCCATAAGAATGACACCACTTCTCCATACCCCTTAGCCCAGGCAAGAGGATGAACATTGGCAGAAACGAGACTGACAATCTTGATTTTACCTGTATCAAGATCAGCAGGAACAACTACAACCTTATCTCCCACCACATATGGTGAAAGCTTGTTTACGCTTACCGGAGCTGGGTATAAGACATCAGATTCAGATGAAGAATCTGATTGAGAGTTATTAGCAGAAGGAGGAGAAACAGATGATGATGCCATTTGATTAATTATTATTATTTTTAGAAGAAAACAGATTTAAGAAATTTATAGAACAGTATACAGATTAGAGAAAATGAGAGAGATTGATTGAGAGAAATGAAAAAGTGATTTGGGGTTTAGGTTAAGTTTGAGTATATATACTTTATTAAATAAATAAATTATTCAAAATTAACCGTTCGAGAATTGGAGAGAGAAAGAATTTGATTGGAGGAGAGACAAGTAGTGGGGGTACTTTTTGCAGTAAAAGTCGTTGCCACTACACGTGTCAGTTACCAATTAAATAGAAAATGGATAAATAAGTAAACTAAATAAAATAATGTAAATAATAAAACGCACTGAGATATTTAATAACAAAAACAACCACTAAGCTGGGTCAGACTCAGCTTACCCTCTTTTCCTTAGAAAATCACCAAGTGTGAGGGGGTAGTCTGGGTCAGACACAGCTTACCCTCAAAATTTGAGAAAATTTTTAAGGAGTCAGATTTGTTATTACTTATCTCACTGTATCTTACATATTTAACATACCCAGCTTACTAATGAGATAGTTGAACCTTGATTCATCCAAAGGCTTTGTAAATAAGTCAGCTAACTGATTATCTGTTGGAATGAAGTAGAGTTCAACATCTTCTTTCATCACATGATCTCTAATGAAATGATATCTTATATCAATGTGCTTGGTCCTTGAATGAAGCACATGATTGTTTGAGATTGCTATGGCACTGGTATTGTCACAAAAGATTGGAGTTTTAGAGGCAGTGACACCATAGTCTTGAAGCTGATATTGCATCCAAAGGACTTGAGAGCAACAACTTCCTGCAGCAACATATTCAGCTTCTGCAGTGGAAATTGAAACTGAATGCTGCTTTTTGCTGGACCAGCTTACAAGTCTATTGCCAAGCAATTGACAAGCTCCTGAAGTACTTTTTCTATCAATCTTACAGCCTGCAAAGTCAGAATCTGAATAGCCAATTAGATCAAATCCTGAGTCTTTGGGATACCAAAGACCCAGATTGGGACTACCTTTAAGGTATCTAAAGATTCTTTTCACAGCCTTAAGATGAGATTCTTTAGGACTAGCTTGATATCTTGCACAAAGACATGTAGTAAACATAATATCAGGTCTACTAGCAGTTAAGTAAAGTAATGATCCTATCATACCCCTATAAGTTGTGGTGTCAACATATTTGCCATTCTTATCTTCACCCAGCTTATCACCAGTTCCCATAGGAGTTTTCATAGGTGAGCAATCACTGAAACCAAATTTGTTTAAGAGATCTTTAACATATTTTCCTTGGTTTTTGAAAATTCCATTTTTAGTCTGTTTTACTTGTAAACCCAGAAAATAGTTTAGTTCTCCCATCATGCTCATTTCATACTTTTTAGACATTAATTTAGAAAACTTTTTGCAAAGTCTTTCACTACTAGACCCAAATATGATATCATCTACATAAATTTGCACAAGAAGAATATCACCATTATACTTTCTCACAAATAAAGTCTTGTCTACATTACCTCTTTTGAATTTGTTAGCCAAGAGAAATTTAGACAAAGTGTCATACCATGCCCTTGGAGCTTGCTTCAAGCCATAGAGAGCTTTGTCAAGCTTGAAAACATGGTCAGGAAACTTTGAATTTTCAAAACCTGGAGGTTGTTCAACATAGACTTCTTCTTCCAATTTCCCATTCAGAAATGCACTCTTCACATCCATTTGATAGACTTTGAAGCCTTTGTGAGCAGAGAAGTCTAAAAACATTCTGATTGCTTCCAATCTTGCCACAGGAGCAAAAGTCTCATAATAATCAATCCCATCCTCTTGTCTGTAACCAAGAGCTACCAATCTTGCTTTGTTTCTGGTCACAACACCCCTTTCATCCATTTTGTTTCTGTAGACCCACTTGGTTCCAATCACAGTTTTGTGATGAGGTCTTGGAACAAGTTCCCAAACCTTATTTCTTTCAAACTGTGTTAGTTCATCTTGCATAGCATTTACCCAAGATGGATCTGCCAGAGCTTCATTAACCTCAGTTGGTTCCATCTTACTTACAAAGTTGACAAACATGCAAAAATTGCCTGTTGCTTTCCTTCTTGTTTTAACACCAGAAAGAGGATCACCAATGATTTGATTAATATGGTGACACTTTGTCCATTTAGTTACATGAGATGGAGTATTTGTAACTTGGACAACAGACTGATTCAGATTTGAAGGTTCAACATGATCAGCTTGTGGAGTGGACTGATCAGCTTGGATTGGAGTTGGAGGATCTGAGCCAGTTGGAGTGTCATTTGATGGATTCTGAATATTATTTTCAGTAGGAGTTGGATCAGCTTGCACATTTTCAAAGATTGGAATATCTTCTTCTTCTTCAATGAGTTGCTCCCCCTGAGTTGGAGCATTATTAGATCCAACTGGAGGATTAGTTGGAGGCTCATTCTCAGGTGTAGCCAGTTCTTCAAAATTGAAATCTTCATCTTCAGGAGGAGAACAGACTGGCTTTGAACAACTTTCATCAATGCTTACATTCACAGAGTTTTCAATTGTTTTGGTTCTTTTGTTGTAAACTCTGTAGGCCTTCATCATTGTTGCATATCCAAGTAGGATACCTTCATCAGCTTTCTCATCAAACTTTCCAAGATGGTCTTTCTGATTTAGAATGTAGCAAGGACTCCCAAACATTCTTAGGAAACCAATTTCTGGTTTTCTCCCCCTAAGAAGTTCATATGCAGTCTTCTGGTGTCTTTTCACAATAAGGGATATGTTCTGGGTAAAGCAAGCTGTGTGAACTGCTTCAGCCCAGAAATGAGACTTGACATTGTTTTGAGCCATCATGGATCTGGCAGCTTCAATAAGAGTTCTGTCTCTTCTTTCTGCAACACCATTCTGTTGAGGAGTTCTGGCAGCTGAGTACACTTGTGAAATTCCCTTTTCACTGCAGAATGAATTAAGAGTGATATTCTTAAATTCAGTACCGTTATCACTTCTCAATTGCCTTACAGACCTCTTGTAGAGAATTTCAGCTTGCTTGATAAAATGAATAATGCTGTCAGCAACTTCACTCTTGTGCTTGAGAAAGAAAACCCAGGTGTATCTTGAATATTCATCAACTATAACCAAGGAGTACTTCATTCCAGTGAATGAAGGAGTACTAATTGGCCCAAATAGATCCATATGAAGCAGATCCAAACAATCATCAATGGTTGAACATGTTTTAGACTTGAAAGTAGCTTTGTGTTGTTTGCCTTTCTCACAAGCACCACACAGCTTGTTGATGTCTTTAAAATTCATATGAGACAGCCTTTTATGCCACAACCAGTTCAGCTCATCTTGAGTCTTTGACATGAAACACACTTCTCTTGCCACAGTTGGTTTCCTCATGTCAAAAGAATACAAGGACTCATCCCTTTTTGCTTCAAGAACCACATTGCCTTCTAAATCAAGAACAATTCCCTTATCAGACCTGAATCTCACTTCATAGCCAGCATCACACAATTGACTCACGCTGATCAAATTGTGCTTCAAGCCATTCACATATGAGACCCTTCTGAACGTAAGGGGACCATTTGAAAGTACACCAAATCCTTCAGTCTTTCCTTGAGAATCATCTCCAAATGTAACATTAGGACCAGCGCGAATCCTAAAGCTATAGAGCAGGGACTTACATCCGGTCATATGCTTGGAACACCCACTATCCAAGTGCCAGGTATTATCGTCATGATTGCCCTACATTTATAATAAGAGATTAGTTCTTTTTGGGAACCCATCCAAGGATGGGTTCACCAGAGCTGACCATCTGGTCTGACTCAGACTGGGAAACAGAACATAAACTCTTATCAGATTTGGATACCCATTGTTGCTTGATCTGACCTTTACCAGATTTGAAATTCTTTCTTGTAACATTTAGAGTTTCCTTTTTAGCAAAACCTTTGCCTATTCCAGATTTCTTACATTCAGCTCTCAATTTTCTTTGATCAACAATTTTAGGATCAGACACATTTTTGAGAAAATTGACTATCAGTTGAAACCTCACCAAGTCTGGACTCAACAAGTTTAGAAATCATTTTATCTGAGTCAGACTTGGTGTTATTTGAAACAGACACAGACTTAGTTTGTGACATTTTTCCTTGAGAACCAGACTTCACATTCTTTGACAGTTTTATCTTTTCTTTTGGAACACTATGATCTCTAACCTTTCTTTTGTTTTTCTTTAAGTTACCATTGTTTGTTTTAGACTTTGAATCTGACACAGACTGGGAAATGGTCAGCTTAGATAGGTCAAGACTTTCTTCAGGTTTTAACTCAATGACCTTATCAGCTTCAGACACAGCTTCAGCAATGGTTTGACCAACAGTTTCAGGATCAATAAACCCAATACCAGATTTCTGAACCAACTTGATTGGTTGAGACTTTTTCCCTTTGGTTTGGACTTTGGGTGGTGAAGGAGGCTGATAACAAGGCTCCATAGCACAGACTTCACTTATAGCTATGGCCCTATCATAATCACCATCAAAAATAGCTTGGATCTGATGAGGGGTTTGCACATTTACACACTTAGCAGTTCTCTTAGAGCAGATGCACCATGATTCAGTAATTTGCTTAACTTTCAAAAACTTTTCTTCTGCAGTTTTAGCTTCTTTAACCAAAATGGAGTTTAATTATTTTTGAGCTTTAACTTCAGATTCTAGTTTTTCAATGGTGTGACTCTTAGAACTGACTTCAAGTTTCAACACAGAAATTTCCTTTTTAAGTTCTTGATTAAAGTGTTTTTATTTAGTCTTGACAACTTACCATCTAATGAAAACTTTTCTTAAAAAATTTGATTAAACGTTTTAACTTTTTTTAAGTTTCATATTTATCAGTTAACTTAATATTCTATAGACTCATGCCAGTACGATGCGACGACGTTAGTTATAGCGGCAGTGGTGACTGGTAGCGGCAATGACGATTTAAAAAAAAAAAAAAAAAAAAAAAAAAAAAAAAAAAAAAAAAAAAAAAAAAAAAAAAAAAAAAAAAAAAAAAAAAAAAAAAAAAAAAAAAAAAAAAAAAAAAAAAAAAAAAAAAAAAAAAAAAAAAAAAAAAAAAAAAAAAAAAAAAAAAAAAAAAAAAAAAAAAAAAAAAAAAAAAAAAAAAAAAAAAAAAAAAAAAAAAAAAAAAAAAAAAAAAAAAAAAAAAAAAAAAAAAAAAAAAAAAAAAAAAAAAAAAAAAAAAAAAAAAAAAAAAAAAAAAAAAAAAAAAAAAAAAAAAAAAAAAAAAAAAAAAAAAAAAAAAAAAAAAAAAAAAAAAAAAAAAAAAAAAAAAAAAAAAAAAAAAAAAAAAAAAAAAAAAAAAAAAAAAAAAAAAAAAAAAAAAAAAAAAAAAAAAAAAAAAAAAAAAAAAAAAAAAAAAAAAAAAAAAAAAAAAAAAAAAAAAAAAAAAAAAAAAAAAAAAAAAAAAAAAAAAAAAAAAAAAAAAAAAAAAAAAAAAAAAAAAAAAAAAAAAAAAAAAAAAAAAAAAAAAAAAAAAAAAAAAAAAAAAAAAAAAAAAAAAAAAAAAAAAAAAAAAAAAAAAAAAAAAAAAAAAAAAAAAAAAAAAAAAAAAAAAAAAAAAAAAAAAAAAAAAAAAAAAAAAAAAAAAAAAAAAAAAAAAAAAAAAAAAAAAAAAAAAAAAAAAAAAAAAAAAAAAAAAAAAAAAAAAAAAAAAAAAAAAAAAAAAAAAAAAAAAAAAAAAAAAAAAAAAAAAAAAAAAAAAAAAAAAAAAAAAAAAAAAAAAAAAAAAAAAAAAAAAAAAAAAAAAAAAAAAAAAAAAAAAAAAAAAAAAAAAAAAAAAAAAAAAAAAAAAAAAAAAAAAAAAAAAAAAAAAAAAAAAAAAAAAAAAAAAAAAAAAAAAAAAAAAAAAAAAAAAAAAAAAAAAAAAAAAAAAAAAAAAAAAAAAAAAAAAAAAAAAAAAAAAAAAAAAAAAAAAAAAAAAAAAAAAAAAAAAAAAAAAAAAAAAAAAAAAAAAAAAAAAAAAAAAAAAAAAAAAAAAAAAAAAAAAAAAAAAAAAAAAAAAAAAAAAAAAAAAAAAAAAAAAAAAAAAAAAAAAATAACACACGAATGAAAAAATAAAAAGAAACTATATATATAATAAAAAAAAAACACAAAACTGATAAAAAAAAAAAAAAAAAAAAAAGACTATATCAAATTTAAGAAAAGGAAAAAAAATGAAGCTTTATATAGTAGTATAGATTAACATAAGTTCGCACAGTTAGTTTACTTTGAGTCATACTACAAATGATATTGCAATTATCCACACTATTAGTTAGCGTGACAAAAGTATAAAAGTTTTTCACGCTTTTATGTACGTAAAACTATAGTGTAGATTTTTATGCAAACTAAAAATTGTGAAATTTTAAAATCCACAATAAGTGTGGACTTTTGTATTTAATTTGTCACACAACTTTTGTCCACACTAATTTGAAGTTTTAAAAATCCACAATTTTAGGTGTGGACTTTGTATTTAATTTGTCACACAACTTTTGTCCACACTAATTTGAAGTTTTAAAAATCCACAATTTTAGGTGTGGACTTTCGTATTTAATTTGTCACACCACTTTTGTCCACACTATTATTGTCGTTACTGTTGACAAAAGTGGTGTGATAAATTAATATGAAAGTCCACATCTAAAATTGTGGATTATAAAACTTAACACTTTTTATTGTGTATAAATAATTACATACTTTTTGTTTAATATTGTTTTCTACACATAAAAACATGATAAACTTTATGAATTTATTCACGCTAACTAAAAGTGTTGTTAATTGTAATATTATTTGTAGTGTCAAGTCCATTTTATGATTACCAATAGATTATTATAAACTTGACTAATACCTGATTTGATCAATTTAAAATGTATTAAAACTACAAATTTACTATCAAATACGAATCACAGGAGATACAGTTGGGTTTCCTCACTATGATCTTCAAACTCGGGACAGTGGGACGTAGGTCCAAGATAACTAGTTTCAACACACCACTGAAACTACGATCGTTCAAAACAAAAACTAAATACCATTAAAAATGCAATATAAACTTATATATATATATATCATTATTTGCGTATGTTATGAACAGTAACCAGTCTCACATGGCGGGTTCCGGTTTGCCTACGTCATACTCTGTTTCAATATTCAGATTTTAACATATTGCATTTCGATTGAGTTTTTTCCTTCAGATATTTCGTTTTTTTTTTCAAGCTTTTTTTCCATTTCGATTTTTAACTAAATATTGAAAACTTTCGTTCAACTTTTTTTTTTATCACTCACAGTAACAATATTCGAATTTCGCCACATCGTATCCCGATCGTTTTTTTTTTCTTTAGATTATTTATTGTTTTTTTTTCACACTTTTTTCCCTTTTGGGTTTTCAATTAACATATTGAAAACTTTCGGTAAACTTTTTGTGATCATATCCCGTACCACTATTCCGATTTTTTCATATCGCATCCCGATTGGGGTTTTTTTTTTTTTTTTTTTTTTTTTTATTGTTTTTTTTTCACATTTTGTTCTTTTGAGTTTTTAACTAATATATTCAAAACTTTCGTTCAACTTGTAACATTCGTAGTTTTTGACTTGTAATTAACGTAATTAAACGTGATTTATTTATTTCGACCCGTTAACTTGAACGTGCAAATGATTAACAAATTTAATTTGTGGAATTCATTTAAAGCCTTTTTGACAATTTTATGAGAAATATGTTTTACGGGTCGATTATTTGACTTATTATGTGAAATGATACAAGACTACTTGTGAAGTAACTAGTTAATTGTGATGGGTTACCCATAGGTCACCCACAACCCATGACCCTCAACCCAAACCCAACCTTATCCCCAACCATTTTCTTCCACCTTTCACTCATCCATTCATTTCATTTTCTTATTTATCTTTCTCTCCCACTCTTAAATGCAAGACACACACTCTCACTCTCTCTCTAAATTCTTAACATCATTTAATGCTATTTGGAGTAAATTAGTGTAAGAATCATTATCTTCATTGTCATATAATTATCATATCACGAATTTGTGCTCACGAGTGCAAGAACTCTTCGATTCGGGTCAAAATTCGGAGTTGTGGCGTTTGGTGAAAATTTGAGTAAGTGTTCTTGATTTGAAAACATCATTTTATGTTAAGGAACGCGGGTTTGGACCTCTCTACTTGAGTTTGACCGGATTAGGGTTCAAAGTGGCTCTAGGTCAAATTAGTTTTCTAATATATTCTTCAAAATTGAGTCAAAGGATTTTGAGCATGAACTTGAGGTTAGGGATGAAATTATGGAATGGGTTTTGATTAAAAGGTGTAAAAACATGTTTGTATACGAGCCACTAACCTTCTCCCATCGTGAATTAAGTCATATTAGGGTTTTTGTTTGTGTTTTGGCCGGAAATTAGCCCAGCTGCTGCTGCTACCCGTTTTCCCTTTTCTTTGGCGTCTGGTACGCTCCAGTGGGCATGCACTGATTGAACGTCTGGTACGCTGCCTTGGGACGGTACATTACGCTGGTGGCGTAAGAGACGGTGGGGACACCGTAAGGTATGGTGGTCTCTAACCTTCAATGGAACCTTACGCTGAATCATCACTGTTGACGCTGAAATTGGGTGCATGAGACACCACAAAGACCACCTCCAGGCCACCGTAGCTTACGGTGGCATGGCCGTCTGATACGCTAGGCTAGTAGGTGACTAGCGTCGGTTACGCCGGCTTAGACCGTAGCTTACGCTGCATGATAAAGAACCACCGTAATTTTACGGTGGGTTGGCCATAAATTACGGTGCTTTGCTTTTTGTTTTTTTTTCTTTTTTCCAGATTTCCTAGTTAATAGCCTACACTTCTTGGACTGAATTGGGCTTTCACCTGGACCCTCCTTGGACTTTCCTAAATGCCATAATTTAGTCGTGGGAGTCATGCCAGATCGTGGAGCACTTATGAGTATCTTTATACTCACGTTATGGATTGTTGAATCCACGTTATGGGTATCTTTATACTCACGTTATGGATTGTTGAATCCACGTTATGGGTATCTTTATACTCACGTTATGGATTGTTGAATCCACGTTATGGGTATCTTTATACTCACGTTATGGATTGTTGAATCCACGTTATGGGTATCTTTATACTCACGTTATGGATTGTTGAATCCACGTTATGGGTATCTTTATACTCACGTTATGGATTGTTGAATCCACGTTATGGGTATCTTTATACTCACGTTATGGATTGTTGAATCCACGTTATGGGTATCTTTATACTCACGTTATGGATTGTTGAATCCACGTTATGGGTATCTTTATACTCACGTTATGGATTGTTGAATCCACGTTATGGGTATCTTTATACTCACGTTATGGATTGTTGAATCCACGTTATGGGTATCTTTATACTCACGTTATGGATTGTTGAATCCACGTTATGGGTATCTTTATACTCACGTTATGGATTGTTGAATCCACGTTATGGGTATCTTTATACTCACGTTATGGATTGTTGAATCCACGTTATGGGTATCTTTATACTCACGTTATGGATTGTTGAATCCACGTTATGGGTATCTTTATACTCACGTTATGGATTGTTGAATCCACGTTATGGGTATCTTTATACTCACGTTATGGATTGTTGAATCCACGTTATGGGTATCTTTATACTCACGTTATGGATTGTTGAATCCACGTTATGGGTATCTTTATACTCACGTTATGGATTGTTGAATCCACGTTATGGGTATCTTTATACTCACGTTATGGATTGTTGAATCCACGTTATGGGTATCTTTATACTCACGTTATGGATTGTTGAATCCACGTTATGGGTATCTTTATACTCACGTTATGGATTGTTGAATCCACGTTATGGGTATCTTTATACTCACGTTATGGATTGTTGAATCCACGTTATGGGTATCTTTATACTCACGTTATGGATTGTTGAATCCACGTTATGGGTATCTTTATACTCACGTTATGGATTGTTGAATCCACGTTATGGGTATCTTTATACTCACGTTATGGATTGTTGAATCCACGTTATGGGTATCTTTATACTCACGTTATGGATTGTTGAATCCACGTTATGGGTATCTTTATACTCACGTTATGGATTGTTGAATCCACGTTATGGGTATCTTTATACTCACGTTATGGATTGTTGAATCCACGTTATGGGTATCTTTATACTCACGTTATGGATTGTTGAATCCACGTTATGGGTATCTTTATACTCACGTTATGGATTGTTGAATCCACGTTATGGGTATCTTTATACTCACGTTATGGATTGTTGAATCCACGTTATGGGTATCTTTATACTCACGTTATGGATTGTTGAATCCACGTTATGGGTATCTTTATACTCACGTTATGGATTGTTGAATCCACGTTATGGGTATCTTTATACTCACGTTATGGATTGTTGAATCCACGTTATGGGTATCTTTATACTCACGTTATGGATTGTTGAATCCACGTTATGGGTATCTTTATACTCACGTTATGGATTGTTGAATCCACGTTATGGGTATCTTTATACTCACGTTATGGATTGTTGAATCCACGTTATGGGTATCTTTATACTCACGTTATGGATTGTTGAATCCACGTTATGGGTATCTTTATACTCACGTTATGGATTGTTGAATCCACGTTATGGGTATCTTTATACTCACGTTATGGATTGTTGAATCCACGTTATGGGTATCTTTATACTCACGTTATGGATTGTTGAATCCACGTTATGGGTATCTTTATACTCACGTTATGGATTGTTGAATCCACGTTATGGGTATCTTTATACTCACGTTATGGATTGTTGAATCCACGTTATGGGTATCTTTATACTCACGTTATGGATTGTTGAATCCACGTTATGGGTATCTTTATACTCACGTTATGGATTGTTGAATCCACGTTATGGGTATCTTTATACTCACGTTATGGATTGTTGAATCCACGTTATGGGTATCTTTATACTCACGTTATGGATTGTTGAATCCACGTTATGGGTATCTTTATACTCACGTTATGGATTGTTGAATCCACGTTATGGGTATCTTTATACTCACGTTATGGATTGTTGAATCCACGTTATGGGTATCTTTATACTCACGTTATGGATTGTTGAATCCACGTTATGGGTATCTTTATACTCACGTTATGGATTGTTGAATCCACGTTATGGGTATCTTTATACTCACGTTATGGATTGTTGAATCCACGTTATGGGTATCTTTATACTCACGTTATGGATTGTTGAATCCACGTTATGGGTATCTTTATACTCACGTTATGGATTGTTGAATCCACGTTATGGGTATCTTTATACTCACGTTATGGATTGTTGAATCCACGTTATGGGTATCTTTATACTCACGTTATGGATTGTTGAATCCACGTTATGGGTATCTTTATACTCACGTTATGGATTGTTGAATCCACGTTATGGGTATCTTTATACTCACGTTATGGATTGTTGAATCCACGTTATGGGTATCTTTATACTCACGTTATGGATTGTTGAATCCACGTTATGGGTATCTTTATACTCACGTTATGGATTGTTGAATCCACGTTATGGGTATCTTTATACTCACGTTATGGATTGTTGAATCCACGTTATGGGTATCTTTATACTCACGTTATGGATTGTTGAATCCACGTTATGGGTATCTTTATACTCACGTTATGGATTGTTGAATCCACGTTATGGGTATCTTTATACTCACGTTATGGATTGTTGAATCCACGTTATGGGTATCTTTATACTCACGTTATGGATTGTTGAATCCACGTTATGGGTATCTTTATACTCACGTTATGGATTGTTGAATCCACGTTATGGGTATCTTTATACTCACGTTATGGATTGTTGAATCCACGTTATGGGTATCTTTATACTCACGTTATGGATTGTTGAATCCACGTTATGGGTATCTTTATACTCACGTTATGGATTGTTGAATCCACGTTATGGGTATCTTTATACTCACGTTATGGATTGTTGAATCCACGTTATGGGTATCTTTATACTCACGTTATGGATTGTTGAATCCACGTTATGGGTATCTTTATACTCACGTTATGGATTGTTGAATCCACGTTATGGGTATCTTTATACTCACGTTATGGATTGTTGAATCCACGTTATGGGTATCTTTATACTCACGTTATGGATTGTTGAATCCACGTTATGGGTATCTTTATACTCACGTTATGGATTGTTGAATCCACGTTATGGGTATCTTTATACTCACGTTATGGATTGTTGAATCCACGTTATGGGTATCTTTATACTCACGTTATGGATTGTTGAATCCACGTTATGGGTATCTTTATACTCACGTTATGGATTGTTGAATCCACGTTATGGGTATCTTTATACTCACGTTATGGATTGTTGAATCCACGTTATGGGTATCTTTATACTCACGTTATGGATTGTTGAATCCACGTTATGGGTATCTTTATACTCACGTTATGGATTGTTGAATCCACGTTATGGGTATCTTTATACTCACGTTATGGATTGTTGAATCCACGTTATGGGTATCTTTATACTCACGTTATGGATTGTTGAATCCACGTTATGGGTATCTTTATACTCACGTTATGGATTGTTGAATCCACGTTATGGGTATCTTTATACTCACGTTATGGATTGTTGAATCCACGTTATGGGTATCTTTATACTCACGTTATGGATTGTTGAATCCACGTTATGGGTATCTTTATACTCACGTTATGGATTGTTGAATCCACGTTATGGGTATCTTTATACTCACGTTATGGATTGTTGAATCCACGTTATGGGTATCTTTATACTCACGTTATGGATTGTTGAATCCACGTTATGGGTATCTTTATACTCACGTTATGGATTGTTGAATCCACGTTATGGGTATCTTTATACTCACGTTATGGATTGTTGAATCCACGTTATGGGTATCTTTATACTCACGTTATGGGTATCTTTATACTCACGTTATGGGTATCTTTATACTCACGTTATGGATTGTTGAATCCACGTTATGGGTATCTTTATACTCACGTTATGGGTTGTTGAGCCCACGTTATTGAACGTTATTAATCGTTATATGAATATTTGTTGTTAAACGTTGATCGTATTGATATTGTGCTAACGTGTTCCCTTAGCAAGGGTTTGTTGATGTGGTTAGGTATTCTAATCCTCGTATATCGTTGATGGTTGTTATCCCGACACTTGATTCTTATTACTTATCCCTACGAACTCACCAACTTTATGTTGACGCGTTTTAGTACACTTTTCAGGTGAACAGGTAAATCAAAGACGTATTGGATGTTTCGTTGCATGCTAGGTTTGGACTTGGACTTTCTCATGGATCCGTGATTCATTATCCCCGATCAAGGGTTATGTTTATGTATGAATCGAACTTGTATTCTTGAATGTTATGTATGGATTATTTAATCCTATTTATGCATTTAGATTGGCTCTACTTAATTGCCATGTCGTGCTGTGCTTAGTACGTAACCCTCATGATTCCGCCTTGTTGGGGTGTTACACAACTTTTTGATGTTATTAACTAACATATTAAAAATTTACATTCAGCTTTTTGATGTTATATTTTTTTTATATATTTTTGGTTTTTTTGCACATACATGTCTTCGATTGTGTAAATTTTTTATATTAATATATTAAAAAAAAATTATTTCTTGTCCTTCCAATTGATATTTTAAAAACTTTCATTCAACTTTTTTCGTTCCCGGGTTTTCGTTTTCTCGCACATATTAAATATATGAACTTGTAACATTCGTAGTTTTTGACTTGTAATTAACGTAATTAAACGTGATTTATTTATTTCGACCCGTTAACTTGAACGTGCAAATGATTAACAAATTTAATTTGTGGAATTCATTTAAAGCCTTTTTGACAATTTATGATGAGAAATATGTTTGACGGGTCGATTATTTGACTTATTATGTGAAATGATACAAGACTACTTGTGAAGTAACTAGTTAATTATGATGGGTTAC
>CM067167.1:135343042-135356026 GCA_034093135.1 Erigeron breviscapus
CTTCTCTTGGTTTCGAGACTGAAGCACTTTGCTTTCCCTTACCATCGTTCTTGCCCTTAGCTTTCGGTTGTTTCCCTTTCTGGATCCTTCCCCCCTTGATCGTGAGAACTTGGGGTGTAGCAGACTTCTTTGGAAGCTTCTTCTCATACTCATTTACCATGGCATGAAGTTCAGCAATGGTTTTATTCATGCTATGCATATTGTAATTGCGCACAAATTTCTCAAAATCCTTAGATAAAGACTTGAGAATCATGCCAATAGCAATAGGCTGAGGATAAGCATAATTCAACCTTTCCAATTGCTCAAAGTTCCTTTTCATCTTGAGTACATGAGGACTAACCGGTGTTCCTTGCTCGTGTTTCAAGTCATGAAGTGTGTCAACTAGGTCAAACAACTCCACTCCAGCTTGCTTTTCGTACAAAGACTTGAGCTCTTTGATCATATCACATGGAAAATAATTTTCAAATTGCTTTTGAAGTTCGGGAACCATACTCCCTAGCATCAAACAAGCAACCTCATTGTGTCTATCATACTGAGCAGTGTATGCAGCCAATTCTTCAGTTGTAGCATTGGCTCCCGGAACAACGGGTGTCTGCTCTTCAAGGACTTGATATTTCTTCTCGGCTCTTATAACTATTCTCAGCTGACGAAACCAGTCATTGAAGTTGGGTCCAGAAAGTTTTTCTCTTTCTAGCATCGACCTGAAAGCCGATTGGTGTATGTTTTGAGAAGGATTTGTTGTTGCCATCTACAAAACAGACAAAAGTTCAATTATCAGTATTTTCGATAATAATCCTTAAGAAATGTAATTTACCCTTGTTAAATTCATTTAACAATTAATTTCATTAAGGCTAGGATTCAATTGACATACAATCATTTCATCTGTTGATCAGCTAGAAATGACGGTACTCAAAATGTAATCGACGATCAATAATTGCATTCATGCAATTCCTAGAGTTATGGGACTTACAACAACACTTTAAAGGGGTGTTAAGTGTTTTGTAAACATGTTTTGTCCCATCTTATGCCACGGGTCAAGGATCTCACCTCTTAACTCGCTTTAAGTCGCCCAATTAAGAACATGTAAATAGTCCACCACCGGTCTCACGGTGGAGTGGTAATCTACCTTGAAGAGATACAATTCGCCTACGGTCTCACGTAGGAGCGAAAAACACTGGCAAGTGTTCTTAGCAAAGTGGGTGGCAATGACTTAACTTTGAATGGGTAATGCATTTGATGTGAATCAAAAGTTTATGTATGAAGACTCATGCAAATCTTCATGACATAATATTTAATAAAATCATTTTTATAGTCTTAACAACACAAGAGAGCTCGGTAGCTCCATTTGAACGCACAAAGAAGCGCAAGGACAAAGGTTTGCGATGGACGCAATTAAAAACCCGCCCTTTTAGGAGGCTAGCGCACTCCGACTTATACCTCTCTTAGAGTTTGTTCAAATGGGTGAGCCGGTGTATCTCAAGGTTTTAAGACTCCAATTTTATTAAAAAATCTCTATTTCAATAATTCTTAGTCAAGTTTATTTTTTCCAAGAAACTATTTTGCATCACCTTTATACCTCAATAAATACGCAAAATAATAAACTTACTAACTATTAACAATTAATTACGCAACGAGTTAAGGTGGGCCACCTAAACATGGTCACTATGGTTCATGCATATGTCTAAAGTCGGCTCCCCCCTCCGAAGAAGAGGACCACATACATCAAGTTGCGTTGATTGCGTAAGCCTTTAAACAACTAATTAGCAAGTAATTCACATAAACATGCTGACTGGAAATTTCCAGTAGCTTCACGACCTGTTTAGACCTGTTTCTGGTCAGAATCAAGATTCGACTAGAACTACAAAGTTGTAGCCCTATGAGTTGAGCATCTACTGTCCAAAGGGAAACTCCTAACTCATTACGGTTGATTTTATATGAATTTTTTAGTGAACTGGTGTCAAGCAGAAAAAAATCACACGAAAAATTCACATAGTCACACAATTATCAAATAATTAACCCTAATTATTGGACCATTAGCTAAGCAATTTATATCTAAATATCTAAGTAATAATCATAAAGAATTTTTCATGAATTCCTTATGATTTTTACTTCTATTTAACTACTTTAAATAACAAGATACACAACATGCAATTTATATCTAATAAACATGTCAATTCACATACTCAAAACTTGCTTAGAGGGTTTCAATTAACCATTAAAATAAGGTTGAATTAATTAAACAAAACCCTAATTTTATTTAATTAATGCCGAAAATTTTAATTAAAATTAAATAAAGAAAACTAATTTTAATATTTAATAATTAATTAAATTCAACCAACCCTAAACCCCCCTTCAAGTTTTGATCTTTGTAACTAATAGATCACATATGTGGCTCTTGATACCACTGTTAGAATATGAACACATAAACAAATAACAATTCACGAGTACGCAGCGGAAAGATCGTATATGTAATACTATTAATTAACAAAGAGAGAATCGAAACGTGTACCTTTGCGCAAAGCTTCCAATAATTATTATTAATAATAAGATTATTATTATTTAGGGTTTAAAGTAAAACCCCTCTACGATCGCACACTAGACACCCCTATACCGTATGCTAGTACCAAATCACGATCAACAACCCTTTGTTTAATACCCTAAAAGTCGAAATCCAAAACCCTTTGTGAAGAGGGGTTTCGGCCGAACTAAAAGAGAGGAGAGGAGAGAAAACCTACAACTAATTGTATTGTGTAATTGTGTGTTAAAAAACCCTTAAGCCTTGCATTGTATTTATAGGCTTAGATTAAAGGGTTTTTACCTTGATGGACAAGTAATCTCAAGGCTTTCCAAGCCTTGAAATTTTCGGCCCTTTGATGTGGAATTAGGAAACAATACAAATTCCTAATTTCACTTTTACACCTCCTCTTTAATTAATTAAACACTATTAAACCTTTAATTTAGTTTAATTAATCATTTCGTGATTATTTCAATTAATATATTAATTAATAATATAGAGTTACCGTGTCATTTCGTGTGACCCCGTAGGCTTAAATTATTTCCGGACATGCGTTTATTTTAACGTGATTACATACCAACAGATTCTAGACTGGTTTTAAACATATTTAAATTTAAATTGTTATTTCAATATAACCTTAAATTCATACCTATCTTTTAGTTTTAAATCTTAGGTTTAAAGGTCCAAATTTTAATTAAATTACACGTTTTATCCCCTTTTTAGCACTCAAAAAAACATTCAAACCTATCCCTTCAACGAATATATGAACAGGAGCCTTTCAAACTGAAGCCCCAATAATACTCTAGCACGAAAGGTCGGTGTTCGTGAAAGGTCAAACTTTAAACCAATTTTCACATTGTCTATGGGATTTTCAAAACATAAAGTGTGTTTAGCCATTGACTCTTCAAAATCGCATAATATTATGGTCAAAATGGTTAGAAGGAAAAGAAGACGAGATGTAAACTCATGAGCTATTTTTATTAGTATTACAGTTTAGGTATGAGATTTGTACTTCAAAATGTAAACAACTTTATACGAATTGTCATAGTGTATCGAACTTCAATCATGTGCATTGTATGTAATGAACTTTCAATTTCTGTGCATTATATGTATCCGACCAATTAAAAAAGGGTTAAGTATCCCGGAATGTAAGTAACTTTGCAACTTTTTCTATTGTATGTAAGTATCAAAATTTTTAACATTTTATGTAAGTATCTCGCTAAATTGAACGCTTAATGTAAAAATGTATACGTGGCAACCATATGAGCTGCCCACGTAGAAGTTTTTGATTGGTCAACGTAAAAATTTTACATTAAGTGTTCAATTTAGCGAGATACTTACATAAACTGTACAAAATTTTTGATACTTACATACAATAGAAAAAATTGCAAAGTTACTTACACTCCGGGGTACTAAACCCGTTAAAAAACTTACAAATGACAGCTTATACGGTTGTCACATCTACATGGATATATCAAATGCACAGGATTCAAAAATTAATTACATACAATGCACAAGAATGAAGTTTCATACACATTATAACAATTCATGTAGAATTAGTTACATTTTCAAATACTAATCCCTACAATTTATTGTAATTAAAGCTCTATGTAACTAAAACTTTTACTTGATGAGAACACTACTTTGACTACATGGTAAAAAGTAGAATCGAATATCGAGGTACCAAAACCAGTACGATATTATTATCTTATCACTCTTCGCTTTCGCACAAATAGAAACAACAAAAGTATCATAAACTATTAAACACCTTCAAAAATCCTTAAAACCAAAAAAAGAGTCATAACAATATATCTAGTTCTAACCGTTATTTCACATAGATACATGATTAATGTTAAATAAGTTTGTGTTACGGTGTCACTTTCAATCCAAATTTTATAAGTGGTTTTGAATATTCAAAACTAGATAGTTCGAAAGCATGTTGAATATCTTATATTTCGTAATACAGAGTGCATATTGTTCAGGCATAATTAAGAATCTAATGCATGCCCACTTGCATCCAAGTAAGATGCTAAAAGAACTATTTTATAATCATCATGCTTAAGTTAACTAACAAAATTATTTTAACAACTTGGATTATCTTTTAACTAATGAAGTAATGATACAAAACCGTCATTTTAGCCGTCACTCAGGTAGGTACTGTCCATTATAAACTATTATTATAGAGATTAGAATAGAATGTAAGCAACTTTATACTAATTGTTATAGTATATATCGAATTTCAATTCTGTGCATCGTATGTAATGAACTTTCAAATCCTGAACATTGTATGTATTTGAGTATATGTGGCAACCATATAGGCTGACACTTGTAAGTTTTTTATTGGTCGGATACATATTTGAAAGTTCATTACATACAATGCACATGATTGAAGTTTGATACACACTATGACAATTCGTGTTAAGTTGTTTGGATACTAATCCCATTATTATATTATAACCACGGGGGGAGAATTATATGTTAATAACAATATAAAGCAAATTTTCTTTTGATTTTCAACATTGAACTTAAAAATTTCAATATTGATTTTAAGTTTCAACAATGTACACATTCTATGCATGATGTACCATACATCATAGCCACATTACATCAATAACTTCCACTACTCACCGGCGCCACCACCACCACCACCAATCTCCGCCGCCACCACCGCCGCCACCACCACCCGTCACCGCCACCACCGCCGCTGCCATTACATCACCGCCGCCGCCGCCACCTCTATCACCGCTGCAATGCGCGGGTACCGTTCTCGTATGTTAATAACAATAATGTATAGTTAGAAAAAAACAATTGATAAAAGGCATATCGAATTCACTGCACAGGTCTTTAATATTCACAATAGTTGTATTCTCTACCACACGACTTCAAATTAGATGATCATATTGATAGTAAATTTATATTGGGAGAAATAAAAAAATAAAAAGTCAAGTCGTTTACTTAGATTCTAAGATGCTGATCATTATCCTTCAAATGCAATACAATTTATAATGGGTTTTATATTATTGATAAGTATTAAGTAATAAAAACTGTTTCGTCATCAAATACATAGTTTTAGGAAGTTTGTATATATTTCACGATGCTAGTCAAACATATTTCTATAGTTACAAAATGTGGTAGCTAGGAAGCATTATATTTTTTTTTCTTTAACGGCAATATACCCTATGCCTAAAATACACGAATATATAGGACGGCGGCATGCAGGTCCGACATTCCCAAAATCCCTGATAAACCACTCTCATAAATGTGGAAAGTGAGACTCGAATCCAGATATAGCATTGTAGAGTTATATTGAAAAAAACTAGTTGCATATGTATACGATGCAGCAGGAAATACATATCTATTTATCCTGGTATTTTTATTTTATTTTCAACTAGTGGGGTTGGGGCCCCACTTGCGGGGCTTCAATTGTCGTTTTGATACGGTTTCGTTATGTTAATATATTTGCGTTGAACCTATAACAGATAACTATTTAAGAGCAATATCACCAATGTGTCAAAAAGTTTACAATATCGAATTCATATATTTTATATGTGCGAGAAAACGAAAACCCGGGAACGAAAAAAGTTGAATGAAAGTTTTTAAAATATCAATTGGAAGGACAAGAAATAATTTTTTTTTAATATATTAATATAAAAAATTTACACAATCGAAGACATGTATGTGCAAAAAAACCAAAAATATATATAAAAAATATAACATCAAAAAGCTGAATGTAAATTTTTAATATGTTAGTTAATAACATCAAAAAGTTGTGTAACACCCCAACAAGGCGGAATCATGAGGGTTACGTACTAAGCACAAGCACGACATGACAATTAAGTAGAGCCAATCTAAATGCATAAATAGGATTAAATAATCCATACATAACATTCAAGAATACAAGTTCGATTCATACATAAACATAACCCTTGATCGGGGATAATGAATCACGGATCCATGAGAAAGTCCAAGTCCAAACTTAGCATGCAACGAAACATCCAATACGTCTTTGATTTACCTGTTCACCTGAAAAGTGTACTAAAACGCGTCAACATAAAGTTGGTGAGTTCGTAGGGATAAGTAATAAGAATCAAGTGTCGGGATAACAACCATCAACGATATACGAGGATTAGAATACCTAACCACATCAACAAACCCTTGCTAAGGGAACACGTTAGCACAATATCAATACGATCAACGTTTAACAACAAATATTCATATAACGATTAATAACGTTCAATAACGTGGGCTCAACAACCCATAACGTGAGTATAAAGATACCCATAACGTGGATTCAACAATCCATAACGTGAGTTTAACAACCCATAACGTGAGTATAAAGATACCCATAACGTGGATTCAACAATCCATAACATGAGTTTAACAACCCATAATGTTTAATTTATATATATATATACATATATACATATAAATATAAATATATATATATATATATATACAATACAACAATACAACTAAGGCATACGTATTCAATAATCGTTCATAATAAATATAACGTCAATAACGGCACGACTTACATAATAAATAATGTGCGATATACGTTCCTGGCATGACTTACATAATAAATAATGCGCGATATACGTTTCTGGCACGACTTACATAATAAATAATGCGCGATATATATATATATATATATATATAATTATATAATAATATAATATATTATATATATATATATAATAACCATAATGATCATAACGAACATAACGATCATAAACTAACGTCTCGAATCACATCATAACGTATCTAGTTAACGACCACATGATGCACATACACTTCATACGATTCTACTTTCAAGGAATCATAGATGCTTATATATAGGGTCACCCGCAGCCTTCCCACCACATCTACAACTCATTGAATGTATAATTGTCTTCCATGTATGTACAACTATCCAAACCACAACATATATTCATAAACGAAAGCATAATTAACCGAGCAACAAGTCTATACGTCAATCGAACAATCAATCAATCGATTAATCAACAACCAAACTAGCATGTACACTTTTCAGCCCGATTCTCAATTGAGTAGGGAGGGGTTTACGAAACTCACCTTGATCGGCAAAAGTAGTTAAGTATACATTTTCACGTCCACCACCTATAATTTAATATACATTTTCATTAACACATATATTTTTATATTATGTACGTTATTGCTCGTGTCGAAATCCTAGTTAGGTTCAAGTATGACTTATGACTTTAAAGACTCCCAAAACTTGACATGGTCATTAGGGAAGTCGAGAACTAGCTTGGAATAATTTGAAACCGTCCAAAAGTCATTTCGAGATCAAAAGTTATTATTATACTTTTATTATATATTTATATACTTTAAGTTAAAAGAAAACTCTAGTTATGATTCATAAGTGCTCCACGATCTGGCATGACTCCCACGACTAAATTATGGCATTTAGGAAAGTCCAAGGAGGGTCCAGGTGAAAGCCCAATTCAGTCCAAGAAGTGTAGGCTATTAACTAGGAAATCTGGAAAAAACAAAAAAAAACAAAAAGCAAAGCACCGTAATTTACGGCCAACCCACCGTAAAATTACGGTGGTTCTTTATCATGCAGCGTAAGCTACGGTCTAAGCCGGCGTAACCGACGCTAGTCACCTACTATCCTAGCGTATCAGATGGACATGCCACGGTAAGCTACAGTGGCCTGGGGGTGGTCTTTTTGGCGTCTCATGCACCGTACCTTACGGTGTCCCCACCGTCTCTTACGCCACCAGCGTAATGTACGGTCCCAAGGCAGCGTACCAGACGTTCAATCAGTGCATGCCCAGCGTAGGGTACGCCCACTGGAGCGTACCAGACGCCAAAGAAAAGGGAAAACGGGTAGCAGCAGCAGCTGGGCTAATTTCCGGCCAAAACACAAACAAAAACCCTAATATGACTTAATTCACGATGGGAGAAGGTTAGTGGCTCGTATACAAACATGTTTTTACACCTTTTAATCAAAACCCATTCCATAATTTCATCCCTAACCTCAAGTTCATGCTCAAAATCCTTTGACTCAATTTTGAAGAATATATTAGAAAACTAATTTGACCTAGAGCCACTTTGAACCCTAATCCGGTCAAACTCAAGTAGAGAGGTCCAAACCCGCGTTCCTTAACACAAAATGATGTTTTCAAATCAAGAACACTTACTCAAATTTTCATCAAACGCCACAATTCCGAATTTCGACCCGAATCGGAGAGTTCTTGCACTCGTGAGCTCAAATTCGTGATATGATAATTATATGACAATGAAGATAATGATTCTTACACTAATTTACTCCAAATAGCATTAAATGATGTTAAGAATTTAGAGAGAGAGTGAGAGTGTGTGTCTTGCATTTAAGAGTGGGAGAGAAAGATAAATAAGAAAATGAAATGAATGGATGAGTGAAAGGTGGAAGAAAATGGTTGGGGATAAGGTTGGGTTTGGGTTGAGGGTCATGGGTTGTGGGTGACCTATGGGTAACCCATCACAATTAACTAGTTACTTCACAAGTAGTCTTGTATCATTTCACATAATAAGTCAAATAATCGACCCGTCAAACATATTTCTCATAAAATTGTCAAAAAGGCTTTAAATGAATTCCACAAATTAAATTTGTTAATCATTTGCACGTTCAAGTTAACGGGTCGAAATAAATAAATCACATTTAATTACGTTAATTACAAGTCAAAAACTACGAATGTTACATCATTCTCCCGTTAAAGGAATTTCGTCCCGAAATTCTAATCTAACTAGGCTCGTTAAATAAATGGGGATACTTGGCTTTCATAGAATCTTCACGTTCCCAAGTAAATTCGGGTCCACGTCTAGCTTTACATCTCACTTTAACGTTTGCATAACAAGTATATTTAGCTTTTTAGTCTCTAGATCTAAGATCTCTATTGGCCTTCCACAATTTTAACGTTTTATCGACACATATTTCTTCAAGGCACGTGAAGTGTTGGATTCGCCAAACACTTCCGAAGATTACAAATATGGATAACATTATGAACTCCACTCAAGTCTTGAGGGAGCTCCAATCGACACGCCACCGGGCCAATTCGTTTAAGAATCTTAAATGGGCCAATATACCTTGGCCCTAACTTGCCACATTTTACAAATCGAACTACACCTTTCCACGGGGACACGCTAAGCATCACAAAAATCGCCCACTTTAGATTCGAGAGGTCGCTTTTAACAAAATAAAATTACCCACGTCAAATTCGAGAAGTTGTCGTCTAACATTTGCATACTTAAATTGTCGTTTCCGGGCTACTCTCAACTTTTCTTTGATTTGTGATACCACCTTGATCGTTTCAACAACAAATGTTTAGGTCAGATGAGTTGGCTTTCACCAATCTCCTTCCAATCTAATGGTGACCTACATTTTCTCCCATAAAGAGCTTTAAACGGTGTCATTTGGATGCTAGCATGATAACTATCATAGGAGAATTCGTCTAACAGTAGTGCATATCTCGATTGCCACCAAATTCGATGGCGCAAGCTCTTAACATATCATCAAACGTTTGAATCGTTCCTTTCACTTTGACGTCGGTTTGTGATGGAACGCCGTACTCATATCGATTGAGTACCCATCGCTTTTTGGAACGCCTTCCAAAACTTTAAAGTGAATCGGGTATCCCGATTGGTTATAACGGAAATCGGCACTCCATAATTGGATACTACTTCTTTGATGTACAACGTGCCATGGTGTCAAATTTATCTTTTTCCCCGGATGACTAAGAAGTAAGCCGACTTAGTCACCCGGTCAACTATCACCCAAATGGTGTCACGACCACTACTCGTTCTAGGTAACTTCGTGATGAAGTTCATGGCAATTTCGTTCTCGTTTCCACACCGGTGTTACCGGTTGAACTAGTAAACCGGGGGTTTCTTGTGGTCGGCTTTTACTTACAAACATGTGATGCATTTACTAACGTATCTTGCAATGTCTTTCTTCATTCCCGGCCACCAATACAAGTCTCTTATGTCAAAATACATCTTGTCGGAACCCGGTGAACCGTGTAGGCCAACTTGTGAGCTTCATTCATCAATTTCATCCGAAGCCCACCAAAAACGGGAATCCACAATCGTTCGATAAAGTATAAATCGTCATCGTCCTTCCTATCAAGTTGTTCTTCTAAGTCGTGTAATGCTTCATTGATGAAGTCTTCCGCCCTAGTTGCCAACCTTGGTGCTTCGATGATGGAGACACGAACACTCCTTTGCACGGTAAGGCTCATGGCTATAATTCGTCTCGGTTTTACACGTTCTTTTCGGCTCAAGGCATTGGCTACAACTTTTGCCCTACTCGGGTGTTACCGGATATCGCAATCATCTTACCCCGTTGTATTGAAACACAATCCAATCCTTGCCCCAACGCATCATAATACACCACAAATCATCGGCTCCATCGGGAAAGCTTAAAACTGGTGCATCACACACTTGTCCTTCAACAATCGGAAGGCTTGTTCTTGTTTCTCACCCCAATCGAATCGTTTTCCTCATTAAGTCAACAAGGTCAAGGATTGGGCAATCTTTGAAATGCCCTAAATAAATCGTCCATAATAACCCGCCATACCAAGAATTGGCGAATCTCAGTTGGCGTCACTAAGCCTTCACCACTTCGATTTCACTTGGGTCCACATTTGGGGGACTTGCACACAAATTCTCTTCCTGGAGTAACTTTAAAACTTTCCTCAAGTGTTCCGAATGATCTTCCTTCGTCTTGGAAGTAAATGAGGATCTCATCGATGAAAACATTGAAAAATTTATCTAGGTAGGGCCGACACACCCGATTCATCAAATCCATGAACACCGCCGCGTGATTGGTCAACCCGTAAGGCATGACCGTGAATTCAAAGCGTCCATAACGAGTTCGAAAGGCCGTCTTGGGAATATCGTCTTCATGGACACGCAATTGGTGGTAACTCGACCGCAAGTAAATCTTAGAAAAGAAACGAGCACCTTGAAGTAGATCAAATAAATCTTGAGAGAGGACAACGCGAGTTTATTTAGTTCTCTAAAATCGTTACACATTCGAAACGAGCTGTCTTTCTTCTTGACAAATAAAACCAGTGTGCTCCACGGTGATTGACTAGGGCGTATGAAACCCTTATCTTGGAATTCTTTGAGTTGTGTGGACCACTCTCGCATTTCGGTTATGGCTAAGCAATAGGGTGCTTGGCCACGGGGAAGCGTTCAGAATAAGATCAATACGGAAATCGAGTTGACGAGATGGGGCAAACCCGGTAGGTCATCCGGGAAATCGTCCGCAAACTCATTAGTCACGGGCACGGTCTTCAATTTGGCTTTCGTGATGTTAACACTATATACTTTCCCATCCCACTGTTCGGTCGTCTCGCCTTGGACTATCAACTCTTCACCATTTTCTAACAGAACTCTCACTACCCGACTACCACAATCTATAATCGCATTCATCGCCGACATCCAATCCATTCCCACAATCACATCAAACTACCGATATCGAAAGGAACAAGTCTGTAAGAAGCGAGTGGTCACATAATTCTAGAGTACAATCACGAACAACTTGGTCAATTTTTGTTAACCCACCATTTACTATTTCAAGTTCGAAGAAATACGACAACGGACTAAGGCTAGCATTAATCAAGGCACGAAATCATTGGAAACAAGGCTAAAAATGGCACCGGGGTCCAATAATGCTGTGACATATAGATTGCTGAGGAGAAAAGTATTCGTAACAATGTTTAGGATCAACACGAGTCTCGGCCGCAATCACTGTAAACGTTCCCATGGGGAGTAAGTTGTTGGGAGCTTGTTGTTGGCCGATAAGGTTGGGGCACTTATTTCGGTGGTTCAAAGAAAGGCACGACGATTGATGGTACACATTTTGATGTTTAACCCACTCGATTCTCTCACGTCCTTCACGATTACCACGACCTCCACGACCACCTGTACTTCTTTGATTTCCTTGATCAACCAGTTTCTCTTACTCGTCTTGGCGCCTATAATTCATGTTAGCTCTCCATGGTCTATCCATCTTTCCTCGAACACACGTATTGGACTTCCAAGTTAATCCTCACAATTTACACACGAACATTCGCAATTAACCTCCACATAAGAAATAATCCAAAATTTAAACTATCCTAAGCCATTACAAGGACACATATTTCTACGGGATATTATCATGGCAATAAACTATGTCATCATCATTTCATTCTATTCTAACTAATCACACAATTCCAATTCAACCACAACCGAATTATTCAAATCAACATTCAAGTTCAAATGTAACGAGGCAAAGCATCATCGTTTTTATTCGATTCCAAATCAATTCCACGATTTCAAACCATTGCATACAAATATATAAAGGGGTCAAGTCACTAACAAGGCGGGTAAAGCATAGTCCGAATCTTAACTTCAACATTCAATACATTAAAGGTGTATGTATACAGGGTGTACCAGCGGCTAACCCTCCACACCGTTAA
>CM067167.1:135357026-135382400 GCA_034093135.1 Erigeron breviscapus
TTATACTTCTGAGTTTGAACCCCATTTTGTGTGTGAAAGAAAACTACAGAGAGTGTATTATATGTGAGTGATTTTTACAAGAGATTTAGAGAAAGGCAGAAAGAAAAGAAACAATTCTTGTGTGTGTGTTAAAACCGTGTGAAAGAAAGAGAGAGAGTTGTAAGTGAAAGAGAGAAAGTAAAGTAAAACCGTGTATTGAATAGAGTGTATCTTCTCTTTGGAAGTATAACGTGTTTTGGTACTTTATTAAATTGTTTCACGCGTTTTTGGTCAAAATTTTTTTTGTGTATGAGCTTTAATTTGAGCTAGTCAAGTTCACTTGATAAAGTGTCAAATGGAATAAAGTAAAACGTGTTGTCAGGATACTATAGTAGGCGTGATTTGAGGCTTTAATGTTTCAAATGAGCTGTCAACAGTGAATTGTAGTGATTATTTTTTTTAAAAAAAAAAGCAATTGTCCGTTTGAATTTTTCTTTCTGTTGTGTCACGTGAGTCAAGTTTTTCAAAATTGCCGTTTGTATTTCTCTGTGTCGACGTTTCCATTTTTTAGCTTAGTTTTGTCTAAAAGTTTTTATTTTGGGCTTAACCTTTTTTTTGGGCTTTCTTATCATTTTTCTTGGTGGGCTTATCATTCTGTTGGGCTGAAGTGTTTGGGCCGAGATTTAACATAAAGTTTTTATTTGGGCTGAATTTTCAATCTAGTTTTTTTTAATTCAATAGCAAGTTCGTTTATTTCATAGTGCTGTCAAAGTGTGAATTGATTTTTTTAATCTGTCCGTTAGCGTGTTTCGGTGAATAAAAGAAACAAAAGCATGGCTTGAGTGTGTCAGTGAACTATCAAGATTCCTTCACGTGATTGAGGTGTACGTTTGGTACTTTATTAAATTGTTTCACGCGTTTTTGGTCAAAATTTTTTTTGTGTATGAGCTAGTCAAGTTCACTTGATAAAGTGTCAAATGGAATAAAGTAAAACGTGTTGTCAGGATACTATAGTAGGCGTGATTTGAGGCTTTAATGTTTCAAATGAGCTGTCAACAGTGAATTGTAGTGATTATTTTTTTTAAAACCGTGTTTGGAGAAAGTCTTGCACACGAGATTCAAGTTTTTTTAAAAAAAAAAACAATTGTCCGTTTGAATTTTTCTTTCTGTTGTGTCACGTGAGTCAAGTTTTTCAAAATTGCCGTTTGTATTTCTCTGTGTCGACGTTTCCATTTTTTAGCTTAGTTTTGTCTAAAAGTTTTTATTTTGGGCTTAACCTTTTTTTTGGGCTTTCTTATCATTTTTCTTGGTGGGCTTATCATTCTGTTGGGCTGAAGTGTTTGGGCCGAGATTTAACATAAAGTTTTTATTTGGGCTTAATTTTTTTTGGGCTTTCTTATCATTTTTCTTGGTGGGCTTATCATTCTGTTAGGCTGAAGTGTTTGGGCCGAGATTTAACATAAAGTTTTTATTTGGGCTTAACCTTTTTTTTGGGCTTTCTTATCATTTTTCTTGGTGGGCTTATCATTCTGTTGGGCTGAAGTGTTTGGGCCGAGATTTAACATAAAGTTTTTATTTGGGTTGTTCTTTCATTGGGCTAATCATCAAGTTTTTCAGTCAAAATGTCAACCATACCAATCAAATTTGAACCAAGCTTTGGTTTATATAATTTTCATAATAATCAAAAGTGTTCATGTTTTCAAGGAAATAATCATGCTTGTGTTGTTCGAGTGTATCAAGAGTTTGAGGATATTTCCAAGAAATTCAAAGCTCTTTGTAAGGAGCGTGCGTGTTTTGTGTCTGACATTAATGAATTGAAATCGATTATTTCTTCATATCAGACTTCAGAAAATTTTGATTCAATAAACTTCAATGTGCCAGATAAGTTGACAACTATGTTCATTCAAGAACCCACATGGGATGAAATAACAGATCATGACGATTTTCGTTGTACATGTAATTTACATCCCAAGATTTTCAACAACAAACATGTTCCATGTGCTGTCATTCGTTTTCAAGAAAAACGATACATGTATGAGACGAGTCAAAAACTCATGGAACAAAACAAAAATCTTCAACTTGAAATTGACCAACTCATGTTAGAGAACAAAGAACTCAAAGCTGCAAATGATCTCATTTTATCCAACATGGAAAGTCTTCAAAAAGAAAATGATCATTTGCAATCAAAGATTTCCAAATTAACGAATAAGTTGGACAATTCTTCCACAGAGCTCAACAAAAACATTTTGGACAGTCAGTCAAAAGAACTTGTTTTGCAACAGAAGATTTCTAAGCTTAACCATGAGTTGCAAAATAAGTCCACCATTTTTGTGAGCAAAGAGCAAAAATTTCTCAAAGTTTTTGAACAACTTCGAATTGATGTGAGCGATGTTGAAAAAGAAAGAACAAATTTTTGTGCTCAAATCAAGTGTCTTGAAGACAAGTGTTTGCAACTTCAGTCAAACGAAACATCTTTGACCAAGAAAATTTCTGACCTTGAGATTGAATTGCAAACACAAACCAAATCTTTTCAAAGTCAAAATCATTGTTCTATCTCTTCTGACACAACCAAAGAAGTTGTTGAAATTTGCACTCAACCTGATTGTCCTATTTGTGAAGTTGTGAATTCCCCTGTGCAAACTAAATGTGATGTTGTTGAGACTACCGAGTCCTCAACTCCGACTGATCTTGATTGTGTTTGTGACAAGACTGAGGTGTCCAAAAGTTTTCCAAAATCTATTTCTTCCAAACCAAAAGTTGATGTTCCAAAGAGGGTTTACACGGGTAAATCTTCTAAACCTTTTGAAAGAAAGGTGTCTCAGTTTACTAATTACTCCTTGCAAAAGGGTAAGAAGTACACTAAGAAACCTATTTTTGATGGAACAACTACTTTTGTGTCTTTTCTATCCTTCGAGGATAATTCTGAACATCTTTCTCAAGCAAAATCTCAGTTGACAAAATCAAAATGGTAACCGATTTCAAAAGATAAGTCAACTGAGTCAAAATCATTCGAATATTCATTTTCGGAACTTTTTGATCTTGCGCCACAACCTATGAAAGCAGTCGTGCAAAAAGTGAATGATTTTGGTTCGAACGATCATTTTTCAACTCAATCTACCAAGATTGGAAGCTTTTCAAAGAAATCAAATGATTTTTCACCGTTGCTTCCACGAAAAATCTTTTCAACTAAACCACCGGGTTTTAGTTCATCGTGGAATGCAACTTCTATTCATCAAATCGATGAGACTTACATTTGGACTTTCAAGAATTCAAAAACCATTGGACCCAATTTCAAATGGGTTCCAAAAGTGATTTCTAAGTGATTTGATGAATGGTGACTTATACACACTTCAGTGTATAACCCGTGCTAAAACCGTTTTTGTTATTTCATCATTTTAGAAAAATACAAAAAGATTTTCATTTTTCTTATTTTTCAAAAAATCCAAAAAGATTTTCTTTTTTCATCATTTTGAAAAATACAAAAAGATTTTCATTTTTCTTATTTTTCAAAAAATCCAAAAAGATTTTCTCTTTTCATCATTTCTACTTTGTCTTTTAGTTACTCACAAAGTATTAGGATGAGATGCAAGGCATCGAACGCCTTTGTGTACTGCCTTTGTAGTCTCATTTTTAATGTTTGTGAGCAACTTTCAAACTCTTTAATCACCCTTTATATGCAAAAACTTTGTTTATAAAACCAAAACTTCCAAGTGTTTAAACTCATTTTCCATCTTAAAACACTTTGGAAGATTTTAAAACCATTTTCGATCATATTCAAAGAAGTTCGGTGTTAGATTTGCACATGAGAGTTTAGGCCACTCATAAATACTCCATGATCTTGTCATCGCCGATGAGATCTAACCCCGGAGTTATATTCTCAATCTTAGATTGTGAGGGTTTTTGAGTGTGGTGATGATGTTTGTGCAAATAGGACATGAGGGAGTAATCGAAAAGTGAGAGGTTACGGTGAAATGATGTGAGAAAGGGCTAAAAGAAATAAAAGCCCTCCCCAAAATTCTCAAAAAGCCGGGTCAACACGTTTCTATCGGATTTCATTTGTTGATTTCTCGATATTGAAGAAGACTTCATGGACCCAGTGAAGCAATGCACATCTTTACCTAACCACTCAAGTGTTTCTTAACAAATACTTGTTTATTCTCACGGAGATTTTCACATTTCTATTGACTCTTCATTTGGAAGACGTTGATATTGAAAAAGGGAGACACTCTGCTCCGGTCCCCGACTTCATTTGATCACTTATTGAGTCTAGAACGTACTTGAAATATTCTTTCATTTGACTAGGACACATTGAGTCTTTATATGTCTTTGTGACATCGCATATCTTTGTGATATTGCCGGAACATTCGTAGTGATATCATATTATTGATATTCCACGATGATCGAATGGAAATCCTACCAATGCTAACATCTTTTCCAACGTTGAACGTAGGTCTCACATTTTCATTTTATGAATTTGTTGAGTAAACGAGAAGTCTATGTGACCTCGGATTTATTTTCCCAAAGTCTTTGAGGATAGTAAGACATGGTTATCGAACGCCTTTGTGACACTGACCATGAATTACATTCTTTAAAGCAATCTATCGGTTGAAAAGCCATAGACCGAACCATTTAGAGATACGCTTTGCGCATTTCTCGATGATAATGGGAAGTCCTAAAAATAGTAATTGTATTTTTAGGCCACACCATTAATCCTTTTGATTTTTGGTTGTGTTAACGGATCATTTTTATCCGGTTTTCATTTCTCTTCACACAAACACAAAGAACACAAACACCATTATAAATTCTTTTTCCAAAAAATGCAACCTTACATTCTAGTTCACCAATAGGTTCATTGGGAATTGGGAATTGGGTTGGGTTAATTTGGTTGAATATTGTTTGTTGTGATCTACCGTGTATGCTATCAATCATTATTGTATGATGAACACGTTCCACATATTCATCATAAGGGGAAAAATGATTAAATGATTGATAGATAGAATTCAAGGATATAGGTAGAATTTGATTGATAGAATTTGTTCGAGGATGATTGTTGTGTTTGGATGTTCAAAGGATCGTTAGTTTAGGTGAAGAGAGTGAATAATTATCGTGCTAAGTTGAGAGATTGTTTTGAGAAAGTTAAAGGATTGATTAGAGATCGAGTATATTCAAGATGATGTACATGGTCGATATTTGAAAGAAAGATTTATTGAATAATTGACCATTTGTTTGATGATTAGAAAAGTTTGAGATTGAATGAAGATTGTTCTTTTGATAGATACTTGGATTGTTAAGATCCAAAGATTGTTCACTTGAGGAGGAGCAAGAGTAAACTCTTGAGTCGTTAATTATGCTCCGAAATGATTGTTGGTTCGAGGGGGAGCAAGAGATTAAAGATTTGTTATTGAATAATTTGCTCCGAGATAGTTGTTTGATTGAGGGGGAGCGAAGGTTAATTGATCAAAGAATCAAATGCTCCAATATAATTGTTGATTCAAAGACAAGTTCGATCAAGAATTGAAGTTTTAAAGTCAAATCAAATTTCCGCATTCCAAAACCAAGCTTCCGAAATGCCAAGAGATTTCAAAGTCAAAACAAGCTTCCGCAAAGCCAAAAGAATTCAGAGTTAAATCAAGCTTCCGCAATACCAGAAGAATTCAAGGAATTCAAAGTCAAAACCAAGCTTCCGCATGCTACTCAAAGATTCAAATTACTTCTCCAAGCAACATCTAGTTGAAATCAACATTCAAAAGTTCAAGTTGTGAAAGCTCAAAAGCTACAAAGATTTCAAAGATGCTTCCAAAGTATTCGAAGTTGCAAGAGAAGATCAAGATTTAATAAGTCATCGTCAAATATATTTGTTTGTTGAGAAGATTCAAAGTCAAGGTTGATACAAGACGTTGAAGACAATGAGAAAGCTTCAAAGTCCAATCAACATTGAAGATTTTCAACAAATGGGCTCATCATGTTATTTAAAGACCGAAGACGATGCAACATTTACAATTCAACACCAAGGGGGAGATTGTTAGAAATATAAATTAGTGGTGTTTAATTGTAAATAGAGTTACATTTGAAATGTTGTTAAAGTGCAAGGGGTCTAGATGAAACTTGTAATGTTTAGGATATAAATACCCCTTGTAACCACATTATGTAACTAATGTTATAACACGATTTCTATCACCGAATTCAAGTCATCAATGGCGGTTTTGGTGAGTGTGTGTTCTTGGTGTTTGTGTGTGTTTTGAGAGAGAAAGTGTGTGTGTGTGTAAAAGTTGGTGACTTTGTATTAAAGTTATGCAGGGATTAAACAAGGTTCTTCAAAAGTTATCAAAAGTTATGACCCCTAAGGTATGAGAGGGGTATTTATAGGCTAACTATACAATTATGCTAATTATCACAATTAGCCCCTCAACCTTAGTGATCATTTATCTATGACTTAACAACAAGAAAGTCCTCTAATCTAAATTACAATTTATCACTATTTTTGGATTTCTAACAACTAAGCCTTTCATAATAAACACACACTTAATCTAATCACTTTCTCTCTTCTCTCTATCATCTTCAACTGTAACATCCACTATTTTTGACCCGTCCAACCTTATGTGTAATTTGACTAACCTTCGTACTTAATGATACCTTTGAGTCCATTTGGTGACTAAATGAATTATAATATGCTCGACGGGTCGGGATGACAATTTATTATGCGAAACGTGCGAGTCAATGTGTGAATAATCTAGTTAAGTGTAAACGGGTCGACCCATGGGCTACCCATGACCCATCGGCCTAGCTAATGACCAGCCCCCCCCCCCTGTCTCCTCATTTCACCACACATATCTTTCTCTATCTCTTTCTCTTATCTCTCTAGCAATAAAAGCAAGAACTCCTTTCTCTCCTAAATTCTTGTATCTTTTGGTTGTTTAACTTAAATTAGAGATAGAATAATAATCATCATCAACACCTTATCATCATATCAAGAATTTGAAGTCTCAAGTGCAAGAAAATCTCATCTCTAGCTCATTTCGGGTTTTAAACCTTTAGTGGTGATTTTGGTAAGTAAACTTCGACTTATAATTATCATTTCATGTCTACAATCATATTCTAAGTCAAACCCTTGGTTTTGTGGGTCGAAATCGGGTCAAAGGCCAGTTTAGGGTTTATAAGCTTTAAATGGGTCAAGATGATTTTTAGAGGATTAATTGGTGTTTGGAATGGATTTTGAATGGTGGGTTAAGTGTATTTATGTTTGTAAACACCTATTGTTGCTGCAAAACGAGTCCCATAACTTCATAAGCCGAATTAGGGTTCTTGGGGGTGAAATTTTAGGGTTTTGGTCGAGCTAATCTACTCCTGCTGCTGCTGTTCTTGAGCTGCCTGGCAGCCGGCGTACCTTACGCCCCCTCCCAGGCGTAGGTTACGCTGGTTGAGTGTAGGCTGGGCGTAGGTTACGTCCAGGTTGGGCGTAGCTTACGCTACGAATTTATCTTACGTTGAAACTTCCTGTTTACGCTGCATGTTACGCCTAAATCCATCGATTGCAGGCCACCGTAAGCTACGGTGGAACTGCCGTACCTTACGCCTGTTCATTCTTAGCTGCCGTACCTTACGCCTGTATGAACTGTATCTTACGCCCCTTCATCCATGAACAGCCGTAGCCTACGGTGGGCACACCGTAGGTTACGGTGGTGCTGTGTTGTCTTTTTCCTTTTTGGACTTTCAGAACTCTAGACTCGTACCGGGCTTCGATCCGAACCATCACACAACTTCGTTAATGAGGTATTGAGTCTTGGAAGTCACATTAACCTTTGAAACGCTTATGAAACCCTAGCTAGATTTTGTAACCTCAAGTGATATATATATATATATATATATATAGAAATACATAAATGGACATAAATTAATTAACAACTATTATATATATATATATATATATATATATATATATATATATATATATATATATATATATATATATATATATATATATATATATATATATATATATATATATATATATATATATAGTTGGTTGAGACCTTGTAATAAGCTAAAACCTAATTAGGGTTTTGGCAAGCAAAATGGAGTATGTGTATATATGTGGATATAAATATTAATGTATATGATTGATATTTAGGTGTTGGACAGGAAGTGATCATTGAACGACTGTAACGCGACTTTATATCAAACTTAACTTCTTTGCCGATCAGGTGAGTTTCGTATCTCCCTACTCACTTGAGATTCGGGCTGAAAAGTGTAAAACTGGTGTGTTTACTTACATTGTTGATTGATTTATTGATTGGTTGACTTGATTATTGGATTGATGTGACAGTTCGTTTCGTTTGATTGATTGGGTTATGTCTCAGTTAATTATTATATATATATATATATTAGGATAGACGTACATACATGGAAGTCGGTTATGCCTTCATTGGGTTTTAGATGTGGTGGGAAGGCTGCGGGTGACCCTATATATAAGCATCTGGGACTTGAAGAAAGTAGAATCCTCTGAAGTATATGTACGTATAGTTGGTTTAAATTGTGAATAGTGGTTTATGATTGATGAATGTTGATAGTTGGCTTATGTTGGATGAATGCTGATAATTGGCTTATGTTGGATGAATGTTGATAATTGGTTTATGTTGGATGAATATTGATTGTTGGCACAGGTTCATCGTATATTGATTGATTGGCACAGGTTCATCGTATATTGATTGTTGGTTCATGATTTATGCATTTACATTCGATTGTAAGCATTGCATACATTGTTGATGACCCTCGGCAGGGGATTGCCGACATCCTGGTGCATAGATGTATGCGCCCATTTTGGATGTAGACCTGACTCCGAGTATATAGACATATATATCTCGATGATTTTGAGATACAACCTTGTTCATTGCGATGACAGAAGGGTATCGTTGCATTGGTGACTTGAGCTCACGCATAGGATAGGCATATTTGCTTATTCATGCATTCCGGCATTTGCATTGATACTCATATCATTTTTGCATTTCTCATTTCACGCGTTGCGCTTGTGTAATCTTGTTGTTGGACATTATTGTGTTTCGTAGAGGCTCACTGTATGTCAGGTTTAGCCTCCTTTCGTGCTTTGTGATTATTATCGTGGGTTCTTTATGAACCATTGCTACGAACTCACCAACCTTGTGTTGACTATGCTTAGTACACTTTTCAGGTAACCAGGTTATCCAGGACGTGGAGTTTGATTTGTTTGCTTGCTGTTGAACCCGGACTGGACTTATATGGATCAAGGATCCATTTGCCTTATGTTGCATAGTATTTAGGATTGATAGCCTTCTTTTGATGTCGTTTGTAATATTGATGGTTTCTTGCTCCTGTTGTATTGTGATACTTGTTTCTTTATTGTATGGATTCACCGAATCCTTTATTTGCATTTAGTTCATGTTCTACATTAATTCCACCTTGTGCTATATGATTTCCGTGATATTCTGAGCCTTGGCTTGGGGTGTTACAGAATGGTGGCCCATGCGTGGTCGTAGAGAATTAGGCGGTTTGAACTAGACTACGGCTTAAGCTAAAACTCTTCATATAGCATGCATGGTTAGGAAATTCGTGTGCAATGTGAATTATGTGAATCCCCGTGTGAGTTCGTAGTTAAGACCTCTTGTGTGATAGCTTAAATTCAATGTGTTGTTCTGATATGGATACTATGTGATCAATGTGTTGTTTTGATATGGATACTATGTGATCAATGTGTTGTTTTGATATGGATACTATGTGATCAATGTGTTGTTTTGATATGGGTACTATGTGATCAACGTGTCGTTTTGTGACGAGTACAATGTGAACAATGTGTTATGTCGTGACAAGTACAATGTGATGAATGTGGTAACATGAGGACAACTTGGTTGACGTGGACAATGTGTTGTTGTGTGATGGTCAAGTGCATGAGGTCAACGTGGTTGTTTGAAGTCAATGAGGTCATGTGCATATTGTTGAATTATTGGTATTGATTGGTGCTAATTGATGATTTAGAGCAAAATGAAGTTATGCCATTAACTTAGTATAATATGGTGGCAACCCTAAAAGAACCCGATCAACTCTTTTATGGTTACCCGATATTATAACAAGTTAATGACATCGTGGATTGCGCACGTGTGGCTTAGAGTATAATAAGGAACCGATATACTTAATGGAAGTTGATTGGGTGGAGGGTTAGCCGTTGGTACACCCTGTATACATATCTGGTCAATGACTAGAGAGCATATCGAATCCAGATTATACTTGAACCGTTTTGTGTTAATTGTTTGATGGTATGATGTATTGACGTGATTACTTGAATTAACGATAAACAATTGTTGTGAACTTGGCGAGAACATGATAGATAACGATTACTTGAGAACTTTGATATGTTGTTCTTAACATAGTGGAATGAAACACGTAGGATATGTTGGTATGATAACACGATATATGACAGTTAATTGAGAATATTTAGGTGTCGGCCTTAGTAAAAGACATTGAACATGTGTAGTGTGTCGGCGTTAAAACACTAACTATTAATGCGGCCAACCTGAGTTAAATTGGGAAGCAAACCCCCGGGTCATAGACTCTAGAACTATTACTATTATTGGATTTGTTAGTGGAATGACATGTTAACTAGTATGATTTAGTAACCTATATGTTATGCATGTGTGATGTGTATGTATGTATGCCCCGTAGTGGTCACGTGGATGTTGTAAATGTTTTCGTTGTTGTCCGACTTAAACATGTTGATAAACGGTTAGGATACAATATGATAAATATGTTGATATGCACCCTAAGAAGGTATCAAGGTTGTAAGTATCCTAACTCTTATGTATTATAAACGGTTGATATTCCAACACTAAAGATGTTAATTGTAATCGGTGAACAATGGGGGTATGTTGCTTAATAGTATATGAACTTAAAATCGTATGAGACATTGTCAAACTTGATTGTATGCAGGATATGAGATATTTGGGGATGCATGCGTAAAATGTATTAACCAACGGAGAATTTTATGAATCGATTTAACATATTAGTTATATGGCAAAGGTATGAGAAAATATGTGGTTAAGCGTGATCATTATGCATGATGTAACGGAAATAGATAATGCATATGTAGGTGTGCTAATCAACAAACACTTTCATGAAAGGATTGGTTTACTAGTTTGATAGTTTGGCATGTATAAAGTAGGTTGTTAGGCTAAATTGTATACATGAGATAAGCGAATACGGTGATGTATGTATAAATATTTAATAAATGGACAATTATATGAATAAGAACGGTAGACATGTTTCAAACTTGAGTATGCTCAAAATGTAAATTCTTAACCTAGTTATAAGGAAGAATTAGTAATGATTGAAAACTTATGCATAGTCATACCCAACATATGAGAGATTGTATGTATGGCTTGGTATTGCGAGATTAGTTGATAGACCTACAAAATCTTACCTTCTAACTAGGTTATGTAAATAAATTGTTAGGAAATGCGGTAGAACAAATATGGTTGCCATGATATTCTAATTATTGAATATGCTTAAATTTCGTTGCCTAACTAAGTTGGTGAAATAAATCGTTAGGACTTGGTAATATAGGCGTAAGGGTAATTGAAATCTTGGGAAATTGTGTGTATGGATTGCCATGCTAGCCCCCTTTATTTGAGTATCTCAAAAATCTTGTTGCCTAACTTACTTATTGAATACACAGCTAGGAATTCAAGATGCATGCATAGATGTAAATGGGTTCGTGAACAATTGTATGTATAAATTTGTAGGGCGATTAAGGATTACTTGGCTAAGTTAACCCCCTCCTGTTACTTTATAACTTAGTCAGCAACGTAGAGATTATAAGTATGGCTGTATTACGATTATGAGAACCTCATTGTATTATACATCCCTAAGGTTGAAACTTTAGGAAAATGCCTGAGTTAACTAAGGTGGATTGATTAGAATAGACGAATAACAGTGGAGTTAATTGCGAAGTCAATATCGATGGCGACAACGGAACGTAACGATTCATTGTGAGCTGCTATACAACTATAAACTTACTATGGGCGAGAAGGAACGACCTTGATTAGGCTAACCATAGATTGGACAAATAAAATAAAAAAAATAAAAAAAATTTTTTTTAAAGTCTACCCAACATGTAAAATATGCGCAAGAACGAGCGTCGCGGGAATGGAGTTGAGGTCTAAACGATATTGGGTGGTATATAAACACGTACACGATTGGTAAGGGGTGATTTAATTGGACGCCTAACTTAATGCGCTAACTATAAGGCAAATCGTCATAATAAGTGTTACCTGTTTACAACTAATTGCACTTAATGTTAACCGCGATATGTATATATACATATATAACAATAATAAATAATAAATTCCTGGACACTGACAATAAACTCGTTTGAGAAAATGGATTTATAACCCGGAGATCGATGAATCATGGCGAAAGGTTCTAACACTTGGTATGAAGGATGTGTGCGACGTCACCCGGTTCTAAACAACCTAACGAGCTATAAACTAAAACTTGTTACATAATACGGCTCCTTAAATCGAATGAATTTTTGCTAATATAATAGTAAGACGTTTTTGAGTTAGATGCGATGATTCTAAACGAAAAGACAAATGAATCTTTGGTAAACATCCCTAGAGATTTCAAAAATTAAATTGCGTAACAAATTGTAACTTATGAAAGAGTTCTTTTAACAAGGGAATCAACCATGGCGTGTACGTGATGGAATGATCGGAATGGGAATGGCATGTGAGTGGGAACCCGAGCTGTCCTATAGTACTAAACGGAGCCACGTGCTACACGTGATGAGAGCGGATAACATTAGCGATATTTGAATCTCTTGAGAGCGAGAGTCGTTGTAATTTCGAGGAACCGGTAGGAATCTTAGGTAGCAAGGTTAAGAAGCTAAGGAGCAAACGCTACACGAATTGCGGAGGTTTGGCGATGCACTAGACGCGGAAACGAGTTCACTTGGGAGCGAGAGGATCATATGAAGTCTAAATATCCACATTTGCTTAAGTGATTAGTGTTTTGTTGGATTTCGGGACGAAATCCTTTTAACGGGGGAATAATGTAACATCCACTATTTTTGACCCGTCCAACCTTATGTGTAATTTGACTAACCTTCGTACTTAATGATACCTTTGAGTCCATTTGGTGACTAAATGAATTATAATATGCTCGACGGGTCGGGATGACAATTTATTATGCGAAACGTGCGAGTCAATGTGTGAATAATCTAGTTAAGTGTAAACGGGTCGACCCATGGGCTACCCATGACCCATCGGCCTAGCTAATGACCAGCCCCCCCCCCTGTCTCCTCATTTCACCACACATATCTTTCTCTATCTCTTTCTCTTATCTCTCTAGCAATAAAAGCAAGAACTCCTTTCTCTCCTAAATTCTTGTATCTTTTGGTTGTTTAACTTAAAATTAGAGATAGAATAATAATCATCATCAACATCTTATCATCATATCAAGAATTTGAAGTCTCAAGTGCAAGAAAATCTCATCTCTAGCTCATTTCGGGTTTTAAACCTTTAGTGGTGATTTTGGTAAGTAAACTTCGACTTATAATTATCATTTCATGTCTACAATCATATTCTAAGTCAAACCCTTGGTTTTGTGGGTCGAAATCGGGTCAAAGGCCAGTTTAGGGTTTATAAGCTTTAAATGGGTCAAGATGATTTTTAGAGGATTAATTGGTGTTTGGAATGGATTTTGAATGGTGGGTTAAGTGTATTTATGTTTGTAAACACCTATTGTTGCTGCAAAACGAGTCCCATAACTTCATAAGCCGAATTAGGGTTCTTGGGGGTGAAATTTTAGGGTTTTGGTCGAGCTAATCTACTCCTGCTGCTGCTGTTCTTGAGCTGCCTGGCAGCCGGCGTACCTTACGCCCCTCCCAGGCGTAGGTTACGCTGGTTGAGTGTAGGCTGGGCGTAGGTTACGTCCAGTTTGGGCGTAGGTTACGCTGGTTGAGTGTAGGCTGGGCGTAGGTTACGCTAGGTTGGGCGTAGGTTACGCTGGTTGAGTGTAGGCTGGGCGTAGGTTACGTCCAGTTTGGGCGTAGCTTACGCTACGAATTTATCTTACGTTGAAACTTCCTGTTTACGCTGCATGTTACGCCTAAATCCATCGATTGCAGGCCACCGTAAGCTACGGTGGAACTGCCGTACCTTACGCCTGTTCATTCTTAGCTGCCGTACCTTACGCCTGTATGAACTGTATCTTACGCCCCTTCATCCATGAACAGCCGTAGCCTACGGTGGGCACACCGTAGGTTACGGTGGTGCTGTGTTGTCTTTTTCCTTTTTGGACTTTCAGAACTCTAGACTCGTACCGGGCTTCGATCCGAACCATCACACAACTTCGTTAATGAGGTATTGAGTCTTGGAGGTCACATTAACCTTTGAAACGCTTATGAAACCCTAGCTAGATTTTGTAACCTCAAGTGATATATATATATATATATATATAGAAATACATAAATGGACATAAATTAATTAACGACTCGGGATTATTCTTAAACGACGTTCGTCGGGTTCAAACTTACTCTTGGCCGTATTAGTTACCGTGTCGAGACTTAGTAGTTGGTTGAGACCTTGTAATAAGCTAAAACCTAATTAGGGTTTTGGCAAGCAAAATGGAGTATGTGTATATATGTGGATATAAATATTAATGTATATGATTGATATTTAGGTGTTGGACAGGAAGTGATCATTGAACGACTGTAACGCGACTTTATATCAAACTTAACTTCTTTGCCGATCAGGTGAGTTTCGTATCTCCCTACTCACTTGAGATTCGGGCTGAAAAGTGTAAAACTGGTGTGTTTACTTACATTGTTGATTGATTTATTGATTGGTTGACTTGATTATTGGATTGATGTGACAGTTCGTTTCGTTTATTGATTGGTTGACTTGATTATTGGATTGATGTGACAGTTCGTTTCGTTTGATTGATTGGGTTATGTCTCAGTTAATTATTATATATATATATATATTAGGATAGACGTACATACATGGATAGTTTTATGTATTATTATATATATATATATATATATTAGGATAGATGTACATACATGGAAGTCGGTTATGCCTTCATTGGGTTTTAGATGTGGTGGGAAGGCTGCGGGTGACCCTATATATAAGCATCTGGGACTTGAAGAAAGTAGAATCCTCTGAAGTATATGTACGTATAGTTGGTTTAAATTGTGAATAGTGGTTTATGATTGATGAATGTTGATAGTTGGCTTATGTTGGATGAATGCTGATAATTGGCTTATGTTGGATGAATGTTGATAATTGGTTTATGTTGGATGAATATTGATTGTTGGCACAGGTTCATCGTATATTGATTGATGGCACAGGTGCATCGTATATTGATTGTTGGTTCATGATTTATGCATTTACATTCGATTGTAAGCATTGCATACATTGTTGATGACCCTCGGCAGGGGATTACCGACATCCTGGTGCATAGATGTATGCACCCATTTTGGATGTAGACCTGACTCCGAGTATATAGACATATATATCTCGATGATTTTGAGATACAGCCTTGTTCATTGCGATGACAGAAGGGTATCGTTGCATTGGTGACTTGAGCTCACGCATAGGATAGGCATATTTGCTTATTCATGCATTCCGGCATTTGCATTGATACTCATATCATTTATGCATTTCTCATTTCACGCGTTGCGCTTGTGTAATCTTGTTGTTGGACATTATTGTGTTTCGTAGAGGCTCACTGTATGTCAGGTTTAGCCTCCTTTCGTGCTTTGTGATTATTATCGTGGGTTCTTTATGAACCATTGCTACGAACTCACCAACCTTGTGTTGACTATGCTTAGTACACTTTTCAGGTAACCAGGTTATCCAGGACGTGGAGTTTGATTTGTTTGCTTGCTGTTGAACCCGGACTGGACTTATATGGATCAAGGATCCATTTGCCTTATGTTTCATAGTATTTAGGATTGATAGCCTTCTTTTGATGTCGTTTGTAATATTGATGGTTTCTTGCTCCTGTTGTATTGTGATACTTGTTTCTTTTATTGTATGGATTCACCGAATCCTTTATTTGCATTTAGTTCATGTTCTACATTAATTCCATCTTGTGCTATATGATTTCCGTGATATTCTGAGCCTTGGCTTGGGGTGTTACATCAACCTCCATTTCACACACAAACACACATTACACACACTATCCATAATTCCTCCGTTGTTATCACAATTAAGCTCATTTTCATTTATAACAATTTGAGAATAAAAATTTTGGCTATAAACAGTTCAATTTTATAATTTGGTCAGAATACAAACAAATATATAAAATATTTTAAGCTAATATATTTTCTCAATAACTCAATTAATCCATTAATGTTACGATATGAAAATAAAAAATATATGATAATTTATTTAAATGTATATATGTTTAGTTTTTGGTGTTTGTGAATAGTGAACGATTTCACGTAAATATCTAACAATGATAATAGAAACAATAGGTTAATCTAAATAAGGAAAATGAAAAACGAACAGACATTGATAAACAGGTTATATTTTTTTTATTTACTTTGAAAAAGTATGTTTAGTCAAATGTGATATAAAAAACCTTGTTTCATTAAATGAATAATTACCCTTAATTTCAGATGTATTATTATTATAACAATATATGTTATTGGTATTAATATTAATTATTTGTTAAAAATTTGAAATTGAATAAGTAAAATGAGAAGATATATCTAAATGAGTTTGTTAATTGTTTTGTATAAGGTTTATCAAGTTGCTAGTTTACTTGAATTAACTTTAAAAACAAATATATATAAAAAGAAATATATATATATATATAATATTGTTATATATAGAATATATACATTATATATATAAATGAAATATAACTATAAATATCTATATATATATATATATATATATATATATATATATATATATATATATATATATATATATATATATATATATATATATATATATATATATATATATATATATATATATATATATATATATATATATATATATATATATATATATATATATATATATATATATATATATATATATATATATATATATATATATATATATATATATATATATATATATATATATATATATATATATATATATATATATATATATATATATATATATATATATATATATATATATATATATATATATATATATATATATATATATATATATATATATATATATATATATATATATATATATATATATATATATATATATATATATATATATATATATATATATATATATATATATATATATATATATATATATATATATATATATATATATATATATATATATATATATATATATATATATATATATATATATATATATATATATATATATATATATATATATATATATATATATATATATATATATATATATATATATATATATATATATATATATATATATATATATATATATATATATATATATATATATATATATATATATATATATATATATATATATATATATATATATATATATATATATATATATATATATATATATATATATATATATATATATATATATATATATATATATATATATATATATATATATATATATATATATATATATATATATATATATATATATATATATATATATATATATATATATATATATATATATATATATATATATATATATATATATATATATATATATATATATATATATATATATATATATATATATATATATATATATATATATATATATATATATATATATATATATATATATATATATATATATATATATATATATATATATATATATATATATATATATATATATATATATATATATATATATATATATATATATATATATATATATATCTGATTATAACCGCTTATATATATATATATATAGTGTAATATACGGGGGTTGAAGAGATATTTCTTGATGAAACTGGTGAAAGCCAACATATAGAAGTTAAATGTTATCCAATAATGTTATTTATCTTGAATGTAGTAGAGAATTGACCTTTACCATTCGTAATGTTTGATAAATGGAGACCTGGAAAAAGGAGTAGTTGGAGATGGAAGCTTTGCACATCTATTAGTTTTACGTTCATCTAAAACTGATTTCCTTTTCTTACGGTTGAATGCAGCATAATTTGGATGCAGGGACATCTCATCTTGAAAGGGTTTTTTTTCTTCTTATCCATTAGATGCTTATTTTTGAAAAGCAAGTACAAATGGTGGACTAATAATACCTGGGCTAACTTTTCATTTGAATTTGATGGGTTCAAAGTTTTTCTTGAAATTTGTTAGTGGAAAAAATAAAATCTGCAAAATTTTGAAATTCCCCCCAAATTTGGGAGAATTAAAAAAAATAATTTGGAGTAAATTTGCATATGAATTTTGTGGGAAATCATCTGAAATGTGTAAGTGGGAAACCAAAAATTTTCAATTTTTTTAAATTTCCCTCAACTTTGACAGAATTTCAAAGCTTAATTTGGACTATAATTTGCAAAATTTAAAAAGCAGAGCATTTTAATCCAAAATTCATAATCAATGGCCATTTGTGTTGTATAGTTTTAACTACTTTATATAACTAATTATATCCCTCAATTTCTGGTAGTTATATGGATGTACCATTAGTGTGTTCATGTTTATTTTTCAAACATTGCATTTTCTAAATTCAAATGAAGTTCAAATAACAGAATTCACCATTAGACTTTGAATATGAAACATAGTTGACAATTACAACAAAAAAGGAGTGCTGCTCATAAATTAACCTAAGAGTACATAGAATCATAGATAGCAAGAGTCATGATAGATAACACCAAATCATACATTAATAAGTTCTAACACATTACACCAAAGCATACATTAATCTAGGAGTACATAGAATCATAGATAGCAAGAGTCATGATAGATAACACCAAATCATACATTAATAAGTTCTAACACATTACACCAAAGCATACATTAATCTAGGAGTACATAGATAAGTCCTACAAATTCATACATTAGCCTAGGAGTACATAGATAGCAAGAGTCATGATACATAACACCAAATTAAAAGTAGCTAATAATACAGACTATGTTCAGAGGTTTGATAATGCAAGATGTCAAATAACATAATAACATCTGCAACAAAAGAGAGTATAGAAGTATGATTCTTCTACACATTATATATGGTAGCAACTTCTTCTTGATTCTTTTAGTTGTAGAAGCTTGAACATCCACTGGAACAGCAGCAGCAGACCTTTTTCCAGGAGGACTTATTGCATCGTCTTTTTCAGCATTACCGGCCAAAGAGTCGCCAGTAACAGATGCAGCATCCTTCAAAGATATTGCAGAAATACTATGGTAACGTTAGTTATTTAGTACAGGGCACAGAACTGGTTTATTGAATAAGCTCTAATATAATGAATTATTCACCTTGGAATCAAACCCACACTGTGAAGACTCGGACAACTTAACGGAACATCCTTCAGCAGCTTGCTCTGGGTCCTGATAATGATATATACACAAATGCATAAGTTAAATGATATAACCATAATGTGTTCAAACTGAAATTCAGCAGTGTATATAAAAAGTAAGTTATCACCTCCTGAACATCTTCATTCGGAGCCTCAACCCTTTCAGCTTCAACCAACTCACCAATTATGTCGGGATCATCAGTGAATTTGGAAACAGTGTAGACATAGTGCTTATTGTCAATATTGTACCTAGCAACATGGATTTTGAAAGCATACAACTTGTTAACCAAAGCATCAAGTTCATGAGGGAATGCTACCATATCATTAGATTTAAGTTGTCGATCACGAATATCACTGGCGGATATTCCAAGAATCTTGTTTACCTCCTTGTCAAACATCAAGAAAGACACACTACCTGTAGCGTCTTGGACCCTCATTTGCACCCTGAACCTATAACAATATGTATACAGCAGACAATAAATATGTTGGTAAAGTTGTGTACCAAAGAAAAGTAAGTAAATTAAATATATGTAATTACTTGGGAACCATAGATGTTGCCGTCCCCTTGCAAGTGTGACACCACAAAGATGACGGGTCAGCTTCAAGAAACTTGTCATCAATTTTAGTTGCCTTTTGTAAATACTCTGACTTAGTCATGACCTTCTTGTTGCACTTTCTACATGCTACATAAAACCAACCAGCTTGGTCTTCCACAATCTTTATTGTGCCCAAAACAATGAAATAGGAGTCCTGGAAATTATAAATATGTAACTATAATGTGTGAAAATAAAATTCAAAAGATAACATAAAACTAATGTAACAACATTAACCTTAGTGGTCTCAATGATTGAATCAACAGTTTTTCTCTCAGTCTCCACCAGAAATTCCCTTCGAAGAGGGTAAACCGTTTGAGATGAAAGTTGGCTTTGACTTGCTGAAGCACCATCTCTGAGTATGAGACTACAAGACATTTGAAAAAACAAAAGTGTCATAAATCAAGAATTAGAAAAACATATTTAACCATATAGACACAGCCAAAGTGTAAGTACCCCCTTCTGAATACATTAGCTTCTTCAAGGTCTTCATCGATAAAAACCCGTGTGCCAAACATGTCATTTTGAACAGTCAAATTTCCTAAAAATAAGATCGTAAGTATTTCATAGGGTTAAGTGCACGGAAATGTAATCAACTAAGGCCGAAAAGTTATTGTATACATGAACTTACAAAAGGTTTATTGTATACATGAACCCTGCTATTTTTCTATTGTATAACGAAACCGGCTAAAGTCTTGATGTGGGCCGGTTAAGTGCATGAAAATGTAATAAACTATGCCCAAAAAGTTATTGTGTGCATGAACTTACAAAACCTCTATTATATGTAAGGAACTATGATAAATATTTATTGTATCAAGATTTTTACAATTTTCACTTTTTTCTTTTTTTCATCTCCCACATATAGATAAAATAAATAAAATCAAAGAGAAGAAGAAAAAGCAAAAGACAGTAACAGTGGATGACCAACATCTCCCACAACATAAAATTTACTATAGTTTGGACACTTAAAATTTACTATAGTTTAGTTAGAAACCTTAAAATAAGAGATAGAGAGTAAAAAAAAAAAAGATTTGATGATTAAAGTTAGAAACCCAAAGTTAATTGATAAAAATTAAAAACTTTAAAACTAAACTATAATTAAGTTTGTATACAAAAAGTTAGACTAAAGTTAAAAAACCAATAAGTTAAGTGGTAAAAATTTTTGATGATTAAAGCGTTAAAATAAGAGATAGAAAGTAGAAAAAAATAAAAATTTTTTGATGATTAAAGTTAGAAACCCAAAGTTAATTGATAAAAATTAAAAACTTTAAAACTAAACTATAATTAAGTTTGTATACAAAAAGTTAGACTAAAGTTAAAAAACCAATAAGTTAAGTGGTAAAAATTTTTGATGATTAAAGCGTTAAAATAAGAGATAGAAAGTAGAAAAAAAATAAAAATTTTTTGATGATTAAAGTTAAAATCCAAAGTTAATTGATAAAAATTAAAAACTTTAAAACTAAACTATAATTAAGTTTGTATACAAAAAGTTAGACTAAAGTTAAAAAACCAATAAGTTAAGTGGTATAAATAAAAAAAAAAAAAAAAAAAACTGCAGAAAATGACAAAATAAGAATAAGACAAAATTGCTGACGTCAGCAGGGTTACCGGCTAAGGGAATAGCATGTCAATCGTGTATTCTATAACGTTTCTGATTTTGTTCATGCATACAATAAACCTTTTGTAAGTTCATGTATACAATAACTTTTCGGCCTTAGTTGATTACATTTCTGTAACATCCGTGAATTTTGACCCGTTGACTTTATGTATAATTTGACTAACAATCTTGTTGAATGAAATAATTGGGCCCATTTGTGATTATATGACTAGGTGGTATGTTAGTCGGGTCGTTAATATGTTTGTTTGGCGTTTAATTGTGTAAACGATCGTAATTTGGCTTAAAGGGGAAACGGGTCGACCCATGGGTTGTCCATGACCCATGAGCCTACTAGTGACCCATCTCCCCCTTATCCTCTCATTTCTCTCTATCTCCCTTCTCTTATTCTCTCAAGTAAAAGCAAAGGCCATCTCTTCTCATTTCTTCTTCATTTCTTGCATCAAGATTGTGTTTGAAACTACCATAATACAAGAATCGTAATCATCTTCATCTCATTATCGTCATATTGAAGAATCAAAGGTGGAAGTTCTAGCATTTTAACCCATTTGACCTAAATTCGGGTTTGAGCTCTAGAAGAAGTTTTGGTAAGTCTAATTCAACTCTTTTACTTCCATTTATGCTTGTTTATATGTTTCTAGTCGTTTTGATGTGATTCCAAGTCTTTAAATGGTAAAATGGAAATTAGGGTTTAAATTAGGGTTTGTATGATTTTTGAGTGATTGTGATGTTTTGGTCGAATTTGTGGGTTGGGTTATGTGTATTTATGGTTAGTGATGTTTGGTTATGCTTCAAATTGGGTTACAAGTCTTTACAAATCGTTTTGGTATGGTTTGGGTCGAAATTGGGGGTTTGGGTTCTTGATTTTCTGCACTTGATGCTGCTGGTTGTGTTGCTGCCCAGTAAGGGGCGTAACCTACGGCCCTATTGGGCGTAGGTTACGCTAGTTGTATTTTTATTGGGCGTAGGTTACGCCAGTTTGGCCGTAGCTTACGCCTATCCCTATCTTCAAAATGGACCTTACGCCAAAATGTTTCTGTTTACGCCAACTTTTACACCAAAAATGACTTTTCTAGAGGACCGTAGGTTACGCCCTTGCCGACTGTAACTTACGCCAGTTATTTTCTGACCACCGTACCTTACGCCCCTTTTGACCGTAGCTTACGCCTGGTGGTTTTGAACCACCGTAACCTACGCCAGTTTAGGGCGTAGGTTACGCCCCTTTGTAATCATGAACTTTCCTTGTTTGACCTAGTTTGACTTTCTGGACCTTTTTACGCGTCGAGCCTTAATCTAATTCACTCCTTATCTTATATAACATTGATTAAGAGTCTTAGAAGTCATTTAACGTCGAGAAACACTTTGGAAACCTAATTAGGGTTTTGCCGAGTTTTTGATTGTTACGTATATGTGTTTATGTTGTTGATGTGAATGTATATGATCAATATTTAGGTGTTGGACGTGAAGTGAGCATTGTACGACAATAACTTGACTATATATCAATCTTAGCTTTTCATTGCCGATCGAGGTGAGTTTCGTGTCTCCCTACTCGCTTGAGATTCGGGCTGAAAAGTGTAAACTTGCTTGTTTACTTACGTTGTCGATTGATTCATTGATTGGTTTGAATGTTGGATTGTTGAGACGGTTGTTACGCTCGAATGGCTTGGTTAATGTTTGTTAAGTAGTTCGTTAATATTAGGATAGACGTACATACATGAAAGTCGGTTATGCCTTCATTGGGTCTTAGATGTGGTGGGAAGGCTGCGGGTGACCCTATATATAAGCATCTGGGACTCGAAGGAAGTAGAATCCTCTTAAGGGTATGTACGTATAGTTGGTCTAAGTGGTAATTATTGGGTTATGATTGATGATTATTGATTATTGGTTCATGTCCATCGTATATCTTGATGTTGATTCATGTTCAACGTATATATTGAGTGTTGGTTCATGTTCATCGTATATCTTGTTGTTGGTTCACGTTCATTGTATATTGTGATTGATGGTTCATGATTGATGCATTTACTATTCTATGTAAGCATGCATACGCACGTTCATATTCCCTCGGTTGAGGACTCAAACATCCTAGTGTATAGATGTATACACTTATCCATGAGATGTTGGTGACATGACATCCGGGTATATAGACATATATACGCCGATGATTTTGAGATGCCGCTTTGTTCATGGTGATGACAAGCGAGTATCGTTGCATAGGTGATCGGAGATCACGCATAAGTTAGGCATTTTGGCTTCCTTATGCATATGGCATTGCATTGATACTCATATCATTCATGCATTTCTTATTACACGATTTCTTGTACTTGTGTAATCTTGTTGTTGGACATTATTGTGTTTCTTGGAGGCTCACTGTAAGTCATGTTTAGCCTCCACTCGTACCTTATGATTTCTGTCTATGGTTCCTTGAGGACCATTACTACGAACTCACCAACCTTGTGTTGACTATGCTTAGTACACTTTTCAGATAATCAGGTTCTCCCCGGACGTGGAGTTTAGTTGTATTGCTTGCTGTCAACCCCGGGCTTGGACTTTATGAATCAAGGATTCATTGACCTTCTCTTTTGCATTATACTTAGGATCGATTTGCCATCTTCGAGATGTACTTTTTGTAACTTTGATGGTTATTTGCTCCTTATGTATTTTGTACGTGTATCATACTGTTTCGGATTCTCTGAATCTTTAATTGCATTTAGTTCTTGTTCTATTGTAATTCCACCTTGTGCTATATGATTTCCGTGATATTTCGAGGCTCGGCTTGGGGTGTTACAATTTCCGTGCACTTAACCCTATTTCATAAGACTTAAGCAGTCCTAAAAATAGAATGTGAGTAACCCCTTCTCAATAACATGTATGTACAAACTTACCATTCCATTCCTTAATCTTAGCATGTTGGATGATAACTATGATCATCTCAGTAGAATTATGGCCAGCAATATAGTTGTTAAACTAGACAGCATAGTTATCCCACATAGTGCATTTGAGAACATTAGACCTATATTTATAACCAAAATTAGTTTCAAAAACAAAAATACTGGAAGGGAGGGGGGGGGAAGAGGGGTATTATTTGGTTGGTTTACCATAAAATGCATGGGGGGGGGTGGTGGGTGGGGGGGGGGTTGGGGGTTGGGAGAGAGGGGGGTATTATTTGGTTGGTTTACCATAAAATGCATGGGGGGCTTTTAGGTGGTGGGAGCATAAATATGAAGGTTACCGCCATTCAAAAGCATGGGGGGGTATTATTTGGTTGGTTTACCATAAAATCATGGGGGAGGGGGGTGGGGGTTGGGGAGAAGGGGGCGGGGGGTATTATTTGGTTGGTTTACCATAAAATGCATGGGGGGGGGTGGTGGGTGGCTGGGGGGGGGGGGGGGGGGGGGGGGGGGGGGGGGGGGGGGGGGGGGGGGGGGGAGGGAAAAGGGGGGTTGGGGGTTGGGAGAGAGGGGGGTATTATTTGGTTGGTTTACCATAAAATGCATGGGGGGGGGTGGTGGGTGGCTGGGGGGGGGGGGGGGGGGGGGGGGGGGGGGGGGGGGGGGGGGGAGGGAAAAGGGGGGTTGGGGGTTGGGAGAGAGGGGGGTATTATTTGGTTGGTTTACCATAAAATGCATGGGGGGGGGTGGTGGGTGGCTGGGGGGGGGGGGGGGGGGGTATTATTTG